>JAWWLZ010000029.1:8399059-8417855 GCA_035041345.1 Poliocrania exsul | reverse complement strand
TATAAATATAAATATATAAAAATACATATAAATAAATATAAATATAAATATAAATATAAATATAAATATAAATATAAATATAAATATAAATATATATATGTATGTGGTTTTCTGAACTTCAGAATCTTCATCCTGGTTTTAGAGTGGAGTAGAAAAAGACTTTTTTTAAAAAAAATTAAATTTTATTTTTAACAGAATTTAAAAAGGAAAATACTAAAAAAATCAAAGTAAACCTAACCTGGAGATTTTCTTCCAAGAGAAGGCACTGTTGCTCCCAGATGGAATGGAATAGTGTGGGGAATTCAGGGAATCACTTAGAGAGCAAAGGCCTGTCTATCTTTTTATTTCCAAAAGTATTATTCCCCAATACCTTTTTATTTTCAAAATTATTATTCCCCAACACACCTATGAGAAGTGGAACAGTGCAAAAACTACTGGAGTTGGGTTGCCTGGATGTTTGAAAATATTCAGCTGGGGTTGTGCTTGTTCCCTGCACCATTAAAAATAACCCAGCAATGGAAATCGATCCCGTGGCACGGTGGGAACTCTTGATGTTCCCACTCTTAGGAGCAAATACAAGGAAATCTTTATGTTTGGTGCCATGAGTCAGTGCAGCCAGACTGATGTTTGAAGCATTATAAGCAAGTTTCCTATATGATGAATATCCAAAATTAAAAACTGAAATGGAAAACACTTAAAAACAACTTTACCTTGGATAAAATATTTCTGGAGCCGGATCAAAGGAAAACAAAAAGCCTGGCTTACTTGTCAGATCATATCTGCACTGAACTTCAAGGTTTGATTTGTATTATTTACATGGAAAAGGTCCCAAGAAACCAATTTGGCACTAAATATCTTCATTACGTTTTTTCGCTTGTATGGGTGATTAAATCAATCCAGGGTTCCTGTTTTAATTTTTTTTGAGAGGTGCAGCCATCTGTGAATTGAGGAGCTTTTCTGATGTCATCTTTGTGCTTCAGACACACTTCCCCCCCCTCCTTTTTAATTTTCTTTTTTTAATAAGGAAACTTTTAAAGAGCATGTTTGCTTTACTATTAGAGTTTCAAGCTGCCCCTCCAGTAACTATTTAGAACTAAAGGTGTATAGTAACTTTTTAGGACATTTTAACTGTGACACCTGCAGGTAACAGTAAAGCAGATTAAAATATAACCCAGTCTGCCTGTTAGTCAGCCCATACCTCATCCTGCATTTATCAGCATGTTCCTGAATGCCTGGTGTGAAACTCAGCACATGTATTTTGTGCCGTGCTCTGCACAGCAGCATTCTGTGGCTTTACACATTGTTGTAAGTGGAGCCTCTCCTTTAAATTCAGTGTAAATGTTGCCACTGACTTCTCCTGGACTACTGTTCCACCTCCTGTGCTTTCACAGCAGCTTCCTTAGAGTTATTTGAGTTTTTTCTCCTCTGTTTTTTTGTTCATTTGAATTAATCCATTTGGAGTAGCTCCCAGTTTACTCTCTCTGGACATATTTTCTCCTCTCATACAAGTTCATTTAATGTGGGTAAGGGACGTGTCTATCCCTGGCAGGCTGAACATCCCACATCAGCCTTCCTATTTCATTGTATTTGCAGCAAAAATGTTTCCATGATATCCATATACAACCCCAAATATGCTTTAAGTTAAACCCAGGTTTATTTCAGCCTGGTTTTTGTCACCCATTAATCAATTATCTACTAACAGAGGAGTCTTCTAAATATTTGCCATTCTTTTGGAGAAAAACATTTGCAGAGCCCTCCCATAAGGATGGTTTGATTGATAGACTGGCAGTGCCAACGTTTGAGATGAGATGGATGAAACCTCCTGTGAGGGATTCCTGCTGGGAGCAGGAGCTCCTGGAGGACAGGCTGGTACCAGCTGAACTAATCCTGGCAAGTGACCAGCGTAAATCAGGCCACTGAAAGCTCTGTTTTGCCCAAAGGGGTTTACACTGGTGTAATTACCTCAGCACAGTCATAGCAGGAACATTTCCTTAGTCTAGACAAGCTCTAATACGTAAAATAGAACTATCGTTTGCAACTGAAACATCTCAGCCCGGCTAAGGCTGGGACAAAGCCTCGTGTTCCCCTTTCCAGGTCACCTTTCCTTCCCTGGGGTGTGTCCAGGTGCAGCAGGACTTTGGGTTGGGTTGGAGCATCCTCCACTTTTGTCAGTCTGCAACAGAAAAAGGGTCAAGCAGCCCCTCAGCCATTTCCAGTCTGGGTTCACTCTGCCCGTCTTAATCTTGAAGGATTTTTTTAAGTGTTTGTTTGACTTCATGCATTGATCTAAATGTACTTAGAGGATCCCCTGACAGCTGCCAGAAGTTCACTTTCAAACTACCAACAGAAAACTGACTCCCTGACATCGCAATATTTCGGTTGCTCTCGAATATCTGCGTCTTTTTCTGGAAATGTTTCCAGCTGTTGGGACTGGAGACTCCTTTTTTCCCCTTGGGGAGTCAAGTAGCAAAAGCTTTGCTGTTGGCTGGCTAGGGCCAGCATCCTGCTTCCTCCAGGAAAAGAGAATAATCTCTCTCAAAAGACTTCATCAGATGTCAAAAGCCATGGTGTGAAATCCATTTTGGAGTCTGTGATCTTTGGATCTCTCCCTGCGTGTGTGGCACAACGTGGCACGAGCCATCATCAAATCTCCCAGTTTTGGGTTTCTTTACCCTCTGTTTTGGTTTTGTCAGGTTGTAAGACTTTCTCTCCAGGCAATTTTCACCTAACAAGTCTCTTCTTTGTTCCTGATACCAATAACACTTCAGATTATTAAAGGACATTAAAAGACTAATCTGTTTTTCACTCTTTTGTTCATCTCTTGCTGTTGGAACTGGACCAAGCAACTGGCATCACATTTAATATTTCTTGTTACTCTCACTGTCAGGCTCTCAGGAACTTTCCCAATGCTGAAAGATCTGAGATTCAAACAGGAAGGAGTATGTTTATTTGTGGACAAGAACACTTTTCCAGGGCTGCATCCTGTGGTCCCACAATCATCCAGGGAGCCCCTGCTCTGATGACTCAGGTCTCTGAATGAAAAGGATCCCTGAAGATGGATTTGCAGAATCACACTCATTTCTCCCACACAAACGTTTTTACATAAACTATAGGGGAAAGCATGTTGATTTTCAGGTCTATAAACCTTTATTTTTTACCAAACCAAAGCACAGGGTTCCTTTTCTCTCTGACAGTGTCCTTTATATTTTAACCAAACCTTTACAAGCCACTGGAAGTGCCACTTGCTGCCCATTTGGTACAATTCACATAAAGTACACTTTGTCCTGGGATTCCTGTTTGAACACTGGATGGAGCAAAGTACAGGAGAAATCCAAATATTGTTCTTTTCAGCTCAGGCTCTGCTCAGACCTGCTGTCCAGCCTGCAGCTGAGCCTGGGTTTGAGGCTGTGACCCAGACCCAGCTCCCAGCTGCCTCTTCCCTTGTGTGTCTCCCACTGAGGGTGTCTGTGTTCCATCACACAGGGCAGCAGAATTTCACACAACCTGCTTCTGTCTGAATGAGCTTGTTTCCAAAGCACAGCCCTAATGCTAAAAGGGAATTAACCAGAAGATAGTGGAGGGAAGTGGTGGAGCTGCCATTCCTGGAAGTGTGAAGGAAACCAAGTTAATGTGGCATGATGTGACAGGATTTACTGGGCATGGGGACATTCAGTCGAAGGTTGTACTTGATGATCTTGGAAGTCTTTTCCAACCTTGAAAACTCTGTGTTTCTATGATTCTAAGACTCATTTTGAAAAATCTGGGTTATGTAGATTGGAATGAGGATCATTGCTGCCAATGGGGCTGGATGGCAGCAATGAACTGCTGAGAACAGTGTCAGACAGTGAAACTGCTTTTAGTTGTGGTCACCTGGGACATCTGGATGCAGAATTGCTGTCTCTGGGTGCTTGAGGGAGCAGTGAAAGACCCAAACCAGAGGCTGCTTCCCTGAGAGGTACCTGCAGGGCCTGGTGGTGCTGAGGGAAAGGGAAAAGAGACAACCTTGGCTGCATCTCCCTCTGTGGTCCCCACATCAGCACATCAAACCCCTGCAGAGCAGAGCTGGAGGCTTTGGCAGCTCCTGCCTCACATCAACACCCAGCTGAGTCCATGGCAGGAAACCCTCCACAACTCTTTGCAGTTGGATCAACTCCTTCCCAGTGCCTGAGCCATCCAGGGAGAAAGGGAGGATGAAATGCAAACAGCTGGTAGGAGGGGAGACTAAAGGGAAATTATGAGGATAGTGGTGGTGGGATAGACTGGCCAGAGAGAAGCCAAAGGAAAATGATTCCAATGTCTAAAAGCCACCCATGTAACATGGAGGGCATTGATAATTTCTGATTAATCCAGCATCACTTCAGACCCTTTCAAAAATAGTTTTCTCTGCAGTTTGTACTTGGGATGTTCTTCCTGCATTGTTTTGGGGGTCTTTTTGTAATGATTGTTATCTGTTGTGAGAAAGAATAAAATGATTGAAGGAATGAGGGGGAAAATGAAGGACAGAAAAGAATATGGGTTTGGAGGGGGGATGCTGAATTTATAATTGTTCACACTATAATTATTGAAAAAAAAGGAGGTGAGAACAGAACTTATATAAAAATCTGAATTCATCAAGGCAGAGCTTTCTGCTAATGAATGCAGAACACTTCATTTGCTACTCAGAATATATTTTTATTTATTTTGCAGACATTATTTCTTTCAGATCTTTGCTGATGACGTTCTTGAGACACACTGACAAGAAGGAAGGGTGAGCTTGTCAGCATCCTGCTCCTCTGTGCTTCAGACTGAAAAATGAAAGGAAAGTGAGGGCATGGAGAAGGGGAAGGGAGGATTGTATTCCTGTACCATTTATGCCATCCCCTTTATCCTTGCTGCTTCCCTCTTGCCAACAGTTTCATCCCTTCCCCCAGTTCAGATGGAACTGCAAAGCACAGCAGGGCTGCTCCTACTGCTCTGTGCTTCTGAAGTGGCTATAAAGAAACCAGATTAAAGCTGCATTAAAAGCTGCATTACAAATCCCACCATATTAAGCAGGACAAATGGAATAGCTGTTTGGGGCTGGCTGAACAGAAGGGGTGCCTTGGAGTTGAACTACATGTTTCAACAGCGTGTTGTTCTGAAAAGTGTTGTATATGTGCCGACATCCGCTGCTGGCATGGGGACAGCCTGGAGCTTGCCAGCTCCTCCTAATCTGGAAAGAGGAGACAAGCAGTGTTAAATACATGTGTCATCACCAGGCATTCCCCCCCTCCAATTTTATCATTTGGTTGTGCAACACGTTTGAACCAAGTCAGCCCATTTAGTTTGGATGAACTCAGGCCAAGTAACTGTACTGGGGCTGACTGCAGAGTTGCTGGGATGGCTCTTCCATAAGTAAATGCAAACACTGTGTTATGCTCCTCATTCTGCTCCTCAGACAAAGGCCTTTTGGTAGGGTTGCAGTCAGAGGGAGGGAGGGAGAGCCCCTAAGAAGACAAACAAACTGCAGCTCGTTACATCACATGGCTTTGGACTCCCATCGTGCTGAATCTTACAGGCAAAACAGGGTCAGGCTTGAGCAGGGCTTACAAAGGGGATTCCAAGGAAACCCACACTGCAAGGGATGCTTTGGGTGACTCTGTAGGTGTCATGGGTTCTTCAGAGTCAGGACTGAACCACTGCTCTCACCTACCATTAGCACTCCTGAGCTTAGGATGTGTTTCAGAGTGATCCCCTGACTGCTCACCCCAGTGAGGGTCCTGCAGACCCCTGAACTCCCACAGGTGGTGATTTTAGTCTCCTGGTTGAAGTCCAGCTGTGTTAATTGTGTCTTCCACCTGTATCTATTTTGCATGGTGTTAATTATTGCCCCTTTAAGGCTGTGACCACTGTCCATAGCACAGCCCTGAAGTGTCTCTGGAGCTGATTGTGCTGAACATTTAACTCATCAGTTGAAGGTGAACACCTGGGCAGCTCCATCAGCTGCTCAGTATTTAAGCAGAGGCCTCAGTGCTTTCTCCTTTCCCTCCAGGATGGCTGCAGCACCAGTGGTATGTGAGTTCTTTTGTTTAAACAAGGCTGTGTGTGTCCAAAGGGGCTGGAAATGCACCTTGGGGTGACTGGGGCTGCCTTGTGTGGCTCTGCACTGTCCCACCAGCTCCTCACTGTCCATGGGGGACACTCAGGGGTTACACACAGCTCTTCTCTCTCCTTCTGAAGTGGCTTTGGTGTTCTTTATCTTGTCCAATCGGTGGGCTGATAACAGAAGCCCTGAATGCACTCAGGAGTCCAGGGTGCATCTTGACAGACTCTGGTCCAGACTTCAGCTCTTGAGAGCCTCAGGTTTGAACTGTATGGGAATTCATGTCCTTAATTCTGAGGTGAATCCACTCTGATCCAGAATGATGCAGCAGCAGATGCCTTTCTGAAGGCTATGGAGATGTGGAAGGTGTGCAGTTGCCATAGGCAGTCTGGGAACAGACAAAGAGATGCTGTGAAAAGTTGTGGTGATTAGAGAAGAAAGCACAGAAGCAGAGACTTTAGAAGGATAAGAAGAAAAAGTATGTAAAAATGTGATCACCCATTTTAATGGCTAAACATGAATTATGTTATGAGATGCTTTCATCTTAGTATAGGTTAGCATTCCCCAGCTTTTTATATTTGTATATAAATATTTTTCTTGAAGTAAAGTCAGCCTAATTGGAAGTAAGAGCTATTCTACATCGTTTATTTTAATACTCTAATATATTTCCCCTAGTTAATCATTGCTATTTCTAAATATAAATTTCCTTCCCTTTGCTTTCAAGTCACTTAAAATGAAAGGGCCTGCTTTACTCTTTGACCTTCTCTAACAAGCAGACCCTTGAAATGCAGCATTTCCAGAGAGCAAAGCTGTAGGAACAACAGATGGATTTAGTAAATTACAGCCTGCAGATGAATTGTACGAGGAGCTGGTTTGGGATGGAGGCTTAAAATACACCGAAATTTTCTGTGCTGTAGCTTGTTTCTTGCTGTCAAACACTGCCTGGTAAATGCAGAGCTTGTGTGATGTTGGCTTTCTGTACTGATTGATTTGTAGAGCTGTTCCAGCCCAAATTACCAGCTATTTGGGCTCAGCCTGCAATCCTGCTCAGCCAGGAGACTCTGTCCTCTAGGTACAGTTCGGTGTTTTGCATTTCTTTTATTTGCTAAAGCTATTCTGACAGGCTGCTTACCCTGATCAGCAGATTCTAAAACCTGTTTGTGGTTTCCCAGTGATTTTGTAGACAAATTATTAGTGTGTGTGTGTGTATTTGCAGGACAGGTGATTCCTAAATGATAAAATGTAGTTTATAATCAAAGTGCTTTGCTTGTAACAATAATCTTGAGCAAAGCATTTGCTTATCTCCCAAAGTGTGTTAATCCTTTGCAGGATTAACAACTCATTTCTCAAAAGCCTGGTCTTGGTTTCGCAGCCCTTGTTGACATGACTGTGTCTTTGTGAGTTCAGGAGATGTGATTGTGGCAAGGACTGCAGGATGGTCCCCGATGGTCTCCTCCATGGGATTTGGCTCCTGCTCTGGGGGTTGGAGCTCCACAATGTGTGTGATCCAGAGCAGCAAGTTGTCATTGTGATCAAACACAAAGCTTCTGTGGGGAAGAATAAATTATTTGCATGGGTGTGATGACTGCTTGAAGGGAATTTGATAAGTGGCACGTTGAGCACTGGGAAAATTTCAGACTGTGATCCACGTTGTTCTTTGCGGTGTCAGAAACTCAACTGAAAGGATCATCATCCCTGGCTCTGGTTCTTGCACAGTTATATTAAAGGTCTCATGAAATGAATCTAAGCTAGAATGGCAATCAATATGAGATCAGACAGACTGAGGGTTTTTTACATAATTAAGGATTTATTTCTACTCTTGTATTTGTCAGATGGTCAATAATTTCCCTTTTACAACAATTTCCTGTGGTGTGTCTGAGTTTGCAGTCCTTGAAGTCACTCGCTTTTCAATCAGTCTGTGAAAGACTCTGGTGAGTCTCTGTGGCAGGATTTTGCATGGAGCCTGTTCTTTGGCATGGATCTTGCAGGAATCATGTCTGCTTGAGCTAAAATGATTCCTTTTTGTAAGGAAAAGCTGCATCTGGTATTAACCAGGATGGTAATAACAGCATCTTGTTAATGCTGGGGAAACTTGTGCAAACCCCCTCAGTGCTGCTTTCTGCTTCCCCTCTGAGTGCACTGGTGCTGTCAGTGGCTGCTCTTCAGCACTGCTCTGGTTCCAGGCTGAGCCCACTGGGCACCTCTTGGGGTGCAGCTCAGTTCCCACCCCCAGGCATGCCCTGGCATCCTTCCAGAGGGAGCTGGTGCCTGTGGGGTGAGCTGTGCACACAGGTCCCTCCTGAACTGGAAACAGAGCAGGCAATGGTGTGTACCCAGGCACAGGGATTGCAGGGAGCATCAGCCCAGCCATGAAGATTCCTCCTCCTGGGAGCCCTCCCATGCAAGGGTCTGGTGGTGTAAATGCTCTGCTTGCTGAGCAGCTCTCGGTGCTGCAGCACTTCATGTGCTGGTCCATCCAGTGGCCAGGCTGCAGATGCCACACACCCTTGGTAGTGGTGCAGAATTCTCCCATAACTCCCAGCCCCAAGCAAGGCTGCTTCCAAGAGAAACTGGGACACCATGCAAACTTTAACCATTAATTCTGGTAGAACACCAACCCTGGTCTGTACCTATGAGCCTCTTTGAAGGCAGACACTGAGTGAAGGTGGAACATTTCCTTTTCTGCTTTTCCACAGGTCCATCCCACAAGAGTTCTCTCCACAGGAGGTTTCACAGCATTCCTGGGACTCCTTGAGTGTAAAAGGGCTGCAGTTTTGCACAGTAACCTGAACAGCTTTTCTGTGCCATGATTTGTTACAGCTCTAAGGTTTGCAGCTCCAGGGTGTGAGTGGTTGCCACAGAATATTGCTGAGTTGTCACAGTTCTTTTCTTGAGCCACTCAGAGCAAGGCTACCTAACGGTGCAAGGTCTGAAATGTCCATCTGAAACCCCAGAGAGCTGCTGAGGGAGGCAGAATGTCATTACCCGTGCTGGAGTCTGGCCAGGTCTCCAAGGTTAACACCTTTCATCTTGACTTCTAATCTTTAATGACCACATGTGGTAAAGACACTTGTTCAACATCTCCTTTGGGAATATGGCATTGTCTCTGTGCCTCTCTTTGTCTTGCTGGAGTATTGGTTCAGTATTGGCTCAAAGGAAAATTGCTCTCAAAGTTGCCAGCAACACTTCATGGACAACCACACATTTCCTCTGGAGATCCCTCTTTGAGTCTAAGCAGGACCTACTGGTCTGATTTTTCCTTCCTCCCAAAGGTTTACTCCTCTGTCCTCCTTACAAGCTAATAGTGAACAGTGTAATTACCTTTATTTTCAGGCTGCCAAATAAAGTAATTAGAGAAAGAGGCATTATGATTTTGGAAAGATACTTTAGAAAATGAAGGGGAGTGATGAGAGCATGTTCTCACAGTGCCAATTAAAACACTGCTGAGGAGGTTCAACGCTTCTCCCTGGCAATCCAAGCAGACAAAAGAGATTCACAGGGATTTACTCAAACAGGATGGCAGAACTGCTCCTTTTTGCTTCTAAGCACAGGGAAATCCAGCCAGGGAAATAACCTGTGCAGTGACTCTCCTGAGCAGTGCACACCATTTGGAAGTGGTAGAACAACGTGAAGCACCTTTAGGAAAGATATTTGTTGTGGCATCTGAGATCTGAAGCAAAGCCCCTTGAGTTGCATTTATCTATTAATTAGTCCTTGGACTGTCAAAGACTTCTCTTTGTGACCATTAAACACAATAAACTTTTCATGCTGATAATCTCTCTTTAACTGGAACCTTTGCTTAAAAAGAATTAAAAATATGGACGTTATGAGGGTGTGAGGCACATTGAGCAGAAGCACAAAAAGAAGGTGTACATGGAGGTCAAGGAGATCAGGAACATCTCAGGGTACTAAATGCAAACTCTATCCAGGTGCTAATTTGAAATGGCTGTGGAGAAATGCCTCTTCCTCAGCAGCAGTTTAATTGCTGAATGAACAACTGGATCCCAGGTTTTTTGCCTCTTATAATGAACTACATGATCCTCCCCACGTGCCAAGGTGGTGTGTGAGGCTTCAGTTTGAGTCCTGGGGGTTTTCCCTGGGTTGCACATCCACGATGCTCTTTGCTCCCACAGCTCTTCAGGTGCTTCCAGGGAAGGTCTGTCAGTACTTTCATTTGACATGGAGGAAAAGTAAAGTTTAAATATTTCTTATACAAAGGCAGAAACTGAGCTTTTGAGCCTCTCCTTCAGTACTGATGCTGCATCAGAGCCTGCAAAGCAAGAGGCAGATGATCCTCAGCTGGTGTTCCTGTTGTATCCCTGTCCAATGTCACCAGGATGCTGTTGATGCCACAAATAGTTGTGAGGTGAACCTGGAACTGCTGCTTTAATTCCCCAGGAAAAGTCTTATAAATATTTTTTGTTTAAAGACATCAGGAAGCACAAAGTTTGCACCTGATTGTCATCTCAATGGGAAGGCACTGCCAAGTCCTGTCCTGTGCCCTTGTCCTGCTGCCCCTACTCCTGCTCCTCTTCTCAGCCACTGAGTGTTTGGGGCATAAAATGTCTGTTTGCCCTTTGCAGTTGGCATCTGTGTCTTCGTGGATGAGGACACTCTTGCCAGGGCCTGAGAAGGTTAAATGCACAGAAACAAGGTGGTTTTGGTGCTGTGGGGTTGGCAGCACCGTGGGCACTCACTGGGCACCCGGCACTTGCCGAGGAGCCACCTGTCCCTGCAGGGCTGGCAGAGGAGGCTCAGGGGCAGCCCTGCCCTCTGTCCTGCTGCAGGGGGAGCTGAGCTGGCCCTTCCTTCCTCTTGCCCCTGTGGTGCTCCACTTGGCCTCCTTCCACAGCCAGCCAGCCACTGGATTTCCACGTGGCCATGCCCTGGCAGGGGTTGTGCTTTGCTCCCCAGCAGCTTCTGCCCAGGTCTGCTCTGCTCCTACATCCTAAATTTTATCCCCATCCTTGTCAGAGTCCATCAGGTCCTTATTCCTGCAGTCCTAAGACTTGGCTTGCTCTCTATCTCATTAAAAAAATCATACTAAAAATTCTATTTTTCATCTTGGAAAAAAGGTCCCTGTTGTTTTAACCAGAGAGGAAGAGAATGCCTGAACATCTTTATCAGTCTGGGGCCTTTTTTTAATGTCATGATTTTTTAAAATCAAATCTCTATTTCTCTCTGTGCAGTCTTACTAATGACTTTTGTAAACTTCTGTTGGCAGAATTAACAACAGCTTAAATAAAATGACTAATTGTTTTCATTCATCAGCTATTCATTGCAAGAACAATTACAGTTTCAGTGTTCTGCCCCCAAACAAGGGCTGAATCCTCCAGTCAGGGATAATTTATATTACCTGTCTCCCTGCTGACATTCTCTAGCTCATTACTGGCTTTTTTCAGCATTCAGGCCCCTTCTTGTAGAATCTGTTTGCTTCAGATTTGGGTCAGAATTTGGGCAATCCAGGTAACTGCCCCTCCTGTTGATTTTAAGCAAGAAATAAATCACAGTGGGTTCTTGCAGCTTGATTTGTTCATGTGGTGGTGGGTGGCTCCTAAAATGTTAAGATGCTCTCACTGGCATTTTTCTGTTAAACTGCAATTTAGTACCAGAGGCAAGTTGCCTTCCTAGCATCAAGGCATCAGGTTCATTTTGGGAAGTATATTAAGTATTTCCAGCTTGTCAGTGATTTTTTTTTTTGTTTTCTCACAAGTAAGATTTAAGAAAAAAGTCACAGAATCACAGATTAGGTTGGAAGGGACCTTAAAGATCATTTTGTTCCAATCTCCCTGCCTGGGCTGGGACACCACAGCAAACCTCATGTTTCCTTGGTCAAGAAAGAAAGAACCAGAAACAGTTCAATTTGGAAGGGTTAAAGAAAAGACTCATCTGTCACCTGCTTGCTGGATGTGTGTCCTGTAGGACAGAGGGAAGGAGCTGCTCTGGGGGTGGAGCTGGAGATCCCTGGTGGCCTGACTGGGGTGAGGGATGAGTCTGCAAGGTCTCATCGTCTGGGATTTTGTCATAGTTGTGTGGTTAGAAATCGGCCAGGATGGAACAGCTCAGCAGGGATTCAAGTCCTCTCTCCTCCCAAGGTCCACTTGTGGTCACAGCACTGCCTGGAGCACAGGGAGTGTTCATCCCATGGGAGCAGTGGGAGGGGGGTGTGGGAGTGCAGTCCTGTTCCCATGGGCACCTCCATCCCTGAATCTTTATTGCTTTTTGTGCCACTTCCCTGCAACATGGAAAAGGCTCAGAAATTATTGACTTTGGCTCTATCTCAGAGCTGTTTACCCAAAATCCCAAGCAAAGACAAATCTACTGGATTCCATAGGATTCTGGACATGGATTGGAAGTTTGTGATGTTCCCTTGTCTTTCTGGTGGGAAGAAGGAAAACTGATGCTTTGAAAATCATTGAAGGCTAAATAGGGAGTTTCTCACCTAATCTGAATTTCACAGCTTGATCCTATTTCTGCTGCTGCAACCCCCATTTCTGTGTGTGGCATCCTGAGAGGTGCAGTGCTCATTCCTAACCCCCGATCTGCTTCTTGTCCACAGAGCAGCTGGAGTTGGTAGCAAATAATTCATGGAGAGGGGAAAAAAACCCCTCAAAGTGAAAGTGGTAACCTTAACACTCTACTTTGTGCTTGGCAGTTTGAAAACACTTCCCAAAGTGAGGGGGCCTAATTTTAAACCCTTCAGCCACCCAATGTGCTCGTTAAAGGGAGGGGGAAGCATTTGTTTGTGACAGATATTAAATGCAGGATTTGTGTCTCATGAAGCAGCAGTGTTGCTTTTCCAGGCTGATCAGAAATGGTGAATAGATTTGGGTCCCACAGCCCTTGAAATAAATGCAGAATTCACTCCCCTTCCATAGGGGATGGATAGGGAAAGTTGTTCCTCTTCCAGTGTCTTCCCCTGTGAGTGTCACAGCATTGGCTTGAATTGCACAAATGCTGTAGGCAGGTTTGGGATGTCCTGGAAGCAATTCCTGATGCTAATGGAGAACCCAACGATACCAGAGCTCTGAATCTCCAAGAATTTAATTTCAAACAGTGTATCTGAAAGCAATGCAATTCCATTACAACATCCCACCTGCTTTGCATATATATATATTGCTCTGTTTCGAGGCTCTCAGTGTGATTTATGAGCAGCAATTAACTCAGCCCTGTAACACCATGTGACAGGTGTTGCTGGGGCTGTTTAGGAACGAGGCAAGCTGAGGCACAAGGGTGGCAAGTGGAGTTTGGCAGCAATGCTATTGCAAAATGAGGACCAGAACCCAAGAATCCTGAATCACAGCCCCTGTTCTACGAGCTGCCCGTTTATTGCTCCGAGAGGAGATCATTAAAATCCTCTGGGCTTGTCTGGCAGACTCGACAAACTCATGCAGGCCTTTAAATGCTGGGGGGTTATCGTTATTAAATGATGAATGTGGGAGGGTTTTAACATAATGCTGGAGAAACACATTAAACCATGCTGGAATGAGGATCAATAGAGGTCATTAAAGAATTCTGCTGAAACAGATTTTGCCTGTCACTCAGCAACGTTTGTATGCTGTGATCCCTTTATGCTGCTCTACCCATGGAATGTAAGTCATTTTTCTTTTAAATGTAAGTGGCAGAAGGCTTGTAAAATATTGTGTTTTAGTGCTCACAGGCCATGGGCTTCTTTCCTCTGGTCAGCAGGACTGAGACTGTATCACAGCCTGAAGAATAAGGGGCTCTGTGGGTGTTTATACTTAGAAGACATCTGGATATTTGGGGAAAAAAGGGTGTCCAGAACTTTATTTTCCATCTCTATGTGCAAAAGAAGAAATTTCTAACTCAGCTTGTAATTCCTACCTTGGAATACCTTCATATTAGTAACACAGTGAGAATTCCAGAAGTTCCACCTTGCTAATTGTGGAAGGACAACATGTGAAAACTTGATAAATGCAGCATGGGGACTTGCCATGGGTTGAAATCTTGGAAAGGGAAATGCTTTATTCTCATCTGAAACAAACAGCTATGGAATAGTGGAAATAGGCCTTTTTTGTGTGGTGTGGAGTTTTCTGCTGTGTGGTGGATGATTTAATAGGGGTTTGTTAATAAAAAAGAAAAGTAGAATACAGATGTGGGTAATTAATACAGGAGATCCTATGGCTGGTTTTACTGTAAATGCATTTGTTATTTGTAAACCTGACTCATTTATAAAGACACTCCAAAAAATGGGCAGACATTCAGAATTATCCAAGTCCTGTATGAGTGTGAGCAGTACTTCATAAGCTGGCATCTCAGTGATGGTCTGGGCTACCAGTACTTTTGTTGCTGTATATTTATTTTCACGTGCAACTGTATTAAACTCTGGGCACTATTTTAGCCTTTGTACCTAAGTCCTTGAAGAGAATCAGGCAGGGAGATAACATTGCTGAAAACAACCTCAGAGACATAAAATCAGCATGAAAGGCAGAACAAGTGGCCTTTTAGGACCCTGCAGCCCAACAGAAACGTCTCACCCTTGGGACTGCCTGCCCTGATGTTCCTTCTGTCACTCTGGGCACACAATTCCACTCTAAATCCTGCAAAATGTGAGGCAATCCCTGCCTTTTGTTTGTTTGCTGTGTTGGTTGGTGTTTGTTTTTTTTTCCTCTAGCTGAAGGTGCAAAGCAAAGTAGGTCTGTGGTCCCGCTGCTGGAGCAGACTGTGAGAGTTTGCTTACACTGGAGTCCCTGACAAAACCCTCAACAGCTTTAATGGGGGCAAGAAGAGGCTCCCGTGATTTAATCTCAAGGGTTCAGCTCAAGGCAGAAAGACGGGGGCTCTTTGAAAATGACAACTTGTGGGTTTTGGAGAGGCCATTAACATATTTGTCATGGGGGAAAGAGGGTAAATAAGGAACTTGAAAAGAAAGGCAGATATTAATTACGCTTCAGACAACATTGTTGGGTGCTGATGACATGCCCGAGCTCCCCAGACAACTATAATTTGCAAGGGAGCCCAACGAGCAGGAGACTTTACAACAAGCAGAGCAATTAGTTCTTCCTGAGTTGCAAGAGTGACATCATGTGTGCAAAACATGCCTTCGCCCTCAGCTAACAACACACACTCATTTCTTCTTCCTGGAGGGGCTCTGGTGGCTGTGAAGGCGTTAAATCCTCCCTCGGATGGATGTGCTGACTTTGGGAGTCAGGGAATGAGGGTCCCTCGAGTGCAGATAAGGAAACACGTGTCCAAAGCACCAGCCACCAACAAAACCAACTCCAATATCTGATTTTATGCCCTATAGCTGGCTTAGGAAATTCTTGTATTCTTTTCAATACCTTAAGCTATTTTATGGGGTCCTGAAAGCTCTTGTAGGGTCTGACCCAATTAGTGGGGATTTTTGTTAATTGTTTCTTTTTGGTCTGAAATTTAAGGCATTGTACAAGATGAAGGCTTGATTTTATGAGCTCCTCATATAGAGTTCTGAAAAAAGCAAGGACTTAACTAGGAAATGTAATAGAAATTAAATACTTACACAATAATGGCAATATGTATCTGGGCATAGATTTCCAGTGTGTGCTTGGTTTCATAAACTGAATCACTTGGTGTTTTGCACTGCATGAGTTTATCAAAGAAGCCATAAGGATGCATCTGATACTCAATGAGGAATAAATTATGGCATTGATCTGCAGAGACAATTCCTTTTATTCTTTAATCAGATACATAGTCCCACTGGAGCCACATACTACTTACACACAGTCAATTAAGCTCCTGCTGAAGAGCTTTGTAAAATCAAGAGCCAAAAACCCCCTAACTTGGGAAGATTTTTCCACTCTTTTTTTTCTGTTAGAAGTGTGATGCAAATTGTCATGTAGTTTATTTTTTATTTTTTTTCCTCTGGAGTAATGAAAAAGAAGAATGGGGTGTGGACAAACTTGAATTTAGAGATTCACTTCTGTGTGTGAAATGCTGCTTTATCTTTTGAAGAGAACTGTTACTACAATTTCACCACTAGAGTTTTTCTAAACATAGCAGTGGGCACAGAGCTCTGGCAGAGCAGATGCAGAATGGGCTGCAACCAGCTCAGCACAGAGAGCTGAGGAACTTTGCTCAAAAAAGATTGGGATGAGCTTCCAGACAGGGCTGTGCATATTCCCTTTGCTTTTCCCCACTCCTGAGAGTGTTTGCCCAGTGTTGGTTGCTCTCAGTGTATCTCTATCTGCCCCAAATTTGCCATTTCCTAGGGAAGCAGAAGGGAAGGCTCCTCTTCTCAGCCAGACCCACCATCCTCCTGGGCTGGACTCCTGTAAAATCCAGGGCAGTGACCTCAGTACAGTGGGAAATTTGGCTCTGCCCACCCACCCCAAGCTTTCAGCAAATAATCTATATGGTTCTTTTGTTTCTTTCCAGCTCACATGTTTATATAGTCCCCAGAAGCTTCTAAAATTAGAACCTGAGGAAAATAGAAACCTGTTCTCCGAAGCCAGCAGGATGTTTTAATAGGAACTGTTACTGCTATTATTAAGAACAGTAATAATCTGTTAACCAAAGGCAGGGATGAATCTCATGCTGGACTGTGCCTGGGATCTGTGCCAGGTCTTTATGTCCTTGCAAAGCTGTGGCAAAAACCCTCCCAGAGAAATGGTGAAGCTGCTGATGACTCTTCCATAGGAAGGGACACAGCAGGGAGCTGGGCAGCCTTTTGGGGCCTGAGACACTGAAATTTCTGGGTATTTCTTCTATTTCTGACAGCTTATCCAGCAGGCAGAGGCAGGTTTTGTACAGCCTTCAATGTAGTTTTCTGCAGCAAAGTCCCTGTTTTGCTCCCAGCAGTGAGAGAAGGGAGGAATCTGAGAGGGTGACACTAAAAGTGCCAAGCAAAGCTGAAAGGGATGAAAAAAAATTTCTGAATTCTGTGCAAAAGCTTGAACCCTCCTCTGCAACTTCAAGTGCAGGGACTTTCCTCTTAACTGAAGGCTGAGGATCCCTTCACAGGAGCCTGCTCAGCTCACTCCTTTATCTGAAGCTGCCAGCATGGCCACAGATGCGATAGGGGAAGCCACTGGTTTTGGTGGTGTGGTGAGAAGAAGAGTGAGATGTGTGTGCATCTTTCTTGGCTCCAGGCTCTGCACAGCCTGAAGGAGTGAACCTCCCACAGAGCCCGAGCCTGCTGCTTCGTGGGCCATTCTGCAGGAATTATTCCTCTGGCAGTGCACCCCCTGAGCTGAAGTTTATAATGTAAAGCTGCTGACAGGCTGCTTTAGGTTTAAAGTGCATGGTTTTGATTAATTTGCTGCATTTCAAGAGCAGAAATGTGTAAACTTGGTCTTTGCTGAATTCTACACTGCTTTCCATGTGCTGGGGATCTACCAAAGTTGTACACCTTTTTTAATCCATGTATGGGAGAGACAGAGCTGGGACACTCCACGTTTAATTAAAGTTGTAGAGGAAACTGAGGTTCTGTGAGAAGCTTTCAGTGTCAGAAAAACCTGGATGTGAGCAGAAAATGCAGTTATTCCAAAACATTCTTGTGTTCTGTTCCCCTGGCCATGGTGTACAGGAGACATCAAAGTTCTCTCCTCTCTCCTGTACCCCCACTTGTGCCCATGCTCATCCCCACCAAGCTCCCCACACAGCACATCAGGCAGAATCTACTTGGTGGTTTGAATAAAAATGCAGTTTCGTAGCTCTAATAATCAACAGCTGGGGAAGGTCATGCTCTCCTCCTTCATCTTTAGACTTATTTGAGAGATTTTTGGTTTGTGGCTTTGCTGGGTGACTTTCCTGATGAGCTGATTTAAAAAAAAATCATTGAATTTCTTCGAAGACCATAGTGGTTCCCATAGAAATATGTGAGCTGCAAAACAAGGAATAATTAGTTTATGTTTGTTCCTTTGTGTCTCCTAATTTCTTCCATTCAGGATTTTTAAGCATATAATTATAGGGATTATTCAGCTTTGTGATTTCTTCCCCCCCACTCTATAAATTCATTTCAAGACAAAACTCTGATGTCTGTAGAGCATAAATAATAATGATTATATGTGGTAATTAGTCCAACCTGTTTGTCCACATAGCAGAAAACAATGTGTTTTCTGTCCAAGGCTGACTGGTGGTCACTCTGAGCTCCCACTGGCATTCCCAGTTTTCTGCCTCATCCCTCATGGCCACTCAAACAATGACCCTCCAAAGGCAGAAATGGGACTCTGGAGAGCACTGCACGACACTTCTTTTTGTCACACAACTTCTGGCACAGGCTAAATTTGGCAAGAAAGGCCCCAGCAGGCTGCAGGAGTCTCTAAGGTCGGGTGGCAGTTGAGCAAGGACCGGAGTATTGCGACACTGGGGTTTTTAAGGTGGTTATTTAACACCTCTGCCCTGGCTGGATTTGCCGAGTAGGCAGAGTTCTGCCTGGCTGTGTGGAAGGGCTGAAACTTGCAGGACTTCTCCAGCAACGCTTGGGCTTTTTGCAGAATTGCAGTTTTCCCTACACGCAGGGAAGGGTCCTGGAGCCCTTTGGCTCAGAGTCGTTCAGAGGTTAAATCACCTCTCAGCTATTCCCTGTCCTCTGTCTAAAGTTCCAAGAGGAATAAACAGTAGTAAGAAAGAGTCTTATCCCGGGTTTGTTGCCTTTCTCCAGCCCAATCAGGCTGGAAATGCTCCATATTGGAGAAAACCATCAGGAAAGGAGCAGGAAATGTTCCATCCAGGGCAGAAGCACCAGGAGGGAGCAGGGGATGTTCCATCCAGGGCAGAAGCACCAGGAGGGAGCAG
>JAWWLZ010000029.1:8371156-8386146 GCA_035041345.1 Poliocrania exsul | reverse complement strand
TCCCTCCTTTCTCCCTGTGAATGTGGGATGTGGGGGTTTATAATGGAGAACAATTCTTGACACAGACTGATGCTTGTGACAGAAAACACTGACTCTGCCTGACTTCTGAGGATTGTTTTCCCCGTTTGATTTATGCTTGACAGATGCAAAACCCCATCTCAAATGCAGCTGTGTTAAGAACACACAGGCATTTCCATGACTTTCATCTTGCTTTGTATTTATGCCATGATAAAACATGCTTTTTGTGGCTTGCATCATCAAGGGGGGAAACATCTGGAAAAGTCTTGTTATGGTGAAGTGTCCATAAAGCTAAATATGATAATTCTTTTCTTTTTTTAATAAAAACAACCCCCCCAAACCAAAGAGCTGGATAATAGTATGACTAGTAATAATAGTCAGTGAGTAACTGGTTACAGGCTGACAAGGTGAAGAGGAAAGAGGTGTCATGGAATGTCTTGGTGATAAGCTGGGGCAGTGAGTGTGTGATGGGGGAACCTCTGAGTTCCCCTACAGAACACCAGGTACAACAGCCCTTGGGAACCACCAGCCACCCTTGAAATCACACAGAGCACTCCAGTAATTTGCTTTATTTGCTCTTTACTTCTACATTTCCAGTAGGATTTCTGCCCAAATGACTGAGTTAGTTTGATTCCATGTGGTTTTTTTCCTGTAGCTGTTTTGGGAGCCAAAGCACTTTATATAAAACCTGCTATAAAAAATGGCACTGTCACCCTGTTTGTGCAATTTGATGCTGTGTGTGCTCCCACTGAGCAGCTCCAGGCCTGGAAAGACCTTCACCTCTTGCTTCCTCAACCCACTCTGCCTTAAATGCTTGTAGACCATTATCAAGAAGAAAGGAATAATTTGCATCCAGTAAAGGAAATATTGCTTTCTAATTTTCTTTCTAACTCTTAATATTTCATGAAACTTCAGTGCAAAAAAGATATTGCCTACTTAGAAGGCTGATTCAGAGAAGCAGCACATCCATAGGTACATGGCTAAAGTCAAGTTCATGTAGTAACAAACATCCTGCTGAACAAATAAGCACCTGTGCTTCAAATCAGCAACTCCCATCAGAAAGGAGTATTAAGAGCATTTCCAGGCTTTTAATTATTTGCATTCACAAAGTACCTGTATGTGTCCCCCTGGCTGATGCCCCACATCACCCATGGGCTCTGCACCTCCTGCCTGGGCTTCCCTGGGGCTGAGCTGTGTCTGGGGTGCTGGGCATGAGGGTGGCTCTGCAGACATGGCTGGCTGGGCTTCCCTGGCTGCAGGGTGGCACAGAGGGGCTCGCCCTGGCAGCTCCTGCCTGGGTGGATGGTTCTCAGAGCTCACATTCCCCAAAGGCACCTCAATGCTCTGTGTGCACCACCGTGTTCAGAGGGATCTTCATGAAAGTGCTGCTGATCCCAGCTTAGTCAGGGCAGTGATGAGCTGCAATTAGGCAAATAGAAGTAATTACAGCCAGCTACTGTTTTAGGGCAAACTGGGCTTTCCCCAGTAATTGGAGGCATTTCTGTTCCCAGTGTCTGTGTTGTTATGGCCATGAAATCTTCCCAGCAATGATGGACCATCATTACCAACCTGTGTATCTGGGAGAAAACTGGTAACTGGCTGCTTTTTAAGGGCTCTGTTACAAACAGGAGACCTGATCACTCCACAACTTTTAGCAAACCAGTGGTTCACCTCGCTGGAGATGAGCATGTGCTGCCCCTGGACAGGCTGTCTGCAGAGTGTGAGGGTTTCACCAGGGACAAACTGGCACCCCTGGGGGCTGTGCCAAACCCTGTCCAGCTGATACCCACCACGGCAGTCACAAGCTCATCGCTCAGGCCAGTGCCAGCCTGCTGAAAAACAAAGGGCTCCTTGATAGGCAGATAAGGCGCTGCTGTGCTATTTAAAGCACAGCCTTTACACCCGAATCAAGTTCCTCCAACTTCGGAGCGGGGTGTTTGCCGGGAAAGCTGCATTTACATTCCACCCCGGGGACTGCACACTTTCATGTATCTCCTTTCTTCAAAGTCAGATGTGTTTCACCTACAGCTTCATTCCTGCCTACAATTACAGCAGGCAGCTCCCATCAGGTGTTTTGTAGCTGGGTTTATTTTTTTTTGATAAGCGGTGGCGGGCAGAGAGGCGGCTGCGAGCGATGTCTGCACCTCCTGACCTGCCCCAAATGAAACGCTGAGCGCTTTGGGACAGCCCTGCGAGCCGGGAAAATGGGGTGTTTTACAGCTGGGGAGGAGAGACAAAGGGAGGGCGAGCGCCTTGTCCCGATCCCACGGGATGTTGGCAGCGGGGAGTGGCATTTCTGGCTAGTGCCCTACCCACTGCTCCATCCTGTCTGCTGCTTTGGGGCGAGAGAGTCTCAAAATGCCATTGATTTGCACTTTCTGGTGCTGGGGAAGGAAGGTAGGGCTGACTAGACTGCGCGGGGAGACATGCAAAAATAAACAGCCTGATGTAAATGAGCTTTGTAGGACTTTAATAATCCAAGATGCTGTTTAGAACACACGGGAAAGGAGGTGTCTGTTAAAAAAAAAAAGATATGATTTTAACCAGATAAAATCCCTTTAATTAGTCTGAAATTCTTGATTATATTTTACAGCAACATGTTTCCATATGCATGCCAGAGAGTCGGGGAAACATGGAAATGTTGCCAGTTTGCAGCATTTGCTGCTGGGATGCAGCAGATTATTTCAATGAAGGCCAGATAGACTCTGCCTGGAGAAAACATTTGTTTGGTGGTCTCTTTCCTTTGCTTTGTCATCTCCCACCGCACATCTGGTATGAGATGGAAGAAATGAGCCCACGCTTTCGAATCAGGTTGTTTATATGATGCAATATTTTAATAATTTTTGGGTTTTATAAGTCTGGAAAAGTCTTGTCATCTCAGTGGCACTGGTTGCAGTACTGAAGCCTTTCTTGTTGTCATGGGTGAGCTTGGGCAGCTGTGGAAAGCAGTTTTCTCCAAAACAGAGATGTGTTTGCACTCCCTACTGTGGGGACAAGGCTCCTCCTGCAGCTGCTCAGCACCAAGGTGGTCCTGGAGCAGTTTTGGAGTGCTTGCTCTTGCTGACACCCTGCCTTTAGTCCTGAAAGACTGAAGGTGTTTTTCCCAAATCTCTGGTTGCCTCCATGAGGTGTTTGCTTGGTCCCAAGCCTGGCTGCCACCCCTGGGGACACCAGCTCCTTCCTACCTGTAAATTAGTACTAATGATATTTTCCCATCAGGTTTTAAAGCCACTGCAATGTTTGCTGTGACAGGGGACAAGCTTGGGTGTCACCTCCAGCAATCAGGTGCTTTGTTGAGGTCTGTGAGCTGCAGAAGAAGCACAGCAAGAATCAGGGGTGATTTGGAGAAGCCCAAGGTCTGGGATCACGTTGTCTCAGAGCTCCAAGCCCATGGCACTGTGGCTGGCACCAAACAGAGAACACAAAAGAAATATCATAGCAGGGAACCCCTCACCTTCCCCCCAAGGCCCCGTGATGGGAACAGAAAGCAATTCCTATTTTTGTCTGAATGTCTTTGCTGCCTTTGGTTCCAAGGTGGCTCCATACACAAGTGGACTTTTGCTCTCTGATTTTCCCAAAAATGCCTATAACAGCTGGGAAAAAGCCAGAGCATTGCTTTGAGAAGGAAGACTTTTTATTTGCTCCTTCTAGCACAGCGTTTTTTCTATAACTATCCTGTCCCAGCCCTGTCTGTGGTTCCAGCAGAGGAACTGTTGGCAGCTCAGGACATCCTCCCTCCTCAGGGACTCCCCTGGCCCACCCTCTGTCCCTGCACAGGAATCCACCCATGTCAGGTGTCCCCTTGGGAGAGTTCAGTGCATCCACCTCATTCCAGGGAGGGAACCCAGTGCTAAACTGGGGGTACACTGGTGTGTCTTCTCTCAGGGGTTGTATGGCCTTGGAAGAGCTGAAACCTTGATTTTCCACTCACTGACTGGGCTGGGTTAAGGGAAGAGCTGTGCAAATACATTCAAAGTCTAATAAAAGTGAAAACTGTCAGAACTGGGTATTTCACATTCACTGTAAAATTGAAACCTGATTAAAAAAATTCACTAGCCTTTTTTTCTCTCTTTTTTTTCCATTTAGAAATGAGTGATTTTTGAATCAAGAGAGGAGGCTTTGTTTATAAGTGAGTAAAATTGATCCTGTCATAAAGCAAAGGGGATTTGCAGTGGGAACATCTCAGTGTGTGCTGTGACATACATGTGAGTGTTCCCATGTGAGCATCTGCCTTGACAAAACAGTCAGGGCTGGGCTGTGGTGTTGGAGCATCACTCCAGGAGGGATGGTGCAGGTGCTCTGCAGACACACCTGCCAGCTGTTTGCCAAGTCAGAGAAGATGTATTTTCCTTTTCTACAGATTTAAATTGCAGTTTTGTGAATGTTTTTTCTTGTGGTAGTCAGCTCCTTTGCTATAAGAAAGACATTCAAATAATCAGAGAATTGTTGAGGTTGGAAAAGACCTTTAAGATCATCAAGTTCAACATTTGGGTTGTCCAGTGAGGGGCAACGGAGTTTGAGAAGGGTCTGGAGCACAAGGCTGATGAGAAGCCACTCAGGGGGCTCAGGATAAACAGTTTCTCTCCTGATGATGATGATGATGATGTACAAACCCCCCATTTCACACTGGCACCAAACAGGTGAATTCGCTCCTTTTTCTGTTTATCACTAACCCAGCTCCTCCTGGTGCTCTTGACCACGACACCGATGCCCTCCATTCTCCTTCCTTCCCACCAAGCAGCGCTAACCGTGCGTTTCCAACCCGTGCTGGCAGTGCCCTGGCACTGCAGGGCGAGTCCTCTGCTGGGTGGGTTCATTCCAGTGAGCACTGTCACCATCTAGTGGCATCTCTTGGTTTGCAGGGGCAGCCTCTGCCTTCTCCTCCCGTGGGCTTTGCCCTCTGATCACTCATTTTGCCCCTTTGCCATTATGGTTTAACCACTTTGCAAGTTAAAAGCATTCAGGGTGGGGTGGCAGCTTTGTCTGGCTGATTTGCCCCTGCTCAGGAGCAGCTCAGCCCTGTTGAACGTGGAGGATTTCCATGGAAAGGTGGCTCTGGAAGGCTGGGGGGTTGTGTTTGAAGGTGTTGGAGCTCAGGAGGAAAAGCTTGTGGGAGAGTTTCGTGCTCTTGAACACTCAGGCTGTTGCAAAGTGGAAATGTTGTGAGTAGATAAAATAATCACTGGCAATAACACAGCAGGGGTGGGTGTGGGGGTGTGTGTACATTAATCACAGAGCCATGATTATGTTATTTAGTGTTTTGATTCTGTTTATAAAGGAAATACAGAGTGAAGACACCCCCCACTCACTGCTCAGCTCTGTGCCATCCCCTCTGGTGTGAAACATTGACTTGTCAGGATCAAAGCTCTGCTCTTGCTTTTCTGCCTTGTGCTAGAAGGTTTGAGATGAGCAATACTGCTTGTTTATCCTGGATTTCCCCCCTTGCTGTATCCTCGAGGCCCTCAGTGGGTCCCTGTGGTGGCCCACGGGTGGGTGATGTGTTTGTTCACAGCTGCTCCCATGAATGAGCTGGAGGGACACCACTTGGTGTGTGATTTTACAGGGGGTGTTTCCATGCAGAAAAGCAAGCCATGGACCCATTAATCCAAACAGCAATTTCCCCTGGCTGAGGCTGAGAGGGGACAACAGGCTGAGGGTCTGGCATCGTGGCTTTCTCAGAAATGGTTTTCAGTGCTATAAACCCACTCCCTTTACAGAATGCAACTTTTGGGCATTTCTTCCCCTTGTGCAGGTTTGGTTTGAGTTTTCCTCCGTTGCAAGTCACTCGTGGCCCTCAGCATGTGCACCAGCCAGGGGTCCATGCAGCAGCTCTGGTGAGAGCCAAGCCTGAGCTGGTGGGTCCAGCTGGCACTGCCTTTCCCGGGGACACTGCAAAGCCCTGGGGAGCTGAGCTGGTGGGTCCAGCTGGCACTGCCTTTCCCAGGGACCCTGCAAAGCCCTGGGGAGCTGAGCTGGTGGGTCCAGCTGGCACTGCCTTTCCCAGGGACCCTGCAAAGCCCTGGCGAGCTGAGCTGCTTGCAGGGCTCTCTCTTGCAGCTTAAGAGAGACAGGAGTTATGAAAGTAGTGAGGAAAAACACAAAATGGGACTATTTAACGTAATCTGTGTTATGTGGCAGCCTCAGCAGCCCTGCCAAGCCACCCCTGCTCTGCAGCAGCCCTGGGTGTGCACCCTTGGGTGTGTAGCTGGGGGTAGGAGAGACCTTCAGACAACTGAAAGGCACTTGGGCCTCACTCTGTAGCTTTTGCCACTCCTCAGACCTGTGCAGCTGAAGGGTCTTGGCTTTAGGCAGGCAAAGGTGATGTGGTTGGGTCACCCAAGGGAGAGTCTCACCCCCTGAAGTGCCATTGGGTGCCCTGAGTGCTGCCCTGGCTCAGCTTGGGACAGCCCTGCAGCCTCCAACACTGCCCCTGCTCCTGGCTCATCTGCAGCACTCAACAAAACCTCATGTGGGTTTCCAGTTTCTTATTTTCAAACTCAAAAGTGCCTTTGCCCATCCCTCTGCCTCTCCAGCTCTCGAGGGCTCTGAGAGCAGGGGAGAGCAAACCAGGAGCTGGTGGAAGGAAAATGAAGGTAACCACATCTGAACACACAGGAGCACAACCCTCACAAAGAGCAGAAAATGAAAATGACTGCTTTTAAACCAATTAAACTAACTGTTGGAGTTTTTTCTTTTTTTTATTCAGTTTTTTTTTGTTTTAAATTTATTATTCCTCCTGACTGGAGCTTGGAGCTAATGGAGCACAGTGAAACAGCAGATACCTTCCCTGGAGATACTCACTGGCTCCTTCCATGACCATTTGATACAAACTGCTGTAAGAATTGTGTGAGTTCTGGTCAAAAAGTGAATCAAGTTATAAGAGCTGAACTCCTATTTGATGCTATATTGGAGATATGATTTATAGGGCCAAGAGCTGGAACCTGTGATTTATTTATTTTTTATTAAAGGTGAATGTAGTATCACACATCTCTCTGTGGAGCAGCCATACATTTCTGGCAGAACCATATTTTTAATGGGGTGGGAAGGAAAGAAATTAATGAAATTCAGTGAGAAAGGTGAGTGATTTTATGAAGATCTTTCATAGTGTTGCTGGTGTCTCCCTGGGGCCAGGCTTGGATAAGCTGCTGGGAGTTTGTCTAAGGAATGGCCCAAAACTTTTAATGCCAGTTGTTCTTCCCAGAATATGCCTGAATTTGAATTCTGCCAGGGTGGGATGTGTGCACATATAGGAAAAGGTTTGGTGTCAGCTTTCCACTGTGCTGTTAATGCTGAGGCTGTGCAGCCTGGTGGGTGGAACTCCAACCTGCTGGATGTCACTGGTGAAGCTCTTGGCTGTCACCTCCTGCCTCCTGTCCTCCCCTGGGAGAGGTGCTGTGTGTCCCTCTGGGGAGGGGACAAGCCCTGTGCTTGGGCAGGGAGCAGGGACCCTCCAAACGGCCTTTTTCATTATGTTTCCATGGTATTTGGGAGGAATGTGCTTTTTAAGAGCACTGATAGCACATTCCTATTTATTCACCTTGAATTCTCTTCAAAGGAAGAACTCCCTGCTCATTTTCCCTTTATTGAGACACTTGAAAAAGAAAATTATTCTATTCAGGAAACTGCTTCTGGGGCATTGCAAATCAAAGTATTTGGTGAGCCCAGACCTGATTAAAAAGCAGCCAATGGAGGTCAGTTAATCCTGTAGATAAACTGAGGGTATCATGGCATGGGAGGGGAACTTTTGCTCACTGAGCAATCGAGGAATGTTCATCCTCCATTGCACCTTTGTTCCTGTAAGGTCCAAATCTCCCTACAGGTTGCCTTAAATACCTCAATAGCTGCTGAATTCCGACCCTTTGCAGTGTTCCTCACTGAAGGCCAAGTGCAGGGAGGGCTGGTGGGGCTCTCTGGACCTGGCAGGAGAGGTTCCCTTGCTTGGATCACACAGCAGTGGGTGCTTGAAGCCAAAATGTAATTAACTCACTGGTGTTTGCCCAGGATGCTGTGGTCAACTCTTGGGAGAGGTCATGAGGTCTCCACTGACTACAGGAACTTGGGTTTGCAGATTATGACAGGATGGCAAACCCTCTGCTAATGGCTCTGTATAATGTGCTGGGCTTTGATGACTCTGCAGCCATCCTTACACCCAGGGGAACAATCCAGGTCTGTGCACTGGGAAAAATCCACCAACTTCTTCTGCTGGCTGTGTCCAAAAGAGGAGTTGGACACCTACTCAGATTCTTGTTTCTGAGTTGGTGATTCTTCCCACTGGTGTGCTTTGAATTCACATGTAGAGAAACAAAGACTTCAATTTTGCCTTCATGCCCCGTGAGAAAATCAAAGTGAAGGGGGTATAATATTTTACACAGGTGTTCTGTAGAATCTGTTTTTATATCTTTTGTGAAAGGAAGTTTGGGGCTTTGGCTTGGTTTCAGTTGAGATCTTATTACCACAGAGCCAGGGTACATCTCCTGAAGAGTTGGGGCACAGAGGGCTCAGTCAGGACTTGCACAGATGGGTAATGGACCTCAACCATTAAATGCAAGTTCTGACAGTGCAGGTCAAACTCACATGTGTCAGTCTTCAGATTCCTCCCTTCTCATTCTCCAAATTGGGCTCATTTTCTGTTTAAAAATAATTGGCAGAATTTTATGATGTGAAAACAAAAATAAGGCAACTCCTGCTGAGATCTGTGGAGGCAAAACATTTTCATGTGCTTTGGAGTTGCTGTAACAAACCTTTCTGTCAAAAGATGTGTTGAGAGGTGCTTTGCCATGACATACTTTGAGCTGGGAGTTTTAAGGGGCTGCTTTCTGGGACTGGCAGAAATAGGACTTCTGAGTTTGGATCATGTAGAGCAGTGTGTGCAGTGGTGCCCTGTGGATCAGTCAGGACTGAGAAAAAACAACAACAACAAACCCCTAAGGTGGAAACCTGCAATCCATTCTGCCCACTCACCTCTGAATACTCAAAAACTGAGGACAATCTGTCAAAGCTTTTTTTTTCTTTGTCATATTCTGATGGATGAAAGGCTGGATGTGAGCTGGTGAAGTGCCTGTGCAGCCCAGAAGCCCAGTGGTGTCCTGGGTTGCATCAAAACTTTGACCTGCAGGTTGAGGGAGATGATTCTCCCCCTCTGCTCTGCTCTGGTGAGACCCCACCTGCAGTGCTGGGTCCAGCTCTGGGGAACAACAGCACGAGAATGTGGAGCTGCTGCAGCAAGTGCAGAGAAGCCCATGGAGATGCTCCAGGGCTGGATCCCTCTGCTCTGGAGCCAGGCTGGGAGAGCTGGGGGGGCTCACCTGGGGAAGAGAAGGCTCCAGGGAGACCTGAGAGCCCCTGCCAGAGCCTAAAGGGGCTCCAGAAGAGCTGGAGAGGGACTCTGGATAGGGGTCTGGAGTGACAGGACAAGAGGGAATGGCTTCACACTGCCAGAGATGGGATATGGTGAAGGAATTCTTTCCTGAGATAGTGGTGAGACCCTGGCACAGGCAGCCCAGAGGAGCTGTGGCTGCCCCATCCCTGGAATGCCAGGTTGGATGGGGCTTGGAGCAACCTGCAAGGTATCCCTGTGTATGGCAGGGGAGCTGGACTGGATAATCTTTAAAGGTCTCTTCCAAACCAAATTATTTTATAATTTTTGGAGATTTTCTTGCCACAGTGCTTGTGAAATGAAAGAAAAAAACCAAAAAATGTCTTGTCTTCCAACACTTGGAGATAGGATTTCATTCTGAACTAATCCTTGGCCCATCAACTAAGCTGCAGTCCAACTTTTTGCCAACCGTTTGTTTAAAAATAATCTGCATGGACTTGATCTATTTTAAAGCCTTCCCAGCAATTTACTGGGAAGTTACAAAGCAGAGGAGGGAGGAAGGGCAGTGGGCTGTGTGGACAGCAGCAGCCCCTGCCAGGATCACCACCCAGGCTGCTGCAGGACTGGGCACAGCCCACGAGGCTTGGGCATGTCTGTGCTGGCACCTCAGCCTGTCTGGAAAGGGGCAGCTGTCTCCTCTGGTTGTTCTTGCTCCAAGGAAGGAGCAGGCTGTGCCCCAGCCCTGTGTGGTCCGGGATGCCCTGTGGTGTGGTGCCATGGCCAGGAGATGCTGCCCTGGCTGGCAGATCACACCATGCTGTCCCCTGCATCTCTGGGAGGCACAGGCAGGAGCCTAACCCAGGTCCTGACACTTATTTGTAGAATATTCCTTATTCTGTCCTCTAAATCGATTCTGTGAATAGTTTATTTCTGAGCAATTCCTGGGTGTCTCTGGACTGCAAATCCACGTTGTTTCCCACTGGATGGATGAGTTGCACGATGTGCTTCTGCTCCCTCTTTAGGAGCAGGTATTTCTGGGTTTCTGTGTCTGGTATAAAGTTCAGCCTGATGAGCTGCAAAAGGTGCATGTTGCTTTTCTCCTGAAATATGGGATTCCAATTTGTTGTCTTGGTGACTGTTCCCAGTGGCAGCTTTATACATTTAGGCTTGGCATTTTGGGGGGTCTTAATGGAGTGAGCTCCTCATACTGGAAACATTCCCAGTGCACATCCCTGCTGGTGTGAGTCCAGGGGATAAGGCTGAGTCATTCCTTGAGGGTCCTTGAAAAACTCTAACCAAAATATTTGGGTGAAACCAATGCAAATGGCTGTGAACTGATGGCAAGGTGTTAGTTAGTGATGGGAATATCAATTCCCAGTTATTCTATGGGCAGGACAAGCTGAGGTGTTGTTGCCTTAGCTGTTGGTTTTACTTCTGTCAGAGAAAAATTTGGTTTTTTGCCAAAGTCACAAGAAACACCCTTTTCTCTTCATGGTTTAAGAGGCATATAAATGAAGTGCAGCCCTCGTGTTGACTGTCTGATGGTGTTTCTCTCCAAGAGAGCACCTACAGCTAAAGATATGTGAAGAGTGGCATCCAGACACTTCAGCCTCTCCTGAGAAACAACCCCCTGAGAGTCCCTCTGGCATCCAGGATTGGAGGGAATTGTAGAATTTACAACAACTACAAAGATTGCAGTTGCTGGTGTTAAAACCATTGCATGAATAAGGCTCATTCAATCCTACAGAACTCTACAGGATGTGTCAGGAGGGAACACAAACACAACTCTGTGTTTGGGCAGCCTTGTAACCTTTTTATAGCTCTGCACTGTTTTCATCCATGAAAACATGAGGGTTTCTTCCAACCAATATTTTGGCACAGAGATGCTGAACAGCTGATGCCTGAGTTTAGGGAGTTGTCACCCCTCTGCCTGCATCCTGCTGGAGCTGCCCATGAATTTGCACTTTCTTCTCAGATTTTGGAGGCTGGAGGCACTGCTGTGGCTGCTGCAATGAATTCTTAGCTGAGAAAGAGGAGAAAAACGCTTGGTGTATTTTGTGAGGTCTAATTCAAGCCCCAGACTGCAACAGCCTTAAGAAGGGCTTGGCACTGCTCTTGCTCTGCACAGATACATCAACTGCCAGATTTGTTTTTATCATATGAGGAAACAAACTCTTTAATGAATGAAACCAGACGCACAAGACTGTGTTGAAAGACCTACAGTTCCTTTGTAAAGAACTCAAGCCAGAAACCTTGGAAAAGGCACCTAAAAACATCCCTGGAATTCATTCTTGGCAATTCAAGGTAAATATGCATTATGCAGATATTCTCTTTTAACTGCACTGCACATTTCCACACAATCCATGTGGTGCAGGACTCCAGTGTGGTCCCTCATTGTCCAGTGTAGCTCATCATGGGACACTGACTGGAGCAGAGCTGGGAGTGGTTCCTGGGTATTTCACACAACAGAAAGGTCCAGAAACACAAGTAGTTGTGAAGGTTGGGTCTTGTAGAGCAAATGCAAGTCAAATCTTGACATGAGCCAGGCCCATATGAAAGCTTGCTCAAACAGCTGGTTTCAGTTTGGACAATTCCCACTGACCTGAGTGGTTTCTCCAACAGGACCCACATGGATTACTCAGTACAGGCTGCCTGTCATCCACCAGGCAACCAGCATATGTTGCAACATGTTATTCCACGAAACAAGCTAGTTAAAGCTCTCTGAGAGCTACTGAAATGCTCCTAAACTGAAAAATAAAATGCCTTGTTAAAGATGGATTGGACCAGAAGATACTTTGCAGCTTCACTGCACAGCCCAAATCACTTCAAACTTCTTTGATGCTCGTTTTATTACTTGAAAATCAGATGAGAACCCCATTATAGAGCTTGGGTGAGAGACTGTTTGGGGTTTTTGATATCTGAAGTTAATCATTAACTTTCCCCCAAAAGTCTTATTTTCACCTTAACAAAGCCAGGAACTGCTGCTGGAATGTGTTGCAGTGATGGCCTTGACTGTTGGCCAAGCATGGTGCCCCCAGCTCAGGTCAGCAAATGGGCAGCAATGCCATCTGGGGTGGAACAAGGATGGGTGAGCCCAGCTGATGCCATTCCCATGGCACAGGGGGACTTGCACAAGAAATGCCAGAGCCAGAATTTTCCAGGCGAATCTGAAATGAAATGAAATCATTTGTGTTTGCTTTAATATAGGGATGTCTGATATTATCTGTCTACAGCATTAGTCTGTGCTGCTGCCTTTGAAGCTAATAATTGGCATTAGGGTGGTGGGGTAGTTTCCATGTTGAGTTTGGAAGGAATCTCAGTTATCCAGACAAATGGGCATTTTCATGGTATTACCCACTACCACATGATGTTTCATATCCCTCCTCAGTGGCTGTGCTCAGGTTTGGGCATCACTGGGGTTTGGAGCTTTTCCTTGGCTAATTAAGGCTTGTGAGAAGGGCAAAAATATTTGAGGTGTTGGAGAACAAAGGTTAAACCAACAGAATATGGCAAGCTTAGCCAAGAGGTGCTTGAGGTGGTCATGGGTTGTGATTCCTATGGGGATGCCACCATTCATTAGTGCATTGTGTGGAGTGGCAGTTAAGGTTGAGGAGAAGGAAAATGCAGATTAAATATCAGGATGTGCCCTTAAAAATGAGATCTTTGAAGTTAGAACCTTGAAAACTCCATTGCTGTAAGTCTCAGGAGGGGTTGGTAGGGAGCAATCCCAGTGGGAGGAAGGCAGGCTGGAGGAGCCCAGGAGCTCTTCAAGGGCTTTGGTTCTTGGTTTTGGGTGTAGCTGTTGACTCCATTGCAATGGGCTTACATGAGGTATGAGTTGGAGCTGGTTTGTGCAATGGCTTGAGTTTTCTGGATTACAAGTTCTTAGATGATGCCCACAAAGGAATTTTAATTAGGAAAGTAAGAAAGGTTCTGCTGGGAGACAGGTAAACCACGATAATTATTGGCAGTGAGAAAGTCAGCAAAGAGCAAGGCATCAGGGCATTTATAGAGGTCTTACTGAGAATTACCTGAGTGCCCTTTTTAAGGATACCTGTGAAAGAATCTTCTATAAGAAAAATGACTTAAAATGACATCAGTGTCCACTCCTGTGCTTTATCCAGGGTTCAGCTGCACTGACAAGCTTGAATGAGTACAGGGATGAGAATCACACACTGGATGTGGAATCACAAGGGTCAGAATCTCTGGAAGAACCTCCCAAGGGCTGCTGATCCTGTGCTAATGGCCACAGGAGCTCCCACGATCTGGGAAGGTGATTGAGGTGCACGAGGAAGTTTGTTTGGTTTGCTGGGTTACAGATCCAAAATCCTTTCACAAAAAGGCAAATTGCAAAGTATAAAAAGAATTCTGGGGGATTTGTATTTCCAAATGCATCTCCCTTGAAAAAAGAATATGGAACATCAAAATAAAATGATTCTTTACATTTTTCTTTAGGAAACAGTGGGTTGCTTTGCTGTCCTCTCCAAGCCCCTGAACACCAATCAGCTGGCAAGGACATCATCACCACAGCAGCACAGCCCATCCCTGTGCTTTGAGTTCAACCTAACATGGCCAAATTGACATGAAAATGTTCTTGGCATGGCAAAGTGCTTGCTTGGCTAAATGCAGCCTCTTGCTTCTGTCTGCAAAAACAGCTGCAGGAATTCCCCTCTGCCCCTCCTGTGTGTGAGAGGAGGGTCCAAAAGTGTCACTTTGTGCTGGTGACAAAGGTTTACTGGTCACCTGATGGGACAGGCAGAATTGTCATGCCCACAGCTGGAGGCAGCATGAATATGGGATCCCTTTACTGGACAGGGACTGACACCCAGTGCTTGACCCAGAGGACGTGTCTGGGCTGAGCAAGGTGCACTCCTACGATCTTCTCATGGGAACAGCTCTCCCATCGTACGTAAGGGCTCTTAATGGCTTTTGTGGTATCCTGTGTGGAGGCAGCTTGGGAGAAATACCTGAAAGATCAGACCCTCCTCGTTCTAAATCCCCTCCTCTGGCCCTGGCTGAGCTTTGAGTCAGACTGCGCAGTGGGAACGAGCTGGACTTCTCAGGTGTGTTCAGAAGCTCAGATCTGATTTTCTTACACTCTGTGACCCTGCTCGGCCACCTGCTAAGGTCACCTCACTGTGTGCCAGCCCATGGGGCTGCTGCTGAAGGCACAGGAGGTTTGTGTCTGCAAGAACCAACCCAGAATTTGCAGGAAATGTCTTTCCAAGAGGATCCTGGCTCTGGCTCTGGAGCTGCACAGCCCCGTGCAAACTGCTTGGGGCCAGACTGCTGAGGAGTTTGGGTGTTGGTCACCTTTGAGAGGCTGTTCTTTCACCTCTTGATCTTGCATTCATAAGGAAACAGGAGGGAAGCAGGAACTTGTGCTTTCTGATGTGCATTTTGCTAATTAGCCCAAATGCTTCTATAACACTTAATGGCTGATTAAGGCCACACACACCATTAGTGTCAACTGCTTGTTTGTAAAGGAGAAACCAACACTGGACAGGCCCCAGTGGGAGCCCCAGCAGGCTCCTGGCTGGCACTCTGTCCAAGGCTGCCAGCTGTGCCCAGGGCAGGTGGGAGGCAGGGCCTGCCATGGGGCAGTCGTGTATTTTTTGATGTCCAGGGGCTGGCAGAAGCAGCAGTTGTGTATTTA
>JAWWLZ010000029.1:8345270-8371056 GCA_035041345.1 Poliocrania exsul | reverse complement strand
TGTGTATTTACTGATGTTCAGTTGAGAGTTCCAGTCTGACTGGAGCACTCTAAAAGGGCCTCAACAATCCATGAGCAAGTTTAAAGGGAGAGGGGGATTTTCTTTACAAATGAGGAGTGTGGCAGATGCCACAGCTGACCCCCTGACTGGCCTGTGAGGCTTTGCTCCATATCATTAGAGTTTGTATTTCTGCTAAGCACAGAAAACCAGATAACTGCTTTAAGTAGTTAAATCGAGTGTACAGAAGCAAAAGGAAGAGTAGGAGGAAGATGTAGGTCAAGTGCTTCAGGAAGATGCCAGGCAAATGTTCAAAGAACCGCAGGGTTGGTTTTTACCAGTGTCAGAAGTAGCTGCCAGTAGTTTGGCTGCTGGTATGGGGTTGATTTTGCTCTTATTAGATGAAAAAAAATAGCACTGTGGTGCTGCTGGGGAGTGTGGGGGCACCTTGGGTTGGTGTCTCTGTTTTGGAGAGCCCTCTGCATGGTGCTGTCCTCAGCCTGGGACGTGCTGGTGTCACTGCCACCCTCCCAGGCCATCTCCAGCCCAGCCCAGCTCAGCCACTCATTGTTGGTGCTCAGAGGAGCATTAACAGCTGAGGCCAGCACAGAGTTGGAGGGAGAAATTGGTGTCATTTCCTTTATAATACTGTGAAGGAGTAGGACTTTATGACTGATTTCCCTGATTTTGCAGCTATTAGAGGATGTTTGTGAGTCTGTGGGAGACTGGCAAATATCTACCACTAAGCCACTTTTTTCTTTGAGGCTGAAGAAAAGGGCCTTTAAATCTTGTGGGACATCAGAGCAACCCAGCAAAGGAACCCCAGCTCTGATGGGAAGGGCACAGGCTGGCAGATGCAGCTTGGTCACACCAAGCCTGTGCCACCCAGCTCTGTGGTCAGGGCTGGCAGGCTCAGCCTGAGGAATCTCCATCAACACAACTTTATTTGGGGACTGGAGAGACCTGGTGTTTGTAAGGGAACTCTCACAGACACTGCTGCCTTTAATGAGGAAACCCACAAAACAGCCATCATTAAAATGAAGGGTTTTTTTCTTAGTTTGACTTAAACCAAACAAAAACCAACCCCCCCCCAAAACCCCAACTCCCTTCCATGAAGCTAAAAGGTTTTAGTCTCTTTGTTTTCATATGACACCATTTCCGAAAAAGGCTGTGAGTGTGACTTTGCAGAGCAGAGCTGCAAGAGCCACCCCCAGAGCGAGTTCCTTGCCCACAGAAAGAGCACAAACTCTTCTTTCACAAGGGGAAAACCTTCTGTTGTGTCCCCTGTGACCTACTTGGGTGTGAGAGGCTCCAGGCAGGGCAGTGCCCTGCGCCTTGGCTTCTGTGCCCTGCTGGCTGTGTGGCTTGGAGAGGTTCTGGGGGATTTTTGGGTGGCTCTTGCCAGCCCTTGGGCTGCTCAGTCTCAGCCCAGGCTGTGCTCGTGGCACAGTCTCAGGTTAAAGACTGCTGAGTGTGGGCAGAGGTGTGAAGAGTGGAGATGTGGCAGAGCTCCAAAGCCTCCGCCATGCTTGGAGCTGGACAGGGAGGGTTAGAGGAACAGGGCAACCTTTGAGCTGCTCCAGATGAGCTCCTTTAGGCCAAATTAACCAAAAGAAAGATCAAAACTAGGTTAAACTTGGATTCAAAGAACCAAATGTTAATGCCATGTGTGTGACCTGCACTGGTTCACAACCTGTTTCCATTTGGCGTGCAGACAAACATCTGTGCATGGCACATGTTGATGGCCAAGCTGCTGCCACAGATGATCTGAGAGAGCCTGTGAATGGGGGACCCTCCAGGAAGGCTGGGGCACGAGGGCTGGTGCTGGTACCCATCTTCTTTTTTTAATTTACTGCAGTAAAATAAAAAAAAAAGGAGAAATTAGTTTAGTCCTTCTCTCTGGTTCCCCTTGTGTGCTGCAGCCTCAGAGAAGGAGGAGTTGCCAACCTGGGAAATGCCATCCATGGCTTTGGAGGTGATGAATGGGAGTTTGACTCTTGGAGGAATTTCTAACTTGTAATGTCTGAATTATGATGTCAACTCAAAGCAGCTACAGGGATACCCATCCGATGTGGGCCGCTGGCAGTGCAAATCTGACTGGTCTTAAAACAGGAATAAATTAATTTCTTTAACTCACATCTCTGTTTACTAAGCATTTCCTATGACAACCAGTCTCTCTGAGGAATGCAGGAAAGCTGGAGCTGAGTGGTGTTTTCTCCCTGCAGAAGAAGCTGTTAATTGGCAGCAGAGGTGGTGCTGGCCACAACTTTTGAGGGCTTTGCTCATTTTCATGGCTGCTCTTTATCCCATTCCTGCACTTCAAAGTTCAGACTTTCTCCCTGAAGTCCTGACATTGATTTAAAAGGTGAGCAGGCCTAATGAAATCAGCTGGTGTTCACCAGTTTTGGAGTCATTGCATTCATCCCATTTGGCTCCCCAGAGCTTTACAGCATTTCCTACAACTTGGCAATAAAGGCAAATTAAGATTTTGTCTCTGTTGTGACAAATCTTAGGCTGGAACACACGAGGTGATGGAAACCTGGGAGAGGACAGCAGGTCTGAAGTCAGGGGGAAAAGGGACCAGCCAACAGCTCTGCTGAAGCTCAGTCTGTAGAGAGATGTGCTCTGCAGCTGAAAACATTCAAGCAATTCTCCCCTTGGTGGGTGTTTGTGGATGTGGGGCCAGACTGGAATGTGCTCAGTGTGTCTAAAACCTTGCAGTGAACTCAGAGTGGTGCTGAAGGTCCCTGCAGTGCAGCTGTTGGAGCCAGCACTGGAGAGCAGCAGCATCACTTCATGGGAATAAGAAAATGAAACAGAAACTGCCTCTGAGTTTGCAGCCTGATAAAACCTCCATGATCTCTTCCAGGAGAGGAGATTTTGGCAAGTGAAGAAGAGAGGCTGAAGTCCAAGCCAAGCAACATCCCCTCTTGCTGCCCTGAGTGGACACCTGTCAGAGGTGGAGGAACCTCTGATGGAAAGAGGAAAGGTGTGATCCCAGCCTGGGTGGAGGAACCCAGTCTGGGCAAAGACCATGGAGACAGGCAAGGCTTTCCAGAGAGGGAGACACACCATCCCAGCAGAGACTGAGGGACTATCAAAATATGAATGCAAATGGGGTATTTATGGCTTTCATGTTGGCATTTGATGAGCACCTTAATGTCTTGCCAGAAACAATGCTCTTAATGTTAAAAGAAAAGCTGCAGGCCATGAAAAGTGAGCAAGAACAACTCAGGGCTTTCAGGGATAAACTGAGAGAAATATGGGAGTAGGTGTATAGGGAAATGAGAGATAAAATCTGCAGTTATTTCAGGGAAAAGGGCAACCACTTGGAGTTGAAAGTGAGCTGAACCATTCATCTTATTACTGAAGAAGAAGGGGATTTAACAGTTTGGGAAGGATCTTGGGGTGTCTTCCACATCCCAGTGAAGGTCTTGGCACAGTGCAGAACTTGTAACGAAAGTGGGAAAAGTCAGGTCACATCCTGAGAGCTGAAGACCGGGGGGAGAGAGCAGATTTCCAACGGGGCACCGCCTGCAGTGAAGCAAAGGCTGACCTCTTCCTCTCCCTGTGTCTCAAGCTTTGAGAAGGTATTTCTTTGGAGTAGTAGGTGGCTACAACAACCCTGTGTGAGATGTAATTGCCTTGGCAAAGGCTGAAAATATCCTGCAATCAAGGAGGGTAAACGGGGCAGTGAAAGACAGAGAGGTTAAAGGTAAATCTGGAAACTTCTTTGGACAGATTGGACACCAAATATTTGTGTCACAGCTTTAGTGAGTTTTTGGGACTAGCAGAGCCTTGGCTGCAGCCTGGTCAGCCCCTGTGCCTCTGGTGTGTTACTGATGTGAGTACAGCACCAACCCAGCCACAGAGACGGGGCTGAGCAGACCCCCTGAGGTCACAGCCTGTGCTCCTGGGTGGTCACTCTGCCCCAACCTTCTCATCTCATTTTTTATGCTGGGAGCCCCACTGGACCATGCTGTGAGCCCCACTGGGCCATGCTGTGAGCCCCACTGACTTGGAATAAGCTCTGAGGGAACTCTTCTTCACCAGCCCTTAGCAATGGGTGCTGTGGTTCTCCATCCCTCACCAATGTGGCATGAAACAGTCTGGAGCTCATGGGCACAGCAGAACTCTTGGCTCTGCAGCCTCTCCCTGCCCATCTCCTCCCCAGCCCACCTGGGGAGCTCCACACAGCTCCTCCTGCATCCCAGGGACAAAGGCAGAAGGGAGTGTGTTGGTACCAGGCAATTCCAGCTTTAATTTCATGGTTATTCCCACATCCTCTCTCAGTCAGTGCTCTCTGAGAACTGACTTCAGTAATTAGAATGGTCAATGTCTGCCCTTCATTGCTGCCTCTGTTGCTTTGCCCTTATAAATCCTGCCCAAGCCCAGGGCTTTGATCTGCCTGTGCTCACACTGGGATCGTGTCCCGGGGCATCTTCAATGAACATGTGTTTTAAAATCTTGGTTTTCCTGCAGATTTAAGCATTGGTGCTTCCTGTGCTATTAGTTCATCTGGTTACAGAGTAGTCATTATTTAGTTTTTAGCTATTTAGTTATTCTGCTTTTGCCAGGTATATTTTTTGTACATGTGTATGAGGAAGGGCATGGGAAGTTTGATTTGTGGGGGTTTTTTTTTTGCTCTGGGTCCATATCCCTCCTAAGCCTGTACAGCTCTGTGGCTGTGGGCCCCTAAACATTTGGAATATCTTTGGTCCTGCACAGAGAGCTCCCAATACAGGAAATATCAGCATCACTAGATGGCACATGTGAGCTGTTCTGCTCTGACTGGCAGAGGATAAGCCAGGCAGTGAGGTTTCTTCCCTCAATGTTATTTATGTTTATATTTCTATAGTCACTTCTGCCAGCAGGATGCATCTAATGCATCCAAACTTGTCCTACAGCCCTGTTAAATACTGCCCTGTTATCCAGGGTGGCTCTGCCACCTCCCTGTTCCTGCCCTCTCCATCCCAGGGATGGCTCAGGGCAGAGCTGTTGCTTTGCCATCCTTCAGGAGAGTGAAATATAAACCCAAGAAATATCATATCATGAATTAAAAAATAATCTTTATAACGATGGTCTTTTAGCATATTTTATGAATCCTATCTTTCTAGAAAAAATTGCTTTCTGTCATATTTTATGAATTTGAATTCCATCTTTGTATAACTGCCAATTGGCCATCAAAGCCTACCAATGCAGGATGCCATGGTTGTTATCTGCTGGTCTGTGCTGGGAGGGGACAGGGGGTGGCTGTCCCACCGTGTGGCCCTGAGCAGCTGCTGCCCTTCCTCTGGGATGTCTGTCCCCTGCTGTCACTGCAGGGGTGACACAGCCCTAACTTATGGCCTGAAGTGGCTGAAACCAAGTGTCAAAGGTGCTCCTCAAGTGCCTGGGCTTGTGTGAACATCTGCTTGATGGGACCTTTGTCACATCCTCTACAAGGAATTCTCCTGTTTATTGGGTGCCTGTTCAGGGCTTGGCTTGCCAAGTGTTGGACTCGGGGAGGAATTTCCTTCACTAAAGCTTTCAATCAAAGTTTAGGACCAGAGATCAAAAAGAGGCTTTTGGACAGACAGAAATGACACACTTTGATCAAAAGAGACTAGAAAATGGTAGCACTAATTATGATCAGTGGAGTAGAGGCTGATGAGTGTGCACGTGTTGGAGTCAGGGTTTATTGTCAAATTCTGCCTTATTATTTCATAATTAACTGCATTTCCACACTGTGAGTGATGTATTTCAGGGCTAAGAGGAAAATTGCCTTTTCCTTCTCTCAGGTGGAGTAGATCAATGAGCAGAATTTCTTCCAAAAGAGGAAATCCCCATCCTTACAGGATGGGCTTTAAGCTGCTGTTCCCACTGTCTCCTTCAGTTCTAACCCCAGTAGTGTCCACTCAGCAACAGCAGAACCAAGTTGTCACAATGCTTAGAGAGGATCTCTACACACTCAGTTTTACCTTGAGAGAATTTAAGACCTGTAGCCTAAACCCACATGTCCTGTTTCAGGGTACTGAAGGTACAGCTGCATTTCAGTGGGATGCACACACACAACCCAACCACATTTAGGTTTGATCTCCTGCCTTTGGTTTAACTGCACAGAACAAATACTGCAGCTGATGAACAGATGTTCAGAGTTTTGTTCTGTTTTGCTTTTTTTTAAAAAAAACCCCAGTGCCACATATCTGTATTTGCAGGATTATTTGGTCAGGCAACCTAAATGTGACCTTATTAAATAATCACTTAAATAGAGCTGAACCATTCCTTTTTTTTATTTTTTTTTTTGGCAAACATCAATCCTGTGTGAATATTTTGCTGCCAACCCCCTGTTTGCTTCCACCAGTATTCCAGTCCTTAAACTTCACTTGTGAAGATGACAGAAAGAAGCATCCCCTTGGTTCCAGCAGCTCTTGTTTGCCAAGGTGAATTTTCCTTGAATGTTGTCCATGTCCATGAAAGCTCCTGTCACACCTGTGCTGGCACTCAGCACTAGCCCTGGCCCCTTCTTCCCTCCCTGAATCCTCTTGCCCATCACTGCAGCTTTCACTGCTTGACCCTCACTCAATTAATACAGATTTTTTCCAATTCTGTTCCAGTCTGGTCCTGGACAAGAAGAAGTGTTACACTGTATAATAGCTAATAATCATGTTTGCAGCTCTGCAACCACAATGGGGAAAACTTATCTGCCAAATTAATACCAATGTTTCCTGAATTTAAATAGCCTATGAATAATGTTTTGCTTGGCATGTATTTATCACCTATTTATCTGACATACCAAATCTTCACTGCTTGTCTAGCATTGCTTTCAAGACAAGGTAATGATGGATATTCAGACAATACTGTGGCCTGTGAAAAATCTGTTGATTTTTTTTTTCTGAGTGGTGAAGTGCTGCCACATCCTTCAACACCTGCAGAAAAAAAAAAGTATGTCAGGAGGGCATGACTTCATCTTCTTTCTTCTTCTCTGAAGAGGACTTCATGGAGGTGCTGGGTTCATGGTTGGACTTGATGATCTTAAGGGTCTTTTCCAACCTAAATGGTGGGAGTCCAGCCCCAGGGCTGCCACCTGATGTCACTGGTACCTGCTGGCTCTACTGACTTTGATTTATTCCCAGCTAATTTGGTATGAAAGAGTATCAGAACCAAGGTCAACATCCCTTTGTGAAACAGGACTGAGCTTAAAAATAATCCTCTGGCTGACACCCAGATTTATATAATGAAGGATGGGGCAGTTCCACATTTTCCCAGCAAACTGGTTTTTAACCAGCTCCTCTGAGTGCTCTAGATCTGAAGCTTGTGCTAGTGAGGAACATTTAGACAGACCCTGTATCTCAACCACTTGTGGCATTATCATTAGTCAAATCTATTACTATGCATTCCCTTCTATTCCCTTTTCACCTGAGAAATTCAGAAGTAGCATAACCAAAAAACATGGGCTGCCAAAATAAAAGAGGGATCTGAGATTTGGGGCATTTTGGTGATTTTTAAATATTGTTGAAGGAGTTTCTAAAATTTTAAACCAAAGTCACAAGCACAGATTTTCTCCCTTGAGAACATCTCGTGTAATCCTGCAGTTCATCTGGCACTTGCCAGGATAATGTACACAGTTCATGGCCTGTATGAAAAGCAGAGCCCAGGAGAGCAGATGACACCCATGCCCAGCTCCACACGAGGAGATTTGCTGCCATCTTTTGGTAGATGCACGTTCCAGAAAGTAAGGAAAAGTTTTCTGTGCACAGACACTAAACATTTCCTCCCTCTGCTCGTCCTTAGCCCACCTGCAGCATCCACCCCTGGAGGGGTTTAAACCACGTGGCACCTGGGGATAGGGTGTAGTGCAGTGCTGGGTTGGACTTGACAGTCTTCAAGGTCTTTTCCCACTTAAGCAGTCCATGATTCTCTGATTTTGTGCTCTCAGCCTCTATTGCAGAGGCTGCCTGTGAAAATCCATCTCCCAATGACACCTCAAGGAGCCCCTGAGCACCCCATGGGTTAAGGGTTAAGTGCAGGGCAGGGGCTGGGCTGCCTTCTTTGTGGTCTTGCTGGTGAAGGGAAAAGGCTCAGGCAGAGACTGCAGAAATGCCAGAAAGGAAGAAAAACAGAAAGTGAAAAACAGGTTAAATATCATGTGTGCAAGATGGATATTCGGAATAAAATGGTGAGGGCTCAACTTCTGCCTCGTTGCTGCTGCTGCAGGTGCCAGCAGAACGTCCCCCTGTGCCCACTGCCAAGGGGCCACCCATGAGCCATCAGGACCCTCAGCTCCACCAGCACCTGCCACAGGATGGGCAGCACCAGCCTGGCCCCTTGGCTGTGGTTGTGTCACCCCCTGGCTGTGACAGATCTTGTGTCCTGCCCCGTCCATGCCACAGCTCTGTCATGGTATGAAACTGTCCTGAGATAAAGCAAAGCTGCAGGGAACAGGCTGCAATCTCTGCATATCCACAGGTCATAAATGAGGGGTTTATGCCTGGAGGTAATAAAAGACTATATTTGATAAGTTGAGCAGCAGCAGGAAGAGGTGAGGGAGGGAGCCAGGCTGGGAGGCAGAACTGTGTTATTCACACTCATTGTGGTGAGATTTCCCTTCGCTGAGGGCAAAGGGCTGAGGCTGCACTTTGGCAGGGGCAGGGCGAGGAGCTGCTGCTCAGGGTGAAAATGCCCCCCGTGGCTGAGTCCAAGGGGTGATGGGGGTGTGCTGTGCCCCTGCTCCCCTCCAAGGTCCTGCCTCTGCACCTGCAGCCCCCTCACCACTCTGACTGCTGGACCAGGAGGGTCAGTGCCCCCCAGCAAAGAGCTACCCACTGTTTCTGCTGGACTCTGCTTTTTTCATGGGACAGGGATTGAAGTCAGCCCAGAGCAGGCTCCAGCAAGCCCCAGGATTCAGGGGAAGAGGGAAAGCACCAGCTGCTGCCAGTGGGAGAACCAAGAGCCTGTCCAGAGCTGACACTTCATCCTAATTGCAACCCTGTGCTCTGGTTACCAAAGGGGTGCCTGGATCAACCAAATGACTGTGGTTAGAACTTTCAAAATTTGAAGGAGACCTCCTATGGGTTCCTACCCTGGTGGCAGGCTGTGCACTTTCTTTCAATGTGGATTTGGTATCAGGCACAAACCCTTCAGCCTTTGCTGCCACAGCAAGGTCAATGTGTACACACAACCCTTTCTTCCTCTACCACCCTGTCATAGTGCCAAGAAATTCCTGAGATCTCACTGAATTCCACAGGCCACTCCATGTACACGTTTTCAGTTTGACATTTAAGTCCCTTGCAGGGTTTATTTAGTTTGAACCCTGTCCAAAGTTCCCGAGTGCTCGGGGTGTGTGACAGGATGGCTCTGCCCTTGCTCCTGGGCTGTGCTGGGGCACATCCAGGCACCTGCTCAGGGGACAGACCTGTGCTGGCTGTGGGTGTGATGCCTTTTGTACAGATGCTATTGGGAAATCAAAGGCATGAGCCAAGCCAGAGCAGAAGCAGGGAAACTGCCTCCTCTCACCATCCATTCCCACTGTTGGAGAGAGAAAGAGTGGGAAAGAATAAATTGTGAAAAAAAGAAAAAAAAGAGTTCCTGTGAGTGGGATGTGAATTCTTAGCAATGACTTTTTTTCTAAGACAAATCTCCCCTGGGTGGTGGGGGCAGAAGGGTGACTATCCAGACCATCAGCAGTTTCCTGGCTGGGATGATTCTCCTGTTCATCTTGTGGGTGATACTCTAAGCTCCCCGGGGGCTCTAACATGAGTTCTGGGTTTATATCTCATCCTGAGAGCAGCCTGGCTTCAGCTGTTCCTCTTCGATAGCAGAGTGCTCCCTGCCTGACCTTTTGTCACCCGGGGGAGTTTTGTTCCGGACCCAGCAGCCCCTGTAGGCTGATTCATGTGTCTGAGGAAGAGCTGGGGAAAATGCCAACTCCCTAATTCGTGGGAGCATCTCCACGCCCCATGGAGCGTCCCCACTGTGGGAGATTGTTGCCTTGCTGACCCTGGCCCTCTGACAGCTCTTTTGGACGTTCCCCAGCCATCACACACTGCCTCAACTGCTCATGGACCTTCTCTGAGCCTCTCCCTTCCTCCTCTCTCACCACTCACCTCAACAACGATATGGTGAATGGGAATGTTAACAAGATAAGGAGTCAGAATCGAACTAATTCTAGGCAAGTCTAATTTAACTAATTCTAACTAAACGGGATGTTTCACGGAATCCGAATAGTTGGGGTTGGGAGGGACCTTTAAAGGGCATTTCGTCTCGTTTCCACCATGGCTGGGGACCCATCCTGGTACCCGGGAGGCTGCGGGTGCTCCGGGGCTGGAATGGTGCACCTCGGGGATGCTGTGCCCTGGGGCTGGCGGGGGCCCCTTTCCCTGTAGTGTCCCGTGTCCCTGCAGTGTCCCTTTTCCCCGCGGTGTCCCTTTTTCCCTCGATGTCCCTTTTCCCCCGCAGTGTCCCCTTTTCCCGGCGGGGTCCCCTTTCCCCGCAGTGTCCTGTGTCCCGACGGGGTCCTGTGTCCTGGAGAGATCCCTTCTCCTCGCGGTGTCTCTTTTCCCCGCAGTGTCCCCTGTCCCAGCAGTGTCCATTTTCCCCACCATGTCCCTTTTCCCCGCAGTGTCCCCTTGCCCACCATGTCCCTTTTCCCCGCGGTTTCCCTTTTCCCGGCGGTGTCCCGCTCCCTGCCCAGCCCCGCCGCCGTATCCGTCCCGCCGTTCCATTGCCGGCTGGCGCCACCGGCCCCGCCCCGACGGTCCCTCCCGCCGTTCCATTCCCGGCTGGCTCCGCCGGTCCCTCCCGCCGCTCCATTCCCGGTCCCGCCCCGCTGTCCCTCCCTCTGTCGCGCAGCCGCCGCCGCAGAGCGCGGGGGGAGGCGCCGGGCGGCGACAGCGGGGCCGGCCGAGGCCGAGGCGGAGCGGCAGCGGCAGCGGGAGCAGGTAGAGCTGTGCCGGGGAGACGCGCACCCGGGCGGTGGGGTGAGATGGAATGGGATGGGGTGGATGAGCCCGGCGGGGCGGGGCGGCCCCCGGGGCACGGCGCGCTCGGGCTCTGCCGTTTCTCCCGTTCCCGGCGAGCGGAGGCCGCGGTGGCCGCACCTGCCCCGCTCCAGCCCCGGCACCCCGCGGCCCTCGGGGCGGGCTGGCAAACTCATCCAGACCCCGCGCCAAGCACCCCCGGGGGGTGGTTTTTGGGTGGGTGATTTGGGGTGGGTGGTTTTTGCTCCCGTCTCATCCCGCCCATTCCCGGAATGTGACTCTGCAGTCCGGGAATAAATAATGTCCTTTAGAGCCCGAGGACTCTGAGGCCGCTGCCTCCCTCCCTCCCCCCCTTCCTCCCTTCCTCCCTTCCTTCTGCCTCGTCACAACTCGTGCTGCAGGGGAAAGGCTCGCTCGGGATTTGGGTATTTGCAACAAACACAACAAATAAAAATAAAAGTAAGAAAATTTCCTGCAAACGGAGCGGGGCTGACTCATCCTCGGTGCCCAGCGCAGGGTTGTGCCTCTGGGGAATATTTATAACCATTCCAGCAGAAACAGATCCCAGCGTGTTTCTCAGGTGGTTTGGTGAGGGTCAAAGGTGTGTTGGACTTGGTTTTGTTGGGTGCGGTGGATGGTTGAGTGGTAACCTGTCTCATGGCATTTCAACCTTGAAATTTTGTCAGAATTCCTTCCAAAATGGGCTTTTTCATTATTAAAATGGCATTCCAGAATAATCCTTTCCCCCAGCACTGCCCATCAAAGGTTTGCTCTGATCCCCAGACTGCACCTTGTCTTCCTGCCCACATTTTGGGGTCTGTGTGGGGGTGTGAAGGTGTGAGGACATCACTGTGGGTTGCCATGACAGCAGGAGAATGGCCCTGGCACTGTGGGATGCATGCAGGACACAGCTCAGGCCCTCCTGAGTTTGGCATCTGCTGCAGGTAGGGAAAAACCAGTGTGGCAGATGCTCCTCTTCTGTGTGAGCCGTCACATTGTGCTGGAAGACGAAATTCCATTTTAATTAGTCACCCCCATTGATCTGGGGCTGGGTGTTCCTGCAGCAGGCCTGGAGCGAGGGACATGTCCCTTCCTGAGCAGGCTGTGGGGTGGGACAGGGGTGGGACAGCAGCACTCCTCCCCTGCTCCTCTGCAGGTATTCCACAGAAACAGTTAACAGGAATGTTTCATACAACTTGCAGGCTCTGTGGTTCTGTGTCCTTCCCTTGCAGCTCACAGCAAGCTGCAGCATCCCCCAGCTTCATGTAATTGATATTTATATGTGATAGTTTAATAAGGGGTTACCATACAACACTGCAATTCTTAATTTATACCCATACAATTAAGAGCAGGCTGTCTCTTTCTTTAATTCCATAATTAGTGTAGCCTAAATAATAATATTTACATTGGCTTTTAAGGGTTTTATGTCCTCTGTGCTCCTGTGTTTATTAGCTACAGTGATCCTGCATAAACTAAGCTTTAAATCTGCTCTTTCATGCATGCAGTTCCCAGGCAAAGCTGCAGCAGGAGGGCTGGGCTGCTGTGAGTGTCCCAGGGACACTGCATGGCTCTGTAATGCCTGCACAAAAGCAGCTCTGCATTCCCAGGTCTTACATTTTGAGTCATAATGGTGCATGGATTATATGATGTTGGCACAGCAGCAAGTTGGGGCAAAAAGTGTTGCTGAGTGTTGTGCCCCACAGTGCAGAGCATTTCCAAACCTCGTGCTGCTCCAAAGCCTCCTGAGTGTGCCCAGCTGGGTGTTTGACCTCGGCATGACTGTGCATGCATTTTGTGGGAAGTTGGTTCTGACATCTCTGCTCACTGAGGCTGCTCAGCCTGATTTGGGGCACAGCGTGGGCATGGCTGGGAGGGCTTTGGGGTCTGGATGCTGAAACCCAACCTGCAGAGCCAGCCCCGTGCTCGCCTGGCAGCCCAGGGGGTGGCACAGGGACAGCGGTGCCACATGGAGCTGGTGGCTCCAGCCTAAGTGAGAGCTGGGCCTGTCCTATCTGACAGCAAAGGCTGGATGGTGGCACAGGGACAGCGGTGCCATGTGCAGCTGGTGGCTCCAGCCTGCTGTGGGACAGGGAGAGCTGGGCCTGTCCTGTCTGACAGCAAAGGCACTGCCCTTCATGGTCTGCTGGTACAACACACCTTGGCTGGGAAATGACACTGCACAGGCTGCAGGTCCAGAAAGGGCCTTCAAAGTTGCTTCATTCCAAGGACTAATTTTTCCTTTAATGAAGGAGATAAATGACAAATAAATTAATTTTTTTTTTAATCTTGAGGCAGGAGACCCTCATGAGCATTTTTGCCCATGCAGACAGACTGTGCCTGGTCTGTAACCCAGTGCTGGCTGTCCCTCCCAGCTGTCCCCAGCTCAGGGATAATGGTCCTGCAGACAGGGAGCTGGAATGTTCAGAACTACTGTTACCATCAAGAAATGATAGACAAGTTCAAACCTTTGGGGAAAAAATGTGGCTGCAGTAAGGTTAAGTCCAACCTTTTTATTTTGTTAGCCTTGAATCTGATAGACTTCCATTGTCTTCATGGGAATTTTCTTCTTAAAGTGGATTTTATTCTTATCTTAAATTTTTAGATTGCTCCTTCCCCATGTAAATATTATAAAGTTGATAAGTCTGTGCAGGGAAACTTGAACTTAGGCATGTACAAGAGTTTACCAAGCAGAGCTGAGTTTTCCTTTGGTTCAGCCAGTCCCTATGTTTGCCAGGGGCACCCTGGGGGTTGGCTGCTTGTTGGACTGAATTTGATTTAATTGCCCAGAACTCCATCACAGGATGAAAATGTTGCCATCTGTGACACTGGAAAATATTCAAATTTGGCCTGCTCTAATGAAACCTTCACTGGGGCTGGCTCTTGGGTCCTGCAGCTCTAAGGGGAGCTCCTGGTTCCATGGAATCTGAATAGTTTGGTTGGGAGGGACCCCCAACCAAGGGGGAGCTCCTGGTTTTCTCCCTGTGGCAGTTGGAAATTGGGCATTCCTGGATGTGCTCACAGCTGACTCCTCACTTCAGGTTTTCTTCAGTCATCACTTGTGCTACGGTGTTTCTTGCTAAAGAAAATCAAAATATTTTCCTACTTAGAGCATGTTACAGGTACTCTACTTGGCCTGCCTGGGGGGTAGTTGAGGTGCACAGTCACGCTGAGCTGTTTGCACAGTTGGACAAGGATAAAAGCAATGAATTCATTTCAGCCCCAACCTAATCTGAGTTAATGTGCAGGGATCCCAGTGGTGAAAAGCAAGGGCACTCGGCCACGGCCATTCCTTGATCCTTTAAGAGTTTGAATCCCCGCTAAGCATGCTTGTCTTACAACCTGCACTCACTCAGGATGTAATCAGGTTTGTTTTCCATCTGCTAAACGAGAGGTTCTGATCAGCCATTGCAAAGGGAAGGAATTATTTTTGTTTTGTTCTTGCTGCCAACAGCAAGGTTAAGCACCAGGTACACACTCCCAGTGTTTCCCACACTCAGCAGTTTTGAACACCTTGCTCTGTGTGTGTTCCATGAGCTGCCTTACAACCAGCAGGGATTTGGCTGTCAGCATTGTCCACTAATTATAGTAATTGTCTAAGTGGAGCTCTCGATGTCTCCCACTGTTCTGGGCCCAGACTGCAGCAGGGCAGCAGCCTGGCACGGCTCAGCCACATCCAGAGGGGATCACAGGGAACAAAGCTTGGCTTCCTGGGCTTGGATATGGGAAAAACACAATTGAGAAAAACCAACCCCGCAGCATTCATTTTTCAAGAAAATATATTGATTTTCTGAAGTGACTCAAAGGGCTTGTTGATAGAATAGACCAGGTAGACTCCAAGGTGCAGCTGGCAAAGCAGTACATTACCTTTCAAAGGAATGCTTATTTGATTTTTCCAGTGCAGGGATTTGTAACATTTTTAATTTTTGATGATGCTGAATGGCACAACCATCAGAGGTTCTCCTGGGGCTGTGCTGCCTTGGCAGAGCAGAAGCATTTCCTGCACACACACAGCCTGCAGTGGCTCCTGCCATCCCTGTCCCGAGTGCTGCCTGACTGTGGAGGGTGATCTCCAGGCAGGGCATTGCATCTGCTTCCAGGGACTTGTATGAGGAGCAGAGGAATTACCCAAAGAATCTGCTAATATTTGCTTTGGGAGGTTTTGTGCCCATGGTTTTTTTTTTTTCCTTTTCCCTGTTCCTGTTTCAAGGCTGGTTTTGTGTATAAACATTAAATCCCTGATTTCTTGTTCTCACAAAACCCCCAAAGCTGAGGTCCAATATAAGCAGATAAAACTCCTTTGCAATAATACTTTTTTATTACATTTTTATAAATTTATTTTAACTCTTAAGCTGCTTATGTGTTTGGGGCTGCACCTCACTACTGAACTGTGCCTGGAGGCAGATGTCATGCACCCAAATAGTCTGTGCAACTGAAGCCACACCATGGCATTTGCCCTTGGATCCAACTTGATTTATGTTCTGGGAAGACTTTGCTTTTATTTAGCCACCAGATCTGTTTTGTTCCCTCTAGGACAGGGATTCTTCCTTTATGCAATAGCAATATCCTGCTTTAACAAGCAGCAGCTTGTTGTCTGGAGTGCCTGAGGCTCTGAGTGGCTGCTCAGAGTCCCTCTCTGATGTTCCTGGGGTGATGTGCTCCCAAGAGCTGTCCCAGTGAGCAGCCAGGGGCACTGCCACAGCACCCCTCGAGCTCTTCTTTGGGCTTTAAAGGACTGGTTTGCTGCTAGCATTGAAGAGTCTGGAGTAAGAACTGGCAGGCAGTTTTTTAAGCATTTGCATGGCTGTGTATTACACTGTTTATTACTTTTGTGTAGCCAGAAAGTTTGGGAATACTGAAGTTCAGTTCAACATCTGGTATTAAGAGGATTAGTTTCCTAAGTATGATTGATCTCCTTTGCTTTTTAAATGATGAGATCCTGTCTGTAAAGACAGAAGATGTACACCATTTCAGATGGCTTGACTTTATTTCCCTTGAAGAGATGACTGTACTTGAATAAGGAAACAGAAATTACTGTACTTGGATCAAACAGGAGATTTGGTTGGTTTGTTTCTCTAAGGATCATATTTGATGCAACAGGTTTCCCAGTGGCTGAGATGATGGGCTGCAATCATCCCACCTGCAGGAGGCCACTGAGGGTGGGAAAGTGAGGCTCTCCCTGGCACTGTGGGCATCCCTAACAAACCAACCAGTGCAGAAAGCTGCCCCTGTGGTGCCCCCACCACTGGGCTGGCCTTGGCAGGCAGCTCCACTCTGCATGGGGCTGCTGAACTGGGGCTGTGGACGCCCTCCCTTCTGGCTGAACTTCTCACAGCAAACCATTTTTTCTCAGTTGATGCACAGAGAAACACTTCAAGGTCAGTGTTTAATGAGACACACCTTAACCCCTTAACAGCAATAGCAAAGTCAGTGGATACTGAAGCCAGAAGAATGACCATTTATTGATTTTGCTGACACCCATTTGGTGTAGATGCCTGTCCTGGTTGCATCTCCTGAGTGACTGAGTTGGGGCCCTACTGCTTGACATCAGAATGCAGAGATCCATTACGAGAAACAGGAGAAACGTTTCCAATAAATGGTTTAAAAACCCAGAAGTTGTTCATGAGTGCAGTTACACTCCTAAGAGAACAACAGTGAACTCTTTGGGAAGACACAGACAGTTCCTTTTCTTTCATCATATATTTGCCACAGCTGCCTTCTCCAGGCTGGGGTGAAGTGGATACAAATAGAACTGGTTGAAATGGGCGTAAGTTTCTTGTTACTTAAGTGAATTGAGTAACTTTCTGTACACTGTCATTTCCTTTTTTTATTTCTTCATTTTTCCCTTCCAGAAAATGGCTGTTCCACCTGCTTATGCTGATCTGGGCAAAGCTGCCAGAGATGTTTTCACCAAGGGATATGGTAAATAAAGCCAAAATGAGTTTGGTCTTTTGCTATCTACCTGATTCCTGCAACTGCTAGGCTTTCATTACTTTTCCCTGAGAAATATTCCAATAATTTCCATTAGAATCCACAAAGTTTTCTATCACAGCTTCACATTGCCCTTGCTGTCTGGAAAAGGAGAATAATTTACTTTTCTTTTGACAGGATTCTTCCTGTCCCCCCTAGGACTGTGGAGTGTTTTGAGGGAAATTGTGTGTTGTATTTTGGCTGTTTCCTTGTATGGATGAGTAGGATCACTGATGTCAGTAGTTTGATTATGAACAGAATGCTGCTCACTATGAATAAATGCATTATTAACTAATTTAGTCCCAGTTACATTGCTGAGGTCACTGGAATTGTCAGTCAAGGGCTGTCTGAAGTGAGCACAGGCTGCTTGATAAAAACACAGGGTTTGAGAACTGTCCCCTTGGTTTCACTTTTTAATAGTTCACAGGTGATTTAGAGGGGAGTTTGAAGAAATAAATCAGAAATGCTTTGCAAATTAGCATATATATGATTCTTATTTTTTATTTACCTTCTAGGTTTTGGGTTAATAAAGCTTGACTTGAAAACGAGGTCTGAAAATGGACTGGTGAGTTTGGAAACACTTTGAAATCCTAAACATTGCAATGGTTTTGTTGTTACTGTGTATTTCTTTTCTAAATAGATTGCATCCCTTACTTTCTCCCCTTACCATTTTTCAATATAACTTTGCAAGTTCCTTTGAACTAATATTCAACAAATTATAATGACTAATATGATCTACAAGTAGAAGTACTTGCCTGAGTGCAGATACATATTATTGGCAAATACGTATTTTATATATATATGAATTCTTTTTTTCTTTTAGGAATTTACAAGCTCAGGTTCAGCAAACTCAGAAACAAACAAAGTTACTGGTAGTTTGGAAACAAAATACAAATGGGCAGAGTATGGCTTGATGTTCACAGAGAAGTGGAACACTGACAACACACTAGGCACTGAGATTTCTCTTGAAGACCAGGTAATTTTTGGCTCCAAAAAAGGCAATTTGCAAATTCACTTCTGCCAATCTCTAATTAGAAATCCAACCAGTGAATTTGTTTTCTGTTCAGCTTGCACGGGGCCTGAAGCTGACCTTTGACTCCACCTTCTCTCCTAACACTGGGTAAGAAGTGAGTAAGCTGAAGTGACTCAAAGGAATTCTTAATTTCCCCATCCTGAGATACTGAGGCAGTTAATAATCAGCCTGTGTATAATGAAATCATGTACCTCTCTTAAATCTTAGCATTAGCAATCCCCTCTTAATCCTAAGCTATAGCAGGCAAACTTTTACATACAGTACCTTGAAAATTACAGTCAGAATTTGGGAGTGAAGCAAAGACTGTGTCTGTGCTCCCATTGCATATTCCTGGCTGTGTCAGAGGCTGAGCTGCTGCCTGTATAAAAGCACCAACCAAGTCAGCTGTAATGCAAAGCTTAACAAGCTCTGGGAGCCAGTTGGCCACAGCTCTGATGGGTTGGCACAGAGCTGGGCTCCTCTCCCAAGCTGAATTTATCCCCCGAATTCTTGCCGGGCACCGCGTGCCACAGCGGTGGGTGGCTGCTCTGCCACGGCCATTGCATGCCCTGTTTTATGTGGGCCACAGGGATTAAGCAGCAGCTGTAGGGCTAGATGTTGGTTTATTTTTTTCCCCTGATTATCTTGGTGCAAGCAGTGCTGCCAGTGAGTGGAAATGCTGTGCACATCAGCTGCCCAGAGCACGCCCTGCACTGCAGGCCATGGGGGTGGCAGTGCCAGGGCTTCACCCTTTAGTGTCCTGCATGGTCAGCTGCTTCCAGCCCACTCCTAATTCTAGATTAACAAGGTGTTCTTGTGAACCAGAGTAATCTCAAGTGTTTGTTTATCATTATTTAACTGTAGGATTTTGAAAGAAATGAAAAAGTTAAAAAAACCTTGTATGAGAAGGATGTTACAGTTCTATAACTACTTCTTAGGCACCTCTCAGACCCTGAGTTATGATTGCCTTAGAGGACTGTTATATTTGAGTAATATTTGTAATATTGGAGTGAGATTCAGTCCTGGTGGGACCTGGTTTAGGTCAACAGGGATGCATCATGTGTGACCATGAGACCTCCTCTCCCCATCCTGTGTTACTGACTGTGATGGGACTTTCAACAGGAAAGTCATTTTTAGGAGTGCTCCCTGTTCTTGCCTCTGTCCCTGTTGACCTTGGTGGGAGAGGCACTGCTGAGTTCTACAGGAGCTGCAGCTGAGGGCTTTCGGCACTCCAGCACTCTAGTTCTGATTCTGCAAAACACAAGAAATTCTTGAGTCTGAAATAATAATAACAATAAAGTCTCTGTGTGGGTCTGATGCAGCACTGATACAGTTCTTGGATGTTGTTTTGAAAGGTTCATTTGAAATTTCAAATTAGCCTGACTTTTCCAGAAAGATTTCAGTAAAGATTTGGTCAAAGACAAAAGACACTTGTAAAGAGGGAAGAAAAAAATCTTAAATAAGAGTAGCTGAATGTATTAGATGTAACTCTCTTGCCTTGTGAGGGTCTGCACCCTTGATGTGAACCAGCCTCAGACAAATGAGGAAACACTGTCCTGGCCAACAGTATAAAAGGAAACAGTTGACTCAGGGAAGTTTATTTCTGTGTTAACCTCAGCTTGCAGGTGGCTGTAACCACTACACTTCATAAAGCACCCTAAGGAGAAACTGGGGAGGAAACTGCAGACAAAGCAGTGATTCCTTGGTGTCTGTCACAGTAAATAAACTTACCCAGTTTACTAGGGTTGCCTAAAAATTGTTTGTTTGGGACAGGCCAACTACTATGGACTTTTGGTGGCAAACCTGTAAACTGCTGCAGCTTCCAGTCCTTCCCTGCATCTGCCAAACTTCCAAAAGCATCAGATCAGTTGATGAGGATTTGTTTTTGTCACCTCCCACCTGTGTGCCTTTGAGAACACAGCCCAGAAGTGCTTCCTGGGGCACCACACTGCATTTTATTGCTCAGCTGCAAATAATTCTCTGCAACTGAATTAGGGTTTTACAAAGGTGGAAGGTAAGAAGGTGACAAATCATGTGGCTCTCCAGGGGTTGCCTGCAGAAACCATGACAGTGAGTGAAGTGATTTGATGGGATTGCCAACTACAAGTGTAGCTTTGCAAAGATGTGAGCTTCTTTGTTTTCTCTTTAGGAAAAAGAGTGCTAAGGTTAAGTCAGCATACAAAAGGGAGCACATCAACCTGGGCTGCGACATGGACTTCGACATCGCGGGCCCTTCCATACGTGGGGCCCTCGTGCTGGGCTATGAGGGGTGGCTGGCGGGCTACCAAATGACCTTTGAGACAGCCAAGTCCAGAATCACCCAGAGCAACTTTGCTGTTGGCTATAAGACTGATGAATTCCAGCTTCATACTAATGTGTAAGTACTGGCAGACAGGCATTAGAAAGGATTTTGCTGCTTACTAGAACATTGAAAGGGATGGAGGTTCACCAGTGGTGAACCAGGGAATGGTGGATTTGAAATTAATTCTTCATTAAGGATGGCAAGCTGCACTTTTTTAGCTGCATTAACTTTTCTTTGAATTATGTGGGTGAGGGAGTGCATGATGGAAGGAACTGGAACTCGGAGCACCCAAGGGTCCAGTGGCTGTCTAACAGATAAGGATTATTAGAGTCTGTTAGCAGAGTAATAAAACTGAAACTACCACAGTAGGTTATAAAAATATTCTTTATGAAAGCTGAAATAAAACCAATGCCTTCCTTTTGCACCTGTCAACATCAAACCAAATGGTGGCTTGATCTGCAGGTGAAAGAGTTAATCAGAGGATGAACAAGAACAGGCAAGAGGGAGTGAGACATGGACTGGGTTTGGTTTGGTGCTGGAAGCAACATGGACTGGGTTTGTTTTAGTACTGGAAGGGATATGGTGTAAAAGTTTTTTTGGTATTACAGCTTCTAATGACATATTTACACAAGCATTTATCCTTTCTGAGTGTATCAACAATGGGAAACAAGGACCAAATTCCATGAAACCTTAATTTCTCTGTCTCCTGTTCCTCTTTAAAAAGCAATTTGTGCCTTTGGGGCAGGCAGTTTTTTCAGGTTAGGCAATCCCTAATCCGTGCTCCAGCCCCCCCTTTCCGTGCCCTTGGGTAATTGGATATTTTGCATGCAGCAGAGCTATTCCAGGCTCTTTCCATCTGGGGGCTGAACAACTGTTCTGCCTTCCTGCAGCTCCTCCTTCAAAGGCCTTCTGGTGTGTCTCCTGCTGCTTTGCAGAGAGCTGGTTGAGGAAGCTCCTGCTGCCTGTGGGACAGCGGAACCCCCACGGCCCAGACTGTGTTTGAAGCATTGCCAAGGCACAGAAATGTGGGCAGAGAACTTGCATCCAAACATTATGTGGGGTCCCTTTCACTCAGCAGTTACTCCTTGAAGCACAGTGACTCTCATTTCTGTTGCACTGTAGCAGTTCAAAACATTGCATTATTGGCTTTTGCTGCAAAATGCTGTCATTATTATTACCATTAATTAGAGCAACGGCAGAAAATCACTTTGTAACATCAGCAGGGGCTCAGATCTAACTGTTCCTTGGATTCCTGAGGGTCTGTCTCTCAGGTTGCTGTTACTGTTCAAAACCACAGATGTGTGATATGAGTAGAAATCCTGTTTATTGTTAATAGCAGGTTAGTCAGGTGTTTGATGTGTTTCAGCTTTGAAACGTGTCAGAGCTGTTAAATAACCCCAGAAAGAGCTGTGTGTGGGACTCAGTTGCTGTATCTGCACAGGTCAGTGTTTCACAGGGATGCTGTGGCAGAGCTGATAATTTAATTAGGTGGGGCTTGAAGCATTGTTTTTGTTCCTGGCATTACACAGACCAGCTGGGGACAGCAGCAAGTTGCTTTCCTTAAGAGTGCCTTAATATATTAATTTTCATAGAAGGCTAAGGGGTTTTTTTAATCTACATCTGAACTGTGCTATTATTATTAGCAGCATTAAAAGAAGCTGTGACTTTATTACTAATAAGTAATAATGGAGGTAGGGCTGGATAATTTCTAGTTTTAAATGACTTTCTTCATTTTTAAGCATAGCTCAGACCACCCCCCCTAATGTTGCAGGCCAAGACAGAGCTGTGTGAGGACCTTGCACAGAATCTGCCTCTATACCCAGCTCTCCTCAGTCCTTTTTAATCTCTCCTTTTCTTGAGAGCCAAGCACGTACAGTTAATGTGAGCTTCAGTCTTATCTGAAGTAAGTATTGTAGTGTTTTTCTGGAAGAATTGCTCTAACAACTTAAAAGGCTGCTGCTATTGCTGTTTGTACAACTGGTATGAGCCAAGGAATATCAGGCCAAAGGAGGAAAAGGGAAAAGATTCTAAATCTACCCCATTATTTAATCACCAAAGGCTTGGTATACTGTAATAGCTGGAACCAGATTATTTCACAGTTTAGAAATACTCATACTCTTTTATTTGCAGAGATCTTCCAGGGGTTTAAAGCCTGTTTTCTGCAGTGTGGTTGTATCCTCTTGTAAGAAAATGAATGAAAATGGAAGTTCAGGTGCTCACTGGTTTACAAGGAGTGCAAGGCCCTTAGGAGTCTTTTGCTCTTCTTTCTGTGCTTTGCATGCTCTAACATGTTGCCTTTTATTCACCACACTTTATTCCCTGTGTGACATTGGTGGCAGTGGTGATTGGAAGTTGTGCTGCTCCTCATTCAGCTGTGGGCAAGTGCTCCCTGCAAAGCCAAATCAGCTTCTAGTGCAGAGACTGTGACACAGATACTACCATAAGGACTGTTGTAAATGGAATTCATTTGCAAAAGCCAATAGACTCAGACATTAAAATGGCATCTTCTGATACAGTTCCTCTGTGTCTGGTTAAAGTGTGCTGACAGGGCAGTCTGGGGATGACTCAGGCTCTGTGACTGTGACTGAGAATAGTCTGTGATTCTGTGACTCCCTCTCAGGGCACGAGGGAGACATTCACAGGGAAAAGACACATGCAGGGGAAAATAAATATCTTTACTGCAAAGACCTCCATCTACAGGAAGGGGAAAATTGGCAGCTGTCATCATTGCTCTAATTTTTGATCATTTGTCATAGATTTTCAGTTTCAGAAGTTGTTGAAATACAGTAATCAATGAATTCAGGTATCTAAAAGTAACTTCATAACCAATGTGTCTCCATCGTAGCTGTCACAGGGATATTTAATGAGGTGTTGTGCAAATACAGATCTTACTGGAAAAATAAAAGAGGATTGTTTGGGGATGCTTTTCAAACTACACCAGTGCCTTCCTTCCAGGAATGATGGCACGGAGTTTGGTGGCTCCATTTACCAGAAGGTGAATGATAAGCTGGAAACGGCCGTGAATCTCGCCTGGACAGCCGGAAACAGCAACACCCGCTTTGGAATCGCAGCCAAGTATCAGCTTGACACAGATGCCTCTTTCTCTGTGAGTCCTGTGCATGTACATTTAGCAGCATTTGAAAAGAAGTGCCTGTGATGGAATGGAAAGCAGCCTTTGCATTAGCAGAGTAAGGTCTCCATGCAGTTCTGTGCTGTGGAGTTGGCACATGGATCTGTTTGTCTTGGGTTTGGCAGCCTGAGAGCACAGCTATTGGATTTTCCTTAAAAGAGACACAGAATGGTTTATGGTATTATTGGACTCTATTTGGAGAATGTTATTGTGTTAGTCTGGAAAAAAAACTAAAAACTGTGTCAGTAAAACCATTGTTTTATACAGTAGATTGAGATTTTGGGGTTAAGTTCTGGCAAAATTACTCTAAATTTTTTGGGGGATTTAAAAATTGTTGCTTAATTTTCAAATGGGAAGGACTTTGAAGAAAGAGATTATTTACTAAAATTACTATTTATTGCTAAATAATGCTGTATTTTTCCCCCCCCTTTAAGGCTAAAGTGAACAACTCCAGTCTGATCGGGTTAGGATACACTCAGACCTTAAAGCCAGGTAGGTCTAAGCAGAAAAAAGTCAGACTCAATAAAGTGATATTGGAATCTTGAAATATCAGGAGTATTTTTGGTGACAAAATGTGATGGATTTTGTAAGATTGCTGATCTGCTTGGCAAGCCAGTGCTGAACCTTTGGAGGGACTGCTCTGTTAATTTTGGATGCCTTTTGGAAGCAGAATTATTAGAGCCCATGGTCCAGTGACCAGTCAGATACTCTCTTATGTTGATACAAAATATATCTATAATTAGTTGTGGCTCAGAGAAGTAAACACATTTTTAATACTTTCAGAGGCTTCTCATTACTGAGTTTATTTTGCTTGACAATGTGACTTTGTCAAGGTCCTCTGGACTGGGAAGAGGACGATCTTACTGCTGTGAAATTGGTTTTAATGTAGTCTAATAAATCTGCTGCCAGAATGCTGAGCAGATTGACATGAGATATTACAGCAGGCAGGGCTTGGGCTTTTTCATACCTAGGTTTTAAAGTGGTTTGGAAAGGTGGGCATGTGTCAAGGTCCCAGTTTTTCATAATACTGGACTCTAAAATTAGATTAATCAGTAGGCCAGGAGCAGTGAATTGAGTCAGAATTTTAATTACTCGGAGTGATAAAAAGCAGAATCCATCATCATGGTTTTATTATAAATTTCATAATTCAGAATAATTTCTTATCTGCAAATTGTTGTAAAATTCCCAGTCCTTACAAGGCCAGCTGCCAAATCCTGTTAACCTGCTGCCTACCCAGGAAATTAAAGCAGGAGCACAGACACTGAATGCAAAGCTCATTCCATGTCTTAAGTTGATTTTTCTCTCATTTTCTCTGTTTTGCAGGTATCAAACTGACATTGTCAGCTTTGTTGGATGGCAAGAATGTCAACGCAGGTGGTCACAAACTTGGTCTAGGACTGGAATTTGAAGCATAAGGAGAGATTTCACAATTGTTAATCTGAAATACAGCATAGCTACCTTCAGAATATAGTGTACCTTTCAATGTTTTGTCTGGGGTGCGAGTATTGCTACGTATCAGTCCTGCTAGTCCTGGTTAAAGACAGCTAAGCTTTAAAAATGATGTTGTTCAAGAAGTGGAGACAAAAGCATAAAAAAAAAATCTTAATTCCAGGCTTTTTTTCCGTTATGTAATTGCTCATCACATCTGCCAACTGCAATTGCTCCTCACATCTGTCAGCTGCCACAATAGGAAGGAGGAAGGTGTTGATTACCTCTGCTAACTTATTGATGGCACAAGGAATGTGTTAATGTGGTATAAAACTGAGGATTTAGACGCAGCCCACTCCATTGTACTGTTAATTCAGCCAAATGTTCTGACACTTAAGGTTTCGATTGACGAGGGAATGTGCAGACTTGTCTGAAAAAGGGATTTTAATTTTTTATCTTTTTTAAGATGTGTATTCCATGAATGGTTTGTGTTGTTTGGTTCCCCCACACCCCCAGCTGTCTCCAGAACGCTTTAGGTTGTGCACCTTGTCCAAGTCTGTTCGGAGGAGGTTTGATGTGACTCAGCCAATACTGCCTGTCCTGTGTTGTGGTTCCTTCCCCTTGCACTGACTGCAAAGCTGGTAAAACAGGGAAGAGTTTGCAACTGCAATCACAGAGTTGCATCACTAAATCTAAAATGGAAGTTTTGTTTTATTACCACATTTTTTTAGCAACTAAATGGGTACATTTTTAGAGAGTCTTCCATTTTGTGTGGAACTAGACCCCAAAATGCTGTACTTGACACTACTAAAAATGGATAAAAAACCCAAACCCGACTTGAATAAAATATTGAAATGCCACCTTTTACTTTGTATTTATATTAATTGTGAAATGTTTCATCTAAATTTGTACTCCTGACCCTGAGATCAGCTCAGTTGGTTAAAACTTGGTTGTAATAATGCCAAGGTCATGGGTTCAATCCCCTTTGTGGG
>JAWWLZ010000029.1:8295190-8308348 GCA_035041345.1 Poliocrania exsul | reverse complement strand
AGGATTCCTTCCCAATATCCCATCTATCCCTGCCCTCTGGCAGTGGGAAGCCATTCCCTGTGTCCTGTCCCTCCATCTCTTGTCCCAAATCCCTCTCCATTTCTCCTGAAGCCCCTGTAGGCACTGGAAGGGGCTCTCAGATCTCCCTGGAGTTTCTCCTCTCCAGGTGAAACCCCACTACAGCTCTCCCAGCCTGTCCCAAGGTTTCATATCCTGCCAACCTGCAATGCCTTCCAAGTGCAGGAAATCCTTTCTTTCCTTTCCTTTTTATGCTTTTCCTTTTAAGGGTGTATTAGTGACAGAGGAGCTCATAGAAATAAAAGCTTTCCACAAAAAGGCTACAACAAAATACTTGCTACCAGGGAGGGCTAAATGAGACCTTGGAATTACAGCCTGCAATATCTGACTCAGTGCTGCTCTTGGGTACCACAGGCATTAATTTCTGAGTACTGTCTGCTTCAGTAGGTAATTTTTGTGAAATGCCTGGAGAAGCTGCTGCATTTCCCCGTATATTATAATGAAGTATGGCAGGTTTTAGAGAGATGAAGGACTCTGCAAAGGTGCAGCAGCCTGACACCAGGATTCATTTGGAGCATGAGCTGCTTCCTATTTTATCTGAGCCTGATTCCGTCATCCTTGGAAAGGAGGGTGCTTGCTTTGATGGGGAATCTTGTTAGAAGCACTTCTTTGGCATGCCAGGGAATGAGAAAAGCTACCATGATGTGACACGTGAAATGTGAAGTCTCAATTACTTTTATGTTGTTTTTCCTTCTGTAGAGCGGGAGGGAGAAATATATTTTAATTAAAAAGTGAAATATGAGATCCAGATTGTGGAGAACAATCTGAGCCTTGGAATTCTTCCTGAGTCCTGGAGCAGCAGAGCTTGTGCTGCACCTCCCAGGCAAGGGCAGCAGTGCCTGATAACACTCCCTGATTTATTTGGCCATTATCTGACAGGCTCTTTCCTTACTTTAAGGGCAGAGGAGGCTGCAAAGGCATCCTGCATATGCAGATGGCTGTTACAGTCACCTTCCCTTGTGTATTTGATATTTTGATTCTCTTTTCCTTGCAGGCCTGTGGGTTTTTTTAAACAAATGAGAGTTATGAGAGTGTTTTCTGCCTTCCTTCATCTCCTCCTGCCCAACCCCTTTTGAAATCCTGGACTCTGAATTTGATCACGAGATGAAGGGGCAGAGATATCAAATCTCTGACAATGCTGCACCAACCAGCAGTGAAGGAAATCTTGGCTCAGGTAAAACCAGGGGGAAATGGGTTATTGTGCATTTTTTGCTATAATATGTAGTTATTGGTTGGCATCTCAGAGGGACAGCAAAGCAAACCAACCCCAAACCCCAGGGAACAGGTGATGCTGATGCTGTGTTGGCTCAGTGGTTGCCATGATTAGGGAGCTCAGCCTGCTTTTAATTGGCTTAGGGAGTCCATAAGTGAATAAACTGAGTCCTACATGAGCCCTTTTGACACTCTGAGGGTAGAGCTCATAATAATTGTTTATTTAATATTTAATTTATGTCACTAATCATCTTTACTTGCAAGGAACTGATTCTATTTAAACCCTAAGAAGTCAATGAGTGTTTTATTACTGATTTCATTAGGGCCAGCATTTTATCCCTTGCCATCTCAATGTCCATGTTTGAGCAGGAGAGCTCATTACTCTGAACATGAGAGCAATGGGTGAACCTTCCCAATCACACCATCTATTATTATATTTAGTCCTGGGGTAGCTGCAGTGCTGGAAGGGCTCTTCAAATAAATGTCATTAAGTGTGACAGTGATAATGGAAAGTGCAGTGTGAAATTATCTAATTACTGACACTCCGAGTCTGTATCAACAATTTGTTTTGGAAGAGAATATAATTAAATTCGTTTGCTCCAAGTACATTCCCAAAGAGCAATGAACTTTCAGGCTTTCACAACAAAGAGTGAACAAAAGGTGGCATGTGAGGATGACCCTGAACATTTGGAGGATAATATTCTTGCAGGAAATGTGTGTCATGTCTGCCATCCTTGGACCTGTTTGCTGGGCTCTGTTCAAACCTGCTGATGGTTCTGGAAATGAAAGGGATGTTCCCAAAGGAAAGGGAGAAAATGAGAGTAGGAACAGCTGCTGCAGCACCTCAGAATTCTGCACTGTTGGCTGTGCAGGGTACCCAGAGCCTGATTGGAACAGTAATGGCTTTATTTGCTCACAGCTCTGAAAAGTGATGTAGCAACATGAACAGATGCATCTAATCTGTTATTTGGAATAAGAATGATCAGAGCGTTTCTCAGGGTGGAAGATCATCATTGCAGTTTGCTGTGAAACAGAAATATGAGTTGGGATGAGAAGTAATAATTACAGTTAACTGCTGTCCTGGTCCTGGCTGGGATGGAGTTAATCTTCCTCCAGCCTCAACCAGCACAGGTGGGCACTTGGGAAGGTGTTTGCTCCAAACCTGAGAGTTTTGCACAAACCTGAGTGGGTGTTTCAGGTTGGGCTCTGCAGAGGAGGAAGCCCCGAGGAGGGGGTAGGAAGGCGCCTGCACTGCTGGGGCTGGGACCCCACCCTGTGCCTGGCTGAGCCCTGGCACTCTGGGCAGGAGGTGTCTCTGTCTGCCCCCAGGGGCACCTCCCTGGCAGGTACAGGGTGCTGTGACCTCTCCTGGCTCACACCAGAGCGTGGCATCACCTTTGGCATGAGTCCCCAGCGGGGAGATGGACTACAAACACTTCAAGGGAAACCTTTCCAGGCCCTGGCACATGCACCCTTGTCAAGAGTCAGAGTAAAATTCAGAAGTGAAAAGATGTCAAAGGGAAGAAAAACTGTTCCAGATCACACTGCTTGTAGCTTGCTAGAGCTCCTCCCCGTTAACAAGGAATCTGGGTTGCATGTATTTAAAAAAAAAAACCACACTGCTTTTCATCTACCAGAAAAAAAGATCCTTGGGAGCAGCGTTCTCTTCTCATCATTTTTGGAATTAATGAAAAGACATTTAACCCAGCAGTATAAACCAGCCAAGAGTGTCATCTCTCAGGTCTCACAGCCCCCAATAAAAGGCAGCGGCCCCATTTGGGACCATCTGATGTTTATGGTGTCTGTCTCTGGAGTTCATTGTGCTCAGTGCCCACCTTGGCTCCTCTCCAGCCCTGCTTTACCCTCAGTGACTTTGGCGGAGTTATCCCAGTGCTGAACTTCACCTGTTTGCCTCCCATGGCATATGAAGTCTGCAGTTTGCTTATCAAATATGAAGCTGTGCCCAGCTGGGCCCCGTGGTGCTAATGGGATCGATGCAGCCCCAGAGATCTCCCAACCTCCCCGCACTTCTCACAATTTGCTTTGTTCGTCACCCATTAATTCCTGTATCGATTTTGCCATAAAGCACAAACTGCATTCCTCCCACAGCCCCAGAAAAAAGCACATTGATTATATTGGAACAAGGCATGTTGTAAAAATGAAATGCCTAAAACATTTAAATGTAGTAAGCTCTGCTCGAGTCCATAAATCACGTTGTTTAATGCTGGGAACGAGCGGTGCTGCCTTAAACAAGGGAAAAATACGGCGCCATAAACCAATTTTGACACAAAATAACAGTCTCTGTTTCTCTGTACCTGCCATTGCAGAAATGCCATCAATAATGGTTACGGTTGTTTGCAGGTGGGAGGGGGGAAATGTGCTCAATATCCCCTTAAAAAAGTTCCTTCAAAGTCACTTTGTAAAATTGACAGCAGTGGTCGTTCACCTGCCTATAAATAAACCTGATTGTTGTCATGTCCTGTTTACTTTTATCATTCACTCATCAAACCCTTTTTGATGCCTCATTGCTAATGATCATTTCGGGAGCCAAAGTCAAGGCATGTGCTTGACTGTCATTGATGGGGAGGGGCCACAGCTGCCTCCTGTGCCCTGGGTGACCACACAACCTGCTGAAGATCATGGACAGCATTCCAGCAGCTCAGAGGGAAGGTGCTTGGAAGGGAATTCATCTTCCTGCACCACTCAGTTTAACCCTGATGCTGAGGCAGAATTCTGCACTGCGAGGGTGTCAGGGCAGTGAAGAGGGAAAAAGGAGAATTTCATGGTGATTACAGAATAGATGCTTTTTATCACCAAAGTTATGGTTGCAGAAATCCATTCTAGTTGAGGTTCCCATGGAATTTCAAGCCCTGGACTTCACTAAGCCCAGGAAAGTAAACTGGGAGAGCCTGTGGTTAAAAACAAGCCAAGGGACAGGCAGGGAAGGATTTGAGTCCTGCAGGAAACAAAGGCAGGACAGGGCTAAGAAGGATTGGCAGTGGCCTGAACAGCTTCAAAACCCAACCTGTTTCCAAGGTTTTCAGGATCCATGGAAAGAGATTTATCAGGGAGGAAAAAAGAGAGGAAGGCAGGAAGACAGAAGAAAGGAGAGTGATTAAGAAGAGTATTGTGCATTGGCTTAACTTCTAAGCTGGTCAGAGCAGGGGCTTTGGCTCTGTGCCCAGTGCTGTGCCTGGCATGGCACTGCCACATCACCCTCCTGCCAGATTCCCTTCAATGAGCTTGGGAAGAGGGAGAAGAGGAATTAGCACATCTCGGATTAGAGATCACAGAGCAGGGATGGGACTGTTTGCTGCCTAAACCTTGGGTTGCTGCTTTTGTTTAGTTCCTGTTTCATCTTGTTTGATACATTTTCCTTTTTGATTCAACTTCTCTGGTGTATTTTTCTCACATGTGAGTCAGAGCAGCTGCTGCAGAATCTGGGCTGGCTCTGCCACACCTTATCTCCCAGCTAAAGCCTCCCTGCTTCCAGCTACACCCCCCTAAACCCCAGCAAAACTCAAACTGCTGCAAAGAGGCTGCTGGGGATTTTACTCACCAAGAGGAGAGTTTGGCCAGTTCCTCTGGAAGGAGAAAAGCAGGGGATTTGTTTTAGGGCATGTAAAACTTCACTAGAGCTGCTGAGAGTCCTCCCACACTGGGGCTCCCCCAGGCCAAAGCTGGTGGAAGAGAACCCTCAGGATGGGCTGTAGCACCAAACAAGTGCTGGGGGAAGGCAGAGCACCCAGAAGATGTGCCGGGTATGGATCCATCTTCAGGGGAAGGGAATATTATCTGTAAGGAGGTGGCAGATGTGAGACTGACTTTGCTCAGCAGGAAATCTGCAGCTGCAAAATTCCACTTAATTCCTGGGTGCCTCATTATTGAATTCATTAGCACCAGTTTTCCCAGCATAGCTGTCAATCATCCCTCCTTTAAAGGTACAGTGGGGTTTTCTGATGGAAGCTTGCTCTTCTCCCTGTTGGGCCAGCCCTGGTTTTTCCAGTTCTTTGGGAAATTGCACCATTGGCAGAGCACTCTTGGTCTGTTCTTCTCCATGGGTTTACAGGACAGGAGGACTCCGTTGCCCACCTCCACCCTCTCTTTTCCTCCAAGTCATGGGGGAAAAATCAACAGAAGGAGTTGAATGTTGAAAGCCCAGGGAAATAATTTTCTGTTGCTGCAAGAAGGAACTCTGTGAGGACTATGCTTATCTAAAGGATCACCCCCAAAGATTTCCTAAATTAATGATTAAATTAAATTATTTCAGATCCCTCATCAAGGAAGGCTCTGTTTGCCCAGGCTGAAGCTCTTCATTTTTTATTGTAAGGTCCTCACAAGTTCATTTGGGGCATTTTGTCCTGATGTCTCCTCTGGTCTGTGGCTGCAGAGCCCCCCTGGCCTGAGTGGTGCAAACACAGGAAAGCTAAGGAGGAAAACAATAAAGGCAAGAGCCTCATTTCTTTTTTGGGAGTGTGAAGCCCATTTAGCTGTCATGCTGTGCCTGCAGGCAGCGTGGCCACCAGGGCAGGTTGCTGTGACAGATGGACAGGAGCTCCAGCTGCTCTGAGAAGTGGCTTCACATGGGCCATTTGGTGGAAGTTGCTGGAGCTTTACAAAGTCACAAGAGTAAGGAATTAGAGGCAATCTTGATCTTCCTGCAAACCCTGGGCAGCTGAGAGCCTGGACCAGGCTTTTGGAAGGCTCTGCCCCAAACCAGCTGTTGGCACTCCAAGGTGACTGTTCCCTCACTGGTTCCATTGCTGGGGACACATGAGGGTGACCAAGCCAGGAACTGGGGTTATGGGGCTCTCTGGGGGATGAAACAGGGGCTTTGTGTGAGGCCAACAGGCAGAGGTGCAAAGGGGCAGGTTCAAACAGCACTGCCCAAGAGTTCCTCTTCTCTTTTGGGGAGGTGTTTCAAGGAGCAGCTCCTTCCCTTGCACCTCCTCTGCAGCACCCTGAGCTCCTGCAGGAGGTCAAAGATGGGCCAGGCTGAGCTGGGCTCTGCTCACACACCTGGAGCCAATTAAGGGCTTGCTGTTAACACTAAGGTGGGTTAACACAGCTGAGTCCTATTTACCTAACGAGGTTAATTACCCACCCCAACCCACCTGTGACCAGTTGGGACTCAGGCAGCTCTTCTGCAGGTGGGGAAGGTATTTTAATGCTGCTGCTCCTGAGCTGCCCCTCAGAGTGGCCTGGGGAGGACTGACCTGGGGCAGCACCAGCAAAGCTCAGAGCCTGCTGAACAACGCTCCAGAACTGGGTGAGTTCAATGGATTTTCTTTGTTTTGACCTGAGTGTGTCTGTCCCAAACTGAGATCTCTGTGGTGCAGTGGTGAAAGTAGAGCCAGTGGTGGGACCTGCCTGGCTTGTTGGCTTTGCTGGGACAGGACTTTTTGTGGCTTGGTTTGCTGTTTCCCAACTGTTTGCAGGTCAGTGTCCTGGCTGTGGTTTTAAGCAGTTCTTGCACTTAACAAACCCTGTGGAGAGGATAATGTGGCCCAAATTCTGATGTGCTTTAGACACCTGGTTGCTGAGCAGGTCTTGTTTTGGCTGCAGGCAGGTTCTCTTTTAAGCAAGTTGTTAATTGTGTGCTGTTCTGTGCTGGCCTGGTCTCCACTGGCCAGAAGGTTCTGTGCCCTCAGCTCGAAGGGCTTTGTCTCTGGAGCTGCTGAATTTCTGCCCTCTGCTCAGACAGAGGAGTTGCTGCTGCTCTGGGTGCTTTCTTGGCTGATTATGGCTTGACTTGTATTAATATTTACAATAACTTGGTTGTTAGCATTTTTTTCTTTTGCTACAACAGGAAATGAAATGCAAATTAACAACTGTAAAGATTAAAACATAATGAAACAGGACATGAACTCCAGAGAACTAATGAGTAAAGTGGCTTGAAGGCACAAAAAGACCTTCTTCAAAAACAAACACAGAGATAAATAATAAGATAAATAATTTTGAGGCATTAAACCAACAAAAAGAAAGAAATACCCAGTATGGGATAAATTGTTTCATGTCAAAGTTGTAATTGCATTCCTTTTTCTTAATAAAAAGATGAAGTTTCTCCCTAAAGTTAACCAGCTGTGTAATTGCTACATGCTGGATTTTTTCCTACCTTACAAATCAGCACATCAAAATGTCTCTCTGTTTGTTTACCTTTACTGTCCTCATCTGACTACTTAACGAGTACATTGGTTTAATGGCCAGAAACAACATTTATTTGGAAGTAGAATTTGTCTCCAGTACTTTCTGTTCTCTGAGGCACAAGTGAGTGTCTGAAGCTGCGGCTGGGAGGTGTTTAAAGCTTCTCCAAAGCTCCCAAGCCCCAATATCTGTTTTTCCTCCATGAAACTCCCTTTGGTTGTTGGCTTTAATATAGTACATCATTCTTTATTTTTTTTTAACCAGTGGTTGGAAGCAAAAATCTGTGTAAAAATGCTGCTGGCTGTTTTTTGGGGTAAACCCCCCATTGATCAGAGGGCTGTGTTGGAATATCTGACTGTGGAGCTGACCCTGAGTTCATTTGCATTGCTGTAAATGTTGGCTGTGTTTTGGTTTCTTTGGGTTTTAAATCCTGAGGTGTATCTAATTCAGTAAATCCTTAATACTCTTTCACACCCTGGTTAGTATGTTATGGTTTGAGCACTGTGCACTTCAAGTCTTTAGTATGAGTGAAATATTTCCCTCTGAGCTCCAGGAAGAGGTTCCCAAGGCATTGACCATTAATCCTTTAGTTTATTCATGTTGTCAGGGCTGGGTTTGTCCCTTCTGCTCCTGGTTAAGGCAGGTACAGAGTGAAGAGCTCACCCAGCTGATTTTCAGCAGTGCCTGAGCCTCCCTACAAAGAAATCAAAATAAACATTGAACCTGATTGAGTCCCCAGGCTTTAAAAAAAAAAAATGCAATCAGCTTTTTGCAGTGTCTGCTAACCCACTTTTGTGGCTTCTCATGACAAGCTTTGAAGGCACAGGTGGGACCTCACAGTTATTTGCTCAAGGGATGTTTCCCGAGGTTATGACATGGATCAGAAGACAGGAAAGGAGGTGGTGATAAATTGGGATGTACTGGACATGGAGGGGCCTGGGCAGGATGGAAATGGTATAGAAGAAGGGGTGGAAATTGTCCTGGTTTTGGCTGGAATAGAGTTATTTTTTTTCCTAGTAGCTGGTACAGTTCTGTGGTTTGGATTTAGGATGAGAATAATGCTGATAACTCACTGATGTTTTAGTTGTTGCTGAGTGGTGTTTACACAAACTCAAGGAGTTTTCAGCTTCTCACACTGCTAATTCTTTATTGCTGTTATTATTTTCCTTTTCATTTCTCCCATTAAACTATCTTTATTGGGGAGGGGGACTGAGTGAGCAGGTGTGGGGTGTGCTGCTCAAACCACAACACCCTCACACGGTTTAAAGAGAATTCGTGCAAACACTGTTGCTTTTTATTCTCAGTTCAAAGCCAGATTAATTCTGTGTTTGATATTGCATTCAGTTGTCACAGAAAATGGAGGATTTCACCTAAAGAGCAAAGAGGAGGAAGGAACTCTCAGAAACAGATCAAAGCTCAAAAGTTAATTTTAAAACAGAATGTGTTGCACAAACAATGCTCTTTGGGTTTGGTTTAGTGTGGGGTTTTGTTGTTGTTTTGGGTTTTTTTTTTTCCTTGTTTTTGTTTACCCTTTAAATTCCCTTGGATGGTCAGGCCCTGGGATAGGAGATGTACTAAGAAACCTCTCCTGAAATGTTTTCAGCTTTTTCTCATGGAGTCTTCTCACCTCTTAAACATCATCTTTTTTCCCTAGTTCCAATTTTTATCATCTGGCAGGTTTTGGTGGCCTCAAGGCTGCAGCTTTAATGGTCAATGCTGCCAATAGTAACCAAAAGTGCTTTCCAACTTGGGAGCATTTCAGGATGTCTGAGCAATTAGACCAAGCATAAAATTAATGTCTTGTACCCTGTAACCCACAGAAGATGATCTATCTTAGTAAATATATCTGGGAGAAAGAAATCCCATCAACCCTGATAAACATTCTCCTCCTCCTCCTCTCCATAACCTTGGTGGGGAGTTATGTAAATATTTCATCTGCTGAATGCAGACTTGGCTGTAGAAAGTGTGTATTTTAGCTGCCCATAAATAAGAGGAATGGCTCCAATTTTCATATTTTAAGGGGCCACCTGTACCTCTTTGGGGCAGGTTGTCCCAGCAGCTCTGCAGGTTTGGGTGCCTCCCACCTCCTGCTGGTTTGCTCTTGGCTGTCCCGTGGCCCTGGGGGGTAAATGCACATTCCCAGCCCATCATCACACAGGGCCTGAGCCAGGATGAGAAACAGGCCTAATTAACTTTGGTAACTGAAATCATTATTAAGGTCTTGCTCGTTTTCACTGTACAAATACTCCAGCTGAAAGGATTATATTTACAAGTGCTGGTTATAATTAAGCCTTTCACTTGATTCGCCTGCAAACAGAATGGAAATTGTGTGTTACTCCACTACAAGGAGAGGCAAAGGGGAAGTGTCTCTGAGGAATTTGTCACGTTTTATGGTCACAAAAACACAGGTTGATGTAAATATGGACTTGTTGAAGTCTGTGTGTTTTCCTTGTGAGGGTCCTTGGTTTCAGTTGGGCAGAGAAGGGACAAAGGATGGACTTGCTCATCCTCTGTTGAGCAGCTCCTGCAGGTCCTGGGCTTGGGAACCTGCTTGGAGCCAACCTGTGCTCACAGCAAGTGGGAGGACTAGGAAATGTGTTGTCAGTCAGCCAGATCTGACTTGATCTTAAAGCTCTTTTCCATCCTCAACAATTCCAGGATTCTCTGCAGGCTGCAGCTTTGGTGGGGGATTGAGCTGCTGGAAGGAGCTGTGGCTCACAGATGGGATGTTCCTGTCCATTCCTGTCCTCCCCTTGGCTGTGGTGAGGGTTTCCCCTTGGAGCAAGGCAGGGGATCCCATCCAAAAATATTCCTAAATTACTTGGGGAAAAAAGGAAACACAAGGAAATGTTTTCAGCTGGAGCCATGAACTTGAGCCTTTCCCTTGGTGTGTGGTCAATAAAACTGACACAACAAGGGAGCTGCTCAATTCATTCAATAATTGAATTTTATGCATAAGCTATAAAGGCATATTGTGTTCATCTTAAATTACGTGCCTTTTTAACTCAATTTTTACTGTACTTGAGGTATTTATCCTTTAGTTACCTCAGGTACTTGGGACTGAGTCTTTAATTTATGTCTGGAAATGAGATATTTTCATTACTGTGGTGATCAGGAGCTCCAGCCAAGGGTTGGCCTCTGCCTGTGTTAGATACTGAGCAATCACAGCTCAGAAAGATGATACCTGCCTTAAATACCTCATAATCCAATAGGAAGCCAAAGGAAATATATGGATCTAATTACAAGGGAAGGGACTGAGGAGAGGAGGCCCAGGAAGGCAATAACCAAGCGATGGTTTGCATGGGGCTGTCAGCAAACCCTTCCCTATGGGGACATGTGAGTCCTGCTGCTGCTTCTGCCTGAGCACACCTCCAGAACTAAGCAAATTTAAAATTAAAAGCCATCTGCTGGTAGATTAGGTAAATAAAACTCTACCATAATTGGCTTGGGTGCTCATTGAGCCCCCTGGGTTATAAATGACAGGGAAAAGGTCACATTCCTCCAGGCTATCTGAAGTGGAGTGGATTTATTGCCTCAGCTTTTCATAACCCCTGGGTTAAGATGTAATATCAATTCCACTGTTATCTCTTTCTCAGCCCTGCAAAGCTCACTTGTGATGCTGTGAGTGGCACAGCGTGGCTGGCGCTGCCTGGCCCCGTGCCAGGGGCTCTGTGTGTCTCTCCCCCTCCTGTGTTTGGAAACAAGGAGATTTCTAAATGACAGGACAAATCAGTTGGGCTGGAAGCTTCCAGCTCGAGCAATTAGAGCTCTGTAATCTCCTGCTTCAGACCTGGTGTTGCAGACACCAACCCCCAGGTGCCAAGGAACAGAGGGGGCACAGCTGGGTTCTGGCTGGGGGCATCATGGGGCACCTCTGCAGAGGGGAGGGCAGGGATGGGGACACACTGGGAGGACTTCCTGGGGTGGAGGTGCATCAGGCTGAGCCACCAGAGGATGAGGTGCAGGAAAAACACAACTGTGTTTAGTGTTATTTGACCATCTTTCAATTAATTGTTTCCCAGAGTAGCTGTGGCTGCTCCATCCCTGGGAGTGTCCAAGGCCAGGCTGGAGCAACCTGGGACAGTGGGAGGTGTCCCTGCCCATGGCAGGGGGTGGCACTGGATGGGTTTTAATGTCCCTTCCAACTCAAACCATCCTCTGACTGTGATAATTGGGACACCCCAGAGACATTTCTGCCTCAGCCCCACCATATGAGGGGTACAATAAACTGTTTTCCAATGAGAGAGACCCAACCTGGAATATTTGTATCTACTCAGTGACACCAGGATCATACTTGGATTAGGAAAACACAGGTCAGAGGCACAGGACTGATGTTTAAACCACACACATTCTGTTTAAAGTAAGAATTGGATGTGCAAACTGGAATAGCTGCTCACAAGCTGCTGTCTGTGTTGTCAGAGAGTTCAGCAGCCCCAAGAGCACCCCAAGGAGGAGGGGGAGGTTTCAGAATCATCTACAAAATTCATTCCAATGAAACCTGACTATATGAAGAACAAAAGGCACTGAGGATGGACTTTTAGTTCTTTAAAGAACTTTAGAACTTCCCTCTAGAAGCTTTTAAGTTTGAAAGAGTAACAATTTACATTTTTGCAGAATAGTTGACCTTAGTTACAGAAACTGATGTTTCAGTGTGGAAATACACTGGTTCTAGAACTTGGATTTTTCCTGGGTGGGTGATCCTTCTGAGCTCATCTTGATGATGGGACTTGAATGTGGTGGGGTTTTGGGGTGCCCAAATGTGCCTCTGGGCTGGGTGAGGCAAAGCCAAGGCTTTTCCTGGAGCACTGGAACAAATCCATGTGAATCGAGTCTGTGTTCAAGGAAAAAAAAAAAAGCCCATGAAGATAAATAGGACTAATCCTACCACAGCCTGCAAACAAACACTGCTGTTCAAACCTCAGACAGATAACACAAACAACCCCGGGAAAGCACTTTGGAGAGTGTCAAATCACATGACAAAGCCAATATATTGCTCTGTGACTTCCAATTAGAGACTTGCTGCTGTATAATTAAGTTTCTGATGACACTGTATTTAAAGTCATGTCAGTGCTTTCATTTATAAATACTGCTCTGCAGGTGCCTGAGCTCCCAGCTGGAATCTGGTTTTCAGGATCTAATCCTAGAAGTGATTTCCCCCCCACCTCCTCTTCATTTCAATTTTGAGTAAAAAAAAAATAAAACAATCCCTCTGAGCAGTAAAGGTACACAGGAGGGAAAAGAATTGAGTGTTTTCAGTCTGTTTTAGCTCTGCTTTTGGTCCCAGCTGTGGATGTGTGTGTTTTATTATCAGCATAATATGTGTGTCCCCATGTTTGCTCATTTCTGTAAATTAGGAGTAATCAGACCTGGAACCTGTGCTCTCTGATTTATTTTAGACTTTACATAAATTGCAAAGGACATTAGCTCATCTTTTTTTTTCTCCTTTATTTGTGTTCCTTCCCCTGTAGGATTCATACACACAGACCAAACCATCCTTGTTTTTCCTGCCCTGTTTGTGGGACCCCAAGATGGTCCCACCCCAGGGAGATGTTGGTGCTGAGACAAACCCTCTGCCAGGGGTGCAGGCTGTGCTGCTCAGGGGGTTTATTTGCATTTCAGGCAGGATGGGCTGGGCTGAACCAGGGCTGGGCTGGGCTGGGCTGAACCAGGGCTGGGCTGCCCCACAGTGAGAGCAGGAGGTGTGTGATCCTAAATCTCCTCATA
>JAWWLZ010000029.1:8235048-8276230 GCA_035041345.1 Poliocrania exsul | reverse complement strand
AGGAGGATTGGAGTGAAGAGCATCAAAACATTTGCATTCTGATTTTGGCCTCCTGATTTGCCCATCTCCATCTCCTCTGCTCCCACTCTGGGGCGAGTTCTGTGAGGCTGATGGGAACACTCCTGTGTGTGCTTTGTTGCTGTGGCCACCTTTCCCTGCCTGGTGGGGATTTATTGCACATTCTCCCTAATGCACTTATTCCCTCCCCTGCAGCGTGCCAGGCCCTCCTCCCAGTCCCTTGGGCACGTGCCAGGCTTGGGGAGACGCAAGCAGAGACATCTGTGCTTGCATTCCTAATGGGCAGAGCAAAAACCTGGGAAACAGCAGTTGGTTGTTTTCCTGCAGGCAAACAAGGAGCAGGTTTTGTGGGGCTGCGGGAGAACATCCCCCTTCAGCTTCTGAGGCAGGTTCAAACCCAGGTGGGCAACCTGGAGTGGGCAAACAGCTGTGGGTATGGGCTGTTTGGAGGCTCTGGGCACCCCAGGGCTGGCAGAGTCAGGATGTTGGCAGACATGTGCAGGTGGAAGTTCATCCCCTTTGCTCACTGATGAAACTTCTTGGTCATAGAATGGCACCTAAAGGTTGGATTGGCATCCCGTGGCACTGGGCATGCCCTGGGGCATCAGGAGAGCTGCCAGGTGCAGAAGGAGAATGTGGAGAATCACCTGAGTGGGGAGAGAGAAAGGCAAACAAATGAGCAGAATGGGATTCATCTCTCTCAATGTTTCAGCTGTGCAGTGCACATAAAAGGGAAAAAATCAATTTACTGCCATCCTAAATAAATAACTGATAAAAGAATGTATTCTTCTCGAATTGAAAACAAAAATGGAAATGGTAAATAAATGATTGTCTGAATGGGGAAAAGTGTAGAAAGCAGCAGTAGCAGAGTTGGAGGGCTAAAGGCTCTGTGTTTTCATATAAAACAAAATGGAAAATCAGCATAAATTGTGGATAAAGGCCTACTAGTAAGAAGCCTTTGTTTACTGATGCTTTAAACAGCTCATTTTTCTCCTCATTTTGGTTTCCAATCATCTAAAATGGTGGGGAGGGATTTTCTGGGAAGAAACACAGTGTGCAGCCTAATCTCCCATCCCACAGACTCACCAGCATTACCATAAAAACGCTGGAGGTTTGCTTTGTTTTGAACTCACTTTTGTCAAATCCTTGACAAATGAGCCCAAGTGCATTAATAATGGAGCTGGAGGGATTTTCAGGTCTGGGGGGGAACAGGCAGCCTATGTGAATTTTGTGTTTTCATTGTCTCTGACAGGCTTTGTGATGCCCCACTGGCAGTGCCAAAGCCTTTGCTTGGGGTTTGCTTGGGCTGGGTTGGGATTTCCCAGCACTCTGCTCCTCCCTCTTCCAGCTGCCTCTGGTTGGAGCTCAGGCATTGGTGGCTTTGGCTTGTGGGGAGGACCTGGGGATAAAGGGCAGTGCTGTTTGTGGGACCCTCTGCAGGGAGAGGTCCCAAATGCAGCACCACAGAGGGACTTGGCCACGTGAGTCATCACTTGGAGTAGCAAATCCATTAATTTTGGGGATGTGTTAATGAATTTACCTACTGTCACTGCTGAGTGACACTGTGATGCCTCAGCTGAGGGTGGGATTGCCCTGAGTTAAGCTGGACCATCCCACGGATTCCACACCTGGAGCCTGGAGTTTGGTACCCTCAGTCCTCCCAGGGCACATGTACCCATTTCACAGAGTTGTAGAGTCACAGAATGGTTTGGGTTGGAAGGGACCTTAAAGATCATCCAGTTCCCACCCCCTGCAATCTGTGCAAGGTTTGTGCAGCCTCAGTGTCATTGGATTTGGTCCCTGGGCTTGTAGGTTAAGGCAAGATGTTCTACACTGCTGTCCTGTGTGTAGAAGGGCTTGGGTCATACCTGGACATGGTACCAATAAAGCTGCAGTTGGTTGATGAAACCTTTAATGTGGATAAAGCTGAGCTGCCACAGAGGAGGTTTATTCCATTTGCTGTTATTGCTCACTGCAGTGTCTGAGCCAGAGCACCTTCGGAGATGGGGCAGGAAATAAACTCATTTCTCTTCCTTTGTCACCAATTAAATGCACTGTGGTACATCTTGTGGCCGAGGTAGTTGTGGTTTTCATGCTATTCTGTGTGAAGAAAGAAAGAAAATAGTAAAAGAAAGTGAGTTTTTTGAGGGGTTATGGTGCTTTGGAGGTGCTTCAGAGCAGGAAAATGAAGATGCCCGTCCCAACCTCCCTGTGCTTGCCAGGGCTGTTGGTGCTGCTGGATCCCTTCAGGGCTGGGTGGCATCTTGTCACCTGTGGGGTGTCACTGAGCTCTGGCAAAGCCACAGCACTTTCAGACTGCCCTGTCCTTCTCCCTTCTTTCCCTTCTCCTGCAGGAACATTTATTAACTCCTCAAGGAAAGAAATGGTGCATTGCAATAAAACATCAGGCTCTTGGTTTGGTTAAAGGGCTCTTTTTGGACTTAAAACACAGACTTATTTTTAATTTCATGTGACCAGCTGTTGGAAGGGCACACAGAAAACTTGTGAGCTCCCCAGAGAAAAGGCATAAATTGGGGGGGTAACTGTTGCATCAGTCCCTGCCTGTTTTCCCTAGTGCTGTATCCCAAATACTTGATTTTTGGGGGAGTTTTATGCAGATTAGTGCTGGTGTGGTATGGAAGGTAACAGACTGAACAGTTTCCAGTAACAAACTCATTCTCCCTGAAACAGAAACTAAAACCTGTAAAATATATTAATAGGTCCACATAACATAATTAAGAGTTGGTGCTCTGTGCCCCAGCTTGCCTTTGGACCGTGTTTCCTGGTCCAATTAAGTACTTAATTACTTACACAGTGGAGAAATGAGAAACCTAAAACATTTATTTTGTATTTTGCTCTGTAAATGAGGGAGAGGATGTGGAGCTTCCCAGTGGTCAGAGGTAGTGCTTGTTATTAGGACAAATATTGTTTCATTAAATCCTCCTGATGGTATAATTAGTTCCCAGTTAAACAGGGCATTGGGGAAGAGTCACAGACCAGTTAATCCTCCAGCTTTTTAACTGGGTAGTTTGGCATCATTAGGGGTGTGCCAGGCAGAGAACTTTGGTAATGACACTGGGAATGAGGCTGGTTTGGGTAGTTGTCCAGGGGGAGTGATGGAAAATGTAGGCTAAAAAACCACTGTAATTTTGGGGTCAGGTGAGGTCATTTCAACCCTGTAAAACCTTCTCCAAACCCACATGAAGTGCTGTGGGGAACTCTGCAGCTCTCCCTGCTTTGCTGGGTAAAGCAGAATCTCTTTTTCCTGTCTTGCCTTTTAAAAATAACTGCCTGATGCAGGAGATTTCGCCCTCCAGAACAATAAATATCCTGCAGGACAGGTGGAATTTTAAGACCTTATTTTGCTGCTGCTGCATGTTTGGAACTTCTATTGAAATTAATGGCAATTGCAGTCACATAACCGTGTTAGGAGGGGACCTGTGACCTTCTAAATGCAGCAATAGGGGGAAGCAGCCACTGCCTGCAGGTGGGGAAGAGCAAACAAAGCTGCACTTTATTTCACACATCACTCATTTGTCCTTTCTCCTCTTGCCTTGCACTCCAGGTCCTGATCCTATTAGCCACTCTGTCCTTTGGTAATTTAGCAAAGCACTGCTGGGATGCAGGAGGTGATTTCCTGCCCACCTCCCTCAGCATCACCCTTTGGCAGAGCTTGGGCAGCTGAGCTGGGGCAGCTCCTGCCGTGCCAGGGGGGCAGTGCCAGGACAGGTCAGAGATGTTTGATTTGCTGCCTCAGATATAAATCTGCTTTCCTTGGCCTCTCTCTTGCTCCAGCCTTGCCAAGCCAATGGATGATATTTGAGGGAGCAGGAAATGCTGGTAGAGGGCAGGAGATTGGATAAATGGTCATGTAATTAATCTCTGGTGCTTCCTAATTATTCTCCTCTTATCTGCTGCCGTGGTTAATTGAGGTTTTGCCCAAATATGACCTCCCCTTCTAATTCCCACATGCGTAATTTTCAGAGTGGCTGCATCACTTCCTTCCCTGCAGTCCCCAGAGTGTGTTTGAGCCCAAGGGTGTTGGGTGGGCATGGTGACCATCAGGGTTTGCTGAAGGCAAAAAAACTCCCCCTGCTCATTGGGACACAGGATTTTCAGACACTCAGCTGTTTCTTGCCTTTTGTTGTGTTTTCACTTTTTTTTTTAATTTAAGTGATTAAATGTTTATCAGAAGATGGTGACTCCCACTTTCAAATCACTGACCTGTTCTTGAAAACCTCTGTGATTTTTTTTTTTCTCCCAAATGCAGTTTTGTAGCATGTTGAAATTTTTATGAGACTTAAAAATTTGGTGTTCTATGTTACTGTTAGCAGTGGAAAACTTTGGGTCACTGCAAATGGATTTGGAGACTGGCAGCTTCAGGAGCAGCTTGTGTTTCCTTCCACTAAATTCTTTAGAATGCAATTGAATATTGTGCATTTTTCCTCCTAAATGCGTTTTATTCCTAAAATTAGAGCACTGAACATCTCTTGTGAGGGGGGGAAAAAAGGAACTTTTGGGGTTCTTTAAAAAGGTTTGAGCAACAAAAGTGCTTAAGGTGTGTTGTTTTTTGGTGGAAAAAAAAATGCATCTTTCCCTCCTCCTCCCCACCCAGCCCACAGAGAAATCCAAGGCTGCATTGGCCGAGTGGACCTTCCCCAGCCAGCACAGAAAGCTGGATTAGATTCCTCCAGGGGCTTCCCAGCCCTGCCTTCATCCCAGGCAATATTTCTGGAAAACAAAACAGTCAACATGTTTATAGCTCAAGTTCAAAACACTTAAAGGAGAACTCAGATAGAAATCCTGACTTGTGTCTCTTCAATCACTGTGTGTGGCTGGAACAGCCCTTCCCTTCCTGGCCACTGAGGAGGGAGGGATGTTGGATCTCACTGTAGCACTAATTACTGCAAATGTCTTGGTGTCCTTTATCTGAATCTTCAAAGGGTGAAGCTGTTATTATGGGAAAATATCACACCTGTGAAATATGGCCATTGAGTGTGCCAGGCTGGGGGGCAGGAGGATTGCCTGAGTTAACCCCGCTGGGGGAGGAAGGAGAAGGGAAAGAGCTCCTCAAAGAGCCCCAGGAGGCAGCAGCAGCTTGATTAGCAGTGATAAATCATGGGAAAGGGGCTAGAGAAACACAGATCCCCCCAAAATGCCCAAGTTTGGCTCCTGCACAAGGCTGTGCTCTGGGGAAGGGTCTGGCAGGGAAGGTGGGGAGATGCTGCCCCATGGGAAGCAAGTGAAGCATTCCTGGCCCCCCAGGGTTGGGAGCACCTGGCTGCTCCTACAGCCCTGCAAAGGGCAGGGTTGGGAATGCAGAGAGATTCCTGTTCTCTGTAGATCATGCTAAAATCTGCAGCTCAGGGATAATTTATTATGAATTATCAGCCAGTGATAATCCCTCTGAAAGACAATTCCTGGCTCTGCTCTGCCTTACCCAAAGGCACAGCTGTGACTGCACAGAAAAAGCAGTGGAGTTGTTTTTGATTTACTGAGTTTAAATGAAAGGATGATGCCAAAGGGCCCAAAGTCTTTAAGCTGCTGTGTTTTATTGAAACCAATGAGGCAGCATCACATTACACAGCTAAGGATGTGGCCTGATGCATTTTGTTTCTGGGATACAAATACAAAATCTCTTAATATTTCAGGGTTCTTCTCCATCTCCTGCTCTAAGTTGTGTCTCTCTCCTAATTACTAAATTCTAAGAAGTCCAGGAAGGAAATTCAGCTTTTTGATTGCTGGGTTTGGATTTATTTATGTTAATTTCTATTCATGACGTGGTTTCAAACTGCTCGCTGTAACATGGATTAACTTTTCATAATCTGATAGCAATATTTAATATTGCTCCTTAATGCATTGTTTCCTTTTCCTGTTATTCTTTAAAATACAACTTTATCTTGTTTTATTTTATTTTCAAATCTAGTGAAGTCTCAGGATTGTTGGACCTGGTGTTTTGTACTTTTTTATGCCACCAGGTTTGCTTGATTAAAGCCCCCTGAAGTTGGCAGGAAGCTTTTGATAGCTGTTGAATGTCTCAGTGGCACCTTTGCTGCTCCCCAGGATGCCCAAGGGCTGCTGGGCATGAGTGTCCAGCCAGGTGGGCCACACCAACCCACCCTCCAGGGGGGCTTGGGGGTGTCAAACTTCTCCCTTCCTTCTCCACTGGGTGTTAATGGTATTTTCATTTGACATCTGGGTGCTGCTTCTCTAAGGTGGGAACAACCCTGGGGTGGCACAGGAGAGGGTATGAAACCTGCAGTGTCCCTGTCCCCAGTGGCAGAGGGTTGTCAGGGTGGTTACCCCAGGACCCCTCTTGAGTCAGGAGAGGCCTCTCAGGGTCTCTGGGCTGTGCCTGTGGCTTTGCTGCTCCTCCTGTCTCCTCTGGAGCTGAGCATGTGCTGAAGGTTCCCAAGTGATGGTTTCTGCAGGCTCAGGGCGCTGTCCAGTGCTGATTTCCCCCCATTGCATCACTGGACTGGGGAAAAAATTATCTGGTTCTTTAACAACCAAAAACTAAGCAGGGGAAGGTATTAAGTCTCTTGACAAAGTGCCTGTAAGTACAGGCAACCCACAGAGTGAAGTCAGCAGGTCCCTCCAGCGCTGAAAGCCCCAGAATTTCCTCTGTAGGGGTGAGAGCTCCTCTGCTGGAATGTTGTGCTGGTTCAGTGAGTCCCTGCTTGTGCATCTCCAGCAGATGCATCTTTAGCAGCTCAGGCAGGAGGTGACAAACTCTCATTTGCTGCTTTCTTTGTCTTAATGCATTAACCAGTTCTCTGACACAAGATTCTCACTGAAACAGGGGCATTTCAGCTTCCTGTGTGACCACAGAACTGCCCCATTAATACAAATCCTGCTTCTTCCTTCCACAAAATCTTGTGAGAAGGAAAGCCACTGTATTACCACAGTTTTGATGGAAGCAGCCCTGCAGATTGTGTGTGGGGTTTAAGGTTTATTAGGTTTTGCTCATCAAGCATCCAGTGGATCACCTGGTATATGTAAATGTGTTGCTTTTCAAGATCAGTTCAGGTCCTTGGGGTGAAGGTGCTGGAGAACAGTCTGATATAAAGGGGCTCAGCTTTGAAGGGCTGTGTCACTGCAGGTGAGGGGCTGCATGAAGTGTTCCCAAGGGGGCATGTGGGGAGGAGCTGGGCATGGTGCACCACCCCCAGCAAGGACTGACAGCTCAGTGCAGGAGTGGAGGAGTGACCTGGGTCATCCTCTAAAAAGGGAGGCTGAAATCTGTGCTGAAGGAACACATTTGCTGTGAGATACATTAGTGGTTAATTCCATCTCAAAGCTCTTCTAGATGGGAGGTGAACTGGCCATGGCATCCTGTTCTCACCCTTCCCAGTCACACTCAGCTCTTACAACCCTCACTGATTTGAAATCCTTGGGGATGTGTGGCTGGGTGTGCCAGTGCCAGATTTCTGTCCTGCCTCTGTTTGCCAGACTAGAAACCAACACAGAGGTGCCCTCAGTGCTCCTGGGCATCAGCTCCACGTGCCATGGAGTCAGTGGAAACAGCAGAGAATTCCATGCTCGTGCTGTGGCAGGAATTCCAGAGGGGGATCCTTGGCTTTATCTCGTGGGAGATCTGCAATAACCTGTGCAATTAAAAGGCAGGGGAAGAAAGAACCATCAGCAGTGCAGAGCACCAGCCCCTCTGCAGGGCACTTGGAGGGGAGTAACTAAGGCAACTGTGCAGGGTTTAACTCCTAAAATGAGATGAGCTTTGGGAAGTTTATGTGAGAGGGAGCTGAGACACAGTTAGGTGAGGATAAAAAAAGAAAAAAGACACTTTGCATTTAGCACTTTAAGGATTTCAGACAGCCCTAGCAAAATAATGGACCATATTAAGGGATGGGTCACATTTAATAGCACAATATCTGATTTTCTGCCATGTAAAAGGCTTTTAGATCCAACAGATTCCTTGTGGTGGAATCCTGAACCGTAGCCTTGCATTGATTGAGTTCTTATTTCTCAAGTTCTTATAAAATGCTGTGAAGTAAAAAACTCCATGTTTTTAGAGATTATAATAATGAGGTTTAGATCCTTTCCCAGTTTATAGATAAAATGCCACATTAGATGTAGGCAGTGTTATGTTTCATTATGTAATTCTGGATAGCTCTCACTCAAAGATAAATCAAAGTAGACTAAAGAGGAGCATTTTTGTAATGCAGATTTATGGCAGTGCAGAATAAAGTGCTGCTTCTCAGTTTGCAGGTATTTTTGGCATTCTAGTTAAAAGTGTCAAAATAAATGATTAAATTTAAATTACCCAGCAGCAGCTCTGCTCCCCCCATCCCAGTGCAATAAAGCAAACACTAAAACCAGAAGAGACAAATCCAACAGCCTCCTCCTGCTGTGTCATTAACTTCTCCCAATTGCTGAGAGAGCTGCAAGTCTTGCTCCGTGTCTCCAATACAGAGGAGGAAAATCCAGGATGCTCCCAGGCTGAGGCAGCAGCAGGACCTGCTGTGGGTTGTGCTGGCAGGGGGAAGTCACCAGGTAAGGATTTCATTCCCTTGGCCCCAAACCTGAGCCCCCTGTGCTGTGTGTCCTGCCTGCAGCTCCTCAGCACAGCCCTCAGTGGTGCCCTCAGAGGGCCTGGCACGGCTGTGCCCTGAACTGGGGGCTCTGCTCTGAATTCTACACTCAAGTGATGCTTTTATAGCTGAGTGGGAGCTCTGGGCAGCAGCAAGAGGTGTGGGGTGGCAGTGCCTACCTTGGAGGGCAGCGAGGCCATCATGGGACAGGCTCAAAAGGAACAGCCCTTGTGGGCAGAGCCTGCCCAGCTGGCAGAAGTGGGTGCTTACTTTGTGTTGATGTGTAGAGCCTGGGGTTGAGGAGGGCAGCCTGTGGTTTGTTCATATTTCTAGTCCTTTGAGGAGAACAGAAAGAGCACCTGGGAAACTGCAGAGCAAGCAAAGGAAAAATAATTTGAATTTTAAGTAATCTTAAGGCCATAAATTTTAATTTATTTTTTTTCTGTTTTGGACTTCTCCTCCTTCACATTAATCCAGAAACATTGGCCATACCAGCTGCTCAAACCAGCCCTGGGCTGGAGTGAAACTCATTCTGTGGTGGTTGTGACACAGCAGTGAGAATTGCCAGAGACTTGGGCTGGCAAATGAGAGGGAGAGCAGAGGTGGGAGGTCCCTGCTGGCATCCCTGCTGGCACTGAAAGTGGCTGCACTGCCATATTCATGGGCTGGCACTGAGAGAGGCTGCACTGTCCCATCCATAGGCTGGGGTGGTCCCTTCTGGCACTGAGAGTGGCAGCTCTGCCACATCCATGGGCTGGGACGGTCCCTGCTGGCACTGAGAGTGGCTCCACTGCCCCATCCATGGGCTGGGGTGCCCTTGGGCCTCCCCTGAGGTCCAGGAGTGGCAGAGGGCATCTCCTCTGCATCTCAAACCTGACACCAGGGCAAAACTCATTGCTGTGGCCTTTCAATTCCAGTTGTGAAATGTAGAAGTTGATGCTGTTCTATGAAAATTCAATAAACCTTGAGAACAGCAGCAGGGCTGATATGTGTAATTTAAAATAATGGATATCAAGAAATTGTTTCTCATTTATCTTTACTGCTGAGTTTCAGAGGCACCAAAGAGACTTCATTAGGCTTTTTTTTCCTTTTTTTTTTTTTTTAAATGGCTTCATTTATCTCAATCAATGATGGGTTCTAGAGGTGGCTGACTATTATGTTTAATAATACACAGAATAAAAAAAATATCCCCATCCTTTCACGGTTTTTGACATATGTGGAAAGGACACATGAAATCTCTGCTCAGTGGGACAGAGCAATAGGCCTTTTTATAAAAATCTTCATTTATGCAAGATAAATGTGGGGTTTCTGTTGCACCATGTGATCTGTGGGCAGAATATTTTAATCTTTGCTTTACATGAATTGAAGTTTCCTCAAAAGAAATTGCTTAAACCTGAGCTTCCAAAGTAAATACTGGTACTAAACCAAGACAGGCCACTCCTGAAAAGCCTCTGCAGTGTAGCCTGGACCTTTGGAGGGAGGTTTTAGGGAAAGCTGAAAGTTGGGAGTAGCTGGTTTGAATTCCCACTGACCTCAGAGGGGTTGTTTGAGGAGTGGGGGGTCAGTGTGATCCCCACAGGGTTGAAGTAACTCTTCCTGGGAAGGGCTGGGCTGGCCATTTCCATGCTCCAGAAGCAGGTTTTTTTCTCCTGCTGTGAAATTTGACTTTGGGACCCCACATTTGAGCCCCATGAACATCACTTTGCTAATTCAAACCTTGTGGATAATTTCTATGCAATTTTCTGGTTGAGTTGTTGTGTTTCCAAAGGATAAAGGACAGGGGAAAAGAATAATTAAACAGCATAAATGGAAAGAAGGCCTTTGGCTTCCACTGGCAAAGAGGGGAATTGGGGAATTCTGGCTCTTCTGTGTGATGCAGTTTGTTTGTCCCAGCTTTTGTATCATCAGCAGAAGGTGAGGTTGGGAGATGCTGACCCAAATCCACAGATCTGGGAATGCCAAGGGGGTTGTGGAAGCAGGTGAGGGACAGTGTGTGTGGGCTGCAGTGCTGCTAATTCTGGATAGGATAAATACAAGTTTGATTATTCATCATCCAGAGTATAAATATCCAGATCAAACCCAGATCTTAAAGGGATGTCAATAGGCCTTGAGGCATCACAGCCTTGGGTATCACCAATGCCATGAGGGCAGAGAGGTTTAAGTCAGTGCATAAGATTAAATGAGATAGGAAATGGGGGAAAATGGGATTTTTACATTTCTACCATAATAGGGAGCTTTTGCTGTATCATCTGGTGCAAACATTGAGGCTGGAAGTTGATCTTTGCATTAAGAGGCCACTGAGTGACTTCCATGTCCTGGCCAGGTTTCTTCTGCAGCACCAGAAGCAGGGAGGGGGCAGCTGAGGGGCTCAATGGGGGCAGAGTTGCTGCTCTGTGGGGTCACACCAAACAATTAGCACAGGTAAAATGTGCCCATTAAGTGCTCCAGGTAAGGGCAAGAATGAGACATCTCTCAGAATTCACACCTGAACTGGGATAATCAGGCACAGTTCTGTTTGCAAGTCACAGCTTATTGAATTGAACACGGGAATTCTTCGAAGTTGTTCTGTCCTTAACACAAATAAGTCCCTGGCAAGGAGTTTCAAAGGGATCTGAGCTGCAGTGTTTTCTGTCAGAGTTTATTTTCTTTCAACTCACTCCTAAGAAAAATCCTGTTCTTTTGGTGCTGTGGGTTTGTTTTCTCTCCTGGTTGCAGCTCAAACAGGGACCTGCCCTGACTGTGTTTTTAGCAGACTCTGGGGAGGGTCATGCACAACTGGGGGGGGTTCCAGGCAGATATCAAGGGATTGTCTAATTTAACTTCCTGAGTTTAAAATACATCAGCTATTGCTGGGCTTTGTTAAAAATGAACAACTGGTCTTCAGGTGGGTGGTTCAAGGGCCTCTGGAAGCAGCAGAAGTCAGGGCTGAGCTCTGTTTGCAGAGTCAAGGCTGCTTCTGATTCATTGAGAAGACCAGGGGAAAATGAGGTCATTAGTTTTAAAGGCAATGCCTTTTTATATCCACTTAAAAATAGACTCCACATTCACTCTGGGTTTGTCAGGCTCCTGGGCCCCTGAGATCCCCCTCATCCCCTTTGCTGAGTGCTGGTGAGAAATGGAGTTTCCAAAGGTTACAGCTCCTCCTGGGATCAATAATTCCGGCACAACTGAGACGAGGAATGAGTAAATCTCAACTTTGTGCCACGCTGGGGTGGATGAGCAGGACAGGAGGGATCTCTGGGTTTCCTGAAGGTTCTGTGCTCCCACCAAGGTGACTCTGGAGCTGGGTGGGACTCAGGGTTTGCTTAACCATGAGCCCCAAGAGATGAGGGGAAGGTTCATTGTGCTGCTCCTCAGTTGGGTGTTGGTCCTCCAGGCTATTGGTCACCTTGGGCTCTGGATGGGCAATTGTGGAGGAAAAATGCCTGGTAGAGCAAAGATTCCCCATGGGCTGTTGGTCCCTGGTGGGTCCTGGAGGGCTCCCAAAGGCAAAGCCACAGAGCCAGGCAAGGTGCAGATGTTTCTCCTCATATTTACAGTGGAGTTCTGAGCAATGTGGGAGCTGGAGATGCTCCATTAGCTGCTGTCACATCTAATAAGCTGATCATTAATCATCAATCACTGTCTCTTTTCAGAACGTGCTCCCTGTGTGGTTGTGCATATTTCTGACTAATGGTTCTTGATACAGTTGTATTGGAGTTCTAAGCTGGTCACTTGAGCTCATAAAGTGTTTTTATTAAATTCATCTTTTCGTGTTAGGGCTGGTCTGGAATTTTCCATGAAAGTATCATGAAAACTCTTTTTTTTCTTTATCTTTTTTTTTTTTTTTAAACTAAACCTGTTGAACTGAATGAACCACCTGACAATGTGCTGGGCCATCCCACGTGGTTCCTGCATGGATGTTGTGTCTCAAATGCTCTTCCACCCTTCTTGCTGAGGAAACTCATCCCACAGAGTTTTGCAGCCCTACCAAAACTGATCCAATCACTTCCTACCAAGTTGGGCCCATTCTGGACCCCTCTCCCCAGGATAAACATTTTTAAAATGTAATATTTTATTTTTCACTCTTGCTGTCTACACAGACATGTTGAAGGTGTAATCCTGACACTTTATAAAGACATTTTTGGGATTAGCTTTTTTTCTTTTTAATCTCATAAAAAATTGGGAAAAGTCCCAAATTCAGCATTTGTTTCATTTGAAATAAATGGCCTGTGCCTTCCTGTCACAGGTTCCCTTTTCCCTCTCAAGGGTGTTTAGGCACCTCTTTCTCATATGTGTGGTTTTAAAAAAAGATGTCACTCCAAGTTCCCCCTGTGCTTGAACTCACCTCATGAAGTTTTCTGATGGAAAAACTTAGATTTTCATGGCAATTCTATCAAATTTGTATAAAAATATTGTTCCTTTGGAGTGATATTTGTGATTTTGAGAATGAAATGCAGAGGGGAGCTCTTTGCTGCCCAGCCCAGGGCTGTTCCCACGGAGTTTTTGGGGCAGGAACAGCCCAGTCCAAGGAAACAAAGTATTGAAACTCATCCCTGGCTGTGGCAGAACCTCCATCTCTGCTGAGCTTTTCTCTCTCTCTGAATTAGCAATGGGAGTTCAGCTAAAATAATAGGCTTGAAAGTTCTCTGATATCAATCCTGTTAGTATAAAATTTCTCCTCTTTCCCCTTAGGATTTTTACTTGTTGGTTTTCCTGGAGGTTTTTATAATACATTTGAATGATTTCCTTCTCTTAATTTTCCAAGATTCCTCCTATGTGAATAAATTTGCACACTGAGGTTGCAGCGATTCATAAGAACTGGAAATCCTGAGGCAGCTCAAGAGAAAAGAAGAGTTTTTCTCTGCAGAAAGACTCCACTCCACTTAATTTTCTCCTTGTTCTGTCTGTGTCATGTCCAGTGATTGCAGTGCCAGTTGGAATGGAAGGGATTTTAATACTGAATTACTCAGAGGGGTTTGTGGCACTTGCAAGAAGGTTAACCTGGAGCTCAGCTGCTGGAGCCTGCACCTTCTCCCCACTCATCTTGGGGTGAAATTTGACTTGGCTTCAATAGGCTTTGGGAGAAAAGTGTAAAATGGTCTCATTGCAGAGGATTTTCTTTTGGGGATCCACTGGTGGGCACTTCTCATGGGTGCAGATCCAGAGGGCTGATGGGGCATGTCCCTGTTCTGCTAATTAATTAAGAATAGAAACCTGGGTTTCTGGTATTAAGGGAACACCTGCAGGATGCTGGAGATGTTGCTCAGGGTAAGAAAGGTCTCACACAGTGGGGGCTGATTTCTGCACCAGCAGCCTGACAGTTCCACTGGGGAGAGTTCAATGATTCCCCAGGATCATGGTCTGCACTGGGATGGAGCCACACTGGAGTCTTGTAGAACTGAGAGGGAAAGAAAATGAAAACCTAAAAGTATTAACTACTTTATCAGTACAGAAGTTTTAAAAGTGCTGCTTCAATATGGGGAGGGATAAAGGGAAAACAGAAAGCCAGAAGAGATTGCAGCTTGTTGCTACTTTTTGGTATCAGGTGGGACTTGTTTCTGTCCTCCATGTGTTCTCCAGATGTTCTCAAGTTTTTCTTGGCCATCACCAAGTTACATTTTCCTATTTGACCTCAGGCATCCTGGGAAACCTCAGTTCTCCAGCCCAGAAAGGTCACAAACTGCACAGCTCAGTAGGGCTGAGTTTGTTACACGGATTCCTTGCTCCATTAACACAGTCCACAGGTTATTTCTAATCCACAGAATTGATTTATTTAATCCTTGTAGATGCCATTTGCTACACATAATTCACAGCACAAACAGATGGTCAAGGAAAGCAATTAACCTTTCCCGAGCTCCCTTTCAGGCTTTCCACGGGTTTCTTGAGACTATGGACAAATGAACAAAAACTATCAGGAGACTTCATGGCAGAGCATGATGAATAGGGAGGCAGAGTGGCACATGTGCTGTGCTTAAATAAACCTCAGCCCCTCCAGGCTTGAGTGCTGCAGGGAGGACTCTGCTGACAAAACAGGCAGAAGAAAAGAGCTGCCAAAAGGTGGAGAGCCCCAAGTCTGTCTGTCTGTTGTTTAATGGTGGGAAAGGCAGAGAGACTTGGCAGCTCAACCTCCTCCTCTTCCTTGTTTTGTTTGTTAATCTTTTTATTAAGATTTTCAAGATATGAGGAATGTGTATTTTGAGGTTAAATGACAAGTTTTGTTAAAAACACTTCTCTGAGTCATCAAGGCCTTCACTAAGTGCCTCGAGGAAAATAAAATTAAAACAAGTGTTTTATAAGCAGTAAATGTAATATCTGAGTAATTAGAAATTGCATCCCTGCCCTTCACTGATAAACTGGAAGACAGACCACGTAAATTTAGAACACTATTCACTGTTAACTTTTATGGCAAAACTATAAATAAGTATTGAGGTGGAGCCCATCTCAATCTGTTTTTCTGTGTAATAAAACCACAACCTCATTTGTGCTGTACAGAACATCCCTGGATTGTTTCATGGCTGATCAGTTTATTGCCTGTTGGATGGACACATCCATGTTGTCCTTTTGTCCCATCCTGAAGGGCCTTGGCAGGACATGTTGGGGCTGTCTCAGGGCTCACAGGGGCATTTTTGGCAGTTGATTTTGTCTCCACGGGGTTTGCTGGTCCTTTTTAGCAGGTGCCACATTATGTGGAGAGGGACAATGTTTTTAGCTAGAAAAGCTGTGTCTGTCTGAGTAATGAGCAGAGTGATGTTTATGTGCCTAATCATGGAACTACAGGATGGTTTGTGTTGGAAGGGACCTTAAAGATCATCTCATTTCCACCTCCCACCAGCCCAGGGTGCTCCAAGCCCTGTCCAGCCTGGCCTTGGACACTTCCAGGGCTGGGGCAGCCACAGCTGCTCTGCCTGCCTCAGGAGGTTGGATCCTCTGTGCCCAAATGCAAGGAAAGCAAGTGGAAATTCTGCCTCTTGGGCTCCTCTCTGATTATGGCAGGAAAGAGGCAAAGATTAAAGCAGGAGGGACTGTACTCTGCAAATCTGAGTCTCAGCTCTTCTGTTTTACAGATTCCACTCTGGAGAGGAAAAAAAAAAAAGATAAAAAAATAACAGATAAAAATTAATTTAAAAAAACACCCCTAGATTTTCAAGTGGAATCAGGGCTGTCATGTCAGGTTGGCTCTTTCACTTTGTGGAAAGAATCTCTGTAACAGAAGCAAATGTTTTGGGACTTTGTGTACTTTATTTTTGAGCCCTGGAATGCTGTGCAGGTTCTCCCAGCAGAGCTGGATCCAGCTGGGGAAGCTTCACCACAAACCCTCCACTCCTGAGAAGGCATTTGCCTTTCCTGGGTGTTTCCAAAATTGGCACTTTCTTCAGTGAGGGTTATTACAATTTTAATATCCTGCTCTGTTTATGTGTTCAGGCAGTCCTGTGCTTTCCCCCAAATATCAGAATTATTGTCTGAGAATGAATTCTTAAAATCCCATTATCATACATAGTAAAAAGGGATGAAGAAATCCTACCTAGGGCAGCAGTAGCTGAATAAAATCAGCTCTAAAGCCCTGGAGAACCCCGGTGGCCAGAGGGGCACAGGAGGTTTGGAGCCTCCATCCTCCTCTTCCCAGGGCTGGGAATGCTGGGTGAGGATGGCAGGTATGAGTGCCAACCCCACCTGCCCACCCCTTGAACTGCAGCCCCCGACTCTGCTGTGCCCCCAGGACACAGTGGGTGCAGCTCAGGGGGTGCCCTGTGCCCTCACCCTGCTGTGGTGGGGTCGCAGGAACTGGGGGGGAATGGGCTTCCAAAAACTGGAGGGGTGTTGGGGGTCTGATGGGACCAAGGTCTGAGTGGGGTGTTTCTCTGCTTTTATTATTGTATCATATGAGATCCTGTTATATGAGATATTATTATTTGAGAGGATATTTACAGGAAAGACTTGGGAGCAGCAGAAATGCTGGTTTGAGTGACACTTGATATTGTTCATGTTTTGCATATAAAAGCCTTAGGTATGGTGGCTTTTTATTTTGTTTTTGACAATCCTTGAGTTGGCCTGGCAGGGTGATATCCTGCTTTGAGTATTTCCTATGGAATTCCTGTGTTTTATGAGGAATAGGAGGGTAAAGACTTGCCCATGTGCCTGTTTTGTACAACAGGAATGACACTCCCTCTCCTTCAAATAAAGGGCATTGATGACTGATAATATACTTCATTCCCCAAACCTTGAAAGCAGAGGCTTAAGTCTAATTTTGAACTTGACATTCTCTGATTAAAATTTAAAATTTAATAGAGCTCTGTATGTGTCCAGCTATAGGGAAAGTTGTATCCAACTTCCAGCTGGTTGCTCCATCTGTTAAAACCTCTGTGTGTAACCAGTGGGGCTGTTCAGGAGCTAAGAGGGAATTTCATGGGAAGGGGTGTTTGGAGAAGGGGCACCAACCCCCTCCCTGGGGGGAACTTTCTTCATCCCTCCTTTTTGGGGATCCACTGAAACACCTCCTGGGCATCATTTTCATTGGGGTCAAGCCCATCGTGACAGGCAGAGGAGAGCAAGGAAAGCTGCCAGGGAGCTGCTGCTCTGACAGAAACTCTTTAAGGCAGAGTTATTTTTAATTCTTTTTATTTTAATGCCTTTTCTCCCTCTGGTTCAGAGAGAGCTGAATGGCAGTAATGTTTGTTTGCTATTGCTCTGCTGCTTCTCTGCCTGGTTTTTATTGTTATTTGGATGGCAAGTGGCACAGTTCAGGCAGCTGCAAACCAACAGTCTCACTCCCAGTGTGCATCAAGGGTCTTTTCTTTAAGAAAATCAAATAACTGGTGAATATTTATCTTTTAACTCCCATTTAAGTCCTATGTCAGAGCATAATGGAAGCTGAGGAGGAGGTTGTTGGGTGCAGAACTTCTTGTGAGGATTTAATGTCCCTGAGTTTTCTGAAGCAAAGGTTGAACTGAGTCTCCCCATTGGGTTTTGGGATCTGTGTATTGTGAATTTGATAAAGAGCTGAGTTTGGCGTCCATAGAGGAGTGAAAAATGGTGTTTGTTGCAAACAGATTGGCTGGTTTGGGGTTTCCTCCCCACGGAGGGGAAGCTGCTTTGTACCCCCAGGAGACACAGGCAATGGCTTTGGCAGTCAGGGCTCGTGGGGGTGTCTGTGTAAGGTGGAATCTGCCCCTTCATTACTGAGTTAAATTAATCCTCTTTTCCTTTTAGAGGGTCCTTGAGGAATATGTACTGTAAAAGTCATTAAAAGCTTCAGAGAATAAAGACAGTCTGACTTCACCCCCAGGAAAACCCCACCCAACCCTAAAAAAGACCAAGCTTCTCCTTTATTCCTGCCAAGCTCCAGTCCTGCCCATCCTCAGCAGCCACATAACCTGAGACACTTCAGAGCCAGAGGATAATGAGCCAATACTAGAAAAGTTCTCTAAGTGGGAAAAAAAAAAAATAGAAGTAACCCCAAATTTAACCTCAGACAGTAAATTTCCCAATTCCCTTCATGAACAGTTTCTTGCAGGAGTTAATTACATTTTAAAGAGATGATTGATTATCCTGATGTGGTTGAAGCCACTGCAATTAACTGTGAGAGCCGTTAGAACAGTAAGAGCAGTATTAATATGCAAAATACTCAAAGAACTATTTTTTCCAGCTCCCTCTTGAAATGTTTCCACACCTCCATGTGCTCAGCTCCTTTTCTTTTCTAGTTAGTAATTAGCCAGCAGGTTTTCTTGACAAGCACAGCCACGGTTTATATCGTGATAGCTGGGAGATGTTTCAGCACTGACACATTCCTGCTCGTGTTTCATGTTTGTGGATTAAATCTGAGCTGCACAAATCAAGCTCTAAATCAAACTGCTCTTCCCTCTGTAGTTTTGTCCATTTGGATTTGTGGATTTGTAGCTCTTGATTTGGGAAATTAAGTATTTCAGGAAGGAACTTAAATGAAGAGTTAAGGGCTCTTGGTTCTCCCTGTTTTAAGCCAGGCTTTGGCAGCTTTGAGAAAAATTCTCTTGCTCTTTCCCTCCTGGTTCACAACTGAAGGAGATGTCAAATGCTCATCTTTTAGCACAAGGGATCTATTAATAAGCAAACATTGCTTTTGGCATTAGAGCTGAGCTGGTATAAACTGTCCCAGTTCCATCAGACCATTCCAGCTGGGAATAGAGCTCACATGTTTGGCCAAACCCTGCCCAAGACTCCACCAAGCCCCTGAATGGGAGGTAAAACCCAGCAGTGTGACCACAAGCTCTTCTATTTTTATCTGCTGAAAGATCTGCTAATTGTTCTGCCTAATTAGACCTGGTAGTCTGGAAAAGGAGTCTAATTTTCTGCTTCATGTGGAGTATTTTGGTTTATTTTTTTTCCTTTGCTGTCAAAACCACCCCAAACCTCCATTAGTTTTATTTGCTATATAGACAATGAATTAATTTCCTATTGTTTTCCTGTCACTGTACTTGCTGCAGATTTAATTAACAGCGAGTAATCTCTATTATTGCTGTTACTTCTGTCATTTATTTATTTATTTATTATTTTATGTATTTGTTAGTAGTAGTAAAAGTATTTTTTTTCTCATGTAGAATCCAAGCCCCAAATCCTTTATAGGTCCCCAAATGACCTTTGGGAGTGACAGACCTTCACCCTTGGGAAAAGGCTGGGAATGCAGGATGGAGAAGCAGCTCTGGTGCCAGGAGGTGCCCCTGGCAGTGACAGCTCCTCCCCCAAGCCCCTCTCCACACTCCCCATCACCTGCCAGGGTGATTTATGGGGCTCCCTTGCTGAGCTCCCAGGCAGATAATCCTTCGGTGTCCACTTTCCCACAGCACTGCGGGAAACAGAATTAAAATGTAGAATTCAGTCAGTTCTGGCACTTGGGGAAATGACTTTATTTGAGGGGGGGGGGAACTTTATGGGGGGGGGGGGAATGACTGTATTTTTGGGGAGGGGGAAATGACTTTATTTGGGGGGGACGACTTATTGGGGGGGAAACGACTGACTGACTTCTTTTTTGGGGGAAATGACTTTTTTGGGGGAGTGGGCAGTGAGGGCATTGGTGGATGGCAACCCTTGGTGAGCACGTGGTGGCTCTGGTGGGTTTGGGGTGTTGTTTCCCACACCCCCAGCTCCTGCTGTGGGGATCAGGGGGAGCTGCTGGAATAGGGGGTTACACCAAAAACTGCCCAGGGCGTTGCAGAGGGTGTGGGAATCACAAATTATTCTGAGTTGGAAGACACCCAGAAGGATCATAGAGTCCAACTCATCAGTGAATGGTCCATTCAGGGATCAAACCCCCAAGCCTGGCTTTGTTAGCACCAGCTCTGACCAGCTGAGTTCAGCTCAGGGAGGAGATTTAGGTGTGAGTGGAGCAGAAAGGCTTTAATGGCAATCAAATGGTTATAATCTTGGTCTGGCATGTAATAATGTACCCAGAAACTTGGGGCTATGGCAGAGGGAAAAGCCACATAGGACATGAACAATCCAAGGGAGTATCTTGGGTCATCCTGCCCTGCACATGCCAAATGTGAGCTTGTGGTTTCTCTTCTTTAAGATCTGACTGTCCTGCCACACTGGGAGCTTCAGAAATGAAAAGACACAAATCAAGCAGTGTGGGCATATTTAGTAAAAATTAAATCATTAATTCCTGGTGAGAATTTTTCAGCTTGTCACATGTGAAACTTTGTCTTATCTGGTTTTGGGTTTTGGTGTTGTTTTTGTTTGGTTTTTTTTTTCCTTCACACTCTGGTTTCTGAGCTTTTATTATTTTATTCACCACTGACTCTTGTGAATGTTTGATCCCTGAAAATTGGCCTTTTGCACAGGTGCACGATGCAATATTTTATATTTTGTGTCAGGTGCTGCAGGAATCCTGCAGGGACAGGGATCATGCAGCACAATAAGGCAAAAAAGGGGATGGGAAGTTGGCAAGAGAGGAAGGAAGAATGAAAAGAAGGAAACCACAGACAGACCTGTCTGGGTTTTACAGCCCCTGACACAGCAGCTGCATCCCAATTGTGATGCACAAGTGCAGCAGAAACAGCAGATTGAATGAGGCAAATTTGCCTTTAGGACAAACCTCCAATTTATTGACATTTGTATAAGCATGTGGTGATCTACAGATGGAAACCCCTGGAGAGCTCTGTGGCATTATTGGAACATTATTTTGGGTATCCTCTGGTTATCCTTCTCCCTCCTTGGAAAGCAAGAAGTGCTTGGCTTAGATAAAATAAGTGTATAAATCACTGCAAATGTGTGTAATATTTATGGTGCTAATTTATAATGGTGGGTTTATCTCCTGCCTGGCAAGAGAGAGGCTCCTCTGATGCCCTCAGTGGCTGCTGCTTCCCAGTTTATATCACTTGTTGTCATTTTTTATATCACTCGAAAGGCGACGTGAGAGAGTGGAATTTGTACCAACACGTTTCAGGAGAGTTAAAAATAACTTTGGTGGTTGTCCAGGTTGTGCTGAAGGAACAGAGTTTTTCTTCTCACAGGACTGGTTAACTGGGACTCTGTTCAAAGGTTTAAGTCTATTCCAAGATTTCAGATGAGTGTTGTGAAGGACTTGGCGAGGCAGAAGATGGAACAGGACAAAATGCAATCCTAAATTTTGTAATTGGGCCCATTTTCTAAACTGGGCTCTTCCTGGGAAGAGCTTGGGGGGATAAATAACCTTCCCTTAAGAAATGTGATCAAAACTCCTCCAATTTGGTTTTTTCCCCTTTGTGAGGATTTGTGGTCCAGGTTTTCTTTGGATCCCAATGCTGACCAGTTCTGCTGGTGGACATGGAGTGAGGTTGGGGTTGGAGGGAAGTCATCTGACCTGCAGTGCTTGTGTTGCAATTTTAGATAATTGTGATTATTTTTATTTTTTAATACCTCTGGACAAATTAACACCTGAAACCTGGGTTATGTTCAGATCCTGTTCTTTGAGCTGATATTCCTGAGGCCAGCAAAGACACCACAACTACTGAGGTATCAGGTTAAGCCATTTTACCTTGAACCCCATGCATGAATTATTCAAACTTCCTCATTAGTATTCATCTGGATAACCTCACTTGTCACTCATCAAAGGTTACATTTTCCATCTATGCTCAACTCTGCTTGTCCCTGTCTAGACCTCCCAGAACCTTGTATTTTTTAATAAGCACTGAATTACAAGAGCACAACTGATGATGCCTCTTCTCCTTTCTAACTTCTGCTCGTGCTGGAGCTTTAGTTTTTATCCAGGCCTCTTAAATGCCAAGAAAACAGCAGTACAAGTCCTTATGGATTAAAAACCCCCTGAAGAACACAGACAAGCAGCTTGCTGGAAAGTGCTTGTTTTTTCCCAAGGTCACACTGTGCAGCAGGTTTGGAATCAGAGTGTGCAGACTGGAGAGCTTTGGTGCCATCAGGTCTGGAGAGACAAGGAGTTTTGGAGGCAGCAGAGGGGGCCAGGCTGGGAGGGAGTGATTGAAGCAGGAGGTGATGTGTGAGGGGAGGCACAGATGGAGTGTGCAGGTGTTCAGCTGGCGAGGAGAGGGGAAACTTGGGACTGATGGGCTAAGAACTTGCAGAGATTCAAACACAGCAGGTTTTACTAGGTCGGGTTTTTTCCCTGTTTCTATGGGTGCCTTATCAGATGTGGGACACGCTTCTTGCAAAGCCATTGGGGGATAAAAAGGATGCTGTTGAAAAAAGGATGCTGTTGAGGTCAGTGGGTGCTTCCCAGAGCTCCAGCACCACCTTTCCTGGTGTTGGCAGCAATGGATGTTGCCCATCTGCCTTCCTTGTTCTTGTTCTGCATGTTTTATTTCTTTAAAAACCCATAGAGCATTCAGGAAGGAGAGATTTCTGCCCAACTGCTCCACAGGGACTTCCCAAAGTCCCTGTTGTGGTGGGAAGGTGGCAGGGAAGGGAGGAGGCTCAGTGAGGAGCAGGGAGATGGCCAAGCAGGTGATCTGTGCAGGGAGGAGCTGCATGTCTGTGGCACCCCATGTGCTCCATCTTACCTTGAATTCCCATCCCAGGAACATGGTATGGGCATGGGCACAGTGCCCTGAGAGCTGAAATGGGACTCTCAGCTGCCTCTCCTGGAAAGGCTCTGATGGCCTTTGGACACAGAAATTCCCCAGGAAAATGGGAACTGAGGAAATGGTGTTCAGACTCCTGCCTGCCTTTGCTTCCCCAGCAACTTCGGAGCCTGTTTCAAGTGCATCCTGACAGGGAACTGGAGGGCTTAAAATTCCCAGGAAAATTTATCTGGAGGAATAGTGGGCTGGAAGAGGGAGGTCTAACAAACACAGAGTGGTGCCACAGGCAAGCAGCCATCCCAAACTCTGGTTTTTCCTGGAACACACTCTCTCTGCTGGCACCAGCACAGATGTTGTGCCCAGCAGGTCAGGACTGGAGCACAGCTGGGAGTGTGTTGGGATGCAGGGAAGGGTTGTTAAGCCAGGTCAGGCCATGCTGTGGCATTGGAAAGGCAGGCACAGAGAATGGGAAGGGTTTGGCAGTGCAGCCACTGGAGGAAAACCCTCCTGTCTCACACAGCCAAACTGATAAAGTGAGAACAACTCCAGCACCACTCAGGTTTATTCTGAGTCTGAACTGAATGCAAGAAGTGCATCCAGGTTAATTACAAAATTAAAACATTTTAGGAAATAATGAATTTACACATGGTAAGTACAAATTGTTTAAAGGTCATTGGGTAAGGACTGTTTAAAAATCTATTAAAGATCTTCCATCTGCAAGACTCTGTGATCAAATTGCTCATTCGGCAGCGGCTTCGCTGAGTTATTCAGATTTATTCTTGGGTAAAAGGAGGCGGAAGGAGCCTTTTCAATTACTTATTTTAACATTTCATTTCACCTTGGAGGTAATGTGGAAGCTGATGATCCAGCCTCGATTGCTATTGCAGTGCTGGCAGTGATGGTTATGAATCCACAACATCCAATGGAAGAATTCAATCTGCTCTGGGGTTGCTTTGTGTGATGTGGCTCTTGATTCAGCACGTTGGTGTTTCTGTGGCCTGGCCTGAAGCACAGCAGACCCAAGCAGGGGTTCCTCATGTTTTCTGCTGCCAGATCTGCCTCTCCTCCAGCCTGGGCTGCTCCCACAGCCACAGTGATTTCAGACCCCAGCTCTGGTCATACCCTGCCTGTAGAGTCAGGACTTCTTGTATTCATTACAACTGACAGCAAAGCTTGCACTGGTGAAGAGCTGGCACTGCTCTGGAGCAAGGAGTTTGTCCTGTTTCATTTTAGGATGGCACCTCTGGGGCAGGGAGAGGAGGATGCAGTGCCTGAGCTGGAGATTACTGGGATTGACAGGCTGCCCAGGGCAGTTGTGGACTCATCATTCCTGAAGTGTTCTCCAAACAGGATGTGCTGCCTGGGGACACTTGTGGCTTAGGGGTGGCCTTGGCAGTGCTGGTGTAATGGTTGGACTGGATGATCTCAGAGGGCTTTTCCAACCTGAATGATTCTGTGTGGGTGCTTTAATGGTATTAGGACAGGGCAATTCCTGATTGCAGGAACTTGTGCAGAGTTTGACATCCCCATTGCAATGGTGCTTTAGCTGCAGTGTCTCCTCACTGTCCCAGGCCATTCCACTCTGGTTTCCCTCTCCCTCCATGGACATCAGAGCAGCAGATGGACAGGAGGAAGCAGGGACCAGCTGGAACCTGGCCATTGCTGTTCCCATTACCACAAGTTTGAACCCACGACATCCAAGTGACTTCTAATTTCTCCCAGAGTCTACTTCTATTATCCTTGCTTCTCTGGCTGAATGAACCAACACAATTTTATTAAATTAGCCATTTGTTATGTCTCTTGTACACCATGGAAAGCAATTTTGGAGAGTAATGACTGCAAGGCCCTTCTCAGTAGCAGTGTGCACTCTCCCTGCTGCAGCCTGGCTGAGGACAGCACTGGTGTCAAGAGGGAGGAGACGACAGAGCACTGGTGACATACACAGTGTGTGCTCTCCTCAAAACCACCTGAACCCAGGCCACACATCAGCAGGAAGATGCCCCTTTACTTGGGATCAGATCCTGAAGGAGGTTCTGTTCTTTTGTCTCCATCTCACAGCCCACTGTGGCTGCTCTTTGGAAGAGGGGCTGTGGTTGTTTCAGTAGGTGGGTTCCTGACCCTGCCAACATCCCCAAACCACGTCTGTTAGAAAGGCAAACCAGCCAGGGCTTGAGGGGAATGTTCCTCATCCAATTAAGATAGAAAGACACCATTGAAGAAGACAAGAAAAGAGGGATTGAAAAGTGAAAAATAGATGGCAAGAAGGATGGCAACCCATGTGGTGAAGTCAGGAAAAGTTTTTGTTTGAGAAGAAGGGAGGGGAGTGCGTGCAGCTCTGAAGGAGGAGGAGGCAGCAGAGGGGCAGCTTTGGTGCTGCTGGAGCCCATTTGCTCCAACATGGAGCTTTGCTCTTCCCTTTGCAGCAATGCCCCCTTTGTTGCCCAGCTCTCCAGAGCAAGGCTGGGTGGTGCAAGAGGCTGCTCTCTGCCAGCTCCTGCTCTGTTATCCCCCTGCTGGCACACCAGGAGCTGTCATCCTCCTTCTGCAGCACCCAGGAATCACCTTTTTTATTCCCAGAAGTCCCCAGAGATGGTGGCTCTCAAAATGATGTCTTATCTTGGGTCCTGTGTCTGCAAGTAGGTGGAGTTACAGATGGCACCTCTTCCAGAAGGTCACAGGGTTCTCCATCTCCAGAGGCACCAGAATATTTATGGAGCGTCTCCCAGCATTTCTGCCAGGATCTTTTCTCCTAATAAATGCATCAGAGACTTTGAGCTTGGTGCACAAGAAGGATGATAAAGCCTGCACGATAAATCTGCTGCTATTAATTCAGTGCCTCTCCTGTGCAAAGCCTTTTTACTGCCACCAGTGCCCAACAAAGCAGAGGCAGAGCACAGAGATGCTTGGGGACAACATGTGGGGGATGCAGAATGGTGAGGAAGCCCCCACAGGCAACATGATGGGCTTTTGCCTGTGAGCTGAGGCAGAGGATGCCTCACAGTGCTCCGGGTGGGCTGCTGAGCTGTTTCCAATAGAGGCCAGTGTTGCACAGTCACAGTGGCTGCTTCTGAGTTGGGATTCCAAATCCAAAGTCATAACATTATCCAGTTTAAAAATCCTGGCCCAATTCCTTAATGGATGAGATCTCCTGAGTTTTTTAATTCTTTCTGGGCAGTGTTTGACCCCAAACCTTCCAGGCAGTGTTTCACCCTGAGCAGCTCTGTCTGCTGCTGACTCTCTGCCTTTTTTGATGGCTTCCATCAAATCTCACTGGTGCAGAAAGGGAAGAGCATCAGAGGAGGAGCTGCTGCCCAGGTGCTGTGGGTGACTGGGCAGGAGGACCCACCTGCAGGCAGGATGCTGGGCAGGGCTCCTGGGCAGCAAAGCCTGGTGAGAAGCTCAGGTGAAATAACCATCCAGATCCTTGAGGTGGCCTGGGCTGAAGTGATGGTGTTCCCTCCTGGCATGGATCAAAGTCCAGCCCTTTGGGCCACCTGCCTGTTCTGCCTAACAAATCCTTTGCCATTGAAAAGACTTTGAAAATCCTTCTTTTTTCTTCTTCTGAGGCATTTGCCTGGTCCCTTTAGTAAAGTCTTAGGTGTGTTACAGGGCAGTGCTCTGCATCTTCCCCCAGGGAGTTGTGCAGGGAACTTTCAGGGGCCTTTCCCCATTCCAACACCCTTTACAAGGCTGTGTGGGGTTGCCAAGGGTCATAGTTTTAAGGGAAGGTTTTGAAAAGTGTACTGAAAAGTTCATAAATTAGCACTGGATGGTTAATTTAGGAGCAAAATTCTGTGTTTGTGACTGTGTGGCATGAACAGCAGCCTCTGTTCCACGTGCTGGGGTTTCACAGCTCTTGGAGCACAGGTGGGTCCTGCTGTTGGAGGGTGCTCAGCCCTCTCAGAAAGTGGGAGGTTTTGGAGTATAAACCAGAAAACAGTTCCTTCTAGGAAGAGGTTCTTGCAGCATCCACTGCCCCTTAGCCTGGAGGGGTGGCCCCTTGTCTGTGCCATCAGGCCCCCAGGGAGGGACCAAAGGCACCTGGCAGGGCATCAGAACCTGCTTCTTGTTCCACAGCAGAGGATTTGTGACTGTAGTGTCAGAAAACTGGGGAAAATCTCTTGACAAATTGGGCAAATAGATGCTGCCAATAAACCCCCCAGAGCAACAAAACCTTCTTTATTGCACCATGAAGCCACATTTTATTGGAAAATTAATAGGAATAACCAAACTATTTTAGAGGCTGACTGGGAACAGTATATTAGGAGCAGTATTAATAAGTGTGGAGTGACAGGAGACTTGTAAGAGTGGGAAAATGAGACACAGTATTTATCCCTAGTGCAAAATCTCTTTTATTATTGAAGACATTGGGTTAACTAGGGATAGATTTAATACTTCAACTCTATTTTTATTGGATAATTAGCAGTGAACAATCCCAACCCTGGGACAAGGACAGGAATCTGAAAATCAAGGAAGTTGTGGAAGGAGGGGAAAGAGAATGGGTATCAGGTTTGGGTTTTTATTTCCTATCTTTGTCCCATAGTCAGGCACAACAGAAACCTTTGCTGGGGCAGATGGAGGGACACAGGGGAAGAGAAAGGTCCCTGCCTGTCCCTGAGACAAACCTTGGCAGGAAGATTTGCTGGTTTTCCATGAAACATCTCTCCCCTCACCAGGTCTGATGCAAGGCAGAATAAAAATGGTGTAATGGTAAAGGCCTGTCTTTATTTTTGCTTCCCAGATAGAAGCAGATACCAAGAATAATAAATGTAAAGTGGGATTTTCAAAGAATTAGAATAAGATCTAAATGCTGGGAGTGAAGTTTTGGAAAGGCTCTGGAGATGTGAAGTGTTGAGGAAGGGCATGTGGGATGCCAGAATTTGGGGGGTTGGAAATGGAACCCATCCTCCCCTGGGCTCATTGTGCAGAAAAGAGCCTTGTGCTGCAGTTTGCTCTGCAAAATGGGGGGATTGTGCAGCAGAACTAACAGTTCTGCCTATGGAATGTGCTTATTTCCCCCTATTTTTTATTATCAGCAAAACCTTAATTACACCTCACCTCCCACCTTCTGCCCACGTTTACAATGCAATAAATTTTCAGTGTCCCTGTGCAATCTGCATCCCAAACAGTGCTGGGCTTTGCAATGGGCATTATTGATCCTTGGGAGAAGTTATAATGGCATTTGTTCCAAGGAAAAAGGGGATAGAGAGGGGTACACGTGTGCAGGTCAGGGATTGAAGTGTCTCCCCAGCAGCACTCACTTGGCTGTGCTTTATTGAGCAGCACAACTCCAGGTTAGAGACCTGGTACGATAATTTTGGAGTGATTGATGGGAGTCAGGAGGAGCAGGAGGGAGGATTTTGGCCTGAATTTGATTCCTTGCTTTCCAAACCCAGCAGTTTTTATTTGGTTATAGGACTGTTTAAAACTGGAATGCAGGAAAAGATGGTCACTTAACGATTTAAAAAGTAAATGAGAAATCACTTTGCAGTGTTTAACTAATTTTTTCTGTTTGAGTATCAGGAGCTGACGTGGCTGAGAACAGTAATTAAAGGTGGAATCAATGGGCTCTTGGCTGTCAGGAAGGGAAAAACAGCTAAAAACTGAGTGAATGAGTTATTTGAAAAGTATTGCCTGTCAGATCACTGGAAAACACACAACACAATTCATAAAAGAGTCTGGAAGTGCAAATGTTCTTGGTTGGGGTTTGTGGGATTTGTCACTAATATTCAATGACTGAATGAAGGCAAACTGCTGCAGCATCTGGCTGACCTCAGACAGGGCTCTAGAGCTGGTTAATTAATGACCCTTTGCATTAATGAACGTGCTGGCCACGTTCTCACCTGATGGAACTGCAGTGGGGTGGGGGCAGCCCCTGTGATTGGCACCCAACTGGCACGGGGTGGGGGTGTAACCCAGCAGGGCAGGGCACCCTGAGGGACCTTCCCACCCAGGGGTGGAAGAACCAAAATGGTACAAACAGGAGATAAAAACTGAGCTGTTCAGGTGAGGAGTGAAACAAAAGCCCTGACTTTGGTGTCCTCAGCAATGATGAGGAGATCAGGCAGGACAGGGACGTGAGTGGCTCCTTCCCCCAGCACTGAGGGCAGTGCCACAGCTGCCCACTGGCACCTGCTCCTCCCAAAAACCAGCAGGACCCTGCCCAGGGTGGGAGTGAGGCTGCTCTGATGGGTTCCTGAGTGCCAGGGGTGGCACCACAGCTCCCCAGGGCTCATCCTAAGCAAGAAAAAACATCCCTGATCTTCTGTAGTGCCAACTATTGAGTGTTGGTAATGATGATTTATCTCTTGAGTGGAGCAGGAGGAATATTAAAAGGTTGTAATTGGTGAGAGCAAAGCTCATTTTAAACATGCTACATTTTATTGCTTTCCCTAAATTAGGAGAGGAAGAGAACTTTATTTCTGTGTCTCCTGTGTTTGTGTCATGCTGTGATCGTGGAATGGTTATCATGGAATGGTTTGGGTTGGAAGAGACCTCAAAAATAGTCCAGTTCACCCCCTGCCCTGGGCAGGGACACCTCCCACCAGCCCAGGGTGCTCCAAGTTTATCCAATCTGACCTTGGACACTCCCAGGGATGGGGCAGCCACAGCTTCTCTGCCCAACCTGTGCCAGGGCCTGCCCACCCTCACAGGGGAGAGTAAAACTAAAATGAATAATTAGATAAGAGTTATTGTGTAAGACACTTTTGTATTTATTTTTATCCCATTTGTGCAGTATCTTCTTCAGTTCTGAACCTGAGTGATGCCATGAGGGTTAAATGTAAAAATATTTTGAGGATTAAGATTATTTCAGAGTTCTCAGGTATTGCTGAGACAAAAAAGGCTGAGTGTTTGGTTTGGTGCTTGATGTTTTTGTTGTTGTTGTTGCTAATGTAAGATGTGATTCTTGGCTGTGGCACTAGATGGTGTTTAACCAAGCAGGAGAGGGGAGATAAACTGGAATTCCAAACAGAAAGTCAGTGGGCTTGAATAAAAAAGAATTATGATTTGAGTGTTACCCAGGTGAATGAGTTATGCATTCTTGGCTCCAAAATTTGTTTGAAAAATTCAGGTTTCAGTCCCTGTTTTGTTTTAAAAATCGATAACACTGACACAAAACCTGTGCTTAAAAACCAAAAGAAAAAAGAGAGTTTGGATTCCAGCTCAGCCCCATCTCCAGCCCTTACATAATCAATAATAATAAAGGAATAAATCTAACAACAAACCTCATGGATCCCAAGAAAATGAAAAATACCATGCCTGGTTCCCTTGAGGAATTTCAATTTATACCAACTCTGAGACAGGAGGAAGATGTTTCTCAACATGAATGATGCTGCCCTTGCCCAAAAGGGTTCCCTCAGTGTGCATGGTATCTATGTGAGCATAAAGCAGTACCAGGTGCCATCCCCCCAGCCTGGTTATCTGGGGCAGAAATGTCTTTAGAGCAATGCCAGGACATGTCAGGCAACAGGTGAGAAGAACCAGGGGAAAAAAACCTCCAACAAATAGTAACAAAAAGCCCCAAAGCAAGAGAAAAACCTCCCCCCTCTTGGCAGCAGTTCCCAAAGTGCTGCAGGAAACAGAGTGGAGACAACACAGCACAGTCTGGGCACAAAGAACTTCTGCAAGGTCTTAGCTGGGAAAGCCATTCACAAAAATCACACACAAAGGCAAGGCAAGGTTTTGTTCTGCCCATGTGTTGATGCTGTTTAACACCTTCTGTGCCAGTGCAAGCTCCAGAAAACTCTGGATTTGGGCACCTTGTGTGCAAGCTCCAGAAAACTCTGGATTTGGTCAATCTCAAATTAAGTTGTGAAGGTCTGATAAAAAACCAACTAAACAAACATGCAAAATATTGATAAAAAGTTAGAAACAAATAAAGGAGCCCTCCCTCAGCTGGATCTTAGTCCTAAAATGCATTGCTAGAGATGGAATTTGCAGCTTTTTTGCTTTCCTTTGGGTTTAGCATTCCCAAATATTTTCAGAACCCCACAAGCCAGGATGTCAGTACTGCTGAGGTCAGTCATCTCAGGATGCAGAAGTAGCACAATTTACCCCAAATGGTTGTGATGGAGAAGAGTTTGCAGCATGAGATGTGTTCAGTTTTCCTTGCCATGCTGTGAAACAACAGAAAATAGCTGGAAACAGCTACATTTAAAAGACAATAACCCCTGACCAGCAGCAGTAGTGAAGATGTGGTGGCAGGTTGTGGTGCTGGAGCTGTGGGGCCTCTGGAATGTTCCACCATGGCTGTGAGCAACAGCTCCTCAGCCTGGTGGGTGCTGGACCTGAAAGTTTGGTCATTCCAAGCCCATTCCCCATGAACAGCAAATGCTGTGGCCGTGTGTGGGACACAGGTGGGCTCCAGGGACGTGACTCTCTGTGTGCAGGTCAATCCCTACCCTTTCCACCATCCACCCTTTCACATCCAGCTTGTTTAGCCTCCCTGGAGGCTCCTCCTTCCCTCCTCACTCATTCTCCTCGTGGAGGAATGCTTTGTCCCACCTCCTGGCACCAACAAGGGGCAGGGGCAGGTTCTCCAGGCTCAGGGCTGCTTTGTTGCCTCTTGGGCTGGGGCAAAAGCAGACAGATCTCCCTGTGGACCAGGACCTGTGGTTTGATGGTCCAGGACCTGTGGTTTCATGTCCCACTGTGTTCAAGCCCTGCAGAGAGCTGGTGTAAGGTGGTGTGTGCCCAGGCTGGGCTGCTCAGAGCCATTTATCCATTTTTTTTCCTTGATAGTGTTCTTAGGAACACCTTGCTCCAGCCCTGAGCTCAGCCCAGGGGCTTGGCAGCCTTTGGGGTGGGCAATACTTGGGGAAGCTGCTGCCAAACTCTGGGACCAACACAAATACTCAACACCAGTGCAAGGATCATCACATGGGGTCAAGACCCCCTGTCTTACCTTTTGTGGATTTTTCCCATGGCTCAACTCTCCCTGTGCTGATGCAAACCAAGCCCCAGCTGCTTCACAAGTTCCTTTGTTTAATCAACTGCTTCTCTTTTTTATTTCATTACTGGTTTCCACATTTCCGTGTGTTGCTTTGCATTACTTTTATCAAGGCAGCGTTTCTCCCCCTGCAGACAGGACACTGGAGTGATGTGTGACATTTATAATGCTCTTTGATTAATATTAAATGTGGAGAACAAATACATTTGGAAGGTCTTTATCTTCTGATAGACTCAGTTGTTTGAGGTGCCGAGGTTGGGGCTTGTGACAACTCCCTGGGGACACGTGGGGTGTCTGTCTTGTTTTCCAAGCCTCATTATGATTAGTGAGTATTTCTTTTTTAGTTGTAGCTCAGATGTTTCAGACATTTCCTGACTCTTTAATATCTTATGCTTATACTAATTTTGCAGTTTCTGCTTTTAGTTTACTTTTAAAAGAAGAGAGTGTATGATTTTTGAGGCTCTATCCACTATTGCTCTGTGTTTCCTGGTACAGAAAAAAGGCTCTTTACACTTTGAAAGTCAAGGTTTGCTTTATGTGCAGTATCATATTCAAAATTTTAGCCCCCAAAATAAATAGGTATCTAGAAAACTTTGCTTTTCTGAATTTTAAATTAATCTACTACCCCATTTTTAATTAATTTCATGTTCCATGTTAAATTAACTTTATATTTTTGGGGAATGACAAATGTGTGGAGGTTGAAGGTGGTTTAGTGAAAGATATATTAAGTATCTACCTTGTGCAAGGTTCTGAAATCTGTTATTTTCTGGCCAGAAATCACTTTTTCTTGCCTCCAAATTACTCTGAAGGCACTCAGTGCCATCACTGCCAGTCATTACAGACTTCTGTTATGTCTCTTCTGTCTTTCACAGATTTTCTTGGCATTTTGTGTCCAACTGTTTGCTCAGTGAGATAAGAGAAGTGCTGTAGCTGTGAGTAAATACTCCAGGCTTGGAGGAAACTCTGAGGAGTTGGTGGAGTGGCACAGAGGGGGTTTGGGAATGCAGCCCAGCTCTGGCCAGGGCAGAGGTTGGCAGGGAGGAAAGAGCAGCAAGAAGCACTAAAGCTTTGCCTGTGTTTGACCTGAGGTTGCTGATATTGGTGTGGTGGATCAGGAGCATCTCTCTGAGGTGGGACTGACCTTGGACACATTTGGGTGATGTTTGGTTGTCCAAGGCAGGTGGGCAGGTCTGTGTGTCTCTGGCTTATGCCTTCATTAAGCTGTGTTAGCAATTAAAACCAGTCACAACTAAAGATTGAGGTAAAACCTGGGTGTGCTGGAGGGATGGGGGCAGAGAAGAACTCCCTGGGCCATAGGAAGGAGCTGAAAGCAGCCTGAAATTTGGTGATGCTTCAGCTCTGTTTCATCCAATATCCAGTGCTGGGCTCCAGACTGGTGGAGTTTTGTGTAGGGTTTCATAAGGCAAGAGGTTTTACCTGTTCCAGCAGATCTGCTCTTGCCATTGCTCAGCTTTGCACTTTATTGGTAAAGAGCTTTCCTTTTGCCTATAATAGTTACCCAGACAGATCAGTGCTCAGCTCCTTCCCTTGCCTGCAGCCTCCTGCAGTTGTCTCTGTGAAGCCTTCACATTGGATGGCATCTCCAGAGGCTTAAAATGAATCCCAGAACAAAACAAACCCTGACCTTATGCCATATATATTTTTTATGATCACAGTTCTCTTACCAGACACCACAAAGAAACTCTGCCTGATGTTTCCTCACAGAAACAGAGACATCATTTCTTCAGGGCTTGATGGTCCCATCAGCCTTGTCCATGCATTTCACCCAAGCATGACCTTGCTTGAGAGGAAAGCCATTTCTGAGCTGTGTTTAAGGCTGGTCTAGCAGCAGCCTGAGTGCCTGGCATGGAGGGGAGGGCTGTTGTGCCAGGGCTGCCAGCTCTGCTTTGATGGTGATCAGGTTGGGCAGATGTCTCTGGCAGCTGTGGCTAATGGGCTGCCACCCTGGGCAGGAACCAGCCCCCAGACTCCTCCTGCTCCACAGCAAATGCTCAGACCTGCATGGAAAAATAAAACTTAGTCCCCAATTAGCTTTATCATTCAATTCTGCCCTCAATGAGCTGTTGGTGCTTTGCACTTGCAAGTTGGACTTTTCTGCTTAAGGTTGGTTCTTTTTCTTTGGTTTTTTTCCTTCTATTTTATTTGTTTGAAATGGCTATTTAAATTATTGATAAGATCTTAAAACCCAACTAATTCACTTCAATTTATCCAATAGACAAAACTATTTATAATTAACAGAGAAGCAGAGGTCACTCTGGTGTATAATAGCTGCCAAGCCAAATGAATAACAATTAGGCAGTTTTTTATGCTAAGCTAAAAATTATGCAAGGACTACCTTCTGAATAGCCTTGAAATGATTAGCAGGAGGTTCAGGGGATGGAGGAAAAAAAAATCAGGGGGGTCTCAAAACCTGTGCACTTATTTATCTGATTAGACTGGCTATGCTGGCACTGGAAACAAACCACCTTTTAAAATAAACCTTATCTTTAAATCACAGTGACAGCAGAAGCTGTTGTAAGAACATGCCCATCCATAATTGAAAAGGACAAAGGGTGAGGGGTTTACATACAAAGAATAGGGTTGGAGTGGTGGGAGGGTTTTCCAGAAAAAGAACAGGGCTGAGTGGTGGCTTTGCTTGGTCTGTCAGGGTTTGCTGGGCACTTCTGGGGCTGGGGCTGTGCCCAGTTCAGGGGGAGGTTACTGTGATCACTCACAAACCTTTTGTTTATCTGAGCACAACTTGGAAATGCATCCAAAATGTCCCCACCACCTTGCTGTAGATTCCTCTGGGGTTTTCATGCTATTTGGGGAAGCAAGAAATACAGGAATGGCCTTGCCCATGCACTGGCCTGGCAAAGTGCTTTTATTTGCATGGCATATTTTATTAGTGGGAAAGAAGGAATGGTCCAAAGGAAAAAAAATGTGCAGGCTGCAATCCAGAGTTATTGCAGCAAAGCTGAGAGGAGAGTAAAAAGCAGCAACAATTGCATAATGGAACGATAAAAAAGCTTCTTCCCTCTTTGTGCAGGACACAATCCCAGCTCACAACACAGTATAATTAGATTGCCACATCACCCCTTGTAAAACCAGAGAGAAAAGAAATGGAGGGGTGCAGTAAAACTCCTTTCATTTCCTAATGCCTTTAGAGAGCTATTGGACAGAGAGGACTCGCTCTGGCAAAAAGCTCTAGTGAGCTATTAGGTTTTTAACTATTTTATAGGGGTTTTTTATTGTTGCCAGGCCTAGTTTTTCAGTACAATGACTTTGTCCTCTCTCCCCTTTCCAGCCTGTCGCACATTTATCAATCTTGCAGATAACATTCACTATAAAGATCAGTCCAGGCTCTTGTGAAGCCCCGTGTCCTGCTGACATATCCCTCCCTCCCTCGGCCTTTTTTTACTGAGTCTCACATGACTTCTTTTATCTGATGATCCTCTGATACAAATTTCTTGTGTCAGCTCCAGATCCCACAGACAACAGGAACAAAACCCTGTCATGCAAGGAGTGGACACCGTCACCTCTGGGCCAGGTTTAAGTGGAGCACAGCAGAGGAGAGCAGATTTTTGGGTCAGAACAAGACCTTTCCTAAAGCCCATGCTCTTTCCCCCTATTAATTAGTTTAAATATTTTCTCTCCATGTTCTGTAAGGTTATAATACAAGTGGTCAGAAATGAATGTTGAAAAGCAACTTAATTCTCTCAGTGAAGCTGAAGAAATTTGCTTCTAGAAAAAAAGAACATTTTTGCCAAGGACAAATAGATGCAAAAATCACTACATTGCCATAGGGTGATTAGAATTGGGCCTTTTCAAAGGAAAACAATATTCCTTATTAGTGGACCTGCCAAATGTTGTCCAGGCTCAGATTTTTTTAAAGTGTGTGGAAATGTCAGAGCTGCTGTGAGCGGGCACAGCTGACAGTGATAAGTTGGGTGCATCTCCAAGCAGGAGTTTAAAATGATGCAGAGGAAGTGCAGCTGAATGAAAACCTGCAAACTGATACAAGCAAGAAAAATGTTCCTGCTTAATGCAGTGGAAAAGAAAAAAAAAAAGAAAGTTGTGACTTCCTTGTGTTTATGGGTTTTATGGCAGTGGGAGACGTGGGCTCAGCTGGGAGTTAAGGATTGGTCCTGAGTGTCCCCATCCACCTTTGGGAGGGCACCACCAACAGCTCCCTGAGCTGAGACACATTCAAATCCAATAGAATAGAACAAAATCCTTCCTTTTATTCAGCACTGGGAACGTGGGGGATAACTCCAGCAAAAATATGTCCAATAAAACTTTTGTGTTTCCAGATTTACATACTTAGTTACAAGTGAAAACCCCTCCCCAAAATTAAGCAGGATATTCTGGGTGACTCTTAACAGATCTGATGGGCTGCTCTTATCCCTGCAGCCCTGTATTTCCTTTTAACTAAACAATGGTACAGCTTCAAGCCTCAGTATAGACAGGATTTCTGATGTATTTCTCACAGCTCAGCCTCTAATCTAAACAAGGTTTTGGTTTATTTAATTTCATTTTACAGCTCCAGGGTTAAATTCCTCTTTGTCTATAGCTCTGCATGGTTAAGATCACTGACAAAGTAAGGTGCAAGCGAAAATCAAAATTAATATAAAATACAAAGTTAGTACAGGTCTAAAAATTAGTAAAGATCGTTATGATTTTGTGGAGAAGGGATAAAATCCGTTTCCCTGAGGGGTCCCTGTATCCCCCCGAGCAGTAAATAGGGTGCTGACCTGGTAAGGGGATGTCTCTCACCATGTCCTGCTTCACCTCTCTCACGTTGAGGCCGCTGGGACTGGTCTCCAGAGCTGTGTTCCTGGATCCATGAAGAACTAACTCATGTTGCTGCAGAGAGAACAGGACAAGCCTGTCTGCTTTCCTCCCCATCCATCCATGCTGAGCACCAGCCCCTGGGAGCAGAGATGGGATTTACTTCCAGCCCACTGCGGTGACATCTGGGGCTAAGGCTGCGGTGTCACCTCCAGCAGCTTCCCACAAAGGTCTCTGTGACTTACTTGGTCTCAGTAAAAAAGTTCACAGCACTGCTTTGGCACTAATGGAGTCCTCAGCTGAGCATTTCAGTTCAGATCTGTGTTTTGAGTTGAAGAGGAGATCAAGAAGAATCTGCTCTTTGCTCTTTATGTTGAATTTCTTACAAGAGCTACAGGACTTTTAGCAGGTAAAGTGTGCCCAGCTGACAGAGCAAGGCAGGACCACACAGCTCCAGAGGCAAGACACTTCCAGCTGGCCTGGGCTGACAGGATCTGTATATTAAATTAAATTCAGTGCCACAAATATCTGACAAGGCAGTGGGAGGCACCTCTGTTAGACTTAAGCTTAGGCAACACCTACACGTGTATGAGTACATACCCAAGTATGATATTCTCTTTATATATTGATATCTGTAACAAATCTGTCTCTGAATCCCTTCCACTACTGTTAAATTCTTACTCAGTGTTGACTCTCCCTGCCTGCAGTGCAGCAGTTGAACAGTGCATTTGTAAGCATGCAGAAGACAACAATAAGAAAGTTGATTAACAAGAAGTCATGTCAAGCCTGTGCAATGTTTATTTATGGCAGCAACAAACCTTGTGGGTAGCAAACCACTTTCACATACCATTACCATAAGCAAATATTTACAGGACAAGTACAAAACCAGGTGGAAAATTGTGTTCCAGGATTAGAATCTATCCTGCAAGTGTAGCTGCTCCCCAAAGAGGGGCAAGAGGATGAGTTCTGTGCACAGAAAAGCTTGTTATGAACAGCACCTGAATGATGTGGTCTTAGAATAGAGCAGAATATTTTAGAGGGAGGGGGACCTTCCAACTGAGAAGTGTTCAAGTGGGTAGGGCTAGAAAGGACAGGCTTCAGTTGTGATGAGGACAAATCAGGCTGGATAAATAAGGAAAGAGGAAAACAACAAACAAACAGCAAAAAGAGACAAAGCTGTTGGACATCAGGGGGTTTGCCCAGAAAGTGGGACAGGGCACAGGTAAAGAAGACACTTGCTCTTCTCTATAGAGAAAAACAGTGCCATTCCCCAAGGAGGGGCTGGGTTCTGGTTCCTTTTGTTCTTCCTTGCACCTCTCCCTTTCACTGAGCAAGGCCACTGAGGTCCCAGAGTGAGTGGGCAATGCCCCCTGTGTGGGCAGTGCCCCCCGGCGTGGGCAGTGCTCTGTTCAGAGGCTGAGGGGATGCTCTGAGATGCCACCTGACGCCCACATCCCTGCCTGGGCACAGAGCCAACCTTTCTGTACCAGCACTTGACACGAGAGCAAATCCCAGAGCAAATGCAATGCAACTCTGAAGTGAAATGTCTCTTAATTGCTCAGCGGTCACAGCCTCTCTCCATCAAACCCCCTCGTAACGAGTTTCCTTCAGCCCCGTTTGGCCTTGTCTTTCCAAGCTAAAAATCCGAGCTCTCAAGCATGAGGGACAAAACTGTCAGTGCTGTCTGGATCTGTGCAACGGGACACACTTTTCTGCACACAGCAGCTCCTAAAAGGAGGAACTGGCCAAGTTTGGGTCAATTTTTCTCTGTAATGGCATCTCAGCAGAATAGGAACTGGTTGCAGGAAAGCAGCTTTGAGAACAGGCAGCAACATGTTAATTATTACAGTCTTTCTGCTCTAAATCACATGAGTTTACCCAGAACATAAAGCCTAGTGCTTCTGGGTGATCAGCTTCCAGAAGCAACCAAAGATGACTTTTTTATTTATGTTTGATGTTTCTTGCTAATTTAAATGTCACAGCTCATATCTATGTCTCTGTTACCTCAAGGGTAGGCTACTCAAGTGTGAACTATAATAGTGCTGCATCTCAAGCCCACTTGAAAAGGTACTTCAGTGTGGAATGCCTGTGTTTACATTAAAATGATGTATTGTTATTTATTATTTATATTGCAGTAATATCGAGCAGCTCCAGACATCTATTAGGAAGCCTTTATGCTCAATGCAAAACAGGCCATGAACTGATGTCCCTACCCCTGCTAACTTTCATTTGTGAGTAAATCCAGCCAGGGATATATCAGAATGTTTTCACATTGGGCATCTGGGCTGTGGTTTTAGTCCTACAGCTGCCACTGGCCTGAGATGTTACTGCCCAACAGGCTTCATCTTCCCTCTTCCATGCCAAAATAACCTCAGGCACTCAGGCTTGGGGCTGCTCAGGCCAATGAGACAAAGACAGTGAAAGAATATTTATTGTTTGGTGTCTAAACTGGCCTTATTTGGTGCAAATAGCAAGAATTTGATGACAGATAAGGCACTTTGCCAACGTCCCACGAGCCTTTGGCCCCGTTGCTGCTGGAGGGGTGTGACTGGGGTGTTGTGTCTGCCTCCCTCTTTGTTCCTGGAGTGGCAGGTTAGAAGCCCACACCACATGGAAACCTTTTAGATCTGTTTACCCAGAGAATATTTTCCCTGCTCCAGATGTGTCCAGGCTGATTGGCTCTGACAGGGCAGCCTCTGCCTGGGCTGATGAGAGAGGCCCTGTGCTAATAAGTTAATATTCTCAGTTGCACTCATAAATGATGCAGGGATCCTACCAGGCATTTCAGCTGCTGCCAGGGGGCCCTGATCCATATGTTTAAGTGCACTCATAAATGCTGCAGGGACAGGGAGGCTTTGCTTTCACTCAGGGAGCAGGTGTGGGTCTTAATGTGCTGTTGCCCTTTTCCAGAGTCGTGCTTGTCTTCCCTCCTGTGTCATGGAAGAAAAAAGCAACAGAACTGCATGGGGAATGGTGTTTTATTTGCAGTTTCCCTTGAATAATGTGATGATCTGATGTCATACTGGCAAGAATTCTTGGTATCAGGTTTTTTAGTGTTGATACTCATGTGTGAGGATGTGACAGCCCAGTTCAGGTGGTGGTGTGGGAGACACAAACTGGGCTGAGGTCTTGGGGACTTTAGGCTGGGACCAAGACTGACTTAAGTTTTCTGAGACTGATATGTAGCACTAAAATGTGTTATAGGAGGTTTGCTGGAGAGGCTTCTTTAAAAGGAGAAGTCAAAATTACCATCCCTTGGTCATGCTTGGTGGCAGGGTCAGGCTGGTGGCTGGAGCAGCCAGAGGTCCTTGTGTTTTGTAAATTAGGACTTTCCAGATATATTTTCTGAAATTGCCAGCATCTCAAGTTGTGTTGTCTGCTGCCCAGTTGGGCTTTGGCTCCCCCTTTGTATCATGTGCTATTGTTTGCTTTTCTGATAAGCAAAAAAGGGAGTTATTTCAAACCAGTATTTGAACTGGCTTTGCTTAACATGCATCTATTCAATTTGCAGAGATCTGTCCTTTCTTTAAGTCCATTTGTTTTTTTTCCTTGACACAAATATTTCCTTGATAGTGTTGGCAAAAGCCAAACTGATTTTGTGACCAGCCCAAATGTTCCTCCTGCCCCAGGTCAAGGCTGGTGTCTCCAGCTTCCCAAAAAACTGCAGAGGATGGAGATCAAGAGAGTCTTTGCATCCACTAATTGATCTGGAAACATGGAGAGACTGGTGTGCCCATGTCTATGTTCAACTCACATGCCAGAGGATTCCCAGTCATACAAACATAAGCAAAAAATCTCCTTTTCCTCACTTTTTGCTGCCAAAATGATTATCTTCCCCTTGAGCCTTCCCTTTCTACCTTGGAGAGGATCTCCCACCTGCTAACCTGGAGCCTTCTGCTTTGTGTGTTTTGCTGTTGACAAAAAGCTGTATTTTTCAGGCTAAATGCTTGGCTTTCTGCCCCACTCCAGGAGAAGATCAAGGCAGGGTTTGTCCCTCTGTTCCCTTTCTGCTGCCTGAGCAAATGCCTGTGTTTAAAAGCCTTTGCCTGAGCTGAACCCAGTGAACTCCCCCTCAGTCTGTAAGAGGAGCTGTCAGCAGGGCTGAGTTCCTTGTGTTTAATTCCGTGAGTCTCCTGCATGTTCTGAAATGCTGAACTCCATGTCCAATGTCTCTGTGTGCCTGTGGGCACAGATCTGGCTGCTCATCTTCTGGTTTTTGAGTGCTCTGCAGTAGCCTGGGCTGGGATTTGGTCTGTCAACAAACTCCTTTGTCACACTGTGCCCACCAGAGTTGGGGTTCTGTTTGGTGCTTGGCTCTGGGCAGGGCAGAGGGATGAGCTGCTGGAAGATGGAGCAGCAGTGGGAGATGGTGACAGACCTGGGAGGTTCCTCCATGGGCTGTGGTGTTCTTTGTGGTGGCTTCAGGTAGAACATCTCAAGCTGGAAGGGACCCATAAGGATCACCAAGTCCCACTCCCTGCCCCTTGCAGGACTGCAAAAACATCCCCAACCCCACCATGAGGAAGAGGTACCACATCCCTCCTTCATCCATCACTGGATGGAAACTACTGAAGCCTAAAGGAGCTGCAGCACTTTAGTTAAATTAATAATATAAATTAATTACTTTCATTCTCTTCAGTCCAAAAGATCTAAGGCTATTCAGCTTATGCAGAGCAAACTCAGATATTTAAGACAAGCACTAGAGTAATCTGAGTCACCATTCAATATTTCACTGGTGCTGCTGAACCATCACAATGCTGTGCCATGTCCAAATTATCCCAAATTCTCAGTGTTCCATGCCCCCCACCCCATAGGAGGTGTGCAGGGAAGGAGCAGTGAGAACATGGAAGAGAAGAGCACATGGGAATGGCTTGGGGTTTGTGGCTGTT
>JAWWLZ010000029.1:8221020-8234948 GCA_035041345.1 Poliocrania exsul | reverse complement strand
AGGAGGTGTGCAGGGAAGGAGCAGTGAGAACATGGAAGAGAAGAGCACATGGGAATGGCTTGGGGTTTGTGGCTGTTGGGTGTCTGGAGTTGAAGATTCAGTGAAATACAATCCCAGCAGCCAATGCCCCTTCACCAGCAGCAGTTCTGTGTGTCCTTCCCAGGGATGACAAAGTGCTTTGGGGAGGACAGAAGACAAGGCTATGATTAGCAAGTAAATCCATGATAATTTGCAGATTAATCAATGAGAGTGACACTGAAACCCTTTAAAATCTATCTTGTCCCCCTCCCCCTCCTGCTCTCTCCAAATTCTCATGTACCAAACTGTATTTCAGATTAGATTTAGAAGGATTTTTTGTTTGTTTGGGTTTTTAGGTTGGTGAATCTTCCAAAACACACAAGTGTGTAGCTAAGGCTTTTAATTCCTGTTGACTTTAATGAGGCTCAAGCATCTAATCAGTTATTCAAATATCTGTATTTGCATCACTAAGCACCTTAATGTCCCTGGAAGAAATTTGGCCCGTTGGATGGTAAATATTCCTTTGCACAGCTTGTATTGATAACTGGCTGTTTTATTGGCATGGTGGGAAAAAAAAAAAGTGTGTTCAAAGGCATTTCTTCAAAAGATCTTGGAAATGGGAATAAATCTGTTAATAGTTATTGTTATAATGATGTCATGGTGGGGAGACACCTCTGTGGGCCATGTCAGAGGAACATCTGAAGGGAATACTGAGGATTCCTTGATGTTACAGCTCACAGGTTTCTTACCCAGCAGTCCTTGAACCCACAGGACAAATGCTTTTCTACACCGGCATTTGTAGATTTATTGGAGAAAATAATCTTGAACTAAGAGACCTGAATAACTCCACTGAAATGAAAGGGAATAATAAGAATGGTGGAATCCCTGGCTAATGTTTTCTTCAGAAAGGCAAAGCTGAGCAGCTCAGGAGAGGGGCTTGGAGCACCTCTGTGCCAGAGGTGGAGAACCTGCCACTGGAACCTTCCCCTGCCTGAAAAACTATTGTAGGCAAAGCATGTAGATGGGCTGCTTTTTCTGTGGAGATGTGGAAAGCCTGAAAAGGAAGGAAAAGTGGGATTGATTTTGGGCAGCACAGATTGGTGCTATAAGGCCAAAACTCATCAGCTGGAAATGCCTAATGAGGAGGAGGAATCTGGCCTGGTGTTTGCTCCCAGGGTGATTACAAAGCACTAAAACAGTCTGGCTGTGTAAAAACCCAATGTACTGTAAGATTAAACAGCTCAAGTGTTTCCTCCACTTCTCCAGAGGCATCAAAGGCTGGATCCAGCACTGATCCCTTAGAATCAAAATAGATGGATTCGAGCTGCAAAAAAATGTAAAGCCAAGTGCAGAGAGTGTGATAATTCTGTGTGAGGAAGTGACATAAAGGATGAGACCCAGAGATGCAAATCAGAACTTATTTGGCCCAGCCAAAGGAGCACTTTGAAGGCTGCTCTGTATGGGTGGACAGCAGGAGGGAGGGAAGAACTTCCTAACCCACAAGGTGATCCTGTGCTGAGACCAAGTGAGCACAGATGGGCTGGGAATTGTTGGGAGCAGCCTCGTTCTGGGCAGGAAAGGGCAGGGCTACAGAGAAAAGGCATTTAGGATCATGTTTGTCCCAAGTGATGCAGTTTTGGCCTCTCAGGGACAAAGTGACCCAGGACAGTCCTTCCAGTCTCATGTTTCTGACATTTTTTTTTTCCTCTTTCTCTTGATCAAGTAATAAGTACCTTCACTTATTATTTGGATGACTTTGTCACTGTTTGCAAAGTAATTTAATTCAGATAACTGTTCAATAACCCCAGGAACATTCAGGAATCCTGATTGTTTGGCAGAATTCAGTGCTGTAATCAGTCAAATAAACTGTGTTCTACCTTGGTGACTAGACAGTAAAGCACCAGTTGTTTGCTCCATATAAAGTGACAGAGATTTTAATTGCATGCTTGAAAGGTCTGGGGTTGTTTCTGAATGAATGAATAAATCTATTAGTGCCATTGTCTTGGACTATAAATGCTCTCCCATAATGACAAGGCAAAGCTATTACTTTGCCTTGCATGGAGCTCTCCCACCCCCATGTTGTTCAATTTGTTTTCAATCAGTGGTCAACACTGCCCTGAAATCTCAAAAAGCAAAGTGGAGAACTAATGTAAAGTACCACTGACCCTTTCCAAATTTAAATTATCTTCAGTTTATTAAGGGCAGAAACCTTCACCTTTCTCACACCTCTTCCCAGGCTGCAGAGAGTGGAACCTGCATGGCTTTAATGGGAAGCCTTATTTCTGCTGGTGGGTTTATTATCTCATGGGATTGGTCAGATAAAGGGATCAAAGCCACTTTCTCTCCTCAGAAATGAGGAGTGTATTTTATTGGGCTGTATCTACATGATATCTTTGCACGAAATACGAGTGGGGAAAACCACTGGGAAGAGTATTATATCCAAGGCAGCATTGTGTGCCTTATTACTGACAAAATATTGTGGTGCCTGCTGGCTGTGGGGTTCTGAATATTGCCTGAACATCCAAAGTCTGCTAAGACATTTCTCTGCTGGTACAAACCCCTCTGATGGGTGAAAATTCTGGCTGTAGATTTTCTGTGTGTGCTGGAGAGCTTTGCCAAAACAGCTGCAATAACCAGGAGTTTATCTTTGCTGCTAAAAAAGGGCCATTTCTCATTTACAAACGAATGTTTAATTTAAAATACTATGTGTGAACGATGCCAACACAACACTCACCCTGAAGGCTGGATGCATTAATTGCAGGGTCTTGACTAACACAGCTTTATTTGTGGTAAGACTGAAGTGCTCTTGCTGGAGTCTGTGCTGAGTATTTTAGGCTAAAAAGACACATCCTTTTTGCTCAGTCATGACAAGCTCCTGCTGTAGCCACTGTTAATGTCAACCAAAGAGTGCTTTGGGCACAGTTATTATTTATGTCAGCTCTGCAAACAGTCTCTTCAGTGGGATTTGAGTGATGCAGAGTGTTGTGTTCAATGTTATGCCTGACTGGAACAGTTCCACAGCCTGGGGTGAGCGAGGGGGAATCACCCCCAAGTCATGGCTCTACAAAGAGGCTGAGGCTTGGGCATCACCCAGAAGAAATGGGTGAAATGACTCCATCAAAGGTTGGTTCCTGCTGCTGAATCTGAGGTTTTCCTCCTCTTTGTGCCACACTCCATAAAACACATTAAGGTGTCTGTGTGTGTTAACACAAAGCTCAGCAAGTGACTGTCATGGGCCATGGCTGGAGAATTATGGTGGAAAGGAGCTATATAAGGACATGTAATTATTTGCATGGAAAATCCTGGAGCTGAGAATAATGGATGAGGAAAGAGGGGAGAGAGAGATTTCCATTTAATAATGTTCTGTCTGGGTCACAGGGACAGACAAAAATTTGGAATTAATCCTGGGCATATCTGAGTACTCGTCTGCATATTTAGGAGCCTTAAATACGTAGATCCTGCTCCCATTACTGCAGATTTGTGGGTTTTCTGCTCTCATTTCTGCCTTGGTACAGATATATCCTGAGCAATAGCAAGCCTGAAGTTACATCTTTCATTCCTAACTGCACAAAACCAATAAGACCAAATGACTGAAATACAGCATGATGGAACAAAAGCTTCCTCCTCCCTCATTCTCCTTCTCCATGACACAGGCTGAGGGCATGGCCACAGAATTATTATATAGAGGATTTTCATCTCTGAAAGAAATCCTGAGCATCACTTCTCTCCTCTGTGATGTCTCTGTGGCACAAAATTAGTTCACCTGGGCATGGAGTCCAACTCCAAAGGTGGGATCATGTCTTAGCAAACAGGATAAATTAATTCTTGCCACAGAAAGCACCACATTCTTTGTCAAGCGTGTCAATAAATTCCCACCTGTGTTTCCTTTAGTGAGCAGAAAGCAAGACAAGAGAGCTCACAAATGATTCCTCCCCTCCAGTGCCTCAAACATCACTATAATGATGGGCAAACAGTGGCAACTTCTATAACCATCACAAACCGGGGAATTTACTGTCATGTTTCTCGTGGGACCTCATTTAAAGCAGTGCTCTCAGAGAAACTCAGGTCAGGAGGAAGGAAGGAGAAGTTGAGGAGATCTGCTCTGACAGCTGGAATATCACAGAGCATGCCAGTTAAACTGGAGGGCTTTGTGGAAAAGGATTTCTGAGGGGGATGTGCCTGAATCCCAACTAAGTGGGAATAAATAGCAAAGCTCTTCTGGTTCTTTGTACACAACTTCCCATCCAGTGCAGGCTGTGAGTGCAGACACTTGGGCAGAAATGCTTTCATGGGCTCTTTTGGAGCAGTCCTGGGACATCAGGCTCACCTTTTTAGGGGAAAAAATCCAGTGTTTGCCCTCAGTTCAGTGAGTGGATGTGGCTTTGAAGGAGCTGAAAGGTGAAGGCAGAACATCCCCCATCTGTTGGTGTCCAACAAGGGTTTCTCAGCTCCTGGTGGCTGAGAGATCCTGTAACCTACAGGAATTAAGACATAATCCTTCTGCCCAGTGAAGCCTTGGCCACCCAGCTGTGTGTATTTAATCCACCTTCTGGGCTTAGATTTCAAAGTTTAAGCACGTGCCTACATTCAGGAAAAAGTGACATCTCCCCTTTGGGTCTCTGCATTGTGGCAGGTTCCTTCCAGACTTACTCCAGGACAAAATTTGGCACAAGCATTTGTCAGAAGCACAAGAAATCATTTTTTTTTCTTCCCTGACTTCTCAGAAAAGATGGGAAAAGGACATACCCTTTAGTTTTAGTCAATATTCTTAACTTCAGAGAGGCAAAGAGATATTCTTTAGCTGCCAATTCCTTGTAATTTGTTTTAAACTTTTGCAAAGGTCATGTAAGAGAAGAGATGGGGGGTACCTGCAGGGAAATGTCTCTCTTTTACAGTAAAAGCAGGAACCCACAGGTGAGGCTATTTTTGTGGATTTTTCTATCAGAATAGTGTTTTTAAACTGCTTTTATATCCAGGACTTTTTTTTTATTGCTAAAGGTAGCAGACCACTTTAGCAATATTAAAAAAAAAGCCCCATAGGGTCTTTGAATTAAATGCTCCTTTTGCTTTAAATGGTTCAAGACTTTGAAATAATGAATGGTGAGGGCTCCTGTATTTGAGGGCTTTGCTTTTTGAAGCATGGCTTTTGTTTTACCATCCAAAACGTCCTCTGGGAGCCTGAGAACACTTTTACAAAGCAAGAGTCCAAAAGTCACCTGTTTATGGCCCAGCTGCTCCCCAGAGGAGGGGAATAAGTGAGACTGAAGTAATCCACCTCAAAGAAAGATAAAAATAGACACAAATATTATTAAGCTTTAATAAAGGATGAAATGTTGCCAAGCTGGAAAGGAGAGCAGAGGATGAGGAAAAGAATGGGGGTCACAGGTGAGAGGACAGGAGGACAGGACCCCAAGTTGTGCCAGGAGAGGTCTACGTTGGATCTTAGGAACAGTTTCTTCATGGAAAAGGGTCATGAAGCAGCAGAACAGGCTGCCCAGGGCAGGGGCTGAGCCACCATCTCTGGAGGGATTTAAAGATGTGTAGATGTGGCACTTGGGGACGTGGTTTAGTGGTGGCCTTGGCAGTGCTGGGTTAAGAGTTGGACTCGATGATCTGGGAGGGCTTTTCCAACCTAAACCATTCTGAGATCATTAAAGAGCAGAATCTCACCCTCCAATTGCTGCTGTTGCTCATTTTACAACCAAACAGTGGCAGCTGTGCAGGGTGAGGCCTCTCCTGCTCCACCAGAGGTGCTGCCCCAGGGTGACAACCAGGACATCAGTGGCACTGCCACCCCTTAATCAGGAGCTGTGATTGCCCCAAGCCCAGGACAACACCCCAGGCAAAGCTGGCAGGGCTCACCTGGTCATTGCCTCACAAACCCCTGCCAGGCCTTTGAACAGCAGGAAGGTACAAAGCAAACAGTTTTCATGTGAAAAAAAAAAAAGGTCAGGACAGTACCATAAAATAATTGGAAACTGCGAGTGCTCCTTGTGAGGCTTTGCAGGCTGTACAAAGGTGGTGCCAAACCTCATCTTTGCTATGAATTCCACATCACTGAGGGTGTTTTTGTGAGACATCCCTGGACGTGTCCAAGGCCAGGTTGGACAGGGCTTGGAGCAACCTGGGATAGTGGAAGGTGTCCCTGCCCATAGTGGGGATGGAATGAGAGGAGCTTTAATGCCCCTTGCAACCCAAACCATCCAGTGGTTCTCTGAAGCTGCACAGCTGCTTTCTAGAGGCCACAGAGCTCTGACCTTACTGCTGGAGGTCCCTTCTTGAGATGAACCTGCATTGTTAGTCCAAATTTTATAGTGATTTTCATCCACTGATCACCTCAGAAGAAATTCAGCCTTAAAATTAGAAATATGCAGGAGTGTTCCAGGAGCTGAGCTCAGGTGGAACCTGCTGACCTGGTCCTTCAGTGGGTTTTGCCTCCTGCCTAACAGGTGTGTGCAACAGCTCTTCCCCCAGAAAAGTTCTTTGCAAATTAACTTAATTAGCAAATGACCTACCCTTAAGATAGAACGCTGTTTTGCATCCAAGGAATTTCACTGACAGGCCTCGAGGTACTGGGACATTTTTATCTCCAAATCAATAGCCAAGCTCCCCAACACTTGTACCACCAGGTGATCAAAGCTGTGATAGCAGAGCAATCACTCACAGCCACAGAGCACAATGGTGGCTTCTAATGACAGGAGTGTTATCTGAGATTTGCAGGACCTGATCAATTGAGCCAGACAGTGGTTGGCAATCAATAGTTTTCTATCATTAGAGCAGCCCCATTCATACTGCTGAGCAAGAGTCTGGGCAGCAGTTTCACTTCGTGCCTTTTCCTGGGGTTTTATCCTCTCAGATGTTTGAACTCCCACTGAAGTTACCACGAGTGTGGTTGGGAACTGCTTTTCCAACATCCCAAAGAGTTGGGAGATTTTCTTTGTATAATTACTTTTTATTAAAAATTACTTTTCTGCCTATCCAGTAAAGGGAAGCCTAATGAGCAATTACCTTCAGAGGATGGTTTGGATTGGAAGGGACCTGAAAACCATCCAGTTCCAACCCACCTGCCACAGACACCTTCCACTGGAGCAGGTTGTTCTCACCCCATCCAGCCTGGCCTTGGACATCCTGTTTTTGGGGGAGGTTGCAGAGGGGATGGTGCTGCCTGAGGGCCACAACTGCTGTTGTCACCATCAGAACCGAGGACAAGGTGGCCCATATTCCATAAAGCTGCAACACCTCAGTTGCTGCTCCATCTGTCTCTCATGTCATGCTTAGCTCAGTACTGGAGTACAAACTTTAGAACCTTGAATTTTGGCATTTATTTTATGAGTAGTCCTGTGCAAGTAGAGCATGACATGAAAGTCTTCTCAGTCAACATTTTTTTCAAAAATAGAAGCCAAAATCTGTCTCCTAAATCTGCAGCCAGGCTCTTAAATAGAAAACTTGATTTCCTCAACACTAAGCACCAGCTTGCTCCTATTTGGATACTCATCAGTCTTGAAATCAACTATTTATGAGCTGAATTATGGATTTTAGAGCTGAACTTCAGCTTTCTTGTTCCATCAGCCCAGTCTTTGCCATGCTTGTGTTCTTAAATTTGGTGTTTGGGTCATGCTGAGTGTCTGGTGGAGAGATTGTCCCCCCTGCAGCAAACGTGCCCTTTGAGCTCTGAAGTTGCTTCCACCCTTCCCCACAGATCCTGGGCTGAGCAGGGGGAGGTTGTTTTGCCCAAATCAGCCTGGACACCCCCTTGGCTCACTGAAGCAGTGTTTGAATTTTTATCTCACCTTAAAGTTGGGTCTGGAGTGGACTTTGTGATGGCAGCAGCTCTGCCAGGATCTTCTGCTTCTCCATAAATTCCAGGCAAGGTGATTGGGTTCAATGAAGAAGTGGCAAAACCCCCTCGTGCCCTGGAATTCTCTGGGCTTTTACTTGGTGCTGGCTTGTTAAGTGAGGTCTTTCAACATCACTGCTGGCCCAAAGTAACCCACAACTTCCACCTGGGAGAGCACAAGTGCTTGGGACTTGTTGTCTGACAGAAATAATCTGCTCCAGCAGGGCAGGAGGCCCAGGAGGCTGATTTTGGGGCCAGCAGGCAGGATGGGACCCATAACTCACCCTCAGCTCCAGAGTGGTTTTTTTGCTCAGCCCACAAAGCATCACCTCTGTCTGATGGGACAGAAAGGTCATGGGCTGCTTATAAGACCAAGGGGAAAAATGGTTCCTATTACAGAGGGTCATATACTTGTCCTTGCTCTTAAAAAAAAATAAATGGGGCTTAGGATCAGGTTCCCACCTCTGGCTGGGAGTTAAACTGCTGGCCATGGGGAAAGCTCAGGGCTCTGCTTTCATTCATTTATTCTTTTAGTGTGTAAATAATTCAGTTTAATACTTTCTCCTGATCTCTGGCCATTGTGCAGTTTGTTTGTCCCCACAACCAGAGATTGAATCACTTATTGCTGGGTTTGGGTTCCTGGCTGGGTGTTACTGTTGGACTCCCAGACAGCAGCTCATCTCTTTATGAATTCTTTATCATATTTCTGGAGAAATATATTATCTCATTTGGATGTAATTGACTTAGTGGCTGCACAATTAGTTTATAGGATTTATTAATGCAACTATTAAAGGCAGCTAACAAGCTCTGGCAATCCCTGTGTGGTTTTTAAACCACAACACAGACAGGCAGAATAATAAAAGGGAAACTTTTTAATATTCTCCTGTGGGTGGAATCCTGGAGCCCCTACATGTGTTACACTCTCTTCCAATTAAAGTGCCTGCCAGCAATTCCAACCCCGAGGTCTTCACTCACAGTTGCTTTGGCTGCTTTAGGCAAATTCCTATTGCCTTTTTTTTATTTTATTTTACTTGTTTGTTTTATGCTTGGTTGGTTTTATTTTTGGGGAGGTTTTTGATTGTATATTTTGGGGGTTTGGGGTTTTTTCTGGGTGTTTTTTGAGGATATTTTCTGCATTTATAAGGGTGAGAAATATTTCTGACAGGATTTTCCCCATGTTTAAGATGATGGGATTAAAGGAATTATCTTGCTCACAAAGAGGATTGTTTGTGGAGCTGGGTTTGACCCTGGTTGGTGCTTTAGCAGAGGTCAGTACATGTTTAAAGGAAAATTAGGCTGAGATAATTCAATCAGAATAGGCTCAGAGCATAAGAATGTTTATGATTCCAGTGTTATGTTTGAAAAATTTGCTCTTGCTCTAAGTTTATGTATTCATAACCTTTATATATATACACACACACATAGGATAGATTAAAAATAGATTAAAAATAATAAAATAAACCTCCCAACCCTAAAGCCTAAACTTCTACTTACCACATTTTTTATTCACAAGGAAATTAGAAAAAGCTGCCTTTTTCTCTTTAAGATTCTTACTTGAGGTAAAATGGCAAAGATGAGGTTTTCATTGCAAGGTTATTAGATTTGGCTTTATGTGGATTCAGCTTCTAGGAATTCAGAGCAATCTTGGTGGTGCACTTTGCCTTGGCCTGTGGCTCTCATGGCAGACAGACACGTCAGCCTTTCCCAGGAGGAGCAAAGATGCCCTTGAACAAAATATAAAGTGATGCAGGGACAGGGAATGTCCCAAAGGCTGGGAGGTCTGTCCCAGTGGAGGGGACAGTGGCCCCAGCTCAGTGGCCCCAGCCCTGTGGCCACTGTCCCCTGGGCAGGGCAGGGCAGGGCAGAGCTGCAGCCCAGGAATGGAGAAGAGGAAACCTGAATTTTGGAATTAAATCATGGTGGGGGTGATGCCTTGGAAACAGCAATGCCTTGGCAGGCCATGGCCTTGTGTGTGCATGGAAAATAAAGTGATTTAGCCCTGGAAGGTGTGAGGTGCTGTGAAATCCCTGGATGAGGAATGGGACAAGGTGCCAGTGCAGACAGTGCAGGGAATGTTTGTAGGAAGGTGTGGAGGGAATGGATGGCCAGGCTGGAGGGGGCTTGGACCAATCTGGTCTGGGGGAAGGTGATTGGAAAGATGAGTTTGAAGGTCCCTTCCAACCCAAAGCATTCCGTGATTCTCCATAGCTGACCATCCACTACAAACCCACTGGGTGTCCTCTTTGCCACACAAGGCCTGGGCACTCCAAACTCTCTGTTTTACACAAACTGAGCTGCTTTGCTTGCCCAGGACTTGCTCTGCCCTTGCACTTGAGGGAGAAATGATCCCCTGGAGCCCATGGATGTGCCCAAGAGGTTTCCCCTGGGAGCAGAGGACACCTGTGGGGGTTACTGAGTCTGTGAGCTGTGACTTCCCTGCCTTAGACATGTGTTTGCTCTCCTCCAAAGCCCCTTGTGCAGCTCTGTCAGGTGAGAACAGGAGCTCCCAGCAGGTTTGGAGGGGCTTTGCCATCTGTCACGATTTGAGACTCCATGTGAAGCATCAAATTGATTTAAATTTTCTTTTGAGAGATGGAAGGTACTTTCAGAATAAAATTTCTCTGTTTTCTCTTTGTTAGATGGCTGTTTCACAGAAAGAGAGAGGAGAAAGTGCTACTGGAAAAATAAGTGCAGACTTTGAGTGGAAAAGCAGAGGATTTATGTTTACATAAATAAACATAGAGGGGAAATAGGCCATTAGTTAGGAAGTTCAGGGTTTGAATCAACATACATTGAAGAAATGACTGAAGTTATCAGCATTAAACCTAAATAACAATAATTCAGGTTTCAGGAGCCCAGCTCAGTTTCTGTTTTAGAGCCTCAGGTTTGAATATAAAGGCCCAAATTCTGAAGTTTGAGGCAGCTTTGCCATTATTTCCATGTTGCCAGAATTTCACCCCGAGGGAAACTGCTGTGGGAGCACAGGATGATTTCCCATAGAGAATTCAGATTCTCCTCCGGTTTGGAGCAGAGTAAGAAATGGGGATTTCAGCTCTTTGTACACATGAAGTGGTGAGAATGTTTTCCCTTCTGCCCCTCCTGCCACCTGGAAGGGAAATCTCAGCTCTACAAGAGGGAGAGGGGGAAATTATGCAGTAAATTCTTACTTGGAAATGTTTATGTAGAGCAACAATCATCCAGATGTGACAGAACATCTGGAATATAAACACTACCTGAGAGGCTGATTCCTAATAGATAACACAATTTAAATATTTATTATTAAATGGTTATATTTTCCCAAAGTTTGTCAAACTTGGGATTGGTTTGATATCAGAGCTATGAAAAGCTGGTTGAATTCTTCTTTTTTTTTCTCCTTACATGGAATAGTTTTGTTTTCTTTTTGAGGGGATGGTTTGGGTTGGAAGGGACATTAAAGGCCATCTTATTCTACCTCCACCATGGGCAGGGACACCTCCCACCAACCCCGGCTGCTCCAAGTTTATCCAACCTGGCCTTGGACACTCCCAGGGATGGGGCAGCCACAGCTTCCATGGGCACCTGTGCCAGGGCCTCCCACCCTCTGCATCAAGAGCTTCTTCCTAATATCTAAACTAAATTAGAGCCTGGCTTGAACCCCCCACTCAGAGCTGCATCATTCCCCTAAAGAGTAATAATTCCCTCTAAAGAAAGCAGTTGCTTCTCTGGACAGTGAGTTGTCATCACATCCCTAAACCAGATTTGCCCCTGGGTTGTGTTGACACGGCCAATTTATCATTGCTCTGTTTGCTGGGCAAACACTGAGCTGTCCTTCCCTTGTGTTGTCTCTGGTCTTAAGTGATCCTATCAAATTGTAAATGATCTGCATCTATTTTGGTTTTGGCAGCATCTCTGCACTATCTGTGGTGAGTCTGTTAACCCTCTCGAAATGCAGATATCTTCTCTCTTAATTTCCTGAGTCAAACATCATTTCAAAATCACAGACCTGCATGAAATCCAAAGCCAGAAAAATCAGTATTTTTGTCCACATCAAATGATATTAGGAGAGATTTGTTTTGTATCTGCACTGACATTTACCTATACCCTTCTGCATCAATGACTTGTGATAGTTGGTTTGGGTTTTTTGTATTGAAACAAAAACTGCTGCAGGCACTGATACAGTGAAAACCTCAATTCCTGGGCTTTGTTCCTGCTTTTCTGACTGCTTTTCTGAACTGAAATCTTGTAAGGTAAACTCTCAATCCTCTCCTGAAAACAGCCTGTGCTGCTCCCAAATCCAAGTTAATCTGCACAAGTGAGCAGTTCTGGAAGAGCCCAGGAAGGAGAGGAGTGGGAGCCTCTTTGGAAAACGTTGTGCTCCAAGATAGAGAAGATTAAAGTTGAGATCTCACCTACATCTTGAGGAATGGAGGATCCATCCATTTAACCATACAAACCATAATGTGCTCCAGTGGGAGCTCTCTCTGCCCATGGAATTTAGTCTTTGAGGTCCCTTCCAACCCAAACCACTCTGTCATTCTGTGGTTTTCCAGGCCACGTGGAGCTTTTCCAGGCACAAATAACCAGTTCCAGCTGGCCCTGGGGGGGCATTGCTGACAGCACTGTCTGTGCTGCAATCCCATTCCAAGCATAATATTTGGCATTGTATCTCTTTAGCCAATGCTTTCCTTCCTGTCCCTGGTGCTCTGCAAGCAGGTTTCCTGCTGGACACATGGCACAAGCTTGCACTGACCTCCAGGAGAGGCAGGCACTGCCTAGGAGAAAAAAAAATGTCCTGGAGTCCATTTTACAGCAGAAGAACTGAGGCCCAGAGTGAACTGATTAGCTGGGAATAGACTGGAAGGCTCCAGCAGAGCTGGAAGGGGGCCTGGATCACTTAAATGCAGTACACAAGTTTTAACTGCACATCTGTCTCTTCTCCTGCTGCTCTTGGGGTGTCACCATCCATGAAATCCCCAGTTTGGTGCAGTGCAGTTGAACTTTTCTCTCTGGTTTTACCCTGAGCATCTCACACAGAGGTCCCTCAACATCTGGGCTTCCAGCTGTGAGACTTTCACCTTGTTCCTCCTCTCCCACACTGGCTGCTGGTCCTGGAGGGGTTTGTGACAAGATGATGACAGCTCTACCTGTTAACAGCTGATCTGTTCTGACTACCAAGACACAGCCCAAGGTTTGGGTTTCCCACACTGGAATTTCCCCTTGGTATCTTTTAAAAGGATTTCTTTCCAACACAATATTGAGCATGTAACTCCCATTTGTGTGTCCTGGTATTGAAAATCTTGGCTAGTCACTAGATCAGGGAATATCAACTCATTTCCTTCTTATCTTTCTCCTTTACTTGAGCTTTTGCTTTGCCCAAATACTTCACAATTTTCCAGCCTTTTAAATGTAGTGGTAAGAAGAGATTACTGGATATTTCTTGTCTTTGATTCAAACATGAGTAAAGAATCATATTTTCTATTCTGAACCATCTGATAGTTTTTGAAAATTAAAACATGAAATTGAAATCAACTTTTACTCTTTAATTAATCTGATCAACTGGAAACAACTGAGCTGCTGAGGGGAGCCAGACTGCTGCCTGGCATCAAGCTGCCAACCCCTGACCCTCCTGCAGTGCTGGGCTTTGAGGGTGGCTGAGGGACCCATCCCCAACACTCCTGGCACTGTGAGGTGAAGCAAGAGTGAGTGGCTGCTTGTTGGAGTTTGTGTTTTAAATCTGCTGAATTGCCTTTGGTTTTCCTCCTGCATCAGAGGAGCCACCGGTGCTGTGCCACTCACCAGGTGCTGAGCTGCATCATGGGCTGTGCCCTCAGAGGGCAGCTGAAAATACCACCCAGCCTTGCAGGGCCACACCTGGAGATTTATGGAGCTGTCAGTGCCAGCCAGTGCTGCAGAGCACATCCAAATCCTCAAAGCAGAAGTTTCCTTTGGCATTTCAGTGGTAGAAGAAATCCACAGGTTCTGGGGGTAACTCGTGGGGCCGTGGCTGTTCCCACCAGTGCCAATGGTGTGTCACCCAGTGCCCTCTGTGTGCTCTCTGTCCATGCTGTGTGGCCGTGCCAGCTCTCCCAGGTCA
>JAWWLZ010000029.1:8195284-8206049 GCA_035041345.1 Poliocrania exsul | reverse complement strand
CAGCCCTTCCAGGGCTGCTCCACCTGGCTGGGGCAGCCCTTCCATGGCTGCTCCCCTGGGATGGGGCAGCCCTTCCATGGCTGCTCCCCCGGGATGGGGCAGCAGGTCCATCTCCCAACCCCATCAAGAGAGCAAGTGCCCAGAGCTGAGCTGGGACCATGGAGGAGGTACTGGCAAACCCAGCACCTTGTGGGGCTGTGCTGTAACAAACTGGCCTGATTTCCATGCTGGTGAGAGATTATCATTCCTGATTAGCTGCTCATTAGTTAATGATTTGCTGCTTCGAGGAACGTAGTGATGAGGTCCATGTTAGAGCTTTGGCACCAGGGCTGAGGTTGGGAGTCACTTCTGTGGCCAGCACAGTGAGGAAGCAGAGGAGGGGATAAAATGAAGGGTCTTTGAAAGAAATGAAATTAGATAATGATTAGGCATTAACCAGGTCATTAATTTCTGGACTATTTTAGGGAAGGAGAAGCTTTGCAGAAATGTGTGGAGGAGCTGTACTTAGCAGTCAAAATCTCTCAGAGATTCCCAAATTCTCCTGTCCCTATTCCCAGCCTTGGATCAGCAGTCACTGCCCTTCTGGGTGGTCCAGGCTTCTGTTGAGTCTCTGAGTAGTTGAATCCCTGTAACCTTCCATTAGTCACTAAAAATTGCCATTTTTGTAATTCCATTATGTGGCTTTCTGTCAGTGTGGAGAGGTTTTAATGTTGCTTCTTGATCATCATCCCAGCAGTGGCTCAAATTATTATTTTTAAAGATGTGTGTCATTTCAGGGTAGCTGAATTAGTGCAGGAACGGGTCACAAATGAGCAGACCTTGCAGGGCAGAGATCCAGTTGGGCTCCCTGGGGGCACATCCTCACCAGCATCCAGAGAGGGGCAACAAATTTGGACATCCTGTCAAGGAATTGTGTCCCAGGAAACAGGGGAAATACAGATTTTTAAGTGGCCCTTATTCTCCTTCCTTGGACCCTCAGAAATGTGTGGGGAGAATGATGAAAAACCCACACTGCTGCCCATCTGCTGCTGTTCTTGGTGCTTTAATACCAGCAAGGAACCAGTCCTGCCTCCTTGTGCAAACCAGCTTTTCTGCATCTTCCCCAGCAGTGATTTCCTTGGATTGCATCTGGCTGGCTGGGCTGTGTGACAGCATTGCCAGCTCCAGGGACTTCAGCATTGCTCTCCTGACAGGGCTTTGGGTTGCTTTTTTTTAATTTCTTCTGACAACAGCACTATGAGGCTTTTGTCAGGTTAGCCTAGTTTGATGGTAGTTGATAGTAATTATACTGGTAATTAACCATACTTTTATAGGATGGCTCTAATTTGTCTGTAATTACAGCTGGAATGACAGAAATACTTCTCTGTTTTTAAAGGGAAGTAAAGTTCTAACCTTCATAGTGCAGGGGGGAAAAAGAGCTTGGAAATGTTATTTTCAAAAGATTAAAAGCTGGAGGGCTAAAATTAAGCCTTCAATTATGTTAAAGTCTAATCTTGTGATACTAAATCCTGTTTTATGTTTGGGGGATGTGACTTGTGTGTTTGGGGCTGACAGAATCACTGACATCAGAGCAGCCCATTAAGCCTTTGGGCATCCACCTTTTAATCTCCAATGGGAATTGATACAGGCAAACAAACCAACTTCTCCTGTGAAAAGTTTTGCAGAATGAGGGTGTTTTGTCTCCATAATTTGTGCCCAGCTGTGCCAGGTCTGGTGATACCTTACAGAGTTTGGGGTGAAGGGAATGATCCTGCACAGCTCTGGTGAGGAATTAAGTCCATGAAGTGTCCTAAAGCTGCTGGATAATCATTAATGGTAATAGTGTGAGGCAACCAAAGGCTTTCAGTGATTCTTTTTTGTGAGTTGTATGAAAATGTTGGAACAAAATAAGGAAAAAACCCTTTTTTGGGTTTGGTGGTTTTTTTGTTTTGTTTTGGTTTGGGGTGGTTTTATTTTTATTTTTATTTTTTTTCATATGCCTGAACTCATAATCCAAAAGTATTTACTAGAAGTTTTTAAGCTTTACCCTTGGATAGATTTAACTCTTTGCTTCGCCCACTGGCTCCTCACGTGTTTCCAGATTGGTTATTTGGTATTTATCCACTCTGAGTTGGGAAACATGTTCCTTTTGTGGGTAATTTGTTTTAGCCAATCCACATGACTCGAAAATGAGCTGAAATGCCTCAGAGGAGCCAATTCCTCCTAATGTATATATTGGATGTCACTGTTTCTCCTCTGCTCTTGGAGTATTTACCATCCAGTCTTATGCAGGGCAATGCTGTAAGTAGAAAAATGCTTATAAATGTGCCATTAAGCAGAAGAAAAGCCTCCAGCTAATCTTAGTGGGGCTTTAATTAATGATGAACTGCACAGATACTGTGTGCATTTAGTCATTCTTCCTACATGGCAATTAGGTATGTTAGGAGTCCTCATTCCTGCTTTCTGCATATGGATAGACAAATATCTGCTTCATTTAACATTAATTATGTATGTATGGGCCCTGAGTATATTCTTAAGGACACATCAGCTAATTAGAGCTGTAGGCTGAGACTAGATTCTCTCATTCTCCTCCTCACAGTGAAGGGGAAGGTTGAGGCTGGTCCAGCACCAACTTCCAGCTCCCAGAATGGAGCATCTTCCCCAGGAGGTTCTCAGCAGCCTCTGCCCTTCCCTCCCCCTGGCTCTGCCTTTGCCATGATCTCTGAACACCCTGGAACTCATCTCTTGACCCACCCCTGCCAGGGCCAGACTTCCACAGCCCAGGGGGCAAAAACTGGGACTGGACAGAAGGAGGAGTGGAGCCCTTTGCAGCTTTGGAGAGGGGACAGGGTCCCCTTTGGAGCTTTGGGGAGGGGACAGGGTCCCCTTTGGAGCTTTGGGGAGGGGACAGAGTCCCCTTTGGAGCTTTGGGGAGGGGACAGGGTCCCCTTTGGAGCTTTGGGGAGGGGACAGGGTCCCCTTTGGAGCTTTGGGGAGGGGGCAGAGTCCCCTTTGGAGCTTTGGGGAGGGGACAGGGTCCCCTTTGGAGCTTTGGGGAGGGGACAGGATCTCTGCAGGTCCTTCCAAGTGAACTCACTGCACCCTTGGAATAGCAAACACCCATGGGTGGTTTAGAGATACAGCCAGCCTGAGCTTCTGGCCCAGGCAGCTCCAGACTGTCAGATGCCTTTGGGGAACTTGTTAGATGGATTGAGGCTTTTGGGTGTCTCATTTGCACACACGAAAACTGAACACGAGCAAAACTTTCCATAACTCTGAAATCTTTGGTGAACTGCTCAGCTTTGGCCCTCATGTTGGTATCTGCCTCAGTCTGAGCAATCAGAATGGTTCTGATAAAGAAAATAAGCCAACCCTCTGAGATGGGGCTGTTTCCTCTCTGGGCACCTTCCAGCTCAGGCTGTAACATCAGGCAGGAGCTTTCAAATCAACTCGTTAGGAAGGATTTGGGACAGGACTTCATGTCTGTGCCTTCATTTCTAGAACACTCTCTGTCTCTCAGGCTTTCCTCTGTTTATGGCTATTTCTAAATTCTTAAAGACTGCTTAGAAAGGGAAATCATTGAGGAAAGGGGTAATTGGAATTTCCCAGAGGGAATGCTTTAAAGTGGCACCGACTCAGTGGTTGGCCAACAGTGCTCTGAGGCTTCCCATCCCCTGTCAGGGCTGGTTAACTCAAGGGCTTTCTCCCCTCGTGGGCTGTCAGGCCCAATTTGTCGTGTGGCAGGAGAGTAAATCAATGAACTGATTAGCAGTGGGTGAGGGGGGCCTTCAGGAATTAGCACTGGTGTGATTTCCATGGTTTGCTTTGTGTCTTTGAGTGGAAAGGATCACGATCAGGCCAAGAGAAATGGGATTTGAATGCCTGGATTTGGCCCAGGGAAAGCTTTGGGTCCACCACCCTGTTCTGGAGACAGAGTAGAAGGCTTTGAAACAAAGTAGATCAACTGCCCTTCCTTCCTGTAGTCCTTTCTCCTCTTTGTTTTAGCATTATTGATGAAGTGACCAAACTGGTACCTGGGCATAACTAAGGAATCAATGAAAAAGTAGATCTTAAAGAGTAAATCAATTGTCCTGCAGTGTGAATTGAGGTGTGACCTGGGTTTGCTGTGCTGTGTGTACCCTGCAGAAAGCACCTGGCTGTCAGGAGATGGATTTGACTTTATTTCCTTCAGTTGGCTTTTTGCAGGAGCTAATTTCTTAGGAGAGGAAGAGGCTGCTCATGGTGGTTTTCCCAGCAGAAATCCTAAATCCAAGCTCTCTGCATCAGAACTCTGAACCTTTGAGTCCTCTGAGGACTTCAAAGAGCTTCCTAATTGCTTGCAGTTAGCTAAGAGTTTAACCAGCTTTATTTAGATTTCCTTCATGTCTCTTCTCCTAAACTTTGTTCTCCTTTTTGACTGCACTTTTCAGACTCCTGTGTGTTGTCTTTTACTTTATGAGGTACATTTTTTTCCACTTAATATTCCAGTGTCTGTGTCTGAATGGACATACACGTGTCCCAAGACCTGCATGTCCTGTTACCTGTCCTTTAATGGGCAGGTTGACCCTTTCTCCACCCAGTCTCCCTCTGATTGCTGCCCAGGTTTGCTTCCTCTCCCCTCTGTGTCCTCTGCCCATGCAGGGCTGTCAGCATTGCCCATCTCTTCCCACCCTGCACTTCAGCTGCTCTTTCCACGCTTTCTGCCTCTTAGCTCTGAGTTCTGGTCATGAGGATTTACAGAAACCACAAAGGGGAAGTTTCATGTAAAATAGAACAAAATTTCAAAGATATGAGATGTGCTGTGACTGCTCCTGCAGCTGGGACTGCACTGGAGAGGCCTCAGAGCCCCCCTGGAAATGTGTATTTTCCAGATTTATTATTGAGGTACAGATGTGCACAACAGCACAAGGAACTTGGAAATCCCTGCTCAGGCAGCACCACTCAGACAGTGAGGGACTCAGAGTATGTGTTGCTTTGGCCAAAGCCTCATTTCTGGAGGCACCAGAGGGTGCTCAGCAGGTCCTGGCTGATGGGAGGGAACTGCCAGCAATGGCTGAAAGGGTGGATTTTTAAGTGTAGGGGGATTGTGGTCTCTGCTTGTCCAAAACAGGCTCTGTGCAGTGGGGAGGAGCTGTCCCAGCCTGGGCACTCCCTTAAAAGGATATATTTTGTATTTTACAGCATGGCAAGCACATCTCACAGAGGTTCTGATGCTGTCCAAGTGCAAGGGTGGGATACACACCAGTCTGGATTTTAACTTTGCCCACTTTTCCTGAGCCAAAGACAAGCACAGAGTCAACTTGTCCAGAGTTACCAGTGCCAGAGCCCAAGTCAGGTCTCAGTGAGGGGCAGTGTTCTGTTCAACAGTCCCCCTTTCTGTAGGGCTCTGACAGCATAATTTAACTGTACTGTAATTTATTATGCCCTGCTACATCTTCCACACTGCCAAGTTTGTAATTTTATTGCATATGATCAACATGCTGCTCATTTTCCCATTATCAGGGAAGTCTGTGGTTCATCCCCCTCACTCGTGGCTCATCCTGGAGCATTTCATTTCCATGACTGAGAGTTATCAGCATCCAATCCTTGAAGGTATGATTGGAGATAACAGCCTGAAGTTTCCCAGGTGAATAATTACTTCAGCTGTTCAGTTTGTGACACCTTTGGAGGGCCTTTCTTTCCCCCCCAGAGGAAAGCATTCAGCATTTTCTGAAGACCATGACCTTCTACAAGTCTATTTGCTTTGAACTCTCATTTGTGCAAAGGCTTCTATTAAGTGTCCTCAGCTGAGTTCTCCCACTCAGCCTCCAAAATGTTAATAAATGGGTGGCAGAGCAATGAGCAGTGTTTGTGCTACTCGACAGATCCTCCTCTACAGGTTGGTGCCTGTAATGTGTATTTTGAAATAAGGTTTTGCAAAACTACCCAAATGACTCTGGAGCATGAGCTGAAGTGACAGTTCTTGGCATCTGAGCTTCTTCATTGGGATCTGCTGAAAGGTCCTGGGTTTGTTGCCTGACAATCACTATTTACAAGGGTCAGCACAAAACCAGCATTTGGTACTTTGAAGGCATTAAGGCAATTAACTTCTCATTTCTCACTCTAAAGGAACCAGATACTGTTATAAAATCCAATTTCTATCTGCAAGACTCTTCTCTGGCTTTGGGACGTGGTGTTTGGTGCCAATGTTTGTCCCAATTCTGCTGTGTGTGTACATATTGCAATACCCCCCTGTGCATGGAGGGGCCTCCCCAGGGCTCTGACACAGCAGCAGCCCCCAAAAAAGTACTTACTTGGAATCTCTTTGTTACAAATGGGATGGGTTCTGAGTGCAGAGCCCCAGGGGAGCTGCAGGGGTTGACCCTCACAGGCAGGACTTGGTGACCCGTGTGCTGAAGAACAATGAACCTCGTTCTTGCATCTGCTGGTGGTTCCCCAGCTGTTCTTGCTCTGCCTCACTCCAAAGCTCCATTTCCTAAGGTTTGGGACTTTGGTCCAGGCTAATTTCTAGCAAGCAGATGTTGGTGAGGGCTTGCTTTATGTTCTCAGCCTGTGTGAGTCTCAAAAGAACATGTTGTGAGTTTTGAGGGTCCTGTAAAAGAACTCTGCGAGGTGACAACAAAATGCTGAACACTGGGAAGGTTCTGCTCTCCTGGTGCACTTTGCATTGGCCACTGTGTTTTCAGAGGCCTCAGCCCTGCCATTTGCAGGGCCTGAGCTGCTCTGCTGGCCACCAGCAGGCCCAGTTCCCAGGGAGTTGTTGTTTGGCATGCACAGCTCCAGGCCTACAGTTACAAACTTGGGAGTTTTAATACACCAACAGACACGATGATCTGTAGTGACCCATCCCCAAGCTCTTCCTCCTGTTGGCACAGATAGCAGCAAGCACAGTATTTCCCTGGGTGGGCAATTTGCATGGTCTGTCATCTGTGAAAGAGAGGAGATTTAAAATGCTCCACTGTAAATTACAGGAACACTCAGGCATGGCTGCTGTGGGATGGTGGGACTGGGGCTGATCTCTCCACCGCTTCCCTTATCTGCCCAGGGACATCTGCTCAACATCTGTGTCTTCTGACTGTGCAGATTTGTTCTGTGGCTTGTCACATTCACTGTTGCTGATCTCTTCCTTCCATTAATGTCGAGGCAACCTCTGTTGACACAACTGGACAGACACGTCACTGCAATTGGTCAAACCTCCCCAGAAATGTGGGCATCTTTCTGAAGGTGCTCTGATGATCAAATACTATTCAGGCTTGTTTCAAGAAAGTAGAAAAAAGAAGACAATTTCCCTTGGTCTTTCAGAGGTTTTAACCAAGGGATGTCCTTAGGGCTGAGAAAAGTGGCTCACTACAAAGGTTTACTCACTGTGCCATTTCAGTTCTTAAAAACGGGCTATAAAAACAGGAGAGAGACTTTTTACACAGGAAGAGGGTGACAGGACAGAGGGGAGCAGTTTAAAGCTCAAAGAGGGGGGGATTTAAAGTAGATTTTAGGAGGAATTCTTCCCTGGGAGGGTGGGCAGGCCCTGGCACAGGTTGCCCAGAGCAGCTGTGGCTGCCCCATCCCTGGAAGTGTCCAAGGCCAGGCTGGATGGGGCTTGGAGCAACCTGGGACAGTGGAAAGTGTCCATTGCCCTTGGCAGGGGGTGCCATCATCTATAATGTCCCTTCCCACCCAAACAACTCTGTGATATACTTTATTAGAAGATGTTAAGGATTTCTTGGTGTTTTTTTTTTTTGTATTTCAGGCTTTATTACTCTTCTGTGAAGTTCTTTATTTGTGAGATCCATCCATATTTCTGGGATGTTTTATAAAAAAAAAAGGCATTTGCTATGTCATAGCTAAATGTTTTTATCGTTAATTAAACCAACATGGATGTTTTACTGATTACAGTCCATGCTTTAGGAAGCAGCTCTGACCCCAGAGTGCCAAGGTGTGGGTGGGAGGGACATGCTGGGTCTGAAGCACACCTAAAGGTGTGTTGAGAATCCTGTTCTGTTGGGGGCACAACCACAAGGAGCTGGATAGAGCCTCTAATCGTCTCTTAATGCTCTGCAGGTATCACTGCTTGTAATGGCTTTTTATTACTGACCTCTGGACTAAAATTTTCAGAAGCAACTCAGGCTCTTGAACCTGTGCCCTGGTGGGTCACTTGGATACAGTGCCCATAATTCTCCAGGGCCGTTGTTTTGGTGGTGTGGAGGCAGTGCCTCGATGTCCCCCAAATTGGAGATTGTTGCTTTTCTTCTCCCAGGAATTTTCTGAGGTGCTGGGAAAGCTCTGCCTGACTCCAGTTGCTGGTGAGTGTCAGAGCCCAGCCAGCACCTCCAGAAAGGTTTGCAGTTCTCACTATCTCCTCAGATAATCCACATTTAGCCTTTATCTCCTGCAAGCAATTTCCCCGAGACCATCAAGGGCTTTTTGCCAGTCGATAAAGTTAATGATGATGGGTGCACAGTTCTCCTCCCAGAGCATCTCCCTCTGGTTTTGCCCATGATTTCACCCAGGATAAAACGCTGCCCTAACCCAGCCTGGGCTGGTGCTGCCAGGAGTGTCTGTGCCCAGGGGGACAGGCTGGCAGATTACAGTCATTAGGCCCTTTGGCAATTAAAGCCATTTTCCAGTTGTTTGTTGCTTTTTTGCCTCTCCAGGTTCACTTGTGCTTGTTTGACAGCCCCACAGTTGTTTTCCTACATCCTCTTTTAAGCACTATTTCAGCAGCCCCCGAGTGGTTCCTGCTGCAGCCTCTGCCTTCCTGACTGCAAAGACACTCCTCAAAATACTCTCCCTATTTTGCTGGTTCTTCATCCCAAATGTTGGCCTTTACCACAGAAAACTCCTCTCTGGCAGTTTTCCCTCTATCCATAAAGCTTTCTTAATATCTTTATTAATTTTATTTGGGGTTTTTTGGGGTGTGGGGTTTTTTTGTTTAATTGTTTGTGGATTTTTTCTTTTTATTTTTCATACACGGGAGCACTCCAGTCCCAACAGGATGCTCTCTGTTGTGGCAGGAAACTGTAGAATCACAGAATAATTTGGGTTTGAAGGGACCTTAAAGCTCATCCAGTCCCACCCCCTGCCATGGGCAGGGATGTCTTCCACCAGCCCAGGTTGCTCCAAGCCCTGTCCAGCCTGGCCTTGGACACTTCCAGGGCTGGGGCAGCCACAGCTTCTCTGGGCACCTGTGCCAGGGCCTCACCTTCCTGAATTTACTGCTTTTTGCATTAGTAATTATTTGATTAACATAAAAAGAGGCAGAAATAGGGAAAAGCTTTCCTGAGGACACACAGAATTACTCTCAGTGCAGTATTTTTGTCCTACCTGGAAAAGCACAACAAAATGTTTCTGCCCTTTTGTTACTGAGTGTTTTGCTTTATTAACATTTGCTTCACCCCAGGAATCCACACGAGGGTGAGTTTTACTCCTGTTATGTGGGAGCAGGTTCTCCATCCCAAATAATGTTGCTGAGGAGGCTGCTGGGAGCTTTTCCTCCTCCGCGGCCGCAGTTGTGTCTCTCTCCTCTGGGTGTCTGTGCTGCAGCACCTCTGATTTTCACATCCATCTGAGATGTAGCCACTCAGGTGCTTCCAGCCTTTCTCTCCAGGGTCAATGGCATAGATTCTTTTTTAATCGATGTAAATAAACACTTGTAAGCAGGACCCACATTTATGCATTCTCTGCCTATAAAGCAGAGGGCAGACCTTGCCTCGTTCTGTGAATTTAGCACGTGCCTGATGCTTCAGATGGTCAAAAGCCACTCATCAAAATCAAGCTGGAATTTCCTTTCTGTTTTAAACTTGTACTAATATTTCCCTGATTGCCGTTCTGGGGATCTGTGAATGCAAATGGGCAGTGAGACATTTGGATTCCTATTAGCACACTCTGGGCTAACTAATGTCATGCAAATTGTCAGACCTGCGTGGGAGGATTAGACAAAGAGTAGCAGCTGCATTTTTACATGCTGTGCTATGGGCTTGATTTTTTTTTTTTTGAAAAACAAATATCCCTAGTGGGAGAAATTAAATATTTGAAATTCCTCCTTCACTCTGAGCTGAGTACTTGGGAAAGAAGGTTTTGGTCCATCACTCCCAGTGCCTGTGGCAGGGATAACTCAGGATCTGTGCTGGACAGAACAGACTGGTTGGGATGCAGAGACTCCAAGAGAGCCTGTTCTAAAACATGATCAGGTTATATTTATTCTGGGATGAAAAGTGAGAAAGGAAGAAATGTGCCTATAAAATGCTTGGCATGGTAGAGAGACCCATTTTGGAAACAGAAATGATGGGAATGACATGGAAATCTGTGCAGAAGAGCTTAAATAAGAGAAGGGGGTGGTGGCAGGACTGAGTCTGGAGTATCCTGTTATTTTGTTAATTTTTAAACCAAGCTCTTTCTCCTGTCATATTTTGCTGTTCTATCAGTAAGGTGACCGAGGTCCTGAGGAAGCTCAAAGTTAGCTGCAAACTTGGGTTTCAAAGCTACAGATAGAGATGCACAGGCACAACCCAGATAAACATCCCTTTTGCAGCTGCTGGAGCACATATTCAGAGGGAATTTCTGTGGCTTCATCCAAATGCTGGTAGAGATAGTTCAAAGCAAGCAAAAATACATCTTTTTTCTTCTGAGAAACGTGTAACATGCTGGTATCTGGGCAGACACCTCTTTTGTTTGAAATCACACAAGGAATCCAGGCTGTAAGTCCTTAGAATATCATAGAATCACAGAATGGATTGGGTTGGAAAAGACCTCCAAGATCATCAAGTCCAACCCTTGGGCCAACTCCAGT
>JAWWLZ010000029.1:8157823-8173532 GCA_035041345.1 Poliocrania exsul | reverse complement strand
AGGCAGCAGGCTGGAGAGGAGCATCTTTAAATGAAAACTATAAGTTTAACTATGCCTTAGCAGAAAGCAATTACCCAGGCTGAAATTTGAGCCACCATCAGAATTAATACCCCATCACTCGCCAAGAAAAGACCTTTGGATATTTAGATTTCACAAGCAGATAGAGGGCTGGGTTTATATCTCAGGGGAAAGAGACAAATAGTAAATAGGAGTAGGCTTATTTCAGAGCACTATTAAGATGTCACCCTTTGTGTGGCTGGTGCCACAATTGCCATCACCTCCCTGGCACGTTCCAGCTTGATGGCAGATGGGTGGCACCTTTGCCCACACAGCTGTGGTGTTTGCATGCATAATAAAACCCATCTTGCCCATGAAACATTGGGGGGTTTTTCTCTTATATAATTTGTTGTGCCTGCATCCTGGTATATATTTTTATTCAATCTTTTACATATAAATGAGTTTTATTGAATAAATGTTGCCATTGTCCATTCCCCACCCCATATTTCAGCTCCGTAACTTCGGTGCCTTTACGATTCCTCTTCGATTCGATTGCAGTAACAAGTTTGTTTATTGCTTTTTAAATCTCCTGCGCTGACACTGCGTAAAATTAAGGACCTGGTTAAATTCTTTATGGTTTCAGGGTGTTTTTAAAATGCCACATTTCCATCCAGCTGGATGAGCAGGGTCACAAATCCAAGCCCAGATGTTGTGGCCAGCCAGGGCAGAGCTCATGGCAAGCCCTGCACAGTTTGGGGCAGAGGACTGAAATTCTGCACAAGCATTTGCAGCCCTTTTCATCTCGTTTTATTGGTTTTCCTCTTGTTTTACAAGTCTGTGTAAATCCAGGCTGGGAATCAGAGGAGGTGTGTGGCTGGCTGTGTTTGAAGGTTTTCTGAGCAAACCAACTTCTTTCCCTCTTGGAAGGCAGAGGGTGTGTGTTTGTGTGTGTGTGACAGGCTCATCAGCTGCAATTACTGACACAAACTAATTACACAGGGCTGGGACATACACAAATGGTGTAACTGTAACAGGAGAGCTCTGCAACCAACCAAAATAAAGTGAAGGCCCACAGCTCCTAATCCTCCTCTTCCTCAGGTCAGCAGGAGCTTTGCCTTTGCTGGGACAGGTTGTAGTGGTTTCCATGGAGCAGCAGCAGCTCTGGGGAGCACTGGGGGTTACTCTGACTGGTGGGACTGGAGTAAACTGGGGTGGAATGGGCTGGGCAGAGCCCTCCTGTGCCCTTGAGGTCAATGCCATATCACACCAGGGGCAAGGTCAGGTCTGCAGAAAAGACAAGTATTGTGCTGCTTTCCAGTGTCCTTTGCTCGAGGCTCGTAGGCTTTGTAGACCATTTCCAGGAGCTTTGTATCATCAACAAAAGTTAATTAAAATGTGACTTATCACAGGTTTCTTGATGCAGAAAGGGGTTTTTTCAAAAAACAATGCCATAGTGAGTAACATTGTACTTGTATGTGCAAGCACAGGGATGTGTTTGTGTTCTGTGTGTACCTCAGGCTTTGAGGTGGAGACTTTAATAGCCAAACTGTTAATTTTTCATGGAAAATCAGAGACTTAAGTCTATTGAGCAGCCTTTTCAGTAATGTGGCCAACACACTTTTTTCCTTTTTATTTATTTTTTTTTTATGTGGGGGATGTGTCCATCACTTTGACTGCAGCACCTGAGACTGGGGATACTTTTCAGCTTATAAAAAGGTCTTGGTGGCTATTTGGCTTCCCATTGTTTGTGCTCTCTTCCAAGTGGAGAAATGCTCTTCCCTGCTAAAGGAATTGAACTGCTATTGAAATCCTCTCCTTTCCTACAAAGCATTCCATTATGGGGTCAAGAGAGAGGACATGAGATAAAAAATGAATTGCAGCCCCTCCATTCCCAGGTGATTTGGTGCATTAAGGAAAAAGAGGCATTTCCATGGGAGTGAAATGGCACCAGATTATACAGTTATAGGTTGGATTCAAGTCTTTAAAATGAAACAAAGTTCATTTTAAAGCTTTGATTTCAAAAAGGAAAAAAGAAATGGAAAAGAAAACACAGAGGGCAGCCTGCTCTTCTTTTCTCTCACGCTTCTTGCTGCACTATCTGCATTTCTTCCAGCAGCACTTTCAGTGTCGTGGCTTTACATCTGACACGTGTTTCCTCCTTCCCATCACGCAGTAATTCAAAAGCAACAGTAAATTCCTTGCATAATGTATGGGCTGCTTTGCTTGGAGGGAAACTGTGCTATGCTCCAGGGCCCAGGCTCTGCCTGCTGCTCTGAGATACAGCCCTGCTCCAAACCCCAGCTGCTCCTCCCCACTGAAGTGTTCCATGGCTCTAAACGTAGGGATGCTTTATGTGGTCCACACTCAGCCTGCCATCCCAACTGCTCCCCAGTTGCTCCTCTGGGGTCTTTGCTGGAGATAAAGGTGTGACTGGAGCCCTTGCAGGCAGATCCCAGGGAGCTGAGAGGTTGCTCAGCTTGGCTGGCAGGGACTGCAGGGAGCTCAGGGAAGTCTTTCCCAGGAAATCTGCTGGGAGTGTAATTAGGTGGTGAGTCCAAGGGGAGTTGCACGTTGCTCCAGTCAGCCCAGTTTAACTAAGTAGGTTATCCAAGTGAGTGTAAGCACAGCCTGGCACTGAGGAGGGAATGCAGTGAGGGCAGAAGTGTGTGGGGCAGCCTGGCATGTGGGGCACCCCAGGCACTGCTGCACTTGCCTGTGTGAAGAGGAGGACGCCATGGAAGTTACTGAGACAGAAACAAACAGCTGCTGGGAGGATATGTATTTACAGTGTGCATGGAACTGTACTTTAGAGCTGGCAGAGGATGTTGGGTCAAATACCCCAGGGGTCAGGCCTAATTAAGATGTTGGGATAGGATTCTCAACTAATTATGTAGGGAAAGTGAGCTCTGTAATGTTGTGTGCACAAAGGAGATGTGATCCCTGATGCATGTGCTGTGCTGGAGCCACCCTGCCTGGGGTGAGCAGGGGGGCTGGGGCAGCCCCTCCCTCCCAGCTACAGCCCTGAGCAGTGACCACGTCTGAGCAAACAGTGCTGTGCTGGAGGATATTCCACAAGGGAAAAACGAGGCCAAATTTCTGTCTGCCTCGTTCATTGTAAATCATTGACTGGGAATTCTCCTGTGCAGTGAGGACACCCTGCTGAGCATCCCCAGAGCATCCACCAGCACCAAACCCACCACAGACTAATCAAACACCTTCTAACCACCCTTCCTCCACGGCAGAACAGCTTCCTCCTGTGGTGATGCTGCTCACATTGTGGTGATGCTGCTCCTGTTGTGCAAAGGCACCAAATATCCCACATTGAGCCACAACCCAACTTCTCTGAGAAGCAGTATTTGAGAGTTTTTCTTGCTCCCACAGACATCTGTGGCCACTTCCACTGAACTGAAGAGTAAGTTTTAACTGGCATTGCTTAAAGCAAGGGAAAGACAGCCAGGACAGAAATTTTAAGTGTCTCCAAGAATGTAAAAGGCTGCTACAGAAGTGATGGGTATATTCTATTCCCTCATGCCAACAGGCTCATGCTGAAGGAGAGCCAGCTTAGACCTTAGGGATCAGCTTTCCTACTGCTGAGGACAGGAAAATGCTAAAACAAGACATCATCCTCTCCATGCAGTACATTTTAAAAGGCTTCCAAACTAGGTTAGACAAACATCTGGGACTGTAACCCTGAGACAGCCATGGAAAGAGCCTTCCTGCTGCTCCTCCTCAGCTGGGGCTCTCCCTCTTCCAGCCTTACAAGCCCCTTGTCCTTACACAAATCTCTCATAGCTCATCTTTGTGGCTGAGGGTGGTTAAGAAGGGCAGTTGTGTAAGGTCTTGCCTTCAGGCTGTGGCAGAGAATGAGAACTGAGGCTGCCACTGAACAAGGGACTGATCAAATCCCAATGACATCTCCTTGAAGGCAACAAATTTCTCCTTGGGCCAGTCAAATTTGGGAGTTACTGAATAACTTATTTGAACTCTCTGTGCTTCAGAGTTTCCTGGAAGAGGAGTCAGCTCTGTACAAATGGAGAGCAGGACACTGTGTCCTGGTTTCCCAGAGCAGCCCCTGTCACTGAGTGCACTGTCCCTGTTGGTTTTCATCAGGGCATTGAAATGACCCAGTTTTCTCCTGCCTTGCTATTATCCTCCCTCACTTACAGGAATTGGTGACACTTAAAGTCATCCTCCTTTGAGGAATGTCAACTGCTAAGGCATCAGGACAGGTAGTGGAAATTTCTGATAGGGAAGAGCATCCAAAAAAGGGTTTCTGGGCTGAGGGATGAGGTTTGTGTGGGCAGGGGGCTTGGCTCTGTCCATGCCATGGTGCACAGGGCTCACAGCTTTCCAGGACAGCCAGAGGGTCTGGGGAGGTGGCAGCAAAATAAAGGTGTGGGCAACAGCAGAGGTGTCATCATTGCATCTTTAGACCTCATCCAATACAGGGAAAAACCCCTGATATTAATATTGCATAAAAATACAATATAATCAGCTGCTATTATAGTCTATTTGTGCTTGAAATTCAAATGTTTGGGACTGAAGTTCACTTCATATATGCTTTTAAATAAAGTTAATGTGTTCCCTCCTTCCCTCTCCCCTTACTCTGTACTGTATCTTAATGAATAACAGGCTTAATCACTGTAGTATCAAGATAGGTTTTTACAGCCCTGCAAATGTTCTTTGGTGTATAATTTGTACATGCTTCACTCATCTATTATCATTGTTCTTCCTAAATGAGAAAATGCAAATGTTACACCAAGGGCCCCATCTTCCCAGCTTACCAAATATAATTCCTGACAGCAACATGAAATTGTTTAGCATAATTTTCCTGTTAATAAACTGCCAATTACAGTAATTTAGTTCTTCGTTTCTGAAGACCAAAAGGTATATGATGATTTCCAACACTCTCCCAATTAATGTCTCACTTTATTATTTTGGTCTGTCTGAGAAAACAAAAAAATGGGGAGGACTCAGTTGTTAAAGTGCAATTTTCTTCCAAAAATCCAGCAGCTTTTCACATCTGAGAAGCAAAATGTGATTTTGTGGGTGTGCACTCCCCCTTGGACGAGCCCATTCCTACCTATAAAAGACTAAGAACAGCACCAGAGGTATCTGCATTGCACAGGAATGGGAGTCAGCTTGAAAAACTACCAAATTAAACTTGGTAAAAGCTCTCAGAAACACCTGCCAGCAATGAAAAACTTTTTTTCTTCTGCCTGTAACTTCTGTTTGTTGTTCAAACTCAGATGGTTACGCAGCACTTTATTAAAGTCAGTGGGAAATACTGCGAGGGAGGGAGGGGGGGGAGAAGAATATTTAAGGAAATGTTTATGGTTGCTGGGAAAGATTGAGAGGGATTATGTTTAGAAACAATTATGTTTTGAGCAGCTCTTCACAAACAGTGTTTTCTGTTCACATCTCTTCCCAACTTTTCTTATTAAACAGAATTTGCATGAAAACAGAATCCTTGTTTCTTAAGGAGTTTATCTGCTCCTCCTGCTCATTCCCCATCTGCTCCTGAAATCATCATTCTCTGTGATACAACTGAACAGTTTCTGAGGCAAGTCAGGCTGATTTTTAATCGAGGATAAGCAATAGAGGGTGTCTTGGGAATTAAAAGTCCTACTTTCAGTGCAAGTATCTCAGTGGGTAAATGTGGGAAACAAATGGTTTGGTTTGGGGAGAAGCTGAAGGAAATAAGTGAGATGGATGGAGCCCTTTGGATGCCTTGGTTTGGATACTGACTTTTTCCCCTGCTATTTGGAAGCATCTTAAGAACCTGTCTTTTATTTTCCAATCTATTACTTTTTCCAAGAACACATTCACAGACTCTGTGAAAGAATTTAGCAAATTTTGTCACAGGTAATTACACCTCAATTAAAAAAAAAAAAAGAAAACAAAACCCCCAAAAAACTCTCCTAAAAAACTAAAAACCTCTCCTGAGAGTCCCCTCTCAGTGCTCCTGAATGGTCACCCAGGACCTTCAGCACCTGAACCCAACAGCCCCTGTGCTGAAATAGCTGCTGGGACCAGCAGAGCAGCCAGCAGGGCCCCCAGAGCTGGGGGAGCTCCTCCAGGCACAGGGGATGGCTCTGTCCAGGGTCCTGCAGCACCTGCACAGGCACAGAGAGCTGGGGCTGCTGAACCGGGAGAGGAGAAGGCTCTCTGGAGACCTCAGAGCCCCTTCCAGAGCCTGAAGGGGCTCCAGGAGAGCTCGAGAGGGACTTGGGATAAGGGATGGAGGGACAGGACGCAGGGAATGGCTTCCCACTGCCAGAGGGCAGGGATAGGTGGGATATTAGGAAGTAATTCTTGAGTATGCAGGGTGGGCAGGCCCTGGCACAGGTTTACCAGATAAGCTGTGGCTGCCCCAGCCCTGGAAGTGTCCAAGGCCACGTTGGACAGGGCTTGGAGCAACCTGGGCTGGTGGAAGGTGTCCCTGGGCAGGACAGGGGGTGAAATAAGATGAGCTTTAAGGTCTCTTTACAGAGAAATCGTGATGGCTTTGAGGAAAAAAAATCCAAGGGAGCTTCTCTGGGGACTTCACTCCAACATGGAGCTGCTGAGCTGGTTGCATGGCTCTGATGTTGATGGGGTTCACCTGCTCAGCCATCACCTCCACAGGGCAAGGGCTCCAAGAGAGGTTCCTCCAAGGCTCTGAAGGCTGAATTGGAACTCAGAAATTGGAGTTATGAGACTTTGAGAAGGTGCAAGTGTGTGTGCCCCTGAGGTGCCTTTTGATAAGTACATACTATTGATAGCACTTTTAAAAGCCCAACTCAAGAGCTGCAGTTAGAGGGATTTTTCAAGATACTCTTGACTATTATGAGATTAATGGAGATGGGGCAGTTTGTAACCGGTCCATTAATTTTAATCGCTTGGCTCAGTTTGTATTAATGAGGGAGAAGTGGGTGAATCCTGCAGAAAGAGGAGAGAATCTGCACCTTCAAGGCATGTGTGGTGATTCTGCATTTTGTGTTCAAAAATCATTGCTAAGCACTGGAAGTTACTGAGAACTGGATGTCTGAGCTGGACACACCAACACGCAGGGCAGAGCAGGGATATCTGAACCACAGCAGTGTCAGGTTAAGCAAATTCTGAAATAAATCTGGGGAGTGAAATAATTGCATTTCTTCCCTCAGAAGACTTTCCCCTGTGCATATGGGAGAGTGCTGGGATAGATTTGCCTGTGCTTTTACCATGAGTGTGGGTTTATGAGCATGTTATGGGGTTTTTTCATACACTTGAGTGTTTGGACAGAGCTGAAAGAATCAGATCAATCATATCCCTTTTCAAGTGCCTTTGGTATAATTTTTTATTTTTTTGTTTTTAAATTTATAGACTTGAGACTTGGGGCTCTGTGCTGTTTCCTCCTGGTCTTGAAGCCAGTAAGGGCTCTTCTCTTCCAGCCTGACCTCCCTCCCCTGCTCTCCCTGGAAGCTCTTTGCCACAGCCCCAGGCTGGAAAAGGCTGCCAAGGGGCTGCCCTGGCACTGGTGTCAGGATATTAAAGGGAACAAGGAGAGAGCTTTAAATGGGAGTGACACCCTGAGAATCTGACCTGGGGCACCACCTCTGTGCCCATCCATCCATCACCCATTAGTCACTGCTGAGCATGCAGCCAGGGCAGGGCAGGCAGAGGGGCTCCTGCCACCCCCAGGGTGGGTGCTGTGCCAGCCCAGAGGTGATCAAACATGATGGCATGGCACGGGATGAGCTCTCACCACTAGGAAGCCTCCAAATGTTTGTAGTTATAATTAGGAAATGTTCTAACACTCCTATTAACCTGATTGATGTGAAGTCTTGGTTAGGCAGAAAACTGATTTTTCCCCAAGTGGCTGCAATAGAAGATCCATTTAGTTTGAAATGGAACTTAAAAGGAATGCAAATTACTGATGATCCCTGTAAAACCCACGAACAGATGATTAGGTGGAAGAATGATTAGATGGAAGAAACCCCCAAAGAGGGTGTGTGTTGTGAGAGGGTGACAGGTTTTGTCCTATGGATAGGACCACAAGAGGGTCTGGGTGGAGTGTAGAACCACACCAGGCTGTGCCACTGGTCCAGAGCAAAGCCTGCTGACACAGTGCCACCATCACCCACTATCAAATTCAGGACATGTCTGCCCTGAAAGGATGAGATTGTTCTAGAGCTGTGAGCAGAAAACCCACATCAAACCCAGGCTGGTTTCTCAGTGCCCTGCCATGGGTGTGGAACTGAGGACCAGGCTGGTTTCTCAGTGCCCTGCCATGGGTGTGGGACTGAGGACCAGGCTGGTTTCACAGTGCCCTGCCATGGGTGTGGAATTGAAGGCCAGGCTGGTGTTTGTGTGTTTGAGCTGCCTGTGCCACCCTGGGTCAGTGCTGTTTCCAACACTCTGCACCTGCCATTGCACTTCACTGACCTAAAAGAGCAATAAAATCTGCTCTCTTTGGAATGGAATTCTGAGGGGAAATTGCTGCTTTTCAGAACTGAAATGGTTTCTGTTTGAGGTTTCCCTGGCACAAATGCCCCAGTGATGCAGCCCTGGCTGGGCACTGTGGCTCTGCACTAGGCCAAATTGCTCACTTAAAGATCTTGTGTGCCCACAATGCCAAGTTTCTGACTTAAAGAAGAGCTTGTGTGCCCCAAAGCTTTGCTGTTCTTCAGGTGTATTCAGTGGTTTAATAAAAGCTCAGAGCTCTCCATGCAATCCTTGCTGTCTGTGCCATGAATTAAACTCCTGCATTCCAAAGGATTTGAGGCTGACCTTGAAAACCTTGCAAACCTGTAAGCATGAGGAGGACACACAGAGCCAGGGTGGGTCATGTTTTACCTGTACACAGGCAAACAAAGTTCTGTGATACAATCAAAGGACAAAAATGAGCTCTAAGTAGATGCAATAAAGCCACAATGACAGTTATTGGACAGCACTTTGTCCCGTGATTATTTATGTATTAGTTGAAGCCACAGTAATATTAAAGTCACCCTCACTAAACATACAACACTTGGTATTTTGACAGCACTTCATAAGCATTAATGAATTAAGCTGAAGTAAACACTTCTCTAATATCAGCCTTTCCTGAACTGATGTGCAAAGGCAGATTAAAGGCAATGAGGAGCACATTGCAGTTCAAGCACATAAAACCCATCACCACCTGTTCAGGACTTGAGGGGAAAAAAACCTTGGACCTTCTATGTGGTGCAGACCCACTAATGAAGTATCAGAAGTGACTTTTATGTGCCCTGTCATTGAACATTATACTAATGTAGGGTAAGAAGGTCCAGGATAACAATATGGGTCGAAAGCTCAGGGAGTTTGGACTTACAGTGATAGAGAAAATCTGTGCTAATGTGCTGGGAAGGAAAAAAAAGGAAATTTTAGCCCAAGCTAATCTCATATCTCTCTGGTTGGTTGTCAGAATGCAGGTGATGCCACATTCAGGGTTTGTAGTCTTGTAAAAATAACCCAAGGTGTGAAGTAACACTGCACAGCAGCAAAGGATGTGGGGACAGTCAGCAGAGACAGCGAGTGCCCAGCAGGGGTTGGTGTCTGGGGGAAGGTGTAGAACCACTTGCTGTTACCAACTTGGCCATGTGGGGTTTGGCAGCAGCCGGTTTTGGGTGATCCCCATGCCCAGCAGGAGCAATGTGCCCTTTGCTGGGAGCTGGGGGTGCCAATCTGTGCCAGGGAGCACCAGGCTGAAGGCAGGAAGGGCCAAGTACTCACAGCCCAATTTTTTGGAGAGTCCTTCACACAAAAGTACAACTTGTTTGAGTTTTGGCCAAGCAAAACTCAGATATCTGAAAGTTGGGGGGTTTTGCTGAACACACAGAAACTCCTGAGAGCAGATTTAATTCCCCCAAAAATACAGACAAAAGACTTTCTTAGCATCTTAATGATCCCTTTGGGAAAGCTGGCCAAGTCAGACAGTAACATTCTGTAAATCCTTGTTATCTGTGCTTGCTTTACTAATGAGCCTGAGTATCATATTTAAATCCCTGTAGCTGCCTCTCATATATTGGCTGCTGTGAAAATAAAATATTCCCATTCAGCATTTGCTGTAAATCATGGGCTGTGCTCCCAAAATGCCTCTCCTGTTATTAGGGTGTTGTGGGCCTTGGAATGGTCACTGTGATGGATGGGCTGGTGGAGGCCATCAGAGAGCAACATTTCAAACCCAAAATGTTACAGCTGTTGGAGGGTAATTGAGATACTCTGTATTTACACAGGTCTGCCTTGGAAATATTCCTTTAGCAAAGGCTACTTCTGATTAAGGGCTTTGTTCCTCAGATCAGGGCAAAGGCAAATTCAAAGAGCAAGAGGAAAAAAATAGAAAGGGAAGCTGGCAAACTCAAATGGGACATTTCCAGTATAGCCCAGCTCATGACTGTGGGCATTGTTTGGAAGCAGAGGGATGAGATTCCATTTTGGAGGGGATTGTTCAGTGATGAGGCCAATTTTCTTTTGATCAAACTGATCAAGCAACATTTTCCAAAAGGGTTATTTATAGTAGGTTCAAACTCTAGGAATGAGCATTTGTTGGGTAAGGCTCTCCTTCCTTGATGTGTTTTGCTGCTTTTTCAAGCTGAATTAAGAGCACCAAATAATTATTTGGAGCTTTGTGTGGGTCTGGGTCCCCTCAGGTCAACAGCAAAGCCACCAGGCTCAAAGCTGTGCTGAGCTTGTGGCTGGGGAGCTGTGCCTGGTCCCCCTGCCCCAGGCAGGGGAAGGAAACAGGATTTTAGAGGCAGAACACCCAGACATTCAGCAGATAACTACATTTTTAACTTGCAGCCTCTGGGAATGCTCCTCAGGGAGCCAGAGGAAGCAGCACAGGTGGTTATGAAGAGGCTCCCAGGGAGGGTTGTGTGTCCAAGGGAATTGTTGGCTGGGAGAGCACAGACTCTCTTTGTGTGCAGGAGTTTTTATGTCCTGCTGCCTCATTATCTCAGCAACTTAGTAGAGTTTTATGTCTCTGTTGTGCTGCAAATGGACTGCCCATAATCCCCTTTTTATAGACTTAATCTGGTGGGTGAGAAACACCTCTGGAGTCAGCTCAGCATCTTCCTCCTGGTGCTGGGGGCACAGTGTGGGCAGTTCCTGGGCAGGCTGCAAACCCCCCTCTCTTCCAATCTCACTTTCAAGAGGAGTTGGTGCTGACACCTCTGTGTGAGATACAGGGCTGTGTTTACTCCTGGAAGGATCCCCACCAGCTGCAGGGCTCTGTGTGCACTCTGATAATCTAATTAACAGCCCCTTTGGAACCTCCAAGTTACCTTTGGACAAGACTCTAAAGCTGGTTTGTGAAGATTTTGGGAGCTCAGGTGCTTACTGAGACAGGCTGGATGAATTCAAGCAACGGCCTTCTCAAACATTCAGCGAAATAACTATTACCATTTCACATTACCTGTACACACAAGGCAGTTAATTTGTTTCCAGTGAACATTTGTACAAGTGAATTATTCACCCATCTGCAATATTTATCTTTAAAATGACTAGACAATTCAGCTCTGTGTGGAGATGTGCCTGTGTATGAATTCATAAATCCAGGGGCGCTGGCAGGACATTTTCTGCAGCAGCTGATGATCTATTTATTCTCCTTTTTCTTCTCTCCAAGGGTTAGCCCAGGCCCTCCTGCTTTGACATGAACTGCAAGCAAACAACTTGTGGAATATTTAACACTTCCTAGTTGGAATGTGAAGCTCCAGGAGTGCTCTCCAGCTTGGCAGGTGAGCAGCTCCCAGATTATTACAGAGCAGCAATTTGGGGCTAATTTTTTCCTTTCACAGAGAAGGCAGAATGAGCAGAAGGGATTATGTGAGGAGCTGAAATTCCTGAGCTCAATGTGGAATTGCAAATGCAAATATGGAGCCTTTGCTACTGTGAATGGTCAGCTCTGAGCCTTCTAGAAGAGGGAGGATTTCTGGGAGAGGGTGTTTCTTTCTGTTCAGAGGTGCTTGGAGCTCACACGCTCTGGGGCAGCACAAAGAGGATGCAAAAGGACATAAAATCACTGGGCTAGATATTGAAAATAGCCCCACCAATACTGCCTTTCCTGGGATTGCCCCAGACCTGGCATTGCCCAGGGCTGGCACTGCCCCTGGCAGGGAAACAACTGGAATTGCTCTGTGTTTAGACAGCAAATGCCTTTCCAGGAGGAAAAATGGGAAAAGTGGTGCTGGCAATTGAGAGTTTGCTAAACTAATGATTCAGAAAGCTGTTTCAACAGCTTTACCCTAAAAGAGTCTGGGCTTTAAAGAGCAGTGAGAATCTTTTCTGAATGGCCTTGCTGTGTGGTCATTAATAAAGCCCTTCTTGGCCAGGGAAGATCCTGTGCTTGAGGGACCAACCCCTGAGCCTGGAGATCTGGGGCTTGATCTCAGCTTGGATGAACCAGAGCAGTTCCAGCCAAGCAAGCAGCAATTTCCAAAACCTCAGGAAGTAACCCTGAATTTCCAGTGCCCTGAGCTGCTCTGAGCTCTTACAGCAGTTGGTGTTACAGTGACATTCCAGTCTAGTGGCTGACACGCAGCAGACAAAGAACTGGGCCTGAATTTCTCTCCAAGGAGTCCCTTTCCTGAAAAGGAAAAAAAAAAAAAAGAAAAAAAAAAAGAAAAAAAACGAAAGGGGGTTTTGTTCATGTGCAAAGGAAAGACTGGATTTTTCCCAGCTTTAAATTATCCTGAAATGACTCATGGATCTTACCTTGAGAGTGAAGTGGTTCTCCACATTAAAGAGGCGTGTGAAGGCAGCAGCTAAAACACTGTAACCCATTTCCACCATTGCAGGACTTGAGTTCTGCTAATGCCTGTGTAGCCTTTGTTAATGTCTACATGGAGGAGAGAGTGTTTTACACTTGAACTTTAGTACCTGAAAGTGAGAACAGTGCAGCTGCAGCTGTGGGCACACAGCAGAAATGATCAGACCCACTCTGGCTCTGACTGTCAAGTACCCAAAAAATACCCTGCTGGAGAGTAGGGAAGTGACAGCAAAGATGTGCCTGGTAAAGCAGAGTCTAAATTGAAATAGTCCTGGATTAACCAGCCCCCAGCTTTCTAACCTGCATGGTGGTGTTACCTGAGCTGTTCCCTCTCCTGTGCCCTGTCCATGCTGCTCTAATTAGAGGGATAACTAACGAAGCACCGTGACATTGCTAACGGGGATGGGCAAGTTGAGTCAAACATGCAGATGAGCTTTGAAGTTTCCTGCAGTCCTAAAGATTTTATGGTAATTTTCCATTTCTGCACAGGCATATTTGCATTTTGCAAGACAGCTTAGCTGGAATCCTCTGCCAGGTGTTGCCAGTCTGTTGTCAGTTGGGTACAGCTACCACCTTAGACAGGGTTTAATATCACTGCGCCCGTTGTCTTCAATGGGCATCTGGAATTTGGCTCCTGGGCACTGATCATGGGTATTCCAGGGCATCAGTGTGACCTACTGAACCTCCCAGACCCAGTCTGCAAAATGCCATGGGCAACCCAGCAGCAGATGGAATGTGAGTGACCACTGCCCTGTGGAGCATCCCTCACCTCCTCCAGCTCTCCACCTCTGAACGTTCATTCCCTCTCACTGAGGCTTCTCCTTCTGTCCCATCCCTCTGCAGCCCCACAATGCAAACCCCTCTTTCTAGGGCTCTGGGCACCACCTGCCCCCTGCAGACCCCACAGCCAGCCCAGCTGTGTCCCCACCCCTGCTCCTCTGGCCTCCCCTCCCTGCTGCTCAGCACGATGGTGGCTCCAGCCCCTTCTCGTGGCTGTGGCACATTTTCCTGCCTCACTGCCCACTGTATTTTCAGATCATGCAAAAATTCCCATCAACTCACGGGTCCTGCTCCCCCAGCCCCAGCTGAGCTGTGACCAGGTGCCAGCCCAGCCCAGCCCTCATTTATTAATCAGTGGCTTGTCCACTTGATTATTTCTCCAGCTTTGCTGTTTTAAAGCTCTATTGAAGTTCATGTAAATCCTGCTCCAGTCTCACTCTTGCTCTCTCCTTCTGTCCCTTCCTCAGGCACACAAATCAAAGATTATTATTGACCAGCATTTAATGCCAGGCAAAAAGAAAATCTGCTTTCATATAATATGAAATATTAATAAAACATTAATGAGGGCAAAGGAGAAGGTTGCAAACATCATGGGCAGCTCTTTCCTCCTGCTCCAACACAGGACTGAGACATCCCTGCACTAGGCTGGGCTTTCAGCTGCATTGAAATCTGAATTTGACTTCTAAATCCAGATTTGGAAAATCAAGGGACTTACAACTCAAAAGGACTGACTGAGAGCCCTCAGTGCTTTTATCCTCTGCATACACAGGGTGGTCTCTCAAACAGCAGTGCTCAGAATTTGAATATCAATCATTTTATCAAAGTTGGGCAGGTTAAGCACTTCCAAATGCTGTGCCTCATTTAGCCAGACATTCACTCCTGCTCTGCTGTGTGTTCCCCATGAAAGGAGAGTCAGATTTCTCATGGCAGAGACTGGTGCTCAGAAAGCAGCAGCTGAGCTCAACTACTCAAAGGGGCTTTGACAGGTGAGTGCCCATTCTGGTTCAGAGAGACCTGGCCTGGCTGCAAGTTGTTCCTCAGGAAACCCTCAGGGTAGAACTCACATGCTCAAAGTGCCTTCCTGTTATTCTCCTATTAGCTTAGGAACAGGGTGAGGGAGAAAATAAGGAATTCAGGTGTAAAGAAAAGAACCAGAAAGTTAAATGCAGTGAAATCTGTTTGGAATAAATCAGATCACTTTGGCTTCCTCATAACCACAGCAGAGAGATCCCACCTGAGCTGCAGTGAGACCAACAGTCCCACTCTGCTGGAAAAGGTGATGCAGAAACAGAGCCAAGAGAAAACAGAAGGGTAGGAAAAAGTGAAAAATGGAAGAGAAATACGGGATGAGAAGAGCAGGACAAAGAACACAAACATAATGAGAATTGCATCTGTAAAATCCAAAGACCCAAGAGGAGTCTGTTGTGAAATGAGTTATTTGTTGGCAGATTGTGGAGCAGCTCCACCAGACACATCAGCTCCTCTGGCTCCACGAGGCCCTGCTGAATGAACTCCTGGTGCCCTGGCTTTGATGCTCCCCTGGGTTGCACCTGCCCCTGATGTGGTTTATGTGGGGTGTGTGAGGGAAGATGATGCACTCAGAGTAATTGTCAGCTAATAACAGAGTACAGGAGAAACAGGGCTAAGAAGATTATGGGAGCTGCCCAACCTGAAGATCTATCACTGTACTTGAAACATCAGATCATGCTTGGAAAAAAAAAAAAAAAAGCCACTCTTGGCTTTTTTTATCATGAACTTTGAAGAAGCTTCAGTGCTTACCAGAACCTGCTGATTGTTTGATCTTCAAGTTAAGTGTAGCCCCTGATAGATTTATGAGCTGCTGAGAGAGAGAGAAGCAGAGTTATGTTTCCACCACACTCTGGAGCACCCAGAGATGCTGCAGACTTTTAAATCATTATTGCCTGTTGGGGAAGCTTTTGTTTGCACTGCCCCTGCATGACAGTTCATCCTCATTTTGCTCTCTGAGGATCCTCTCCAGCCATGACCCACACTCTGTGTAAGGGGGAATGTAAAGCAATGGACTTGAAATCAATATTAATTCAGGAGTGTGTTGGATTCTTTCCTCCTTTTGTGACAGGTGCCCCTCAGGGTGTCACAGCTGGGCAGCCTGAGGCTGAGGAGCCTCCCAAGGCAGGGCAGGACTCTGGGGTTCAGAGGGATGTTCCT
>JAWWLZ010000029.1:8146407-8157723 GCA_035041345.1 Poliocrania exsul | reverse complement strand
AAATCTGTTGAGCAACTGCTTGGTTTGATCAGTGTTTGAGTAGGATGGGTCTGGCCTGGGTTTATTTTGTTTTACTTTAGGTGGAAGTGAAGGTAGAGAAAAATGTAAGTTTAGTTTTTGCTGGGTTTCTTTTGGGGGAGCTTTTTAGGTAGGTCTAAAGTTTGTCACTTGTGAACTTAAAATCAAGACTAGACTTTCTGACAGTCATAGCAGAGATATTAGAGCATATTTGAAAGGAAGATCAAGTAGATATTCTGAGATTTTATTGGAATTTCTCCTCCCATGCAAGAGGTGAAGTGGGAGGAATCCCAGGGATTTGGGAAAGAAAAGCTGAGGGTCAGTGTGGCACTGAGGTCCCTGCAGGATGCCAGATACATTCACATGAACAGTTTCCTATTTAAAGACAAGAACACACCATTTAATGTAGATTTGAGCAGGTAACACTGGAAGGACTCTGAGAGGAACTGGCTGTGCAAAGAGCAACGAGCCAAGATGGTTTTAGGGGCAACAACTCAGGAGACTGAGGGGGGAAAACGCTTAAATGCAGATAACAGGGGAGAAGCTTCCAGTCTCTGATCAAGCACTTACCCAAACAGCCCTGACAACAGAGGTTTGAGCTCATGAGATTTGGGGTTTATTTCTGGCTTTGCAACTTTTAATTTTGAGCAAGTTGTTCTATTGCTCTCAGCCTCAGTTTGCTGTGCTTGCCAAAGGGATTGTGGCACCACCTCCTTCCCAGCACACTTTGCCACCCTTTGCATGGAGGTGTGTGATAAAAGTTGAGCACTCTTTGCTGCACCCAGACAGTGCTTTTCCAGCAGCAATGGCCAAGGGGGAGAGAAGGCCCCTCATCCAAGGAGGCTGAGGATGGAGCCCCTCCCTCAGAAGAGAGAGGAGGGTGAGGCTGAAGGCTCCTGTGCAGGTCTGCCCTCTGCATGCTGTGCCTCTGAGAGGGATGGAGGAATTCAGTTGCCAGCACTGTTAATTTGGCACCTTTAGCCAGGTAGCTATAAAAAGTGGTGAGAAAATGATGAATCGTCAGTCTGAGGTGCTTGGCAAGGGCTCTTGGTGGAGCCTGTTTGCAATGGCCCGTGGCTTTCCCTGCTCAGAGCAATTCTGCTCGTCCTCTTGGCTGCCCAGCAGATGAGCAGAATTACTGACAGCAGAAATAGTCCCAACCAGGGGATATTAAGCAAGCCCTCTGATGACTGATGTCTGCTCTGCTCCCAGTGCAGTTATCACTCATGTGATTTAAGTTCACTTCAGTGACATTTCTGCCCTTGAGGGTTTCTCTCCTCCTCTGCAGAACTGTGTGCACTTTACCTGAAGTTTTGGGAAGAGCCAGGCAGGGAGGACCTTCCCCCTGCAGGGCTGCCCTTCCATCAGTGCCAGGGGCAGGAGCCAAGCAGGGCTTTGGCAGTGACAGCAAATGTCACAGGTACCCCAAAGCTTGAGTTAATTCTCTGCTGGCCACTTGGCCAAAGCTCAGTCTGATGTCACTGCAGAGTCCTCATTGCCCTGTCTGGGTGTCCAAACTGAACCAGCAGGTTTGGGCAAAGGGGAGTCAGACAGACCACCCAGAAAAAGGCAGTGGGAGAGGCTGGGGAGGATCTTTAGCTCTGAAATTGGTTTCCCTCCCAAACCTTGGTGGCTTTCAGGACACACTGCCTGGAGTGGCTTTAGGGGGGTTACCACAGCAGGAACAAGGAGTGACAGAGGAGCTGTTCCTGCTATCTCGGCCAGGGAAGGAAAAAAGGCCTCTTCTGACATCAGCCTGTGCATCAGAGCCTATAAATAGATGAATCAAGGAAGCTCTTACAGTATCAAACTAGGAAAATGTGATGTAACAGCTTCATTATCATATTTATGTCCTCCTAATCACTCTCTGCTGAGATGACTGCAAGCCCAGGATGGATTTCTCTCTAATAGGATCAAGTGTATTTGATCTTAAGCCATTTTGAACACGAAGCTGAAATGAAAGGTGAGAATCAGAAAAAGTCATTAAAATTATTGCCTAAAGTTAATACCAAAAGTATTTTCTTTTAGCAGAATTTTCTTCTTGTAAATGTGAGACCCATTTTCTAACCCATGTTTTAGAGTCCATCTGTAAATTTATAACCTTCTGTGGGAGCTGGGACTGAAGTCCAAGGATCTCACAGGTTGGGTTGGCCATGTGCTAAAAACAGCAGTGGTTTTTTTGGGAAATGACCTGTGGGAAAAGGGGAAAATATTCCTCCTGCATAAAATGTAATATTGACTGAAATCACACCAGGATCTGGACTCAGGGCCATCTCCAACCTTGAAGTGCCTTCTATGCTCAATATTGGCTTTAGTCACTGGTGATTGTGAGTGACAGTTCTCAGAAAACAAAATGTAGAATTCCTTATTTATGGGTGATCAGCTGTTGTAGCAAACAGCCCAGGAAAAGGAGCTGCTCTCTATCACAACATGACAAAGTGACACACAGAGTTTAGGAAAGGATTGTTTCAAACTTCTCCTTGCTCTCCTGTGCTTGTCAGAGGCTGATGGGCATGTCTTGCAGGCTCAAAGTGCTGCTGACAAGATTGAAGGTGTATTAAGGGAGCTGCTTCTCCTGGGCATGAAATTATTCTGAGTCACCAAGGAAATGTATTCCAGTAATCTACTGCCACTTCAGGTGTGCTGCAGAGAGCTGGAGATGGCCTCAGCACAAAGAACATCTGCATTAATCCTGGGCAAGTTCATCAAGACTCAACCACTTGCCTTGTGCAGCACTCAGGAAAGGGAACCTCTGTAATTAGTGGATGCACTTTTTTCAACGTGGGCATATTATTATTTTACCCCTTTCACAGATGCAACTAATTGAGTTCACAAAAGAAAAGACAACTCAAGAAATCATCATTTCAGTTGTGTGCTCATCCTTTGGTGTGCACTTTGGGCTCTGACACCAGCAGAGTCTCAGGCCCTCAGCCACCACCCCTGGGTGACTGTCCCTGTGTTTGAAGCAGTTGGGGTTGGCACTCTGGCTGGTGAGGAGGGTGTGCCCTGCAGGACGAGAGAGCTCCAGGCTGGCACCACTGCTGGATGTGCAGGACAGCTGCTCCAAGGGGTCCTGCCCCCAGAGGGGCTTGGGTGTGGGATAGTCAGTGATGAGTGGAGCAAATGAATAGGAGTTAGAGCAGCCATGCTGAAGAGTCTTATGGAGGTTTTTAAATTCAGTTTTAGTCTTACTCAAAGCTGCAGAGGGATGTGCAGAGTTCTGGCTTTGGGAACCATCACTCAAGGTTAGAAAATAGTCCATTGGCTGGATCAAAACAGGCTGAGAGAAGGGACATTTGGATCAGACATCAGAAAAAAAATTCTTCCTTGTGAGGGTGGGCAGGCCCTGGCACAGGTGCCCAGAGAAGCTGTGGCTGCCCCAGCCCTGGGAGTGTCCAAGGTCGGATGGGGCTTGGAGTAACCTGGGCTGGTGGGAGGTGTCCCTGCCATGGCAGGGGTAGAATTGGAGGAGATTGAAGGTCCCTTCCAACCCAAACCATTCCAGGATTCCCTGATTCCATCCCCTGCCGTTGGTGCCCACCCAGCTCACTGCAGACATCCCAGGACTGTGGCTGCCAACGGTGCTGAGGGATTCCTTCAGCTCAGCTGTGCCATCTGTGCCCCCTGTGCAGTGTCTCAAAGTGCTGCCAGGGTGGTTGGCAAAGCTAAAAACGCCTTGGCATAAAACTCTACCAAGCTTTATCTTGCCCATAAATTCATCCAAGGACTGGGAGGGTTTTAAGGCACATCAACCTAAGGAAGTTTTAGAGAGAGCTGGAAAGGAGCTTTAGAGCTGCAATTTACAGCCAGGAACATTCACCTGGACAATAAGAATCCTGGTGCACTGAGCTGAAAAATATGCTGCAGTGGATGGTATTGGCTTGTTTGCAATAAAGCACCAGCCCAGTACATTTTATTGGGTTTACAGCCATTTACTGGTTTGGTTTCAGAAATACAGTATGTAAGCAAAACTGATAAAAGAGTTTATTGCATAGCAATTGTTCAAGAAGGGAAAGACCCATCAGAAGAGGTTCTCTCTTAAAAAGTATTCAGTGGGTCTCATGTTTCAGGAGACAAATTAGAGGGAGGGGTTGAAGACCATCATGAGATGCCACTGTCTCTAGTGGGGCTGGATGGAGAGTTTTTCACAAGGCCTTGGCCAGTTGCCTTGTGAGCTTTGGTGGTGGGAGCTCAGAAAAGTCCAGAGCACAAAGCAGAAGCACAATATTTGCTATTGGTTGTTTATTAGGCTTTTATTAATAGGTTTCAGTTACCCAGTGAGAGAGCAGAGGGAGTCACAGGACACCTCACACAGGAGAGCAGCACTTTGGTAACACCTCTTGCTGTGGTTCCCCTACCCCTTCCCTTGGATTTTTCTCTCACAATATTAGACATGCTTGTTTACAATCAGTTCTAGGCTCTCCAGAACCTCATCTGCTTCCTCCTCTCCTTCCCTGGGCAGATGTGTTATGATAGTGCATTTTATGTTTGTGTAATGAGGCTTCTGGATTTCAGTGTCTGTACAGAGAGGCTTGTTAATGACAAAGGAATAATTAATGTCAGCCTTACAGGACCAAGTCCAGGGAGGTGCTGAAAGAAAATCAGAGTTCTGATTATTTAGGGTAGAGTTGTTTACCATAGTTTATGCAGGGAATTTAACCAGAAACCTCCAGAAATGGGCAAAAGACCAGATAGTCTTGGAATCTTTTTTTGCTCTCCTTTGTCCATGGTTAAATAATTTAAGTCAGTCTCCAGGTGCCCCAGAGCAGCTCAGCACGAGTGTCTGGTGTGTTTGCAACAGAAGTGTCTCCCACTGTGCCTCCTCCTGCTCAGGTTCTGGGCACAGCAGCACTCAGGGAGGAGCTTTCCCAGGGCACAGCAGAGTTTTGGGCAGTGTCCATCCTTCCAGCCCCATTGGACAAGACTCTCCTCCTTTATATTCCCATGTAGGTAAGAACAATCAGAATAAAAGACCATGCAAACGAACAGCCCCATCATTTCCTGACCTCCCAAAGGTGAGGGTGCTTTTGGTTTTGGAGGTACAGAACAGTCATGGACCACAATCCCCAGCTTTGGACATGCAAGTTTGGACTATCAGCCACAGAAGGAATATCCCCCAGATATTTGGGAAACCAAATTCCTTCCAGACATGTCAAGAGCCTTAAGTAACTTCCATGCTGAGCTGGGTCAGGGAGGAGTGTTTGGTGCACCCTGGGTTCCACCTGCAGCCTTTCAGCAGCTTGAGAGGTGTGTCCTGGGCAGCCTTTCTGCTCAGCTGTTTGTATTTGAGCAGCTTTTCCAGCCCTGCCACCACATCTCATCTTCCTGCTGCAGGAACCATCCCAGGCTATTACTGCACTGCTTAATGACCCTGTGCAGGCTGCTGTGGAAGAGCAGCCCTGGCGTCTCACCCCAGGGATTAAATGGGCTCGTTCATCAAGGCCAAGCCCTGGTAATTCCTTTATTTCTGGTGGCACTTTAAATCACATGGAATCCAGGAGCTTCTGAGCAGGGAAATGACTCCCTGCCATCAGGCAGCACCTCTCACTGACCAGGGATGCTCTGGAAATGTGGATTCTCACTCAGAACTAATGAATTGGGCTGGGACAAACAAAGCACCATTTCAAATGTTCAGTTTCCCATCAAAGGAGCTGCTTTCAACAATGTGTTTCAGCAGTAAGAAGCTGGTTTGCCTTTTTTTCTTTTCTTTTCTGGGTTTTTGCTGAGTTTCCAAGCCCACATTTTGCTATTTCTGTATCTCTGGGACCTCTCACACCAAACCTTTGCTTTAGTTCACTCTTCCCTCTGTGCCCACATACTCTGGTTTCTTCTCTCTTTAATTTCTTTAGCCTGTGAGTCAAAGATTCATTATAGTGAGTTCTCATTTTCAAACCAAAATGAGAACTTCTCTTTTGAAGAAATAATTTGCATCATGGCAATAATGAGCATTTCTAAGGAGCTGAGAGCATTTCAATAACAGCACTCCCATATAGTTCATCTCAATAGATGTTAGTTCATATTTTGGAGACCTCCTTTCCACACTCCTCAGCTCATCCTTGTAAAAATGACAGATTTCCTGACCTTTTTCCCCTTGGAAGGATTTTCACTGAGCACTCTTGTTCTGCAGAATAATTGTTGGTCGCCCCCCTGAACTCCAGGTACTTTCAGCTGAACCTCTTGCAGAGTGAAGCTCTTTGTTTCCACAATGTGAAAATCTCTTGACCCTCGTTGAGTGCCATCAGAAACTCCTATAGATGCATTTCTTTCTAAATATTGTTGTGTAAATAGAAGTTTATTGGCAAGGCAGGAGGGAAGGATACAGCGCTTTCCTTGGAGTGATCTTTATGGGGCTCAGAGCTTCCCATGCAGAAGGGCAGGAGGATTGAGCCTGGAGAATAAAGTTGTCTTCTGAAAAGAGACAGAGGTTGAAAGCAGTAGAAGGAAGAATTATTGTCCAAAAGTTCATACTCAAGCAAAAAATCAGGTCTAGGTTTTATTTAGGATGAAACTAAAAGCTGGCAGCAGACTCAGTGTGGATGGAGTGTTAACACGAGGCTTGTTGCACAATGAATATATCCCAACATACTCACTGCTCAGTACTATTAATGTGTTGGAAATGAACTCACTGATGGAATTTGTTTATGAAAGTCTGTTAAAATTTCTCAGCATCAGAACCACAAAGACTTGTGCTGTGTTTGTTCCTGATGGGAGAATGTTTGTAAATTTTTTTGCTCCTTGATCAAATTCTGCAGCTGCTGAATTCAGTGTGTGTTTTGGATTCTGCTGGTTTGACACCTAGAAAAAAATACAGGTTTTCCAAATGGCTCGTTATAAACTGTTGAAATTAATCACAGCACACCCAGGTTTTTAGGACAGTGAGATTAAGGGTTGAAGGCCAAACAGCAGCAGCCCCTGCCTGGCTACAAATATTGATTTCTTTGGTTCATATTGCTGGGGCTTTGCCCCTCTTTGGTGCTGCCTCGTGCCAGGAGTGCTTTGAGCCACTTGTGCAGTTTATTGGGCTGCATTTAGTCTCAGCTTAGAGCACAGCATTGTCTTGGGAGCACCCCCAGACCAGGCAGGTGTTGCAAACTGGGCTCAGTGGGGCCATGAGATCCCCCTCTAAGAGCTGGAGACCTCCTGAGGACTTCAGAGCACAGACAAACCCAGAGATGGCAGAGCCCCACAGGGACAAGCACCTAAGAGGGGGCTTTGGGCACCTGCCAGGGATGTGGGTGAGCAGCTGAAGGTCTCTCTGGGTACTCTCTCCCCATGAGGAGCTTTCTGGACCACAGACAGTGTGAGGGTGGCAGTGCCACGCTCTGCTGGTGTGGCAGTTCCTGGGGCAGCCCCTGGTGCTCCCCTGGCAGTCTCAGGGCTCTGAGCTGGGGCTCTGTGTGTGTCCTGAGCCTGAACTTCCCTGCTGTGGTCACTGCAGTGTCCAGGCCCCTGCAATGACGACACAAAGCAGTTTCCCACCCAATTCTGGTGCAAGCAGAGCAGCAGCTCCCAGAGCCTTCCCTGTGAGAGCATCAGCCACATCAATCTCTCCCCACCATTTTCTCCAGGATATGTCCTGCTGCCAGCTCATATCCCTCTGTGCCCACACCTTCTCCATGGTGGCTCCTTCCCCCTGGCCAGCAGAGAGGTGGCCATGGTTGCCACATGTCCCTGCAGGAGTTTGGCCATGGACACACAGTGATGGACAACACCCTGAGCTCCTCCACTGGTGCTTCCACTCCTGGTGCCCTGAACTCCACCATGGCTCTGGTCTTCCTTTGTGCTCAGGTTGATTGAGAGGGTTGAACCACATACAATACTCAAATTGCTTTTATGCATGAGGAGACTTCCAAGAAATCAATGCACTCGTTGAGTGACATAATTAATACATGAACTGGCTGCCCTTTAAGGACAGGAGGAATGATCCTCACCCAGCCCAGAGCACTAATAGTACATTCAGTAATGGACTTCCTAAAAGCTAAATTCTTCATTGTTGGTATTTGAGTAGGACACAGAATTAGGCATGCTGAGCTGTATTTATTAGCAAAAAAATGATTATTATTATTACTGACCAATCTGCTTTTTAATGATTCAGTGAGCATGTGTGGGGTTTATAGTAATGAGGACGGGGCCCTTCATCAGGTGATCTGACAAGTGTGCAGTTTGCCTGGAAAATTATGCTGGCCTGAAAGTGGTTTTATGAAGAATAAAAAATGGAAAAGAGCCTATAAAGTGCTGGCATTTAGAGGAGAAAGAGTCAGGGAATGCTGGAGGAACAACAGTGCAATTTGTTGTGTCTCTCATCTATATGCAGATATTGGGCCAGAATTCCCAGTCAGGATCAGGGTTATTTTGTGCCAAGGTGATTTTCAGGTCTGGTTTTGCTGTTTTCCACTGGAGGCCAAAGGAGCAGGAGCAAAATGCTCTTTACAAGCAGGAGGGTAATGTGAGACAAAGAAAGGCTTCTGTAAAATCAGATGTTTTCAGCTCCCTTGAGCTCTGGGGGCACATTTACCTTCTTTTAGTTAAAAAAAGAAATATTTGTTTTTACTTTGAGTGCATATTTGTCTCATTTTAACCCCCTCATGTGCCCCTAAGGCACATTAGTCTTTCTGCCAACCTGCTCTGTTTTCTGGTACTGCTCATCTCTTGCTCCACATTCCTTCAAGGTGCCTTGTCCTCCACCCTGAAGGATGTTGGTGGGTCTTGGGGGATGCTGCTCCCTCTCCTCAGTCTGGGCAGGTTTTCACACTGAGAATTGTGTGAAATGAAACCACTGACTGACACCTGACAGCAAAAGGGATCAATGAGGCTCCCTGGAGACTTTGATGGCCTTTGATCAGCCAACAACGAGTCCCTGTCACCAGTGACCTCTATCAAGGTATAACCTGAAAAATGAATATATTACTAAAAAATACATCAAACCTCTCTTCTTTTTTGATTTGCCCTTATTTAGCAATCCTTGTCCCTGCTCTGCTCTCTGTGATTGACTGGAGAGCACATTGTGTTTCCTTCTGGTGAGCCACTTGTAAGTGGTGCCCAGTTCTGATGTCCAACTTCAGAGCTATTGGACACTTTCCATTCTCCTTTATAAAGAGAGAAAGCAAAGCCCATTTTTAAAAGAATGATCCAAATAATTGATCCATGAAGGACCCAATGTGGTAAGAAGTAGACAGGAAACTCCCCTGGGAGCAAATTTTAGGATGAATAGTCCTGGTGAAACACCAGAATTTACCCACCAGCTTTTGCCGTATGTCCTTCACCTCCTACAGCACTTGGATAATGGGTATCAGTCTGTGGCTGTTGTTCCCCAGGTCACTCAGCTCCCAAAGGCTGAGCAAAGGCTCAGGAGTCAGAGTGAGGAGCCCCATGGACTCCAGGGTGCTTTGTCAGCTCTAACTCAGCACTGTTTTCTCTTCATCCTCTCCTTCCTCCTGGTTTCTCTTCCATCCTCTCCTTCCCCCTGTTTTCTCCTCATCCTCTCCTTCCCCCTGTTTTCTCTTCATCCTCTCCTTCCTCCTGGTTTCTCCTCTTCCCCAGCCCACATGCAGAACACTTGATTAGAACTTCAAGGTAACAGGTGTGTTTTCTTCATTTGTTTTGGAAAAAAGGTCATCAAAAGTGGCAGAGAATGGACACAAAGCATGAAAGGATCCTGCTCTTAAAGAACTAAATGGAGCAAAGAGGCAATTTCCACTCCAGTCTCACAAATGCCCTCCCTTTTTTTCCTCCCAGGTTCAGTATTATTTTTATATTGTGCACTGACCTCATCCAAAAGGGGGTGTGTGGAGCTGATAGAGAATAAGCACCATCAGTGAATCAATATAGGTGAACTAACTCCAGAAGTAAAAGTGCATTGGAGAGGAGCAATATTACATTACTTTTGTATTGTCTGCAACACCTGAGCCTTGAGCATCATTTGGAAACACAAAAATGTCCTTTTAGCTGTACTGTGAACCTGAATGGACTCCCTGTCTATTTGCTCTTTGTCATCCCAAGCTGCTGTCCCTGATTGCAGAGGAGTTTGTATTGTCTCCTGTGAAACTCTAAAATGCCTGTTTAGATTGAAGGGCTCAAGTGAGCAGCAGGTCAGTCAGAGCACGTTGTGTTTCCTTCCAAGCCCCAGGGGCAGATGCATCACTCAATACCATCTTTTCCCTATATTTCAATTACAAGGTGCTTCAGTGGTTGTGTTCCACCATAATGAAAATTGCTCTTTTTTTTCCCCCATCTCTCTTGAAAGCCACTTGGTGGTGTCAAATTTGGTGTAGGGATGCTATAAAGCTCAAGCTGATAGTTCTGTGTGTGTCAGTCACTGATGTCACCCACAGTGGCCCTTCCCAAGGAGTAAATAGCCCAAACCCCTTCACTGTGACCTCCATCCCCACAGACCAAACTCCCTCTGCTGCTGCAGTTACTCATTGTGGTAGAACTTGGGTCACTGTCAAAAACTGGGCTGAGTTATCCCCAAACTAAATCCATCCAGGAGAGTGCTCTGAGAGCTCTAAAAAGACAAGACAGCCTTGGGTGGTTTTCAATCATCTCACATCAACCTATGGATTTGTAATTGGTTTTTAGAGAATGACAGAATAGAGTCTTCAAATGTTACGACTCCCTGTACATCTTAATTTCTTTATGGTCTTCAAAATCATCTGGGTTGGAAGTAGATGATCTTAAAGTCCCTTCCTAACCATTCTATGATTCTAGAACACTATTTTCTAGAAAGAAATCAGTGCACTGAGCATTTCTACACTCACAGCCCAGGAAACACCAGCTCAGCTCCTCCTCTGAGCCCCCTGGGCTGAACCACAGCCATGGCCTGAGCTGCTGCCCTGGAGCTGCCCAGCACAGCTGTAAAACACACCCCAAAGCCCTGCCTGGCCCGTTCAGGAAATGTTCCAAGTATTTACAGCTGCAGGAGGTGTGTGTGCTTTGACTGTAAAATTGATTTTGAGGTACCTTTAATAGTGTAAAACACACAAAAAGCTGTTACTTAAAACCAGAGCACTTTGAGCCCTGGGGAGTGAAAGATTCCAAATTAATCTTTATCTAGGCTAGGCCAAATGAACTCCTGGTTTGCATTATTTATTTGGAAGGTCAGCTATCCTTCTTTCCAGTGTGAGATTTTAGGCATTCATTGTTTTCACACAAAGGAATAACTTCCCAGTAGTGACAAATTGGGAACCAGGAGAGAGTCTCACCAGGAAAGGTGTTTTGTTTTTTTTTTTTTAATAACATTGTGTGATTATTTGGAAGTTTTGTAATAAAAATCAGTAGGAAATACAAGATGGGGAACTG
>JAWWLZ010000029.1:8081092-8097050 GCA_035041345.1 Poliocrania exsul | reverse complement strand
GGGAGAGGCTGAGGGAGCTGGGGGTGTTTAGCCTGGAGAAGAGGAGGCTCAGAGGTGACCTCAGCACTCTCCACAACCCCTGAAAGGAGGCTGTACCCAGGTGAGGGGTGTTCTCTTCTCTCAGCCAACCAACAGTAGGACAAGAGGGGATTAAGCTCTGCCAGGGGAGGTTTAGGTTGGATATCAGAAAGAAATTGTTTACAGAGAGAGTGCTCAGGCATTGGAATGGCTGCCCAGAGAGGGGGTGGATTCTCCATCCCTGGAGGTTTTTAAGATGAGACTGGACGTGGCACTGAGTGCCATGGACTGGTAATCAAAGTGGGGTTGGATCAAGGGCTGGACTTGATGGTCTCAGAGGTCTCTTCCAGCCGAGCTGATTCTGTGATTCTGTGATTTTTATATTAAATTTTATTGACTGGGTTTTTTACCCTAAAAGCCACCGTGTTATCTTAACCAAGGAAGGGACCTGTCTCGTGTGTGAAATGGGGATAACACTGAGCAAACTTAGAAGCACTGCGTGGGGTGGGTGGAGTATTTTGGTCTCTAGACCAGAGCTGTGTGTGTGCCAGGGATGTACTTTGCTTTCTGCTCAGGTTCAGTCAGTGCCACTCCGTGGGTTGGTGACAGGGGCAGGTACAGCAAAGCTGCTGAAATTCCTGCTGCTTGGGAAGCTGGGGCAGAGCTTGGCTCAGGTCCATGTCAGGGGTTTGGATGTTCCTCAGCAGCCCTTGCAAGGTCTGTAGGACACCTCTCCCTTATCTAAGTTACTGGAATAGGCAAAGAAAAAAAAGCTGCTGGAGGTGGAGTATCTTTGGAGCAGAACTCGCTGGCAGGCTGGGTCTGACTTTTGTGCTTAGCTGTGCTGAATTCTCTGGGATGGATGTTCCTGTGGCACAGAACAGCCTCCCATGGCTTTGTACCTTGCTGTGATACACAGCTCTGCAGAACAGCTTCCTGCAGCTCTCTCTGGGGAGGGCAGGGCTTTCCACCCAGCCAGAGAGGAGATTGCAAGGGCTGCACTTGCCTTCTTTAAAAACAAATAAAAACCATTTCAGCGCCCTGAGGTAACTCAGTGTTATCCTGGTATTTTGTAAACTAGAGGGAGACTTTGTTAGCACCACAGGACTGGAGCAATGCTCTGCAGCTGACATTTGCAAAATCTCTTCAGTTTTGTATTTCATTATTTCAACAGAACTTACTTATCCCTGAAGGTTTTGCTCTAGTTTGAAGGCAGAGCAGGTGTGTGTGTGTGATCAGAGTCCTGAAAGAAGAACATGGATATGACACTTGCTTTTTTTCTTAAAACAGCAGGTTCAGACAGAAAAAAAAAAAAAAAGCCTAATTTCATGACCATCTGTGCTGTTCCATTCAGTTAAACCAGGAGACCCCAGGTCCTGGGGGTGCAGGAAGCAGGGCATGGGAGCTCCTGCTGCATCCAGGGTCAGTGTGTAAGAGCAGTGATGCCTGAGCCAGGAAGACGTGGCAGAAACCCACCTGCTCACCACGTTTTCAGTGCTGCCTGTCCTGGATTTTCCTCCTGGTTCCTTTCCTGTGGGAGGTGGGAGAAAACTGAAGCCTTTACAGATCTATCTGTGGTCAGGGGGAACACGGGAGAGGGCACGTGGTGGCACTGGCAGGCACAGCTCATGGGCACAGCTCCTTATCTGGGACTGGGTGAGATTCTGCCTCCAATAACTCATCCTGCTCTGTCCTCCTTATCTCTCCCTCAGCCCTGCAAAATGTGTATCATGTACACAGGGTCTCCCTGCTTGAGCCACTTATCTGCCTCTCAACAGCTACTTGTATTTCCAAAGCACTCTATTACTGCTTGGATTTGATTTTTATATATATCCAATTATGTTGCTGTTGTGCTGCTTGTGTGTGGATGCAAAACTGCCTTCAGCTCCATCTCTCTGCAGTATTGATATTTCTATACATGATGGTAAAAATAATTATGTTCTCTATTTATGAACTAGTTTATTACTCTAATTATTTATTGCCACTATAGGGAGATTGATTTGGGCAATATTTAGTTCTGTTTCAGTAACTTTTCATTTTAAAAGCAAACTGCTGGTTTGGATTCATTGGCATTAAGGACCTGGTATTGATTAGTTTGGCCTCAGATTGTGTGATGAGGGAAGAGTGGCTGAGTGCCATGCCAAGCCTCCAGAGCAGAGTGTTCACAGAGAGCTGCAGTTATTTCTCTGGGAATATATCTTTGGAAAATGCATGAAGACTTAGAGGTGTGTAAGGAAGGTCAAAGCCCCTCAGTAAGTTCTGTGGCTTGGGCTTGTCTTTGGAGAACAGAATAAATAGTGCAAAACTGAGAAATTGCAAACCCCTCCCATTTTGTACCTCCCTCTGAGTGTTCACACGTGCTCTTTGCTGCAGAGTGTTTTGGTGGGGATTGCTAATATCATGTGTAGTGGTGACATGGGGGCTCCTGCTCTGCTCTCCAGGTTGAAGAGCTTGATTCCAAACCTACTAAGACCAAGTGGAAAGTTTCCTCTTTCATGCCATAGCTCCAATAATGACTCAGTGGCTTTTCTCTCTGTCGTTGCTTTGTGCTGACTGTTCATGAGTTAAAGACCATCTTGGAAGTAGTTCCTCCCTGTGAGGGGGGTGTGAGGCACTGGGAGGGTTCCCAGAGGAGCTGTGGCTTCCCCACCCCTGCAAGTGTCCCAGGCCAGGTTGGACAGGGCTTTTGGAGCACCCTGGGACAGTGGAAGGTGTCCCTGCCCATGGAAGAGGGTTGGAACTGGGTCAGCTTTAATGCCCCTTCCAACCCAAACCATTCTGTGATCTTGGAGCCTTTAATGCCAGTTCTTTTCATGTACAGTAACTTCTCTGGTCACAGTCCTTCTCTTTGGACGTGAAGAAGGCCAAGATGGTCCAAAGGTTGGGGGTCTTGCCAGGTGGTCACCACAGCCACAGGAATGGGGCTGTTTCCAGCCAGTTTGAACTTGTGCCAAGCTCAGACCTCTCCTGGGGCAGAGCCATGGTGGGGGGAGTGCAGTGCTGCCCACCCTGGGCTCTGCTCCTCTCCAAGGTCCTTGTGTTGGGTCTGGGCAGCTGCACTTTCATCTCTGCCTCAAATGCAGCACCTGCTTCCCAACAGACATAAAATGCTGTAGCTCCCCATGGTTCTCCTGCCTTCCAGAGGTTCAGGTCACCCTTTTCTCTGTTCTTGAGCTCTTTCATGGAGAAGTGAAGGGTTGAGGGAGGCTTTTGTAACCTTCTCCATCCTTCCTCAGCTGAGTACCCTTCCTTTATTCCCTCCCACACTGTGTTGTTTCCAGCTTGTGCTGGATGCTGAGCAGCTGCTGCCTCTCCAGCCAGAGGTGGCTGCAGCAATCCTGGAGTGCCTGTGTAAGCTCCCAGCAAATCCCCAGGGATGAAGGGCTCTATTAAAAATGTAAGATCATTAGCACTAATCTTGAAAGTGGACCGATGCATTTAACATATATGATTATAAACTTTGCAACGAGGTGATTTCATCTGGAGGAGCATCTGGGAATTGGTTTTTCATTATCACGTTTCAGAGAGTGAAAAATCTTCCTATTTTCTCGGAGGATTTTGTGGGATTAGTTGCTGCTGTTTGCTGTTGTGTATTCCTGCAAATGTTTGTGTAATTATGCACATCTCTAATTCTCTCTGCCTCCTTCTGGGGCTTTTGCAGGGCCTTCCCCAGTGATGTGCTGGGCTGGTTCTCTCCAGAAGGCAGGGAAAATAAAATAAGGAGAGGCTTTTCCCATGATCAGTTGGAAAAATGGTCTGGCAACGTGTGCAGGAGTTTCCTGATGTGGCCAAGTACTTGCTTGTGCAATCAGTGTGGGAACAACCATCCAGACTCAGAAAATGACCTGATAAAGTGATGTGCATGAGGGTATTTTCAGTATGAAATACAGTAGTAACTGCACACTGATGCCTTCACCCAAGGGCTGCCTGAATTCCCTCCTCAGCCCCTGCAGCAGGTCCTGCTGTCCAGGCAGCAGCTCTGAGCACACATTTGCAGAGGTCTCTGGTGCTGGTCATTGAAAGTGTTCCTTCATGAAGGAAATGCTTCCTTAGTTGGATTTCAAGACAAGTGGTACAGACAGTCAAAAGTCTCTGAGAATGTGGTTTTACCTGGTAAGAACAGCTCGTCCCATTTTGGATTTTCAAAGTATGAGCCTGTTTTCTATTGGAGCAACTGATCTTAGAATGTTCTGTTAGAATAAAACCCAGTAAAGGCAAAACCAAAGCATCTACATTTGAAATGAGGAAAGGCATCATTTCATCAATAGCCTTAATTCCCTCTCTCTTTGATATATTGACTTTTATGGGGATGTTTTATTCTCTGTTTATCTGCCTGGTTGTCACTCCTTATTTTCAGAGCTTAACTAGAAAGGAGAAGCAGAGCAGGAGAGGAAGAAGTGAATAGTCTGGGAATGGGAAGGGGGGGCTGGTGCAAATTCTGCACTTGGCTGAGATACTGGGCTGGTGTCTTGCCCACTTTTTGGGGAGTGTGGGACCAGGCAAGTGTAAAAGTGGTGGAAATATGTAATGAAAAATGCTCAAGTTCCTACTAAGGATGGACCACGGTAGGTTCACCTTTTATTTTTCCAAAAATAATCCACTTCTGGCCAGCCAAGCGTGTTTGAATTAGATCAGTGCATCAGGCTCTTAAATCACATGCTTTTATAGGATGTTTTAAGGGTATTACAATTTTTTCTTGTGAAATTGCTTCCCTGCTTGCAGAGATGCTGCTGGAGGAGGAGGCAGAGCAAGGTTTCTTGGGAATGGGGATATTCCTGAGAGTCTTAGAAGATAAAAGTTCATTGGGAAGTCTCCTCACTCTTGCTGGGGAGGGGAGCTGGGTCCCAGCTGCCTGCCAAGGGCACCAGTGGAGCTGGCACTGGGGGAGCTCCAGTTTCTGTTCAGGAGGTCAGAGGAAACCTCTGCCCCCCTCTGGGAGCCTGAGGACCTGGTGAGAGGATGGAACAACTTTTCTGCTGGTGCAAACTTTGTGGGAAACAGCTTTAAGTCTGTCTTTTAGGTGTCCCCTCTTAACTCTCTGAAAAGGTCATGCCAGTGAGGATTTTCATTGGGATTCATTGTCCTTTTTGGATAGAAATGGTGCAGAACCCAAAGCAAAAAGTGACAGAGAAAGAGAAATTTGTAAATAATCTGAGCAATTTGAGTGTGTGACCTCTCAGGGTGTTTTGCCCACATTTCAGAGACACCAAAAGGCTGCTGCTTTACTGCAAGGGCTCAGCCAGCCTCGCATCTTGGAGCCTTAATGATCTTTTCACAAAGAAGTTATGAGCAAAATTGGGTCTTGTCATAGACTTTTAAAAACATCATTATTTTACAAAGGTGTAAACTTTAATTAATAGACTCAATTGACACCTTCAGTTGAACTGGCTAACACGTTGCCTTTCCTCAAATGTTTAACCTTTAGTAATTAATACTGTTTTGCTAAAGCATCCCTATCTTAGTTCAGCCAGGGGGGTTCTTTTGTAAGATCTCAGAGTCTGGATCAGAGTCTGGACTTGACCCTGGAGGTTTTGTCCAACATAAAATGGTTCTGTGATTTAACTATAACATCAGTTCCAAAGGCCAGATCTACCCTTTCACTGGGAGATACCCAAACTGCAGAGAAAAAGAGATGTTTAAAGTGCATTTCTAAGGTTTTAGTGGGAGGCCTAAGTTGCCAAGTTACTGATTACTGAGCCTGATTGCACTGAGCTGTCTCTGTGGCTCCACATGGAGCTCCTTCATTCCTCGACAAAAACCCTTTCCAATCATGTCAAAGTGAGAAATTTGGGAGCAGATACAATATATGAAACACTGCAGTGATTGAACACTATTTAAAACAGAGGAACTCCTGTTATGCCTCTCACTTCCCTTTAAGCAATTCCATCAAGAGCATTTGAAATCAATGACTTGAAACTCCCCAGGGCACCTGCACGTCTCGAGGAAGGGGTGAGGATGTTGCTGAAAATTTAAATAATGACTTTGGAAACCAATAGAAACCTGAAATGACTCCATCTGGCAGTGCCTGCAGTGCCTGTGTGCATAAGGCTTTAAAATACACCTGGCAAGAGTCCCCTTGGTGCCTCTGCACGTTGAGTTGTACTTGTCTTGATAAAGGTAACTTTTAGGGTTTCTTTTCCTGTAAGCACAACCAGGTGGTTGAAGTCAGGTGAAGTTTTGTGCTTGTGCAGTGGCTTGATTATAACTTTGAAATGTGATGGTTAATAAAAAAGATCCGAAGTAAAAGGGGATATTAATTTTACTGGGTGTGTAATATTGTGGTAGTTATGTTCAATCATTTGTTAGAGAGAAGGCTGTGAAATACAACCTGTGATGAGGTTACAGTAAAACCCAACCTCCTCATAAATAACAAAATCCCACTGTTTATTTACTGATCTCTAAATAAGGTGTGATTGGAGTAAATATGAGGGGAGACATTTAATTAAAGTGAATGAAGGAGTGTTGTAAACATCACAACACTGCAGTGAAAACAGAGCATTAATGTGTTGGCAGACCACGGAGTGGAGGCTCTGAAATGCATCTCCAACTCTGTCCTTTTGATAAATGTTTCAGTGCCTCTGTGAGTGCCTTCCAATTGATTCAAGGACATCCAAGTGCCACAGTACCTGGCCCAGCCTCTGTCAGGGCTGTTGTGCTGCTTATTTTCAGTGGAAAAATTGCAAGTGAGGAATGTTTTCCATAAGGAGCAAATTGGCCAATACCCACAAGTCCATAAAATGAAAATATGGTTTGCATTGGAAGGATTGATGAGTGTGTTGCACAGGTGTCAACCTGTTATGGTCCTGGGGGTAGTAAATCTTTTTCTGAGGATTGCTTCTTTTCTCTCTTTGATATTTCCAGTGGAAACATCCCAGTACATTTTAATTGATCCACTGGTTGCTGATACAGCTCTGCTCTGTTCTCTTGTTTTATTTTGATATTGCTGGATTCAGAAATGAGGGAGGATTCCTCCTGTGCCACAGAGAGCAAATCTGGTCTAGGATGCAGCTCCTGCTACAGACATTATGTGGAATGGCTGATGAAACTCAGCCCAAAGTCTCCTGCTTAGCTGCAGGAGAGTTTATTTCTTGTATCCACAGTGCAAAACTCCTCTGTTGCCTCTCTGCAGATCCCCCCTCCCTTTTTGTGTCTTTTTTCACTTTTTCCAGGGAGATCTGCTCAGTCATGCCCAGGTTCCAGCTCCCCACCAGACAAGCTGTTGTTGCCCTGTGGTTTGTGGTGTCCCCTCGAGGAGCTGCTGTGGGTTCACTGATGAGTCCAACTCTCTAATACCTTTCACAGTGGCAACAAAAGCTTTGAGTTTCTTTGCTGCTTTCCCAGCCAGACCAGTGCCCAGTTAGTGGGAAGGCCATGTGCAATCTACAGATGTTTGTTCCTCAAAAAGACCAGAGTTCCCTGTTGCACACAAGATACTGGGGTTGGGATTCATAGGAGGTGTCAGAGCCTCGAGCGTTCCAGGCTGGCGAGTCCTGACCTCGTGCTTTTGGAGGACTTTCTGCATAAAACCAGCTGGAGGGGAGCTGAGATTGGAGCACCAAGTACACTGCAGAGACAGCTGAGACCAGAGGCCATGGAGAGCCCTCTCTTGGAGTGCTCTTTGTGGGAGCAGCACATGGAATCCCTCACTGCAGGTCCCTGTCTGGGACGGTGCCAAAGGAGCTCTGAGCACCACAGGGCAGCATTCCTGCAGTCTCAGGGCTTTATCATCCTTTCCCCAGTATTTCCACTCCTCCTCTGGGAACCAGACTCATCCTTTCTAGTATTTCTAATATTTTTTTTTTTTTTGCCATAGAGCATGTGGATCTTGTGCCCAGCAGTTAATTTCCATTTCTTTGCTCCCTTCTTACCATCTCCCCTGACCTGGACCAAGGGAGATGTTCCAGATGCCCCCCAGGGGAAGCTGAGAAGCACAACTCTCTACTTGTTTGTCTCTCCATGTGTATTGAAATGAGTTGGGAGCAGAGCCCTTGCACTTGACATTTCATCAATACTGCCTTCATTAAAAGTTCATGTCTGTTCTCTGAAGTTCCCTTTTCAATGTACTGTGTCACTGCCCAAGTGAGAAGGGTGTCTGGAGGGGTGGGGTGTCTGCATTAGCTCTTGATGTTGGAGATGCACAAAGAAATGAGTGATACCAGTTGACTGATGCTCCCCTCCCGCTGCTGGAGTTGGTTCAGATCCAGGTTAAAACTCCAAAGGTTAAGACCCATCAGCAATTTTGACATTACCAATCAGCTGAGCTTGTAACAGTGGGTTTCCTGGAGCCCAAGCCTCCTTCTCTTCCCTCCCCACAGCTTCCTTTTGACTGGCTGGAGAGCAGGCAGGGCCACCACCTCACCAGGGCCAGTTTGAATTCAGGATGTATTTGTAGTGGGAGGTTTGTTCAGAGTCCTGTTCTTTGCTTAAATCCAGTCTGTGAAACTTCATCTGATGATTCCTGGACATCATCAGTGTGATGACCCAAAGGTTACTGAACTGCTGAGGAAACTCCTAGGAAGACATTCAGGCTCCTTTAAAGGCTTTAAAATATTCTTTTAGCTATGAAAGAAGACATAGCTGCCTTCCCCTAAAACATAAAGCAATGAAGTTGAATGTGGAAAATTGGCTGAAAGCCTCTTACCAATGAAAACTTTCCTGTTTGCAGGGCTGTAAGGCTTCCCATCGTGTGCAACAATGAGCTGTTGGGGGTAGGTGGTTGATCACCCCAAAATGCAGAGCTGAAATGCCAGGTCCAAGGTGCTGGTGTGATGTGTGCACGTGCTTGAGGGAAGGACCCAGATTCCCCTCCCTCTGAAGTGACTCTGCCTTGATTCATATTTATTAAGCTGTGATAGAAATTCCTGGTGGCTTCTTGAGAACCAAATATAATATTAATGTTGGCAATTAACCCAGTTGTTCTACCATGCAAAAAGGTGCAATTTTCCTCTTAATGAAAAATTTAGGTCTGCTTTGATCATTTGGAAAGCGTAAAGTAAACTAATGAAGCAACTTGAGGACATGAAATCCAACATTCTCAGTAGGTGAATACACAACATCACTCCTTGTGGGCCCAGAGGATCCAACTCCCACCTCCAAAGAGAACAGCCCAGAGGAATCTGCAATTAAATTTGCAGTGCACCCAAAGAGCTGGAAGGGGGTGATGTCAGGCTTGAAAGTGTTTCATTTATTCCCTTTGCTGGGACACACAGTGTCTTTGCCCTCCATCAGAGGTGGCACCAGCTCTGTAAGTAGAGAAGGTGGCACACAGGAGTTTTCTTGTGCAGGGATGGAGTCGAGCACAGGTTCAAGAGGCTGACAAAGCAAACTGCAGCATGTGCAGGAGGGGTGTCTGGGAGGGCAGCAGGGGAAACACAGGGTGGTGGTGGGGAATACCATGGCCAGGGTGTGGATTCTTCTGGTGAGGAGAAAAGCTTGGGGGCTGTCCCAGGGGCACCTGAGACAGGGCAGGAGTTGGAGGCTAAACCTACACGTTGCTTTGCTGTAAAAATCAGTGCCTTAGGAAGGAAAAGCAGGATTTTGGTGCAAGAAGTCTGGCAGAGTGTTGCTCGTGGTGCTGGCACAGAGCTGTGGCTTGGGCAGCCTGAGAGCAGCTTCAGCAGGCCCTTCTGGGCAAGGGACTGCAGATTGCCCAAATCCCTGATGCCAAAGCCTGGCTCTGCCTCATGGGGCTTGAGTGACTCCTTCAGGAATGTTCCTGCTCCATCTGTTCAGGGGAAAGGGCTGGCAAATCACAGCAGTGCTCACTCATTGCTCTGGGAAAAGTTGGTGTCACTTTTTGGTGAGGTTGCAAAAGACCTTTAAGATTATCAAGTCCAACTGTCAACCCACACACCACGACGTTCACCATTAAACCATGTCCCCAAGGGCCACATCCACACGTTCTTTGAGCACTTCAGAGGTGGGGACTCCACCACTGCCCTGGGAAGTCTGTTCCAATGCATTGAGATGTCTGATTGAAGGAGCAAATTATGGATTACACTCAGAGGAAAGTGCCAAGATGTACTTTGAAAAGCATTCAAATATTTTGATAAGTTCTGGAGCACATCAAGGGGTGGCTTGGTTTTCTTTCACAGCTTGACTTGATATGAAAGGTGTCTCTGCAACGTGAAAGGAAGTTGTGTCTCGAAAAGGCATCGAAGCTGATGTCAACTGTCATTTTCATGCTAATGGGTTATTAGAGCCTGAGTTAAATTGCAGACAGGAAACCTTTAGGGTCTGTTTAAGGCATTATAAATATGAATACTGCTGTCTCTTCATGCAACTCTATTTTTATTAAGGAAAAAAAAAAAGTAGAGCCATCCTTTATCTTTTAAAGACCTTCCTAAGAAGAATGATTGGTATGTTCATTTATTTTGTGATGTTTTTTGCCTTCTCAGGGATGTGGTCCCACTTAGTGTCCTTGCTTTGCCCCAAGGCTGCTGATACAGATGTGGCTGTGGCTCCTGTGCCACGGGAGGTCTGGCTGTGCCCTGAGCCCCGGGAACAGGGAGGGCTCTGGCCAGAAAAGCAGCAGGGACGCTCTGCACACCTTCTGCAGGAGGGTTCAGTTGTCCCCCTTGCTCTGCAGTGTCAGGACCCAGCAGTGTCAGTGATGTGACATCTGCCATCCTGTCAGTGGGCAGAGTGGGATTGGAAAGCAGGAAAACACCTCTAGAGACAGATGAATCCTACAGGATTGACAGAAAATGAGGTATGGATGCCTCTTCTTTCAGCTGGCAAGGACAGTGGTTCTGTTTACTTATGGTCATTATTGTTTTTCTCTTGTTCAACATGGAAAAAAGCTCCAAGTCTGGGCACTGGACTAGTTTGGGATGAGGAGAAACAATCCACATGTGGTGCTTGAGATGGTGATTTCTGACCTCATCACTGTGCCAAGGACCCCCTTACCATTAGCGCTGCATTTTGATGAGGTGTTTGTGCACAGGGGTGAAGTGCATTGTCTGAAAACCTCAGCCCTCCTGGCTGTGTCAGAGCCTTCCTCCTCCACCCTCTGCTGGCACAGCCCCAGTAACAGTGTGGGTGATGTGACTGGAAAGTGTAAAGGGTCCAGAAGGGTTTGTTCACTTTGGCTGCCCATGGAAACTCCTCTGCATTAAGGATAATGGAACATTTTCTAACACCTTCCATGCAGTGATTAAGGGGAGTTCATATTTACGTGGTGGTTGGAAGGGGCATGGTGATAAATTCCTGCCTGATTTCCCAGACATGAATTTAATATGAAATCCATGAATAAACAACAACCCACAAGCAAGACAAAGTGAATGGGTACCAGCATTTTGCATCCCTGCCCCTCCTGCCCTCTGCCCTTCTTGCTCCTGCTGTTTGGCAAAGCAAAGGGAGTGGAAGTTGGGATTCTCCATCAAAGGAAGTTTCTCACTCTTTACTCTGATTTCTTTACTTTGTGCTGACCACTCTGTCTGCCAGACTTTAGCTCTGTATTAATGGATGTTTGCTCATCCTTCCAGAAATAGATCCTGGAGGTGATAAGTAGTTCTTTCAGAGTGCAGGTCCACACACTCAGCAAAGCTCCACACTGAGACTTGCCAGGAGCAAAATCAATTGGTTAAACTTTGAATATTTCAAAGAACTTCAGTGCTGCAGGTGAACAAACAAGCTGTAAGGCACTCAGGCCATTTCTCTGCTTATGAAAGCACATCTGCTGGGGAACAGAGTTGCTCAAACGTGCGGCAGTGAAGGATGCCACCCAAAACTGAATTGTGAAAAGGGGCTGCTCTCAGCCCTCCAATAATCCAGCTCAGATGCAGGGCTTTGATTGTCTGTAAACTGTTGGAACGTGACTGGGCTGCAGAGCTGGAAGGGGTGGATAATCTGGAGCACATTCCCAGCTGGAATTGGTGTTGGCAGGGTCCTGGTGGTGCCAGTGCCAGCGTTGCTGCCAAGGTGGCCGAGCTCTGCAGGGCCCTCAGCCTGTGCCAGGGCAGGGAATCTGCACGTCCCTGCTGTGGCACCACTGCAGCTGCTGCTGCCAAGGTGTCTCAGCTCCCTCAGGGCTGTGGGCTGGGGGGATTCAGCAGGAGCAGGACCCAGGAGTGTTTCTTGGATGCCCATCCCATGGGGATGAGGTTCTGCCTGGTGGGCCAAGGGATGCCCCTCAGTGCACAGCCAAGCTGATGTGCTGTAAACCTGGGAAAATCTCAAGGAACTTCTTTTATTATTGGTTTCATAAAGGCCCTTTAGGAGGGTTTTTTTAAGGACTGTTTTATGTTTTTTACTGGTCCCTATGGTTTGTTAAATATCAGTGTCTGGAAGGTCCATAATGCACTCCTGTCCTCCAGCAAAGCCCTTTCTGTTGTAGTTGAAGATACATCTCTCTCCCTCTCCACAGCCTATTCCAGTGTAACCTGACTGGGGTTTTAGGAGAGCTAAAGGGAGAATACAGTGCCTTGGGTTTATATTTTAATTTAAGTGTGACAGAGGACATTGGTTTGTCCACTGTCTTCTTACTGTGTGTGTCACATTCCCTGCTCTTTGTGAACAGGCTTTTCAATCTTTGCTACAAGTTCTTAGCTGTGGTAGAATGTATTTAAATAATTTTTGGGCAAAGGGATTAATTTTATTCCTTATATTCTACCAATTTTTTATTGGAGAAGACATAGAATAATCTTGCAGCCTTTTCTGAGTTTCAGGGGGATGACATTTGCTTCCCAAATACCCTGAGTTTGGAGCCTTTCCATACTCTTTGCATACAGCTGTAAACATCTTCTCCTTTCCTGTATCCAGTTAGTTTTCAGCAGCAGGAGATTAAATCTTTCCACTCATGTGGCTTCTGCTGCTGCTGTCCATAAATCCCTGGCTGTGACACTGTGCCTTGTCCCTTTGGGTGTCAGGATTCCCAGGGAGCCCAGCAGGGACCAGCACACAGAGCTGCAATTAAAAGCAGTTTCAAATGCAACCAAACACATAAGGAAAAGCATTTTTAGTCTGGTTTTTGACATTTGCTTGTAAGTGCAGTTGTGTCCTTCTGAAATGAGCTAACCTGACCATGACAATGCTGCAAAAAAAGGCTCCCCCATTACCCAGAGCTGATGAAAGAGTGGCAAATGGTTGCCACAGGCTATCAGGTTTCTGAAGGCCGTGGGGAGGTGGTTGCTGCACTTCTGAGAGTTTTCTTGACAGCACAATGTGGAGTTGTGGCTCAGTATTATTGCTTGGAAACCTCTTGCTCTGGTGCAGAAAGCAGAGTGGCCCAGCTGGGATCATCCTCACTGATGAGGAAACTAATTCTCCATCCACCAGTTGTGCTGTGAGGAAATCCCTGTTCTCAGAGAGGTAGCACAGAGTCATGGAATGGTTTGGGTTGGAAGGGACCTCAAAAATCATCCTGTCCCACCCCCCCTGCCATGGGCAGAGACACCTCCCACAGTCCCAGGTTGCTCCAAGCCCTGTCCAACCTGGCCTTGGACACTCCCAAGGATGGGGCAGCCACAGCTTGTCTCTCCTAGTTCTTATTTCTTGCCCAAATCAGAGGAAGTAAAGCACAAAAAAAGGTCCTGGGCAATTAATTTTTCTCATCCCTCTTTTCTGTTTCCCTTTTTCATGGAGAAAATGCAACAGTTCTGGCAAAGGCTGGTTCTGCCTCTTGTGATGCTGATGGTGTCTGACACAGCATTAATGTGGACTCAGACATGAAAAACAATGCAAGGAGCATTGATTTGTTGTTTTCCAGGTTGGTTAAGTTCCTTCTGATTGAGGAAAGGCATTTAAATACAGCTTGGCAGGCTGGAGGCAATAAATGCAACCAGGAATTCTTGTTACCACTGATACTAAATGATGAAGCTCCCACTTGTGGGGGATTCTGAATGGGACCCTGAAATGCTTCCAGAAAAAAAAAAGGAGGGGTTTGGAGCCCCCACTCACACCTAAATCCCCACCAAGAGCTGGTGCTGACCCACAGTGTGGCAGGGGAAGGTGGCTGGGGATTCCTCACTGAAATTCTTCTCTGGGTCCATAAATAAACTTAAATTAGGATCTGCCTCCTTTGCAGATTCCTCTCCCCACCTTGGGTGGGAGAAAAGTCTGTGTTGTTGTAAATGATGAGCTAGAAAAGAGGGGGGGGAAAAAAAAGATAAAATTCCCCCCTAACTCAGGGGTCCTTTTTCCCTGGGATGATACGGAGGGAGCACTCTCAGCTCACCTGGGCACAGAGACCCCCATCCTGGGCATGGAGACCCATCTCCTGGAGAGCCCTGGAATGAAAAAGTGCTGGTGCTGCTGAGGAGCAAAAAAAGAAATTGAGGTCTTTGGGGTTTTCTTCAGTGCCTGATTTCTGAGGCTTCAGCTCTGCCTGGCTTTGATATTCAGTGTAAAAGAGAGCAGGAACCAGCTCTGTCAGTGCTACCTGTGCCCACCGTACCTGCTCCACTTTGCTGCTGACACTGTCAGCTGAGTCAGAGGGGGAAAAAACACCTTTTCTTGTTGCTTTCTGCTTACCAAGTTGTGTTGCAAGATTAAATCGGGACGTGTCTCTTCATCTTTGTGCCATGGACATGCTGAATCTGCAGAGGGGATGTAAAAAAGGACTTTCTGAGTGAAGATTCAGTGCTGATCCTTTGTTGTTTTTTTTTAACACAGCTTAGCTAGACTTGCCAGCTGAACCCAACAGGAAGGAAGGAAAAAACCCAAAGCCCCAGAAAATCTGGTATTGCAGCATTAACTGCAGGAAAGTAGTCCTTGGACTGGTGATGGTGTCCTGATCTGTGCAGGGTGCTGTGAAACCAGGTGATTTTTCATTAACTCCTTTGACTTCAGGCATTCCTGTTTTCAAGTTCTCACTTGATTTCTGCCAAATTCCTCTGCTTGGCTGGGGCTTTCTTGAGGTTTAATTCTGAGGTTTAAACTTCACCAAGTCTGCATTTGTGGGTGGTATCAGTGATATGAGGCCCCTTCGGAGTCATCCTCTGACTAATTGCAGAGGGGCTGATGGCACAGAATGAATCAGTTGAAAAAGCTAATTTACATGTGCCCCATTCCCAGTGCCTGACCCAGCTCATGGGATCCTTCATTCCTGTGAAATTTAGGTTTTCCACTGAAAAGAATAAGCTGTGGATGGTGGGAGAAAGCAGTCACTGCTCCAGCTTTCTTTTGTTCCCTTAAGGAATATTGACTGAAAGCTGGTTTAGGTTGAATGATCAATTAATACCCCTCAGCGTGCACACACACACTGAATTAATGTGATAATCCCTCGTGTAAAGGAGAATATTTTTTGTTAGTTTACAACAAGAATAAATTATATCCTACAATGGTAAATGTCATGATATTGATCAGGATTGGCAACAGCATCTCTAAAACTTGATACTTGTTTTTTCCTTTCTTTCCTCCTTTCACAACCAACTCCATCAGGAAACTTTTCACAGTGTGGGGGTTTTGTTGGGTTTTTCCTTTTGTTTTTTTTCCCTTGCTGTTTGTGCTTGGCTGCTCCTTGCTGGTGAGATGCTGCTGCTGGTGGGGCAGGGTGGGGGCTCCCAGCTGGGGCAGGGGCTGCTCCCTCAGTCATGGAGCTAATGGCAATACAGCTGTGGCTGCAGCTGATGTTAAACCACCTTTAGTTAAGCTTTATGATGCGAGAGACTGCCAGCTCTCCCACTTGCAGCCTATAAATTATGTCAGTTGTTCGTGGACTTTTTTTAACCCTGGTTTCTCTTGAATTATGGATGATAGACAGGGCCAGAATTTGCTTTTAGTGCTCCCAGGTGGCTGCGTGTGTGCTGAGTGCCCTGAGCTCTCCTAATCTCAGGGTGTGCACTCAGGGCATGTGGAACATCGTTTGGGCTGGGACCACATCATACTTTGGAGCCCAACCACTGAGGGAGCTACAGGGGAAATTTAAGTTGGAGATCAGGAAAAAATTCTTTGCAGAGAGAGTGCTCAGGCCTTGGAATGGGCTGCCCAGAGAGGGGGT
>JAWWLZ010000029.1:8026247-8055373 GCA_035041345.1 Poliocrania exsul | reverse complement strand
ACCTCCCACCAGCCCAGGTGGCTCCAAGCCCTGTCCAACCTGGCCTTGGACACTCCCAGGGCTGGGGCAGCCACAGCCTCGCTGCCCAACCTGTGCCAGGGCCTGCCCACCCTCACAGGGAGGAATTTTTCCCCATTTCTGATCTAAATCTGCCCTTTGTCAGTTTAAAGCCATTCCCCCTTGTCCTGGGGGATTTGTGTAGGAGTGGGGTGTCAGCTGGGTGCTGTGGGGTGGGCTCAGTGCCCCATCCCTTCACCCAGGGCAGGTTCAGGTGCTCCTGGTGCAGTTCAGGGGTGCACATCCAGCCCTGGCTCTCAGTCCTGGTCCCTCCTGGGAATCAGCACTGCTGCTCTTGCTGGCACCTTCCTGTGGGGTTTGCTCTGCTGCTGGAGCCTCCTTGTAAATCCCATTACTTCTAATTGAGTGGGGATCAATCACAAATTAAGGAGTAAGAGAAAGGTTTCCAGGTGAGATTTAAATGGAAGGCTTTTACTGATAATATTTTGCATTTTCCATCAAAGTGTCCTGGAATGCTTTACAAAGATTAATGAATTAGACCTCACAACACCTTTGCATGCCAGGAACACGGTAATCCACCCATTAAAGAGGAGGAATTGCAGTCTGGAGGAGGCACAGTGAGTCCTCAAGGTCACAGACAAAAATAGCAGAGCTCCTGTGGAATCATCCCAGTTCCAGACTCCCTGACCCTGCAGGCACAGGTCAGTCTTGGGGACAGGTCATTCCAACACCAGCCAATCTCCTCCTCAGAGCTTTGCCATGAAGCCATGATGCTGAATGCCAGCCATCATTGGAGTTGGTTTTTTTTATTTAATCTAGAGCCAACTAAATACTGCAAACATTTTTGGTGAGCATTTAGTTGTATTGTCATAGCGAGCATTTGGCTGCATCCCTGGCCCTGGAGTTTGCTGTTCATGAATATTTTAGCAAATTGGTTTACTAACAGGAATGTTGCCAGGAAGCCAATGTTCCTGAATATTTGTAGAAAAGCAGATTTAGCTCTGTGTTTGCAGTCCCTTGCAGTGGGAGTGTTATCTAAGCCCCATCTTAACGCTCCTCTGGGAGCACCAGCAGAGCCAATTAAAGCAAATCTCCTTGGGAAATGTGATTCTCAGAACCCACCCATAAATAAACTCTGATACAAAGAGTTCTGTCTCAGAATAAAGACAGGACCAGCTGTGTGCAGCTCACCTTTGGCACAGCACCTGGCAGGTGAACTGGGAGCCTTGGCAGCATCTCCTGAGGGCTTGCAGGAACCTCGGATATTTGGGATGTTCCTGCATGGAGGGGAGAGGGTTTGGGCCACTTGATGTGGAGCAGCATCTCTGCCTCAAAGACTCCTTGGTTTGAGCTGTACAGACACATCCCTTGAGTGCCAGGGGTGCTGCTCAATGCCAGCAGTGGGGGCAGAGATTGGATATTGGGCAGAAATCCTTCCCTGGGAGGGTGGGCAGGCCCTGGCACAGGTGCCCAGAGAAGCTGTGGCTGCCCCATCCCTGAAGTGTCCAAGGCCAGGTCGGAGCAACCTGAGCTATGGAAGGTGTCCCTACCCATGGCAGGGGGTGGCACTGGATGAGCTTTAAGGTCCCTTTCCACCCAAATGATGATTCTACAAAGTCACAGCACTGTCCCTCTGCATCCACAGCTTCCCATTCCTGTCCCAGTTGTTCCCTTCTGGTTATCATCAGACCCTGCTGGAGGTGTGAGAGATGCAGGCGTTTGGGGATTAATTTATTCATAAGAACAGCTTCCCATAAGCAGCAACTCAGGGGTCAGCCCATCTGAATGCAGCTGGTACAACCCTTCCAGCGTTTTGGAAGAGCTGCTCAGCCAGCATTGAAGTGCTCAGCACATCTGGAAAACATCTGTCTTGGACTCGTAGTACAGCGTTGTCATTCTTGGAGTGACTGCAAAACAGGGCCTTGTGGAAAATGTTTAATACTCCTGGACACATTGTGGTTTGTGTTAATGGTGAAATAGCTTGTTAGGTCCAGCCTAAGTGGCAGAAAATGCTGCTGAAGCTGAACAGCACTGAGCGAGGAAAGGCTGTTAAGGCAAAAACATCAGCCCCCTGAACCCAGGAGAGTTTGGCTGCATTTTTACTGGCACAGAACTGGAAGCTAATGAAGGCAGTTTGTGGCCCCACACTGGCTTTCAGCTGCCTTTTATTTTACATAATGAGTCGGGGAAAATTGGAGTGCAGTTACTTTGGGCTCACTTTAGAGAAGTGAGCAGGTTGCAGGCGGCTCTTCTGGGCTCATCTCTTACAACCAGTCCCTTTGGCTCCTCTCACAGGGAAATGTTGTGTTTTCTTACCCAGGGCTGCTCCAGCCACAGCCAGCCCAGGAAAACCGTGGGAGCTCTGCTGTCCTGGCAGCTGCCTCCCAAATCCAGCTCCTTTCTGGCCTGAGGGGATCCTTGGCAGTGTTTTTCTAAGTCAGGTTTTGCCACTTTCTTAAATTGATGGTGATTTTCTAATGGATAGAAATTGTTCAAATGGCTCTTTTTTGGTGTTTTCAGAAATAATGGTTATTTTTTAAAAAAATATTTATTTATTTTCTACATTGAGCTGAGATGTTTTTCATGTTATTATGTGGACAGACATCTGGCTCTTTTTTATTCTTCTTTTCCTTTTCAGTCTCAGTGTATTTATCCAGTTAACACTTCCTTGCAGTCACCTTTGTTTTGGAGGCTTCAAAAGAGATCAAGAATTGGAGAAGTGTTGAAGAAATACTTCATTATGCTGTTTGATACTGTTACACCCATGAGAGTGGATCCAGTTTGCTCTGACATCTCATCTGTGCTGCCTTGTCTGCACAAGTGAAAGTCTTTGGTAACCTCAGCTCTGGGATTTTTATCCTTCTTAAGATAAATTCCCATTGGCATTTGGGATAAATTTTAGTGTTTCATGAGGTGAACTTTATTGACATTAAGATAGGTAAAATTCTATCAGTTATCTCCACAGAACACTTGCCAGTGGCAACCTACCTAAGGAAAGGGGCAGTCCTGAATCCCCAAATCTTGCTCCTTCCTCCTCAGAAAGGCTGCAGACAAAGCCCATCATCCCCAACAAGGAGCTGGGGAACTCTGACATTTCAGGGTAATCAGGTAGAATTACTGCATCTCTGGATATCTTTAACCTGTTTACTGACATTTCCTTCACATCATTTCCTGATGTTCATTGGATCAGAAAACAGCCTGGAGCCACAAGTGCAAAATGCTTCTTGGAGTGTTTTGATCTGGGCACGTGAAATCCTTGTATAAAATAAGATACATCCTGTGTACAAGATAATCCAATGGGATATTGGAGTTCTTGACCTTTTTTTTAAGCTTCTGTGGTTTTCCCCATTTATTTATTACTTTAATTTTCTCCCCCTGACTCTGCCCAAGTTCAGAATTGTGCCCAGTGGCAAAAGGCATCTGCGACCAATGAGTTCAAAGGGAATGGGAATAGGACTGTGGATGTTTGTTGGTTTTTCAAAAAGAAACACCAATCTTTAGTTAAAATGAAGGAGGAGCATTCTGGGGGCACTGGGAGTTCTGTGGCAGCTCTGCAGGTTGCTGTGGCTCACTGAGTCCTTGGGCAGGACTGCTGTGGCTTTTGCATGATGGAGTTGGAAAACCTTCCAAAATCTTGTCCTGAGGAAGGTAAGAAAATCTCACTGAGTGTGTTGAAGAAAATACTTCAAACTGTTGTAAAAATAATGTTGTAATTTGCAGTCTTGGGCTGAATGAGCTTTTGAGTGAGAAGGTGCTGTCTAAAGCCAAGCCAAGTGAGGTTTGTCACTGCTGAGAGAGTTCAAATGCTGAGCAAACAGGAGGTTTATTCAGGAATTACTTTCTGTGGCAGGTCCTGCTTTTCTGTGCTGCAGGAAGTTGTGTGTGTTTCTAAGGTACATTGTTAGCACCTGAATTAATCTTCTTTTTAAAGGTTTAAAACAAAGGAAAGCTGAGTATTCACATGTCTGTTCCACTCTGAGATGAAAGGGAGATACTCTGGAGTGATCTTGGAGGTCTGTTCCAACCTTTATGATTCCATGTGAGGAAATTCCTGAGATGTTGATCTTAATTTTTCTTTCATTACTTCATTTGGCTTGATGCTTTTTACAGTAGGAAAAAGCAAACCCCTGAATGTTTCAGGACAGAAAGCACAGAATATGTAAAATATCAGCTATGGGTTTATTGCTGTTATGTTTCCACTGTCAGTTCACAGTTGTCTTTGCTGAGAAAAGCATGAGCTCAGTGATGGAACAAGCTTTTTGTCACTAAGGGCTGTTTGTAGGAATTTCCCACCTGTGGCAGGTACAAACTGGAAGGGTTTCCCCCCCACCGTGCCTTGGTGCTGTGAATTCTCCCCAAATTTTCATTGCAATGAGGAGCTGTGAGGGTGAGGGATGCCCCAAGCAGGATTTGTCAAGCCAGTGCCATGTGTGTCCTGGTTCCTGCTCCCCCTGCCTTCCATTGGGTACTGACTTCCATAAAAACTCTGATGGAGAACAGCAAAAGGTGCAGACAAACGGGAAAAACAGATTTTGTCAGTGGGAAACAGGGCTGAGAATTGACATGTTGCCTTTTTTAGGCCAGTTTCCCCTTTTCTGTGTATTTTTCTTGTGATAAGGGATCAGCAGTTCTGATACAAAGTTTTGATCTGAGGGATCCAGGACCCAGCCCAGGGATCTGAGGCGGCTCCAGGACCCAGCCCAGGGGTCTGAGGCGGCTCCAGGACCCAGCTCGGGGATCTGAGGCGGCTCCAGGACCCAGCTCGGGGTTCTGAGGCGGCTCCAGGATCCAGCCCAGGGGTCTGAGGTGGATCCAGGACCCAGCCTGGGGGTCTGAGGTGGACCCAGCTGAGATGGACACTTTGGCAGGCAGGAGGCATTGGGTGTGCAGTGGAAGGCACTAAATAAAGACAAAACAGGCTGGTTTTTGTCTTCTTGGGCATTATTGACCCATTTTTAGCAGCTTGTCTTGAGGAAATGGTTATTAATTGTGCATTTTAATGAGCTGCTAAATAGTTCCTCAGTTGATTAATTAATGTTTCTTTATTGATGCTGTCTTCATCCACTGTGTCAGTGCTGGTTGCAGCCTCCCAGCTCTGGAGAAACTCTGGGGAATGTGCTCTCCCTTCTGCTCCCTTCCTTTTATTTTCAATTCTTCATGTGGGTTTATGCTCTATAACTTTTTTCTTTATAAACTGACTTGTAAACATCAGGCTGAGTGATGGAGACTCTGCACACTAAACCCAGGCCCTTCTGTGCAGGTTTTTACTCCCGTTGCTCTCTAGTGAAAGGCCTGAGGGCACCCAGGGCTTTTGTCCTGCTTTTCTGTGGATGCTCTTCCCAGCTGTGGCCCTGCCTGTCTCTGGCAAAAGGGATGAGCTCAGGGAGGGAGGAATTCTTGAAGGCACTTGCTGTTATGTGAGGAAACACAGAGGGCAAGAGTGGAGTGTTACAGAAGATGATGCTTCAGTACTTCCCCAGGAGGAGTGGTTTTTTCAATGCCCACCCTCCATTGCACAAACTCTTTGCACCCAAAATGTTCTATAAATAACCCCTGTAGGAATCTCAGGTGCTGGTTTGGAGCACTTGTTTCAAGGACACCATAGAGTAAGATGGGAAGGAGGCAACCTGAATAAATATGTATTTACATATTCTAATGATGTAGGGTTTTTTATTAGGCTTGGGCTTTGGGGGCCTTGTACAACTGTAGCAAAAGTTGGGGGTTAATTTTTTGATTTGAGTTTTATTATGGCTGGATGAAACCTTGATTGTTGAGGCTTTTAAAAATTGCACTGCAATAAATACCTGGAAAAGAGAATGTAAATAGAAGACAGTGAATGAAATGTGAATATGTGTATTTATGTAAAACATGCTCATATCTTGTAGGCAAATGTTCATTATTGAGGAGCTGCTTTGAAACACCACCTGCAGAAATCCCTTAATATTAAAGAGATCAATCTTATCTTCAGACTGGATTCAGGTGTAGAAACAGCCAAATATATTCTTAATGCAAAGTGCAGGGTCGTGCCCTCTGTCCAGGGCCTTGTCATTTAATGGGTCAGGTTGAATTGCTCATTCCCCACCCCTGAAGGCAGTTTGTCCTTGTTCTTCTGAGGATTTGTTGCTACCATGAGATATTGGTGGGGTTTGTAGCCTGAGCTAAAAACATTTGCTGAGTGTTCTCCCTACATTTGGAGCAGGAGTTCAGCTCCAGCAAACTGAGTTGCAGGTTGGAGCTCGTGGAGGAGCCCCCTGGGTTTTGCACCCCAAGTCCCTGCAACCTGAAAAAAAGCAGCTGATGTGTCATTTTTTGTCCTGGAAATCGATGCCACGTGCACAGTGAGCTCAGACAGAATGCTGGTAATTCCTGATATCTCTGTAAGCCTCAGTATAACAACAGGCTTTGCCACTTGATCTGCAGGCTTAGCCCAAATCAGCCTCTGTTAAAATGGAATTATTTGGGAGGAGTAAGTCATCCTGGAGGGAGCTCACTGGAGGGAGGTGGGTGGTCTGGGGAGCTGTTGGCTTCTCAATACACTCATGAGTCCTGGGAGCTGTTCCCAAATCCTTGCACACACTCTGTTGGGGTATCTGTTAACTCTTCCAGTGGCCAAGGGTTGCCATGTGGAGAAGGTTTTGGGTCTCTGTGTCCCCAGTGCAGTGAAGGCTCCTCTGGGTTTGCCAATTGAACAGCCCGAGCTTGGGGTTGTTCTGCTGAGTTTGGGTTTCCCTCAGTGCCCCATAATGGCTCTGCAGACAGATGGGGGGCTTTGGAAGTGGTTGTGCTCACTGGGAGCGTGAGCTGGTGGGGGTGAAGATGACAGCAAGATATAGATGGTGTCTGCTTAAGGCTTTGATAGCTTGTAGTAAAACCTTTCCAGCAACTCAGCTCCCGTCATGTCTTAAACTGCTCGTGAAATAAATAGAAGTGACAGCTCTGCACGCAGCACTGCACCGTCTGTGCCCAGAATGTTTCTCATTTGGAGCAACCCAGAGGCAGAAAGATGAAAGGCTGGGAGCAGTGGCCTGCATGCCCACAGTGTGTGTCACATGAGTGACACATGTCCTGATGCATTCTGGATGCCACTGGCTCAGAGGCTTCTCTGTGCTGATAATGAAAGCAGTGCCCAAATCTGATTTGAGATCTGCAAATGGGAGAAGCGACCTGGCAGCTGAAGTGGATCATTTACCCTGGGAAGGCTCCTCGCTTGGGCTGCCAGGGGGAAATCAGGAGAAAACACCTCCCAGTCTCCAGCTGCACCCCCTGGTGTGGAAGGTGCCAGGATGTGACCAGAGCTGGGTGTTTGCAGGGTGCTTTGCCTTTAATTTGCCCCAGTGTGGCATAAATTGATCTGGGAGAATTCCCCTGTTTACACAACTCCCTGTGACAAACTTGCTGGCCATTGGTTTTTTTTGACCCTGCTTTTTCTGGCATCTTTTCTTTAGAGAGACCTGAAGATGCATCACCCATTCCCAGCTGTCCTTTTGTTCTGCTGGGTTGCAACTGTGTTATTGCACAGAACTGTTTAGGCTGGAAAAGCCCTCCAAGACCATCGAGTCCAACCATTCCCCAACACTGCCAAGGCCACCACTAACCCATGTCCCCAAGTGCCACATCCACAGAGCTGTTAAATACCTCCAACAGGGGTAGTGACTCCACCACTGCCCTGGGCAGGCTGTGCCAGGGCTGGACAACCCTTTCTATGAATGAATTGTCCCCAGAATCCAACCTAAACCTCTGCTGGTACAACTTGAGGCCATTTCCTCTTGTCCTTCCCGTTTCCATGGGTGGGGCTCCTTCTCCATCCTGGGGGCTTGAGCTGAGTTTGCTGCTGTGGATCTGTCAATCCCCTTGTTGGAGGCTGGGCTGAAATCCGGGTCTGTCAGTGGGAACTTGTCATCAGTGCTGACATTATTAGATGCCTCATTCCTGTATGAGTAGGTGTTATTTGAGATATATAATAGAAAAAGGGAATCTGTAGGATGGCTAAAAATACTGCAGAACGGTGTATTTATGGCTCCTGTTACACTTTGACAGTCGTGGGTTGTTTTTGCTGGGGAAAAATGTTCTTTCTTTTGTATTTTATGAAGAATTGGTGACATCTGGTGCTCACTTAGAAGGAGCCCTCTCAAGACTGCAGACAGAAATAAACCTTGGAGTGAGGAAGATTTGTCTTGCAGCGTGTCTGGGAGAGAGGCTGCAATTAGCACCTGATCCCTGCCCAGCTCCGAGCTGGGTCAGGCAAACACTCTGTTTGGAGCATATTGTGAAAAAGGCTGTTCCCTGGCTCGGGTCTAATTGAATAAAGAGCTATCCAAATGAAAAGGGCAGCAGAGGAGTCTGGTCCCCAGGAGATGGGCACAGGGAGCAACCAGGAATGTCACAGAGTGATGTTTGCAGGGCCCCCACTGCTCTGTCTCCAGTGAAATGCATTTGTATTTGTGGGCAGGGCGTGGAGGCTCCTTAAATTCAGAGGTTTGGCATTTGTGTTTGATGTCTAATAAGGCAAAATGGACAGAAGGGGAAGGTGGTTTGGAGTGCAGGGTGTTGCTGAGGGATGGGGAGGTGCTGTAGCTGCTCCAGCCACGGTTCCACACCGTGCTGGGCTTCCCTACTGGAACTGCAGCACCAAGAGTGACCTGAACGTGCCAGGTGGGATATTTAGTTCTCCCATGGGGCAAGGCTGAGAAAATTGAGGTTGTTCAGCTTGGAGAAGAGAAGACTCCAGGGAGCACCTTTTAGTTCTAAACAAGCCACTGCAGAGGGACTGTGGACAAGAGCCTGGAGGGGCAGGATGAGAGGAATGGGTTCAACCCAACAGAGGGCAGGGTTAGATGGATATTGGGAAGAAATTCCTCCCTGGGAGGGTGGGCAGGCCCTGGCACAGGTTGGGCAGAGAAGCTGTGGCTGCCTCATCCCTGGCAGTGTCCAAGGCCAGGTTGGACAGGGCTTGGAGCACCCTGGGGTGGTGGGAGGTGTCCCTGCCCATGGCAGGGGGTAGAACCAGGTGCCCTTTGAGGTCCCTTCCAGCCCAAACCATTCTGTGATTTTATAAATGGGATGATCTTTTCTTAATGAACATCCAAACTGCCAATACTTGTCTTGGTGCTCTGTGATGTAGGGAGGGTTGGGTTGCAATGGTTTGTTCTGTGACTCTGAGCAGTGAGGAAGCCTTTAATATCTTCAAAGAGGAAAGAAGTGTGTGTTGGCCTCATTGCAGAGTCTTGCCTGGTTTTACTGATGGTGAAGCCATCTCCGTTCACAGTGTTGCCTTTGTTTGCAAAACAAAGTAAAGCTGCAAAATTGTTTCCATTTTAGAGCACTTGAAGTTGCTTTGACCTTGTAAAATGTTTTGTGCTAACTTGAGAATTTTATGACTTTGTTTTTATTTTTAATTTGGAGCTGCTTTTATTTGGTGAAATTTGTGCATGTGCCATGTCTGATGATATTTTTGTTTTTTAAATAGTAACTTTGCTGATAAAAAGCTGTCATTGTATTTTAAAAAACTTTGAAGAGAATTACTATCCATGGGTTAATTAAAATGCTTCATTGAAAATGCAGAGCCTGCTCTGAATGACTCCTTGTCTCTCGCTGTGCTCTGCCTTGGAGCTGTCTTGTGCTTTTAAACAAACAAAAATTAGCATTCAGGAAAAAAGAAAGTACCCCTCAAGTAAATCCCGTTTTGTGCAAAGCTGGTTTTATTGAGCAGATTTGGGCACTTCAATTCATTGAATGCAAGGACTAAATTGGGGTAAAAACATCTATTTTATGCATATGGTGCAGCTTTCAATCATAGAATCCTAGAATGGTTTGGATGGGAAGGGATCTGTAAAGATCCCCTGCCCTGGGCAGGGACACCTTTCACTATCCCAGTTGCTCCAAGCCCCATCAAACCTGTCCTTGGACACTTCCAGGGATGGAGCTTCTCTGGGCACCCCGGGCCAGTGTGAAGACCTCAGTCCTCACTGGGAACATGGAGCTTCATCAGCCTGTGACAGGGGCAGTTCTTCATGACATTGAGATGTTGCTCTGTCTCCTCTCAAAACCAAGATGTCATCTTTGGGTTTTTTCTTGGGGAGATCATCTGCCTGTAATGGAGATATTGTCTGCTTGGTTGGTGTTTGAGGAGTGTGAGCCCCAGAGAAACAGTCGTGTCATCACATTTTACTTCTCTGTTTAGACACAGAAATAGAGTAAAACAAAAATTTTTAGATTCTGTCTTTCTATTACTTTTTCTGCCCAGAAAAGAGAGAGATGCCAGGTCCTCTGGGAGCTGTGACTGCATGGAACGTGTTTCTCTGAGGGTGCCGTGGTGGTCCTGGGAAGTGCTGTGTGACAATTATTGGCCTTGGTTCCCCCTTGGGCTCAATGTTTGCTGCCTGTGCCTGTGCCAGCAGCCTCAGTGCAGTGAGAGGGTCATTGCAAAGCTTGCCAGGTTCTGGGGCCTTCATCCTTCCCCTCTAAGGAGCCCTTGCTTTGTGCCCTGGCAGCCAGCAACTGATTTCCTCTGCTGGCTGATTTGCTGCAGAGGTCGGGAAGGGCAGCTCTGAGTTACTGAATGGCTCCTTTTTCATTGTCCCCATAAAAGAGATGCTCTCGATTTGGAAATAAAGGTGGAAGAACAGCAGACTGTCCTGGAGACTTTTTCTGGTGTGGGCTGGATCCTCCTGATCTTGCTTTGATTCAATAAAACCTTGCTGGCACCTGTCAAACCCTCTGCTCTAACAGGAATGTTCCCCCAGCACAGGGGAGCAGATGCTGGGCCAGGCCAGGGGGATGCTCAAGCTTTTGATGGTGGCTCTTGCACCAGGGAAAGCCCAACATCCCTGGGGATAACTGGGAGGGAAAAATTCTAGATGGGAAGACTGTTGGAAGTTCCTTACTGCAAGACTGAGGCATTTCTTTTAATAAATTTTATTCCAGTTCCTGGGCTGGGAAATATCTTTCTTGGTCCACACAGTTCATCTGAATCCATATGAGTCTTAACTCCCTGGATTTATTTGAGCAGACATTTAATTGAACTGTGTGTTTTTCTTCTTCTGTTAATTTAATGTTTTATTTGTGAGCAATGGGAAAAAGCATTTCAGGAGGTATCAGCGCCTTCTTCCTGTAGCCCCAAGCATGTTTTCCAAAACCTTGTTATCTTACCTGCAGTTTTGTCTTTCCTGAGGTTCCTGTTTATCTCTCCTGCTTTCTGCAGACCACATTATGACCTTGAGTCATCTCTGTTTGTTTCTCAGTGAGCCCAATGTGGTCTGGGGGCTGTGGGTCAGCAGGTTTGGCTCTGACATGTCTGGCACCCACTTTGACCCTGAAGCTTGTCAGGAGCCATCACTACAGGAAGGTTTGAGTTTTTTCCTGGGAGTTACTTTGACTTGTTTTATGCTTTCCACATCTTCAGCACCTTGAGAGGGCATTTGACAGGATCCCACCTTTCTCCTGAACCCCCAGGACTGGCTCCACCCATGAGTGGTGCTTTTTCCACTCTATAAAATCCCATTCACCTCAGACCAAAGGCAGCTCTCTGAGAAGGTCCTGCTGACTTGGAGGTACCCCAGGGCTGAAGCTGGGGGTAGCAGGGGTTGTCTGTGTGGGCATGATGAATGTGGTGATGGGTCCCAGTGCCATGTCATGACACCAATCTCATCCTCCTCCTCCTGAGCCCATGAGTTGTGTTGAGGAGGGTGGTGGAGAAGAAGCTCATTGCTGCTTACCTGAGTGCCAGAGATGGGCATGGGGGTCCTGGCAAGCATCACCCCCTGAGTGATTGCCCCTGGTATCAGATAAAAACCTCTTTTCTGTGCTGGGACTGTGCAGAGGACATTGCCTGTGATCCAAGCACAGCTCTCCAGACTGCATTTACAGCTTGCTGTGTCTGAATAATTGCACTGAGGAGGAATCAATAACCTATAGGTTGTACAGAATCACAGTGTGTTTGCTGTCTGGTCCAAGTAGCTAGGACTTGGGTGGACATTGAAGTATTGCACCTCTCACAGGTAGGCTGGGTAGCTACTCATGAAGTCTTTATACTTAGTTTTAATTTAAGTCTGATTTTGTGATCTGTTATCTCCATGAAGTTTTTTATGAGTTGTGATCCCTGGTATTTTGGTAAGAAGATCAGACAGTAAGCATGGTATGAATAAGGCCATTTCTCATTATTTCCATCTACTTTGATGTGCTTATATTGTCATTTCAAGATACTGATTTGAATTTAATACTGTTTAGAAAACAAATACATGTCCAAATTGGCTCCAGATGTGATTCATTTCATTTGGTGCCTTTCAAGATGTTTTGAACAGCTGATGGGTGAGTGGGGTGGAGATTGCCAGAACAGATGCTTTTTGTTTCAAGTCAAAGAAGCAAAAACTCTGCATCTAAAACAAGACAGGATTTTTTCCCAGTATTTAAAAAGAACCCCTAATTACATATTTTAATGAAAGGAAACTTCTTTCAGCTCTGCACTGAAAACAAGTGTCAAACATAAATAGTTTGTCTGCCAAGACGTGTCCCTTGCCAGGGATTGCCTGGGTTGGGAGGGTTTGAGGCTGGAAGGTGCCAGTGGGACCATCTCTCCATGGCATGGGTACAGCTGCGTGTTTGAATGAGCTGAAAAGAGATGGATCCCTGCTTAAAAACACCATAAACACACTGCAAAGAGAAAGAAAATAATGAAGCAACGAAGTCCAAACCAGGTGCTGGGGATGTTTTGAAAGCTGTTGGTTCTGATTCCTTAGATGCCTTTTTTTTTCCTGCAGAAAATACTGATATGGAATTTAATATCTGCATGATCTGAATAGTCATATGAGGAGGTAAAAAAATTAAAACTGGGATAAAAAATTGTTTCAGTGTCTTTTGGGCTTCTAATAATGTGTTTGGGTTTTTTTTAGTTCAGGCTTAGCTTTCTTAAAACATCTTTTAACCAAGAATCACAGAATGGTTTTGGTTGGAAGGGACCTTAAAAATAGTTTTGTTCCAACCCCCCTGTCATGGGTTGGGGACCTGAAACACCTGACAGGAAAAATTAATTGTTTTGTGAGACTAATGAATAGAAGTTTTGGCATTTGAATATCAATAACAAAGACAGGATATGCCACAAAGCTCCCAAGACAGAAGATCTTGATAAAGCTTTGCAGGGAAAGCTGTTCATGAGCAGGAGGAGACCATGCATGGCTTTCCTGGGTCAGGGCATAGCTTGGAAACCTCTGGGGTTGGATTTTGATGGAGTTCCAAATGCCCAAGGTTTCCTAGAACAGCTTCCTCCAGCCTGGCTGTGTGGAGGGAACAGCAAACAGCCAGAGATTGTTTTCACAGCTCAAAATGAATTTATCTCACAGCCATAGATGTATTTTCTGCTGGAGTGACTGCAACTCAAAACATGTTGTGGTATTACAACTCTGGCATGGGAAGCATAAAATGTTAGAATATTAGTATTAAAAGTTTTTGGATGTTTGGCTGCAATTGCATTTAAAAGAACAAAACAAAAGGTTCCTCAACTTGCTTGGGAAAGCTGGAGCTGGGAGGTTCATCCCATTAATGGGACTGGCCACTGCTTATCAGAGGGCATCAGCCCACAGAGAAAATGGGATATTTATTCTCATTCTGTTGATGTGGATGCAGACAAAGCTATCAAAGATGGGCTGTATCTTGTGTTGTTTTCTCAGAGAGGTCATTCCAGCCCAGGGAGATGAAATTACCCAACGTGTATCTCACAGGGGTTGGAAATTAAACACAGAAATTGTGTTTGTTTATTTATTTCTCTGCTGGCTGCAGGGAAGAGATGTTGAAATAAATAAGCACAGACTTTGATTCCAGTCGACTTCTCTGTGCTGCAAATGAAGAATCAGTTCAGCAAAGTCATTGTCCACTGTGGTAAAACTGGGGTGAGGACAGTGGGAGGAAAAAAAAGGGCAGACCAGGAGGAAAATGTGATCACCCTGTAACTGCAGCCTCAATGTGTGAACTTTAATTTCCTTTAAAGGTGAAATCATAAAGCCCTGGGAGACCTTGGTGCTGTTTTGGTTGCCTGGCTGTGGTTTGGAGATCGATGGATTCTGTAAGATGACAAGAGGCTGTGGGGGCACAAGTTGTTTTCCTTGTTGTCTCCAGGTGGTTTGGCTGAATTTTTAATTAAAGCTTAAACATTGAGTCTTATTTTTACTTTTGTCCTGTTTCAAGTGGTTCAGCAGAAATCTGGAGCGATGCAGCTTAGTTTGTACATCCCACACCCACGTGGTGTATGAGACAAGCCTGGCATGACTGAGGGCCTGACCCAGCTTCTAATAAATAGCATTAAATTCCTTGGCTCCCCTTCCAGATCGGGGACTTGGACTTGTTTTGTGTGTGGTGCTGAAGACAAGGAGAAAAGCGTTGGTGTGAGATCATTTCCAAAGTGATTTGACTCTCATTCTCATCGAGGCTTTGCAGGTGCTTTAGCAAGAGACCCAAATGGTTAGAGAAGGTTCCACTGGGGCAATGGGTGTGTTATCAGCAAACCTGATTATCTTCCAGAGCCTGAGTGTGGGAAGGGCTTCCTTACACTGAATTCGGTTCCATCCCTTCGTTAGAGCCTCAGCATCCAGACCTTTGTGTGGCTGTAATGCCAACACAGCCACTCGTGATGCAGGGAGTTATCCCTGCCTTGAGCTTCAGGTTAAGCTGCATTAGTGTCCTGAAAAAGGAAGAAAATCACTTTGGGTACCCTGTTTCTGGGAGTGCAAAGCATGAGCATCACTTCTTTCCCAGCCCTCAACAAGTAGAATTTATGTCAATAAAACTGTGTTAAACCCGACTTACTGTTATCAAACTGCCTCTCTGAGCAAAGAGCAGCTAAATCTGGGCAGCATTTGAACATCCTGCTCTGCTGCAATATTGAATTTTAATCTCCACTGTAATAATCCTCAGAGTCTTTATCCTCTTCAGTGTCTGAGTGTCATTCATGTCCTGTGCTGTTTGGGCACAGCTGGGTGTGTTTGGATGCTCAGTGTGGGAGTGAGGGCTGGCTGGAAATTGGGAATAAACCCAAACCCTTGTGACAGTTCAGGGTTACTGTGAGTGAGGTCACAGAATTCACCAGAGCCCTGGGAGCCAAGGGGAACATCGTTTGGATCTGCCCCTTGTGTTGTAGTTAATGCTCTTGAAATAACTACTGAGTGTGACAAATGTGAAGCACAGAATGAAATGAAAAGGTTTTCGCCAATGTGAAACAAATTCATAGTTGGGGGTCTCTTAAAGTGAAGTTTGGGCAGGAAGGGGTTAAGATGATAAATATGTTTTCAAGGCTGTCCTGTAAATGGCCTAAATTCCTCCTTTGGGGAGCGTCCAGAGATGTGCTTTCATCTTCTTTCTCCTTTTATCTCTAACCCCAACCCCCTGTGTGGTGCTGCTGGGGTGGCTTTGCGCTGGAAGGGGCAATCCCTGCCCATGTGAGAGATGGAAATCTGGACAGCCCCTTCCTTTGGGGAGCTCTGCAGGGTCTGTGGAGTCAGAGATGAGCTGAAGCCCTGCAGGCCAGGGACAGAAGTGGCAGCAGGAGCTGTGCCAGGGCAGGCAGCTCCCCTGGGCATATTTCTCCCTGCAAACCAGCCCATGAACTGTGCTAATTCCCTCTCAGTGGAGTGCTCTCGTGGATCAAAACACAGTGATTCCTCAGTCATGCTCTACCCTGGAATGTGTCACTCTTGGTGCTGACAATCTTCAGGAAAAACATGTTTTCATTGCCTGATTTCTGCACTAAGAAGCTTCTCTCTGTTCTTCAGGGATATACATGATGAAAAATCCCTCTGCTGATGGTTGGTGTGGGGATATTGTTATCTTGACAGGCCTCCAGCAGATCTGCTCCAGCCCTGGTACCCTGAACCACAGAAAGGTTATTTGCCTTGTCAGGAGCAAAGCACTTGCAGTGCTCAGATAACTGTCCCATTCATCATCCATCATTGTAGTGCTTAAGAGAAAATATAAAAAAATCCCACAAAGAAAGAGGAGAGGAATTCATCCCTGAAATTCAGCCTGTAGCCTCGGTGAGCTTTTATTTATTTATTCTGTTTCTTGATCTGCTGCATTTGCTGCTCATAACGTGGCTTTGGAGTAGAAACAAAAATCCTGTTGTTTTCTGTTGTCTGGGCCAGGAGGATCAGGGAAGGTTTGTGGTGTAAATGGGAAGCTAGAGGAGATGTGATTGTGTTTTTCCCTCTGTGGGAGCCCTGAGAGCTGTAAATGCTGCAGGTGCCCTGTACAGGCAGGGCAAGGTGTGCTCAGAGGTGTAGCTGGGCTCAATATTGTGCTCAGTGGGGCAGGAGGAATTGGAGGCCTCTTTGCAGTGTTTGTCACATGGAAAGGGTTCATTTTATGGCTTTATGTGGCTGGCACATTCTGGCATTAAGTGGCAAAATTTGACTTTTCATCAAGGAGGTTCTGTTTGTGGAGTGGCATATATTGTGTATGACACTGTATATATACACACACACACATATATATATGTGTATATATAAAATTGTGTGATTATACTAACAAAAATCCATCTATCCTTCGACAAACCTTTATATCTTCTGCAATGGAGTAGTTTTGACCTCATCAGGTTCTGGAGGAGAAGGTGGACTGTCATGCACACATGTACATGTTTCCCTTTAATCCTCTCTTACTTTCTTCTTTTTCCTAACCTTTACAAAAGCCTCACTGTCTTCCCAGGCTATTTCAATACACCATTTTGCAGTCATTAAATCAATTTATTTTTGGGTTTGGATTTAAGTAATTAGACATAGAATCAGCTGGGTTGGAAGAGACCTCTGAGATCAACAAGTCCAACCCTGGATCCAGCCCCACATTCTTAGGCTCATTTTGTTATGACTGTTAAAAACAGCTGCCTATGGGACATTTTCCTCTCCTTCCCTCCTCCCTCCAGCTTAGGATGAGGCAGCACTAATTCAGCTTAATAGTTTTTACAAAGCAAAACAATACAATCTGAAGACAAAACATAATTCAGAGAGAGTACACAGCGGGCCCAGAGAGTTGAGTGTGTGTGAGTGTCTGTGAGATCACGTCTCTGTGTGGAGTAGTGGATTTACAGCAGAGTGGGCTGTGTTGTGAATAAATTAATCATTAGAAAGAGGCAGCTTTGGGTGCAGGGCTCATGCATAATTCACTGGGGATTTCTGTTGTGTTTACACTCAGCAAGTAGCTGAGATGAGCAGTGCAGGAGTTACTCACGAGCTGTTTGCTTTGACTGTGTTGTGTTCCTCCTTCCTCTGCACTGATGTTCCTGACGTTGTTTCTTCCCTCTGGTTTGACAAACATTTGTAATGTTTTAGCACTCAAATAACAGCAAATACTCAGCAGGCAGCAAATATAAACCCAGCAATAGGAACAGCCTCGTTTGCTTCTGGGATCACACAAAAAGCTTTCCCAGCTTTGCTGTTACATCTTCATTATGCTAAAACAGCGTTTGGGAATGTTGGCTGAGGGTACCTGTGGGAGGGATGTCCTGGTGGGATGAGAGCAGCATCTTCCAGGCATCCCTGGCTTGGGAATGGGTTTGGGCCCTCTGCAGGTAGTGCAGCACCACCTGGTAGTGCCAGGGAGGGACTGAGCAGCCCAGGTGGTGGGTACTGAATTCTGGAAAAGCCACTCACTGCTGACTGAAAGCCAAAGGGTCTTGGTCATTTTGTTGCCCACTGTGGGATGATAAAATTCCCAGGGAAGAGATTAAAAATACCCAGTCATAAAGGTAAAAAACCCCATCATTTAGAATGTGTGAGCTGCCTCAGTGAGAGCCTTTGTATCCCACAGCTCATCAGAGGGGACAGGCAGTACATGAGGTGGCCCAACAGCAGTGCAGACCTGGAAGGTGACACGTGGCATCCAGGACTTATGGTTTGATGCACCAGATAAATGGTAACAAAATCCAGTAGATGGAAATGGAAGGTAAACAAATTAAAGATAAAATATGTTTGCCCACTGAGACTAAGTAATCATTTGAAAAATTGCTCGTAGGTGCTTCAATCAGGGCTGGGAGCCTTGCTGGGAGGTGTGTCCAGAGCAAACAAATCACGGAGCTGCTGCAGGGAAAATCTCCTCGAATTTGGTGCAGGAGGTCAGAGTGTGCACAGAATCCCTCCTGGCTTTCAAAATCTATAAATCTGGGGCACACTGCCTAGCTGGTGATAGGCACTTGATAAATTACATTTATTGTGTGTTTTCCCACCTGCAAACTTGCTCCTGCCTCCCTCCCCAGGGCTGCTCCTGCTCCCTCCCAGGCAGGACACAAATCTAGAACTTGCCTTTGGACTTGGCAAACCAAGTTGTAATTCTTGGGCTTCCCAAGAAAGGCTGCAAATCCATCCATCTCTTCCTGTGCATTCGGGGCTGGGGCATGTGATTCATTTAGGTCTCTGCACTTTGGAAGGTAATTGTTTGAGGTAGGAATAGAGTTGTTGTTTATAGAACTGGGAATTAATATTCTCATGCTGTAAGTTTTTAATATATTTTTAAAACTCACAGAGTAATAGATGGGTGCTTTTTCTTGTAATAAAATGAAATATTGAAATAAATATACACTAAGGCAAGCTTTAACTCTTCCAGGTTGTAAATGTCTGTTGTTTAATAGTATCTACTTCATGGCATACATTCCATTCCATTTCTGTGATAAATTCAGTGAGCTCCCAGTTGCTGCTAAATTATAGATGGATGTCTGATAAATGTACATCTTATTGGTTGAAACACATCCCTGGGATAAGCAAGTTAAGTTTGGGGGTTTATTGTTAATTGAATTCTTTCAGCAGGGGCAGCTGAAGGATGTTGATGAGTTTGCAGGATGTTAAACATCTGCTCCTCTTAGCAGGAACTTCACCAGCGTTTCACCTAACCTGGTTATTCCGAGCAGGACTAAAACAGGCACTCAGGTGGTGCTGTGATGGGAACAGGAGGCAATTAGAGTTGCCTGAGCATCTCCTCCCTCCCTCTGAGCACAGAGAGGCTGTTCAGAGGGGCTGGAGGAGCAGAACTCAGAACTCTCCCTGTGTTGCTGTCGGGGTTGCAGGAGCCTCGCAGGGAAATCGCTGCACAGCACGGTGTTTTATGGGGAGCTTTCTCAAGTTACGTGGTGGATACTGTGAATTTTTATAGATTAAGATCTGAGTTGATTTCTCTTCATCCTAAATCAGTGTGCTTAGACCCATCACAGAATCATTGAGGTTGGGAAAGACCTCTGAGGTCATCAAGTCCAACCTTCCACTGAATACGCCCATGCCCAACAAACCATCTGGTGAAGGGCCATATCTGCTTGTTCTTTGAGCACTTCCAGGGGTGGTGACTCCACCACTTCCCTGGGCAGCCCCTTCCAATGCTCAGCCACTCTTTCAGTGAAGGGTTTTATCCTAATATCCAACCTGTAGTATTTACAACCTATAAAAATCAGAGTTGGGAAGGTTCAAAACTCAGAATGTCTCTAAATTGCAAGAAAGATGTGAATTTCACAAAGGTTTCTTGATGCTCTTTCCTTTCTCCAGCTCCTCTTGCTCAGGGGGTCTGTTCATGCAAATTGTGGAGAAAAGCAGTTGTTTTCTTCTTTTCAGCCACACAGGAAAACTGGGAGGGAATTCCATCCAACCTCTCCATGCATGTGCAGAAACAAGCAATTAAAGGAAGAGGAAAATAGATAGAGACAGATAAAAAATGTGCCTGGTGGAGTGGGGATTTGCAGGGAGACCCCTGAAGAACTGAAGTCATCTTTAATTTTCCTGTCCCCATGTAAACCTGCTCTGTGGAGCCACCAGGCCAGGAGGCAGCAGATCACTGGGGTAAAGAGTTCACAGATGTCTCACTCAGGTTCAGCAGGCTGAGGTTTTGGGACCTCAATTCCACTGTGCAGATGTGCCAGCACTTCATTGTGGATGCAGGAAAATGGGCTGGTGCTGATGAGCAATTTTGCTGTAAATGGCACACGAATTAAGGAGTCACAGTCAGAAATAAATTTGTATCCTGCAACATTTTAGTTTAGTAATTTTCTGATGCTTCTACCAGTGCCAGATAAAGCCTGAGTGAAACACAGCAAAGGATGAGCTGTTTGAAAACAGAACTTGTCTCCAATCCCCTTCATTTTGTCTAGAAATGTTATTTTCAGTAACCACATCTTTTTTGCCCTGTGGATATGGATCAGAAAACAAAGCTTAGTGCTCTCATCTCTTGCTCTAAATTTCTTCCTGGAGCTTGAAAAGTGCCACAGGAACAGCTGAAAACAGCTAGCACAGTCTGAGAGGAGCTGTCAAATCAAATGACACCCCCAATGCCTCCTGCCTTAGAAATGACACTCTCCAGGCTGCTCCAAACTGCTCTGTGTGACCACATTGGGGGGTGGTGATGGAGAGTGGCTTTGGAAATCTGTGCCACTGGAGTTCCCTTTGGGTGGTGGGTTATTGGTACTGAGTGGTTATTGTCCCCCCTGTGGTGACAGTGACAGGAGCTCTGTCCTGCCATGGGGGTGGGCTCAGGCAGGTGTTGGGATGGTGGGATCCCAGAAGCCAAAGGGACTGGCAGCTCCTCTGGGATGCCTGGTGGGTACATCCTGTCTGCCCTGCAGGGATAACTGAGCCTGACCCTGAGCTGGGATCGGTGCAGGTTTGCACAGAGTCACAGAATGTGGACCCACATTCCAAGGGCTGGAGCCTAGAGCTGAGAGCAGTGGGTACCTGTGCCCAGGTGTGCAGAGATGCCACCCAGGGGCACCTCCTGCAGAGTTTTTGATGGGTCACACAAAGTTTGAGTCTCCTTGTGTGGATAATCACAAACTGATGGGTCACAAGGAGTTTGAGTCTCCTTGTGTGGATAATCACACACTCCTGCACTTGGCTGGATGCTCCTGTGGCTGCTCAGCATCTCCCAGGGGTTTGAGGATGAGCTGCAGGTGCCACCTGCCATTCTTCAGCCCATAGAGCTGTGCTGGAAAACGGCTCAGGAACCACCAGTGGGGTTCAGATCCTCCAAAGGCTTCAGTGTGTTTGGGCTCCCAGCTGCTCTCAGGGTGGCTGCACAGCAAGGCTGAGGGATTGGTGCTCAGTAGGTGTTATCAGATCATTTTTGATATTTAAAGAAGTCCTGACACTTGTAGTAATCATTGCATTGTAAGGCACCTTGCCTGGTAATGCTCCACTGGGAGATGTTTTCCCATCAAAGCAAGCTCTGCACTCGCTCAGTTTATTTTGATTTTGTACCTGCATTCCTTTGAAGGACACTTTCATCCCCAGCCTGGCTGTTCCTCCTTTAGCAGCTTCTGGTTGAAGATTTTTGAGGGATCCCACTGTAAAAACCTGCAGCAATTCACAGAAACCAGGAGTAAAATTTTTAAAGAGGGCAATTATTGAGGGAGCTGGATTAATGATCTGTCATCACAATTTAGCCACATTCACCACTGACCTTTCCCAGGGAGGATGCTCTTGATGAATGTAGTTCATTACTGAATTCTGACATGAAAACAGAATGGCATTCTGTGTTTCTTGGCAGGCTGATCAATATTTTATCTGCCAAAGCATGCAGAAGTGCTAAACAGGATGAGTTATGGCACTGCTGCAGAGCTGAGCAAGGAGCAGCTTTGCTCAGAGGGAGCAGAGCATGCAAATGGGACACTTGGTGGCCACACTTTACCAATCAGACCTTCAAGTGCTGCATTTTTCTTTTCCTCTGTTGCATTGTTTGTCTTTGCCTGTCTTTGGGTTGGTTGGTTTGTTTGTTTTTAATTCAAACAGTGCTGGGCTTCACTGCTTTTCTAAGTGCTGTAAAGGCATAAGAAGGGCTTGTTTCTTTGGAGATCTTCCCCAGCATGGGGTGGGAAATCAGGGATTTCTTTGGCCAGGGTTGTTGCAGTGTGGCTCCTCACTTTGGGCTCCCTCCTAGGTCAGAACGCTGTGGCTGCTGCAGGGGGAGGGCTTGGGGATGGAGAGCACTGCAGGCTGATGCTGGAAGACAGATTCAATTTCTGAAGTTAAAAATCTTTAAAAATCCAGAACTGCCTGTCTGTTGAGCATGGCAAGTGTAGGGAAGTTCAACCCAAAGAGCACTAAAAGCTGCACCTTGTGTGAGGGTTGGTTGAAAGGCAGCAGCATTTTCTTCTGAGGGCTGTAAATCAGATGTGGAGCTGTCCCTCAAAGAGGGACACACTGACTTCCTCCTGCAGTGGGATGGGAGCAAAGGCTGGAAGGCACCAAGCAGACACAGAGGTGGAAGCAAACTAAATTTCCCTATCATCATTAGCCTTAGATACATCTCTGGGATTAAGATTTGACTGAAAAGAAAACTCCAGCTCAGAGAAAAATATTATTGCAGTAGCTCAACCAGTATTTACAACAGAATTGCTTGATCACACTGGATACAGCAATCAGGTTTTCTCTTAAATAAGCTGGTGATGATTGAATGAAAGAAATTTTTTCATACTGCCTTCACAAACCATCAAATTACATGATTGGGGAAGAAGAAGGCAGGAATAATAAACAAAGTAATAGCAGCTGAACAACCTTGTTTTTTCTGTAAAACAAGACTGATCCCCTGTGGGACCAAGTGCTCTTTGGAGGTTGTTCAGAGCAAAGGAAAAATGTGTCAGTTGCTAAACATCCCTGAGCAGTGAGAAACTCCAAACTTAGAAGGGTCTGAGTTCAGGGTGGGAAATAAGCCTTGTCTTGCAGTTCTTGCTCATGTAGCAGGAGGGCACTGACCTGAGTGGTGAGCACATGTCAGCCTCAGTGTCCTCTCTCACCTTCTCAAGTCATGGTGCTTTTGAAGTTGTGAGCACAAAATAGGAAGGGTGAAAAAAAAATCTTGACAGTAGATGGGTTTGCTCACAGAGAAATGCCTCCCACCTGGAATTTTAATTGGGTTTGGGTTGGAGTGGGACCAAGAGGTCCAAAATGTTGCAGCTCAGCAAGAAAAGGAGAGGATCATTAGTTGTCAGTGTGCCAGAGCTTTCTGTGATTTTTCAGAGGAGTAATGTTTGGAGTCTTTGGGGAGCTGATCTACAAGGGTATTGTCCCTGCAGTGAGACCACGTTGTCTTAGATTTAGTGCAACAGGATCAGTGATGGGATTTAAAATAAAAGTTTGTTTTAAAGGCAACATGCCATAGAATTTGTGTTATTTATGTTATAGAGAAATTACACTATGGAGAGAAGGGCATCTGGGAGGGGAAAGCTGGGTTTGTTGATGCTGTTGGTGGGAGATGGTTGCTCTCAGCTGGCACCTGCAAGTTTCCTTTTGGTTTGGTCTGAGCAGGCACATATTCCCTTGCAGGTGGCACGTGCACCATGGCAGAGTACAGCCGGCTGAAGAGCATCCTGCTGGACCTGCAGGCGCGGCGCCAGAGCCCCCCCAGCAGCCTGGCACGGGACAGGGCGGCCCAGAAGCGCTTCCTGACCCAAGAGCTCTTCAAGCACTTGGATCTCAACAGCGATGGGCACCTCAGCAGCTCTGAACTGGCTCAGGTGGGTCTCTTGGGCAGTGGAATGGAATTGGGAAGTGGGGTTTGGTTGAGAGTGTGAATTGAATGGAAAGCAGCAGAGCTGAGGTGGGAGCTGCTCCCTGTCCAGCTGCAGCACATGAGGGAGGACAACCCACCACGGCCACTGAGTCCCTCTCTGCATCTCCTGGCAGTCAGTGTTGTCTCAAACATTTGAAGCTCCTCCTCAAGCAATCTTTCAGCCCCATCCATGCTCCTGGAAACAGATTCTAATCTTCTCTGCTACCCATTGTCTTCTGAAGTATTTCCAGCAGCCAGCTGGGGGAGAATTAATTTGGATTTTTGAGGTGCATGTAAGTTAGGCAGAAATCTCTTAATTCTTCCTCCCTGCCTTCTGGACTGGGCATTAGCATGTAGTCATGTGTCAGCAAAGTTGGAATGTTTTTCAAGAGGGTTATTGTCCCAAAATCCCTGGGCAGATGCTCAAATGTTGATTAGCAGAACTTGATAGAAAAGGTGAGGGCTTGAAAAAACCTGTTATTTCTAATTATGGGCAGTCTGTGCTGTTGGAATTCATCTCCTTGGGAAAGTGAACCAAACAGACAGCCCAGGCACTGGATCCAAGTGCTCTGTGTCCTCAACTTGCTCTTTGCACATGCAGACCTGGGAGAACAGTCCTGTCAAATGTCTTTTCCATTTATTATGTCATCCATTAGAAGAATTAGAGGCAAATGCTTTTTAAGAGCCATTTGGAAGCCACTTCCTGCCTGGGACCTGTTCCAGTTTCCAAAACTGGCCCTTCATACACTCAAAGAGTGGTTTGGGTTGGAAGGGGCCTTAAAGCTCATGTTGTTCCAGCTCTCCTGCCATGATGGGCAGGGACACCTTCCCCCAGAGCAGGTTGCTCAGGCTGAGTTCAGCCCTTGCTCTGCAGGAGTGTCTCCTCTGTGCTGTCCCTTCCCAGGGAGCACAGAGGGTGTTGCAGGCACGAGGCTGCTCCTCCCTGAGCTCCCTCCTCTGGGACAGGTGACATTTCAGTCCCCAGGCTGTTGACACTCTGCTCAACCCCTTCCACAATGCCAAGTGTTGCTGTAAGTTCCCTGAGATCTCAGGGCTATCAATGCCTGCAACACTTCACCTGAAGGCCATGATTTTTTCATAAAGACATGGTAGGGATAAGAAAACACTTTTATCTGAATTCAAAACCAGCTTTTGCATAGTGGCATCCAAGTGTCTGTCCTACTCTCCAATTTTTTTGCCCTTTTTACATGAAACTTATTTTGTTGAGTATTAAAACTCCACTCACGTGGAATTTTAGGTCTGGCAGCCTGCAAGGCATTGCCATGAGGAAGCAGCAGTGACCTGCATTGCAGAGGAGGAGCATGGCTTGGTGCTGGAGGGTCTACCTCAGAGTTCTGAGGGCTTTGCAGATGTGCTGGAGCCCAGGTCTCTCTCCCAGGAACAAGCACAGACCTTGGCTGGCATTATTTTAATTCTTCTTTTCTCATTGTTCTCATAATCCATGTGCTGACCACCTGGAGCCCAGTTCAGTTTGGTGGAGCAGGGGAAGTTCAGCCTCAGCCAATGTTCTCCACTCAGGCTGAGCACCAGCATGGCCCAGCTGGGAGTGGGGTCACCCCTCCAAAGCCAAAATAATGGCTATTAATGCAGAATTTAAAAAAGCAGGAATAATTTTAATCCTGAGCTGAGTGTCCCTGGCCCTGAGCCCCTTGGTGGGAGCATGGCTGAGTCCTGGCTGGGCTGGGGACTCTGGGAGGCAGCTCTGGGCTCCCCCAGCAGCACTGGCACAGTTTCTGAGCAGCATGGCAGTTCTTTACTTCTCTCTTTAACTCTAACAAGATGATTTTCATGTGCTCTTACAAGACCAGTTTATCCACCCAGGTTTCAAGGGACCTTTTCTTAGGTAATAAGCAATTTTTAGGTGTCCAGATTATAGTCTAAGCAGAGCTTTTCTTGCTTCGTTAGGTAGATTTGGGATTGATTTGCATTAGCTCTTTAATTAGAAGCTCTCTGCGACCTGAAAATTCCCCCAAAGACAAGAATTTCACTGCCCATGGGCAGAGCAAGCTGAGCCCAACGTGGTGCTGTGGGATCTTGTTCTCTCTGGCTGCTGGATGAGCTGGTGCTGTGCATTTGCTGTGTTTTATTTAAAAGAAAAAATAGTCTCTTGAGCACCATAACCTTGTCTGCAAGGAAAAAAAAATGAGGCAGGTAACGTGCACTGCTGCAGAAAAAAGTCATTTTTAAGACCTGAAGGTGGATCTTTGGGAGGCTCATTGCAGAGGGATCCAGCCCAGAGGAGAAACTGGAAGCAGAGACTCTCCAGGGGGATGGTTCTGCAGCAGAGCAGCACCCACTTGTGTGTTCTCCACAACAGAATCGCTTTGAGCAAAAGAAGTGGCAGCAGATGGTCCATCCCCCTCTGTTTAGAGCAGTTTGGCCTGGCTGCTGGCACACCCTGTCCAGTGTCATCCCTCTGGACACAGCACTCAATTCCCATGTAGTTTTGCAACCATGGATATCCAGGGCTATTAACAATGCTGGTAATTGGGTTGTTATTTTCATGCAAGTCTTTCATGCGTTTTAAAGTTGGAGTCATAAATCTCCTGCATGTGCTGCAGCTGAAGTGTTTTGCTTTGGGTTTCTTCTTTCCTGACATTAAATCAAAACTTGTCAATCTTAGGAAAAGTTAATCAATTTTCAATACAAACACAGACAAAGGGAAATTTCCATCTTTAGGAGATTGATCTTGGAAGTTATGGTTGATCTCGCTTTTATTGAATGTTTTTACTCGCTAGGTGAAGGGTCATTTTTTTAGCATTATTACTTTAAATTGCTTCAATATAACGGGCCAAGACTAGAATAGTAAATAAAAGAGTCCCTGGGCTACAGGAAAAAGCCTTCCTGCCTGGAAGATGCAGCATTTCAGCAGTTTCCTTCATGTTCTACAATAAATTCAGAGGACCCAAATGAAATGTGGAGAATACAAAAGGAACAAACTGTCAGGGGCTGGCAAAGCACATTAATGTTGAGTACCCCATCCACTCCTCCCCACCCTGAGCCTAAAAGCAGGGAACACAGTTTTGTCCTTCCTTACAGAGGAGAAAGGAAAAGCAGACTTTGATTTTTCCCTGTTGAATATTTATTTTTCCATACATTTGCAAAGTGAAAATGCATTTCTGTGCTGCTGCTGAAGGAAGAGTCTCCCCTTCACCAGTCCATGAAATGCTGCAGGAATAGGAACATCAGTTGTATCTTGATACAAAGCAAATACATAATGCCAGATATGATATATCTATACAGCTGTGTAGATATCTCTCTATATAGATATGTCTACATATATTTATAGATACAGATATTTATAGATAGATATGGATACAGATATTTATAGATAGATATAGATACAGATATTTATAGATAGATATAGATACAGATATTTATAGCTATTTATAGATACAGATATTTATAGATAGATATAGATACAGATATTTATAGATAGATATAGATACAGATAGAGATTAGATTTAGATGTAGATACAGATAGACCTCCCCAAAGGTCATTTAATGGACAATCTGCTGGGTGAGCAGCCTGTAGCTTCCCATGGCATGTAACATTCCTGTTGCCTTTGCCCCACAGCTGATGAAGAAGGAGGCTCTGGAAGATGCTTTGTTGGGTTGCACCCTGGAGGACCTTCTGCGCTTCGATGACTACGACAGCGACGGGCGCCTGAGCCTGCAGGAGCTCTACACGGCCTTCCGTGAGTCCCCCCAGCTGCCCTGGGGCTTCCCAACTGGGCAATCCCTGCCAGGGCACTGCTGCCTGCCCAGGTGTGGTCAGCGCAGGTGACTTTTGGTCTGTAATGCCATGAGAATGCAATGGAAGGCTCATTTCTGAAGGTGACTGTGCTCCAGAGGGGGAGCATGGATGGAGCAGAGGTTGGTGCAAGTTGTTGGGTTTGGTGTGTCCTCCTGTGGTTTGTTTTGGTTCTTGGTTCTGGCAGTGGCGAGATGGTGGTGGACTGGTCAGGTCTGTGGACCTGAGTGTGTGGTTTGAGGAACCCTGAGGATTGAAACCTGGCTGAAGGTGCTGTGGTGATGTGAGTTAGTTTGCTGTGGGGAAGGTGATTTAGTGAATATTCTGCCTGGGAATGATGTTTTCTGCATGTTATAATTTGTTACAGTGTGGAATCCTCATACATACCCCAGCACCATTTGCAAGGATCTGTGGATCACAGAGCTGTGTAAAAATGTGATAAAATAAGTCCTTGTGTGCCATTTTTCTTCATAACTTTATGTTCATGCATTAAGTTAAGCATTTGTTGAAGTCCTTCCCTGGAAAAGGTCCACATTGTCTCCTTCACCTGAGTGGTGGAGAGTTCTGTTGATGTTGGTTCCTTTGGGATACCAAAGAACAAAGACAAAAAGTATTCAGGGTTATCAGCATGGTGAGCTACAGAGTATCTGGAGGTGGTTTACAAACCGTGGCCACAAAGTGAATTAACCCAGCTGTAAAGGCTTCACATGCAGTTATTTGGGAGCATGTTTGGATCAATGGGCTCTTAGAGTCACAGCAACTCAAACCTGAATTCCAAGAGTTATTTCTGGGAGATTTTGGTTCAGTGAATTTTAAGTAGGCAGGGAAATAAGACAAGTACAAAATAATAGTCAATGAATAGAGATAGTGTTGATAAACTGCAAAACTCTTGCAGCAAAACCCAAGGTGTAACAATGACCATCTGTCAAAGGGAAGTTTTATCTGAAGGGAGCTGAAAAGCTCCATTTTCAGTTTTCCCAGAATCTCTGCTTCTATCAAGAGCTCATCAGCTTTTAATTTAAACCCAAAGTTCATTGCTTGCAACTTTCCAGATTTTGGGGATTCAAGGGGCAAACTTAGTGCCTGTTTACAGTGTATTTTTTCCCTTTACTTTATAAAGCATTGTAGAAACCAAATCTCAGAAATACTTCTCACACTTTTTGCTTTATGGAAATTCTGTTAATGCAATGTCTGCTTTGTTTTGAGCCAGGATCTGGTTTGCAGCAGCAGTTTGAAGCTACAGCATCCTGCACATTTCTCCTATTTTTTGCCCTTTAGAGTGATCCTTTTGTTGCTTGAGGTTGCCCCAAGCCCTGCCTCATGGCAGGCTGGCAGCAGGCTGTGGGCATGGCTGCCCAGCAAGCTGAGGAACATAATTACCAGAATTCAGTGGCTTCAGAGAGTCTCAATCTAATTTATCCTCTCAGAAACTCTGTCACAGCTGTCTGGGAGCCCCGTGCTCCGCTGGAGTGTCGCAGTGTTGGAAAGCTTTGAAGATGACCTTGATAATGGGAAGAGCTGCCCAATTTGTCATTCTTGTGCTGCTTTGGAAGTTGCATTTCATTTTAGAGAGTCTGATGGCCTTGCTGTACCTCCCAGAGCCACAAACAGGCTCTGTCTCCCATTCTGTGTCTCTGCCTTCCCTTGACCCCTCCTCTCTCCAACACCCTCAGGGACTCAAAGGGCTTTTTTCATCCCCATCATGTTGATTGTCTGTAAATGAATGAAAAGTGCCTGGATGAGAAAAATCCAACATTTTACCTTTTCTGAAATGTGGTTTCACCTTTACAAGCACCACAACTCATAGGTGCTGTTTTAATCATAATTTCTAATCATGCTAATC
>JAWWLZ010000029.1:8002782-8026147 GCA_035041345.1 Poliocrania exsul | reverse complement strand
GCTAAGGAGGCTCAGAACCATAATTAAAAAATCATTTTTAATGTGATGATCTGGAGATTTTCACAAGCCAAAAATAGAGCACTGGCAAATGTGTCTGTTGTCTTTCCTTTGTCACGAAGATTGAGTGAATGAGCAAGAAATGAAGGATTTAGTTGTCCTGAGAGCTAAAGCAGAACATACATCTAATTAATCAGCACAGAGATGGTCTGGTGGGTTGGCAAGCACAGCCCAAGCTGAGTCATCCTTTGAGGATGCTCAGATGGGTGGGTTTTGGATAGAATTTCTGGAGCTGTGGCTGACTGGAGGTCACTGGAATTAGCCATGTCACTTCTGGCATTCCTGGTGTCTTCCCTAATGGGCAAGTGGCAGGTTGGCAGATGGGAAAGCCCAGCTGAAGGAAGAAAATCAGTGTAGTCCTCTAGATCTCTGTCATCATTGATGTGGACAGGGCAATTTGTAACACAGATATGTCAGAGAGAGGGAAAACCTGCATTCCATCCAAGTGCCTTTACCCTGTCAGCACAGTTTGCTAATGAGGAGTTATTAAACCTGCAGTGAAATCCCTTTAACTGCAGCTCAGGGCCCATCTGAGTGCTCTCCTGATGCAGAACTGGACCAAACCAACCCACAAAGGAAGTCTGAAAGAAAAATACTGAATTGTTGTTTTTCAGTCCAATCGTTATTTCCCATGATTTATGCATAAAAGTTACACGTAGACAGAAAATTGCTGTTTCTCTAAGATGAGAGGCATCTTCTCATCTGTGGATGTATTTTTATCTAAAGAACACAAACATTGTTTAGTAGGGGCATATTTCATGCAGGAATGAATGCAGAAGAGGCTGCAGGTTCCTCCTCTTTACAAGGAGTTTTCTTCCCTCCCTGATTTTGTTTTAGGTCAGATTTTCCTTCTCTTTTTTCCTGTCTGGGCTGGCCGTGGGTGTTGGGTTAATCATTGCCAGTGCAGAGGAGCAGCACTGAGCTGGCCCCAGGTTTAGTGCAGTGATCCTAAAATCCCCAGGACTGTATCCCCACAGCCACAGGGCGTGGAGCAGGGATTCATCCATCCCCAACCCCTCCAGAGGCTCATTGCAAGTGTGGAGTACAAAACTGATTTATTTTTGACTTGTGCATGTTTCTGCTTCACTGGAAGCTACTTTGGGGCTTTGTCATTGTCCCAAAATTGTGGGGATTGATGCTGGCCTGGGAAAAGCAAAGCTCTGCATTGGGAAAGAGGGAATAAAACCTAAAAAGGGACTTGTTGGGTCACATGGGAGATGCTGAGTGAGGAAACTTTCAGCAGTGCATCTGTTCTTGATAGACATCTCAGGGTATCCAACTCATGAGGTTGTACAGTCTCATCATAAACGAGGTGATAATGATTTAAAAATACTGTTTGAGGAAAATGAATACCTACATTTGCTATCTTTGTGCATATATATTTATATATTTACACACACACACACACACATATATATGTGTATATATATATATATTTATGCACTCCATGTATGTGTTGTGAGCCCCAGCAGCAATTGCATCTTTAAAAGGCCACATTCCCATGGAGTGTTCCCTCCCAGCTTCCTGAGGCTGCTCTCCATGGCATTTGTTGCTGTTTCCTCCCAGCTAGATTGGTCAAGCCCAGATAATTATATTGGACAAGTATATTGTGAGATGAAGTGTTTTGCTTGCAGTGTTCTCTTTAGCAGTGTGGGAGCAACACTTCACTTATCTCCAGGATCAAATCACAGCCCTGAAATATTGACAGTTGGTGCCCCATGCTGGAATCTCCCTGCTATGTGATTTTCCTTTCATGTTGCTGCAGATATTGGTATAAAGTTGGCAATAATTCATTAACTGAGCAGCATTGATTACTCCTCCTGTGAGTGATGTGATCCCCAAACTTCAAATGCAGCCTCTGCTTCTGCTCCAGGGCAGGGCTGGGGGAGAGCTGAGCTCCTGGGCAGGGAATGAGCTCCCCTCCAGCTGCCCACAGCTGTCCATGCCTGCCTGCCTTGAGGAGTGGTGGGATAAAGGCAACTTGTTGGGCATTTGAGCTTAATTTCATATTATTATTATTATTATTATTGTCGTTATTAGTTATCTTTATTAACAAGACTTTAATAGTGCAATCCTGCCATAGAAACAAAATTAAAGGCGAAAAAAAAATCAAGCCAAAAAGCAGAAATTGCAAACCATTCAGCTTTGATTTCTGCAGCAGGTGATGGGGTTGCTACATGAATTGCTTTACCCAGAGTTGCTCCTTAGCTTTGCTCTCTGCTTAATTAGAGATGTTGCTGTTATGACTTCAATTAAGAGTGTCCTGAAATACAATTTTGGCAGAATTAATGGAAAATGTAGATATGGTTAGAGTGGTTGTGGGTTCATGCTTTTTGGTCAAGAATTGCTGTCCAGATTTCTTCATGAACACTCAGGGAGTGCTCCTGACTCTGGTTTGGCCATTCCTGATGTCCCAGTTCCCTGTCAGAACCAGGACACTCCCATGGGAATGGCCAAACTCCAGGAGTCCTTCAAATGTAGAATTACAGAGTGGTTTGGGTTGAAAGGGACCTTAAAGCTCATCCAGTGCCACCCCTCCCATGGGCAGGGACACTTCCCACTGTCCCAGGCTGCTCCAACCTGTCCTTGGACACTCCCAGGGATGGGGCACCCTATGCCAGGGCCTGCCCACCCTCCCATGGCAGAACTTCTCCCTCAGCCCTCATCAAACCTCCTTCAGTTCAAAGCCATTCCCCTTGTTCCCATCTCTCATTTCCACAGACACCACCTGCAAAATGTCAACAGGCTCAAAGTGTAACGACTGCCTGAGAGAAAGTGATTTAATTACAGGTTGTTATTGGAAATCCATTGTCTACAAATTGCAGAGAAAGCTCACAAGAAGCCAACGTGCTGGAGATCTGAAACTGCTGCTCAGGGTGCATTAATTTGTTAATCCTGGGTTTCAAGGCAAGACAAGGCAGAGCTTCAGAGGGATGTAGTGCAGCCCATGTCCAATGGCTGCACACTCTGGCAGGAGGAGGAGATTGAAATATTTATAAGCACTTAGGAGTGACTCAGTGGTGCATAAAGCAGGCAAATACCATTTCTCAACAAAATTATTTGATTGTACCTGCAGTGTGCAGTGGGAGCAGTTTCACATGCACAAATCACAGGGGTTTGGGGCACTTGCAGACACAAAATGATGTCAGTTGAGAGCAGATACAAATATTGGTGAAGTCACAGTCCTGGACATGCAGGTTGAGTGCCAGCCCCTGGATGGGGTTTAACAGTCATGTGGATGTGGCATTTGGGGACATGGCTCTCTGGTGGCCTTGGCAGTGCTGGGGGAATGGTTGGACTCGGGGGGCTTTTAGCACCTCCACAATTCTCTCTGCACCTTCAGATCATGCAGTTAGGGATCTAAAAAGTGTGATTTCCATTTTGTCTGAGCTGGGAATGAAGAATTGCAGGCACTCCTATGGCTTCCTTATGGCCTTGCAGAACCAGAGGCCATTTCTGAAGGAAAATTGGACCCAGACCTTCTGTATTGTATTTCTTTTTCATTTTCAGTCACAGTGTCTTTCTGAGGAGTTTTTGAAGCAAATGCATGAAGCAAAAATGTCTTTTCACTAAAAATGGGGAAAGTCATGGTTAAAATGAGACTAAGACTTTACGTGAAGTCTCATCCTGGGCAAACTTTCCTAGATCTCGTTGTCTTTTACACAGCCCAGAATATTTTAGCTGCTGTTTTCCTCTTGTTTCTTGTTTTCTCCCCCTGCTTTTCCAAGTGTGGAATTTCCAGAGTGGTCTTTTCCTTTTGAATCTGGGAGAGCTGCTGTGAATGGTCTGTCTGCCCTTTCAGGCATCCCATGGATGCTTTGAATTTCTTCTCCATTTACGTGTTCTTCATCTTTTCTTTGACTGGTTGAGCAGATACAAAACTCTTAAGGCAAAAAATGTTCCATATTATATGAAAAAAAAAATTACTTAAGGCAGGCTCAGTCCCACCAGAGTTGGTGCAGAGGGTGAAACCTCCCATATCACCCTTCTCCTCTGATATTCCCATTCCTCACCATCCAGGCCAGGGTCCTGCTGGTCCTTGGCTGCTCTCAGGTGTTTTGTCATTATTGAGAAGTGTGTGTGGAGATCTGTCCATCAGCCAGTTCCTCATTCATTTAGGATGTCCTTTATTGGCACTGAGAGCCCCAAGAGCTGCAGTGCTAATTATGCAATCAAAATGCCAGGGCAGCCATCAGGAAATCACCAAGCACGGTGCATATCCCCAGTGCAGGGAGACCATTTGTGGAGAGCCACAGCTGAGATGGTTTTATTTCGTGTTCTTCACAGCAGAAAATCTCCTTGACAAATCCAGGATGCCCAGACAGAAACTTTAAAAAAAAAAAAAAGCCAGCAGTAGGAAGTTGAATAAGCTGAACTCAAAGGTTGGTTCTGCTTTAATACTTCCAAAAAGAATAAAAAAAATGTGCCAGCCTGTAGAGAAAAGTAAAAAGCTTCAGAGATGCTTCAGTGGCATCAGGATTTGAGACAAAATTCAGCTGTTGCCACTGTTTGTCTTTAGCACCACCATAAAAAGCTCATTCTCGAGTTTCTTGATGATCAAAACTTCAGAAGGAATATCAAGAGCTGTGGATAGACATGAAAACCAGGGAGCTGAGCCCTCTGGGCCTCCTGAGCAGTGCTCCTGCCTCAGCTCTCCTGTCTGCACTGGGGCAAACTCAGCTGCACAATTTTGGTTTCTCTTGGTGCCAACCAGCGAGTGCAGGCACTGCTGAACTCCTGCTTGTGCCACACTCAGCCCCTGTGGCTTTGCCCACTGATAGCCCAGCAGAGTTCTTAGAAATTTGCTTCTTAGAGAAGTAATTTGTGGTGATTTAACAAAAAAAAAAGTGTGCTGAGTGTGTCTCTTGAATTTGTCACTCTGTTCACTGTACAGTCCTGAGTGATGTGTCAATAAGGATCACGATCCCTCCTGGCCACTGAAGCCCTTGGAACAGTGTCCTGCTGAAACCCTGCAGGGATTTGCAGCCCCCAAAAGTGCTGGAGTGGGATGGAGTGCAGAGGGGATGGAACAGGGAGAGGGAATGCTGAGATTTCACAGCAAAGCTCCAAAAAATGAGCAGAGGGAAAAGAGAATGAAAATATCCTCACCTTGGTGTCTGTACACCTTTTAAATATGAAATTAAATGAGAGAATTGAGTCTGGAAGGCCAGGGTAACATTTCACATACCCTTTCAGAGTGTATTTTGCCCTAAACTGTTTCACAGGGTATTCCCTCATCCTGCTTTCCTGCAGTGGCAGGGCAGGGCTCTGGTGTGATGGAGTGGCTGCTGGAATTGCTGCTTTCAGGCACTGCCTGATTGTGAAGGTTTTTCGGAGAGATGCTGCCCAGACAGACTCTTCCTGTGGTTTTGTTCTCCTGTCTGGCTCTCTGACCTGCTTTTCCATGTCATTCAGGCTTCATTTTAATCGAGGAGAAAAATTCAGCCTTCCCAGGGTTTGGAGCTGCCACCACCAGTGGAGTCTTCCCTCCCCCTCCCTTTGCTGGAGCTGCACATACAGCCTGGATTGCTGTCCTCATTTTGGGGCAAAATACCCCAAATTAGTTTGCCCCTGTCTGTGACAACCCAGGAGCCATCACCAGGCCTGGCAAGTGTGGCCAAGTTCAGGCAGAGTCACTGCACTGTTTGTCTCCCAGAGAATCACAGAATTATTAAGGCTGGAAAAGACTCCCAAGATCATCAAGTCCAACCTTTACAGCAATAAATGCTTGTATTTAATATGCATATGTTCCTGTTTTAATCTGAGGTCTCACAGCTATTATTTGATAGCTGTTACAGGGAGATTTGCTGCACAAATGTCCCTTTTGCATCCTGCTCACCCTCAAGATCCAAGGAACCCATTACTGGTGGGGGTTAAAAACCCATCATTTCTGCCAAGAAAATCCAGGAGCAGTGCCTGGAGCCCTAAGAATCTGCTGAGGGGAAGGGCACACCCTGCTGCTGATACAGGCTGAGGTTCAGGGTATCTACCTGCCCATTGGCACTGCCCTCTGCAGTGCCCTGAACGCAACTGGCAGATGGAGGAAAGGCATTTCTGTGACTGTGGTGAACCAGGAGAATGAGCTGCTGTGTCCCTGCCACTCAGCACCTTCCCCAAACCTGGGGGTCTGTGTGCCCAGGGGAGGGTCCCTCTGCAGGGTGACTGCTGTGGGTGTAAGCCCAGGTGGGAAGTTATAATTTCCTGCAGTTAACAGCAATGACCTTCAAAATGAGCCACTGGCCAGGGCCTGATGGGCAGGATGGGAATCTCGTGTCTTTATTACTCTTAGAATGCTGATGTGTTTCTCTCTAACCTGCTGCTTCTGCAGCAAGGAGCTTTGGTTCCTGTTGAGGACACCTTGGCAGGGGTGGGAGGCACAGACCTCCCATCCTGCACATCTCCTGCTCCAGGGCAACCCAGATCCATCAACAGACTAAACCAGCTGGAACCAAACCTCCTTTTTCTGCCCTAAAAACTCAGACAAGAGCTTGTCAGTAGCTGACATCTGTAGCTGATATGCAAGCACCACTAGGTAGGGTTTATGTTCCTGTAGGACCTGGAGGCAAAGTTCTTTCAGGAGGAGTGATAGCATCTGGCTGCATTTGGTCATTACTGATAGCAGAGCCTGTTGCCTTCAATCTCTTCTCTTCAGGGAGCTGCTGTTTGTTGCAGCAACAGAAAGAGCTCTGTGCCAGATTCTCCTGCAGGAAAGAGTGGAACAGTCTGCCCTGTCCCTCCTTAATTCTTGTTGATCTCTGGTAGCCCCCAAACCCATCCCAGCCTTTGGACCAGCCCATATGGTAATTTACAGGCTAAGAAGGTATAAAATGGATATGTGTTCTGGCTGTTTTAGCACGTCTCCACTTAGTTTAATGCTCATTATTATTGGGTTTTTCACCACTGTTATATATTCAGTGCACGTGTGTCCCGAGGTAGACTGGCTTGGAGTCTGCTCAGAGCTGTAATGCATCTTCTGGCAGGTCTAATGGAGTTCTGTGGCTTTTAATGCAATTTGCTAACCAATCATCTGCTAAAATATGAGATGTATATGAGGCTAAATTTGTTACAGAATTGCTATTATCCTCCTTATTTTGTTTTAAGATGTGTTTTTATGAACCCATTCACTCCAAGATGCATTCATGGAAAGCCTCCAATATGTTAATGGGTATTTATTGAATACCTCAGTGGAATGGGATGAACAGGCACTGTGGATTGTAATTAATACATTGACATCCAGTGGCTGCAGCTGAATGGGAGATGAAGGCAGTTTGTAATGGGCAGAGTGTGGTTTGCCTTGCGGTGCTCTGTGGGCACCCACCGAGTCAGAGAGCTTCAGGAAAGGATGGAAGTGCATTTTCCTTGCCAGGCAGGAGTTTTTTGGCAACAGCAAAACATCCTGACATGGCAGAAATAGAGTGTGAGTGCTGGAGGGGCTGCTGATGCACCAACTGCTCCCGAGAGCGGCTCATCCCTCCGGCACCGGCCGTGGAGAGAGCCATGCTCAGGGCATAAAGAGCAAACTTGGCTGCTGCCATACAGGTGGGCACAGCTGGTGCCTCCTCCTCTCCTCTCCCACCTCTCCCTGATCCTGCACCCTCCCTGACTCCATCTCAGCACTGAGGGAGGGATTTGGCTCCGAGAAGCGGCTTTTCCTCTCTCAGACGTGGTGAGAGTCATACCCACTGCTGGGATGCATTGGCACAGGGGGGCCCTGAGCACAAGGCATTAAACCAGTGGGGTGAACTGCAAATAAGGTGCTTTGTATTCCAGCACATCAGCAGCAAACAGGGAAACCCACAGCAGAGGGCTGCTTTGCCCATTTCCCTTCCCAAGCCCTGCAGTGAGGCACTGCCATGGTTATGTCAGGAGGCTCTTGAGCAGACAGAGGCAATGAAGTGTTGGATTCCTGCTCTCTGAGAGCTCTTTAGCAGCAGACCTTGGGGAATAAAAGATTTCCCTTGCACCAGGAATTTTGTGTCCAAGAGCTTTGCAAGTGAAGAAAAAGAGTGGCAGGTTACTTCATTCTTCTGGCCCCTGGGAGTGGCCCAGCAGGTCTGAGCCATCACTGAGCAGAATCACAGAATCTGCTGAGTTGGAAGGGACCCACAAGGACCATCGAGTCCAACTCTTGTCCCCAAAAGTGACACCATGTGCCTGAATTGCTGCAATATTTTATATTGTGTTGAGATTAGTATTAGTTTTTATTTTTGTGCCTAACAGTTCAACTGAACATGTGTCCAGGTTCTGTGTAAAAGGTCAGTCTTTCATTCCCCACATACCTATTTTTTTTTAATATCCAGGTTATGAGTCTTCAATACATCAGCTCCCCTTTTGTTAAACATTAGGCAAGGGAAGACCTGGCAGGTGTCATTTCCTTTAAGGAGAAGGGAAGAGGGAAGGGAAGAGGAAAGCTGGGGGATTGGTGCCCCACTGTACAGAGCCATCACCTTCCCCTCCTGTGCAGTCCCTGCAGATCTTCCACCAGCCTTTGCAACCACCCCACGAAACAAAAACTGCTTCAAGTGTTAGTTGGTCCACTAATTTCCTGTAATGAAAGAAACTTGGAAGAAATCAACAGGAGGGCCAGTGGCAAAGCAATTTCATTAGGTGTCTCATGTCAGCCCACTGGATAATTTACTCTGAGGATTAGGTACAAGGTGCTCATAGAAGAGGATGAAATATCTTATGAAGCAGTTAGAGGACTTGTGGGGATGTTTGACTTGTATGGTTATTATTGCTGTAGTTATTAGTTTTTGTGGACCATGCCCCATAGGAACTGGGCTGAGAGGCCCAGCTAATTTCACATTCCAGCATCTAAAGCTGTCAGAGAAAGGCCATTTAAAGTTGTTTGAAATAACAGATGTGTTGCAGTGTGAGGAGGTGAGGGGTGCTGGGCTCTGGAAGTGGTCCAGGGAGTGCTGCAGGTGCTGTAACACCTGTATGGAGGCAGCAGAAGTGCTGTCTGAGCCTCACTGTTTCTCTTGCAATTACCTTGTGAAGAATTACCTAATAATCAGGCAGAGTAACCAAGAGGATTTTGCTGTGCTGAAGTTTGATTTAATTGGTCTCCTGGGTGGTTTTGGTGAGTCCCAGGTTACAGAGGGGCTGTGCTGCTGCTCCCAGCTGACCTGCCCAGCACTGAGTCCAGCAAGCTGGCTTTGAAGTCTGTTATTTCTTGTAAATCTGTTATCTCCTGGATCAAGTTTGTGTTTGAAACATAAATTCTGCACACTCTGAGAGTCTGCCTGTTCCACTTTTAAGCTGGCATTAACAGGGTGCCCAGAGAATCTGTGGCTGCTCCATCCCTGGAAGTGTCCCAGGCCAGGCTGGACAGGGCTTGGAGCAACCTGGGCTGGTGGGAGGTGTCCCTGCCCATGGCAGGGGGTTGGAACCGAATGGTCTTTAAGGTCCCTTCCAACCCAAAGCTGTCTGTGGTTCTGAGACCTCTGGTGATCTCATTCCCCTCACATATGCCTGTAACTTTAATCATTTTTAGAAAGCTCATTTACTTGTAACTGGAATTGCTCCTGTGTCACAGCTCACCCATCTATGAATATTTGCAGTCTCAGGTGCTGAGAAACCTCCTTTCCACCCATTCCTTTTGCCCACTCCATAAAACCAACAGCCTTAGATGTGGAACTAACAGTGGGATTCTGTCCAAGTGAATTCAGTGTTGCAAACTCTGCTGGTTTCTGAGAAGGGATTGTGATGGGAGATATCTGTGCTCCAGTGGAGGGGCAGTGTCTCCTGTTGTGGCAGCACTTCAGGAGTTCCTCTTCTCTGAATCTGGTGGGCAGTAAATGAAGAACTGTAGGCAGATCTCACGTGGTGGAATTTGCTCCTCACACTGGGAGCTGGGCTCATACTGGTGGGACTGGTGGCAGGATGACTGTGATGCTGAACAGAGATTTACAAAGTGGGTAAAGGACATGCTCTGGATTTTTCAAAGCAATGTGTTTGCTGTAGGTGATCTCTCAAATCCTCCCTTTCACCAGACACAGAAAGAAACCACAGGACAGAGGTGCCAGATTTTCCAGTTAATTAAATGCCATCATTTCATTGCTATACCTAAAGATAACCTAATTGTGATCATGAGAGTTGGAGGACTCTGGACCATGAAAGATAATTTTTTTAAGGAAAGATATTTTTCATTTTTATGGAAAAGAATAAACCATTCCCCAAGTACTGGGGACACAGCAGCTCTGGTGCTGGGGGAGGATGCAGGTTAAGTTCATGACCACCTTCTGAGCAGGCAGGAGGATCAGGAGTGTTTGGTCATAGGTGGTGGACACCAAGAGTTAGGGCACATCTCTGTGATTGGGAGCATTGGGGAGGACATGGAGCTGCTGCCTCCACTCACAGGAGCCAGGACAGGGTTGGAGCAGGGAGAGGGTGGATGGCCATGTGGGGGAAGGCAAAGAGGCAGGTCCTGCTTTTCCTGACTGACCAAGCCTGTTGGGCCAGAGCTGTGGCACACAGGTGAGCTGGTGGCACAGCTGCACTGGGTGGGTACTCCTGGCACCTGAGTGCAGCCACACAGGAGTTTCTGGGTCCCCAACTGTTGCAGGGTAATATTTGTGGTGTCTGGGAACAGCTGTATCAGGCTCCTCTGCACTAAATCTGCTCTAGAAGATGGAGAAAGGATCTGTGGAAAAACCCTCCAAGGCAGAATTGAGTAACTGTTCCCTGCAGAGTATGGGACTGGCCAGCCTGACTATCTCCCAGGAAAATGACATCTCTTGTAGAACAAGAGAGGGAATGTGGTATTGTCTGTGCTCCAGGGCTGTGTCCTGAAATCAGTGAACCTGAATTTATAGGAATGAGCCACCTGTCACTGGCCTTGTAGGGATTTTTTTCAAAAGCAGCAGCGTTGCTTTACATCACCTGCCTTGTCAGGGCAGTGCAAACAATGGCTCTTTTTCCATCATGTTCCCTGGCTGGAAACAGCAAATCAGGACATGTGGAAGGATTTTTTTATTAGTGAGCAAGCTGTCCTGCAGGAGGGTGGGGAGGAGCCCTCATCTCCAACCTGCTGGGCTGTCTGGAAAGGTTCAGGCTGGGATGTGATGGCAGTATTTCAGTATTGAGCATGTTCCTGAATTTGGCAGGGAGGATTTGCTTCATCTCCCCTTCCCACTCCCTTAAAACTGCTGGGTCTGTGTAGTAGTTGCAGTCAGGTTTGATGAGAGGCAAAAGTTTTAAGTGTGCTAAATGTCATTAAAAACAACTGAAAAGGAAACAAAAATACCCTTTTTGTCCCAGCTGAGGGAAGCACTGGAGGAAAAGCTCAGTGCCTGGAGACACATGGGGGGTCTCACCAACGAGAAGGTCCTGCCCAACCTCTGCAGGCAGAGGGACATCCCTGGGAGCTCCCATGTCTTGGATGCCCAGATCAACCCACCCTGGACACTGCTGGACAAAACAAACCTGCTTCAGTTGCAGTGCTGAGAGCTGCTCCTTCACAAGCACAAGCAGAGGCTCAGATGGTTGTTGTTGAGTTCCCTTCTCACTGTACTGATTTGTCATAACAGTAAGAGCAGAATGACTTTGCTGTGACCCACGTTTTACTTCCCCTGGTCAGGCACAGGATATTTGCTGCTCATCGGTTCTTTTTGCTTGAAAGATTTTAAAGAATAAGAGTTCAAGCAGTTCACCCAGTGCAGCTGAAACACATCCCCCCACAGCTGTTTCCAGCCCTGCTTTGCTCATCCTTGAGTTTGGATTCCAAGAGGTTAAATCAGTGTAAGGCCAGGGAGGACAATTCATCTCCCTTTAAGCTGTCTCTTCACTTACAGGAGCCAATAACCTGAACAGCATCCTTGCTGGCTGAAAACATAAAATCCCATTTAATTCTTTTGCTCTCCTTACTCCCAGACATTGTGATATAAAATAATTAATCCTGCTGCAGCTTATGTGGCACTTTGCAGCCTGGTTGGTGTTGCTCTGTTGCTCCAAGTGGAGGGAACTTGCATCATTGCTTAACAAATCGACTGCTTAGAATTATTTAGAGGACTCATTTCTCTTTGAGTCTCTTCTTTTCTTGGAGGGATGAAAAGCTTTCAGTAGTCAGCTTTTTGTTACATCTGTGGGCAAGCAGAAATACGTTGGGAGAGGACATGGAGTTTATTTGCATAAAAATACAATTCAAACCCTTTTCTTTTTCCAGCACTGTTTTCCATGTTCTTCTCTCCTCAAAGATAGCAGGTGGAAAATAAAACAAGCACAGTTGTGTTGAGTTGGTGGTTGTCATAACATGGCAGGGTCTTTCTGAGGGCAGGAACTGTGCCCTGGTTGTTCAGGTGCTGTACAGAACACTGGGAGTTGGATAAAACTTTGGGTATTGTTGTTTTAAAATGAGCTGTACCCTGCAGTCAGATGCTGCCCTGTGCTCTTGGAAGTCGATGGAAGTTTTTGAGTCCTCTGAATTTGTTCAGTGTTAGTGCTGTGTAAAACACACATTTTCTTGTGCAGAAAAGAAAGAAAAGGCTGAGTTGGAAACCTGGTTCCCTGAACCTTTTGGATAGATTTAGTCCAGCTGAACTAGTTGAAATGATTACAAAAGAATTGTTATTTAATTGGGGATTTTTTTTTGTTAATATGACATTTAAAGACAAGTGTATGATATTCTTTCTCAATTGCATCATTTCTAGCAATTCCAACAACAGGACACTGTAAGGAATTAGTGTTTCCTCTCTCTTTTGTTTCCCTTTGCCCATTATCCCTTTTATAAACATTGCAGCTTTCCCATCTGGGTTTTGTGGCCTTTACTCTTCACATAAGGTCTATATTTTACCAAAACAAGAAATAGTTACTGGTTGTGCTTGGACATCCAAGGCTGGTGAGAACCTGCAGGGTGTGATGTGTCCTGGGGCTGAGATTTCTTTTGCCATGTCCTTCATCACACGTTCCAGATGGGCCATTCTGCTCAGATGGCAGGTACAAGTGACCTCTGGGGCCTGTGCAGCTTTTTTTTTTTGGTGGATTTTTATATTTCTAATCAATGTTTGCAGTTGCTTCAGTCAGAGGACTGAAAGATTAAGGATTGTTTGTGTCTGCCTAAAGACCAGAGAGAATAACCACATATAATTGCTTGAACATGCCTATGGTGACAATGTAATTACCATTCAGGCCACTGTTGCCATTTGATACTTACTTATTTGGGGTCTATCATCCCTTTTGAAAGCCTCACTTCTTTACTGCTTCATTAAATGCTGTGGTCCCCTCCCAGCTCCCTCCCAGCTCTATTTAGATAGATTGGACAGACCCTGTGAGCTCTCTCCTGGTGATGATGGCACCACGAAGTCATTTAAACATATTTGGCAGGCCATACATCTTAATGCTACCCAGTAATAATTCAACAGAAAAAAAGCCTTGTGACTGCAGGCTAAATGAAATGAAATTGGGGCTTTGGGCTCCCTGGGGACCACCATCCCCTTGTCCTGCCTGATGTAAATGAGGTGGGCACTTGAGCTGTGTAATCAAGGTGGAGAAATGATGTTAAGGGTTCTCTGCTGGAGAGACATGGTCTGAATGCCCCCAGGCTGGCAGAGCTGCCCAAAGCCTTGCAGAGAGGAGAGGAACCCCAGTGCCCCAGAGGGCTGGTGGTGATGGGCAAACCCTCTGGGCCATGCCAGCAAACTCCAAATCTGCTGTGCCAGCAGTAAAAGGAAAGGAAAGCAACCAAGAGCAAATAGGGATGACAGGAAGGATGTTCCCACAGCTGGAAACATCAAAGGTGCTGTTCATCACTGCTGCTGCAGGGGAGGCACCTGAGGCATAAACAGGGCACAGACCTTTTATTGCTGTGCCATCAAAGCCTGCCCGGGGAGATTTAAGGCGTTATTGCTGCAGGTGGCACTCAGGGTAGGCAAAGAAGCATCGAACCTCAGTGAGGAAATTATCTCAGCTTCTTGCTCCAATAAAGTTTATTTTGCCAGCATTAAATAAAAGGGGAGGCTGTGTCTGGGGTGGGAGCCACACCACTCCTGGCACACTCCGTGCTGCTTCCTGCTGTCCCCAAGCTCTGCTTTGGGCTGTAAACTCCCCAGAGCAGCAGCTTCTGCTGGGCTGAATTTATTCACAGCAGCCACACAAGGCCTGGGGTTTATTACCCAGCCCGTGGCTTCTGCACAGCTCAGGCTGGATGGGCTGCCCAGCCCTGAGCGCAGCAGGGAAGCAGCTGCCCAAAGCACTGGGGCCTCCTGGCCACATGCAGTAAATGGTGAGAACCTGCATCAGAATTTTAGCTTGGAGCCTGTTTGGTGTGTCAGGTGTGTTATGGACAGCCCAGCAGCAGAGTGGACATCAGGGGCTTGGTGCTCTGGGATCCCTCCCTCCATCCCTCCCTCCCTGCAGCCTCCAGCCCCAGGAGCATCACTTGATGTGCTGATGCTGTTTAGAGGTGTTTAAATGCAAAGGGCCATGTGACATCAGGGGACGGGTAGTGCTGTTGGAGTCAGTGGGGGGTTTCTAATGGTGTGTGTCTGTCTGGAGCACAGGGCTGCTCTGCTCCCTGTGATGAGGAGGTAGGAGCACCCCTGGGCACCAGCAGCTGTCATGGGAGGTGATGCCAAGTAGCTTCTTCTTGCTGTCATGAACTGATTTCTAGGATTGTGTTGCCAATATTTATTCTCCTCCTTCCACTAAACTCTCTCTCCATCTCTTGGCTTCTGCAATGATTTGGTTGCTGTTTAGATCCATGACAGGAAATCTGATGTCAGATTTTGCAGGAGTCCTTTTACAAGTGTTTGTGTGGTTGTAAAAAACACCCAGCAAAAACAACATGAAAAAACCCCCAGAAGCAGAGCCCTGAAATTAAAATGACAGCAGAAGAAAACAAGGGTGTAAAGAGAAGAGATCTCAGCTCTGTTGTCATTTTAGAAACTTCATTATCCAGTTATGTGGTTTGATATTGCTATTGATTTCTCATAGAAGATACTCATGTGCTACAGGGATGCCAATGGTATAAAACCCAAAGACAGATCACTGCAGAAATAGAATCAGGTGGTTACAGCTTATATTTGCAGTAAAACCTGCCACTAATAGATAGAATTCTGTAATGAAATTGCTCCTTAAATGAATTATTATTCCAGAATTTTCTGATTAATATAAATCCCCTATTATGTCATACTCCAATTAAATTAGACAGGATATTATTTTATGTGAGATTGTAATTAACTAAGCTGGAATTTGGCCAAGTAGCCATAATTTATACCTGGACTGTGAAAAGATAGATGAGGATTTGAATATTTATAGTTGATTGAGAACTACCCAAGTTTCCCATTCATTCAGGAGACGAAAGTTTGCCTTTCATTCACTGCTGCTACCGTAGGACTGATTTAGGACTTTTCTGTCAGAAAGAGCAAGAGATACCTGGAATCAATACTTTTCCAATTAGATTTCTATTTTGTAAAATTAAAAATGTTTCATGAGTGACGCAGAGGGAAAATGTAGACTGGAAGCAGAGCAGAAATTGTCACTGTACCTGATAACTTCCAATGGCCAGCAGTATTTGGAGTAAAAAGGTGAAGTTCCACTTCCCAAGAATTGTATATTATCAGTTTCAAAGTGGGGGGTTGGTTTTGGTTGGTTGCTTGATGGTGATTTTTTGTTTTTAATTGATGCAAACACAGCCTTTGCTGGGGAACTCTCAAAATATCTGCCCTTTTCCTTAGAGATTAATAAGCTTATAAAGAGGATTTTTAGCAGTTACAAAGTGGGAAGAACACGGTGTATTTCCTAATGTAGTTTTAAGTCATTCTAGTCACAGGTTTAACACTTACACCAACCCAATCTGTTACAGAGGAGCATAAATTACTGCACAAGGCAGTTGGACCATGGCCTGCTCTTACAGGCTGGAAAGCCATTTATGGAGCTTTACAGGACTTAATAGATTTGTCACAGACTTAACATTAATAACAGCCTCGTGTAGTTCATCCTCTTGGTGTTTGATTCCTTTGCTGGCTCTGCAGGAATTTGCTGGGCACTTTCAGCTGCTCAGAGGAGGGAGAAAAATTCTTGGACTCTAAAGTTTGCATGAGTTTCCTGGTTGTATAAAAACAGCCCTTTGTGTAGGCCTGGAATGGGATTTCCTGTGTGGACATGCCTATAGTTTTATTTTAAGAGAGTATTAAATATGACAGGACAAAGTCATGGGATCTGTTGTGAACAACAACTCATCACTGTCACCAGCAGAGTGACAGAACTATGGAATGTCTGGGGTGGAAATGACCTTTAAAGTTCATCCAGTGCCACCCCTGCCATGGGTAGGGACACCTTCCACTGTCCCTGGTTGCTCCAAGCCCTGTCCAACCTGCCCTTGTCAGTACAGGAAAAAAAAATAACCAAGAAAATACTCAAAGATTAGCAAAAAACTCCCCCCAAATGTTCAACTTGTCAGCATGTATTTGTTTAGATGCCAGTGAATAAAACCCTCTTGGTTCTTTGTCTGTCTTTAATAAAAGCAAATCCCTTCCTCACCTGGCAGCTGTCAGCAACAGGGACTTCAGCCTTCAGATTATGGTTTATTGAATCTTGAAGAAATTGAATTGTTCATTGTGTGTGTCAGCTGTAGTTTAGTAGAACACTTCTGTCCCCCCAGGAAGGGGCTGATTGCTGTGAACACAGAACTGATTTAGGCTTCAATTTTAGAGATTCAGGTGCAGTCCTAGAGCTTGTGTCTTCCTCCTTTCCCTCTAACAGTATCATAGAATATTTATTAGGATGAGTGTGTGGCATTGACTGCCCATCACCCATCAACCAGATCTAATTTAAAAGGTGAAAATATATGTTTAATTTTAAAAAAAGACTCTTGTTTTAACTTTGCCTTTTTCTCTCCTCTTATCCATATCTCTTTATGTAAGTGTACAGTTCATGTCTTCTCTTTTCTCTGTGCAGCCCAAACATCCAAGTTCCTCTCAAACTAAAAGGTCAAAGATCTTTCAGAAGAGACAGATTCAATTTTTACCTGACTTAATACCCACATAGAGGCTTGTGCACCTCTGGCTTCTGTGAGACTGGACTGGGGGTTCCCTGAGCTCCACATCTGGGTGCTGGTACCAGCAGTGGGGTATATTTCTGATATGGAACTGAATTCACATGGGCTGGGCATTGCTCTGCCTCCTGGCACAGCCTTCCTGGGCACTGTGCCACCCACCCTGGGAGCTGGTGTGGGCAGGAACTCACCCCTGGGCAGATCCCTTGGTCACTTCCCAGGTGCTGCAGGCTGGATGATGCCAGTGTGCCCAGGACTGCAGGGATGTTCTCTCTCCTCCCACCTGATCTGGCCTGCAGAAAACACCACAGTGCACAACTTCAACTATCTTAAAATTAATCACCTGCTTTGCAGTGGGATTTTTAGTTCCTTCCGTGGATGGCATCAGTGTGAGCTGTTCCAGAGCTGCTGATCACTGCCCTGCACACCCCACTGGGCTCATTGCAATGCCTCGAGTCAGGGGGTGATAATATTTTGCAAGCAGCATGTGAGGTTCTTTTGCAAATATTTCAGGTGAAAGAACATGCCTGTGAAGCTACAGGAAAGGAATCTTAGAAGGATTCATGTAGCAGAGCTGAAAAGCAGATAAAGATTCAAATCCTTTCCCATTCTACATGACAACCATCCTTTTTTACACTTTAATGATTGTGGGAGATAAATGTTGTGGCAGTAGCCTGAGTATGTGAGAAATCCTGTAAGAATAAGGGAAGGTGGTTAGTGGAAATCCCAGCAGGAACATATTCCTCCCAAGGTGCAAAGGATTTAGGAGGCTGAGGGGAAGGAGCAGAGCTGGCTGTTCTGTGCATCAATTAAAGGGCTCAGTGCCTGTTGCTGGGAGCTGCCAAGGGACCAGCTGGTGCCCCCAGGACACTGGCAGAGACTTCTTTCTTGGAGAATGAGGATTTTTACACATTTCTTTCAGAAAACTTCAGCCTGTGGCTTTCAGAAGGAGTCTGAGCAGGGGATTGATGGTTTAGGAAGGATCCTTTCTGATACCTGAGAAGAGGTAATGGGCAGGGAGCTCTGGTTTGGGGAGAAGCATCGTGTGATTTCATGTGTGGGGCTGTGACAGCCTGAGCCTGGTGGGCAGGGAGGCAGAAACGCTCAGGGTGTGTCACTGCCTTTGCCTCCCAGCCACTCTGGGGTTTGTTTGCCTGGGCAGGAATATCTAACACAGGGCTGAGCAGTGCAGAGAGCAAACAGAATCCTGAGAAATGAGGTTAAATGATAGTGGCAGGCACTGGACAGGGGATTTGAGACTAACACTCCCCTTGGGGTGTTTGAGGATAGTGTTGTTTGCTTTATTGGTGTGTGCTGAATTGTGCTGCTCTGTATTCCCCACTGGCACAGGGCTGGAGACCAAAGGCTCCTGCTGTGATATGATCTCAGCTCTTCGGAGATTTCTTTTCCCGTCTCCCAATTTTGTTTTTTCCCCCCTGGCCTCCTTTGGATGCCAAAAATAATTACTGTGATAGGAAAAAAAAAGGTTTAAGCCTCTTGTCTGTTGAATCAGCAAACAGATTGATGGTGTTGTGTGAGGATCAGCAATGGAAGTGGTAATTTCTGGGTTCCTCATACCTGAATTAATGCTCAGGATGCTCTCTGGCCAGCTGCATTATCTGTATTTATGTGTATTTGTGAGTGCACAGGTTTTGTAGGACTTTAAGAATGCCTAATGTTAATCCATCACTCCTCCATATACTTCCAAGACATTCTGTTTAGACCTTCTACACAAACATGAGTAATTTTATTTGCAAGTGTCCATGTCCCATGTGTTGTGTTGAAGACATTTGGAGGTGTAGAAGCAAGAGCTGTGCAAAGAGAGCAGCTGCCCCAAGGGATTCTGAAATGCTGCAGAACTTGTAGGGAAAACTGGGGTTTTTCCTCTGGGAGGGAATTCTATGCCAGGTATGGATTTCCAGCTGTTTGCTCCTTGCCATGCCAGTGGTGAGAGCCTGCAGTGAACCCTCAGCTGCCTCCTCCCTGCTCAGTCATTCCACATTCCAGGGCAGAACTGCTGCCGTAGGACCCTGTGTGTTTTCCTTATCTCATGAGAAACACTGTCATTTGGGGTAAATATTATGCTGTTGCTAATGGGTTTAAAATTCATTTCAAGTTTTCCAATTACATCTTTCATTTATTTCCTGAATGTGAAATGACACTGCAGAGAGCAGAGCTGGGCACGGGCACGTGCCGAGCTGGGGAAGGTTCTGCTTCTCCTTTTTCCATTTAAACCCACAGATTTTTAATTAATGAGATGGAAGTTGTTCTTATTTCCTGCAAGGCTGAGATCATGGTGTGTACCTCCAACTCCTGTTTTATGTGCAAGGGGAAGAAAGATGCTCCCTGATGGCCCAATGCACATTCTGCTGGTGGCTGGGGGTGTGTTTGGGGGTTGGTTTGGGGACAGGAGTTCTCTGCCATGAACAGCCTTTGTGTCCTTCTCAACATCATGGGTTTCTGTCCTTTTTTATTTGCAACATGCCTGGCTCTGCCTGCCAAGCTGCTTCTCTTACCACACAATTAATAGGTTGGAAAAACACAACTTCTGGCTGGTGCTCACTCTTTGCTCCAGGGAGGGTCAGAGGAGAACACGAGGTGATACAGGGCCTGTTTTCAGGTGCATTTAAGTATCAAAAAAAGGACATAAATACATGGTGGGAGTTCAGAAGCACAAGAGTAGATTTTCAGTGGCTTCTCAGTGGGAGAGGGAGTTCTTGGGCATCTCTGAAGTTCATAAAAGATGTTCTTCCAAGTATTTAAAACTTTGAATGATGTTGAAAAAAGAAGAAAGAAAGAATAATGAATAAATAAATAGCCAAATCTAGGGAGAAAAAAACAGAAAAGAAAGGTTAGACCATCCTGATTTACCATTCTGCACCAAGGAAAGCCACAAATCCTGCCCCTTTTTTAGCTGTTGATGAGTTGTGGTAAGTCTGTAGGGCCTTAATATACAGATCTTGTGCGGTGGGGACAGACCTGAAGTGGGTGAGTGCTGTCCACTTATTAAATGTGGAAACCAAGTGTAAGTTCTGGGGGTGCCACCCTGGGGGCTGGCAGGGGAATGCCCAGGATATCTTTATCCCAGCCCAGCCTAAAGAGCTGTGCCCTTTTCAATGAGTTCAGGGCTTTATTCTGCACACTGAGCAGAGAAATCCGAGTTCTTTGCTCAGTGATCAGAAGGGGAAAAAATGCACATGTCAGAAAAATGCATTCACATCTTTATTTTTCATTTGTGCATGAAAAGGATCGATGAGAACAAACGCTTGGTGCAAACATTAGGGATGATAAATTGGTTTGGATCTCTTTCCTCAAAGCACAGAAAATGCTCAAGTGCAGCAAACTATCCCAGTGTCTCAGGCACTAATAAAATCTCAGCTCAATTCTTAAAGTCCTGGTTCTTCCCCAGTCTAAGATACATAGAAAGACAGATAATTTAAGTTATTTAAGCTCAAGCTGAGAGTTTTACCTTTTAAAAAACGGCAAAACTGATTTACAAGGTGTCTCCTCTAAGTCCCTTAAAGTAAATTACCTGTCACAGGGGTCATGGAGCCCTGTCTGCATGTTTGAATAAAATGTGGAGCAGATTTATAGCATTAATAATGGGCTGTCATGGAAAGCTCTCAATTTGCAACAGGAGGAGTGCAAAGATGGCACTCCGGTTATTTAGCACCCTGCTTGTCTTTCCTCTGAAGTTCTGAGAGGAACTCAACTGCTGATTATTTGAGTTGTGCTCAGGAGTGTTGACCTTTACTGGAAGGCCTGAAAATCCCATTACCTCAGTGGGGAGAGGAAAGAGCAGAGAGCTCAGAGGAACTGGGGGGTCTTGGAAAGCAGGGCCTCAGCATTAGATTTTATTATTTTTTCCTCTTGATCAGAGAAAATCACAGGGTGGTTTGGGTTGGAAGAGACTTTAAAGCTCATACAGAATATTCTACAATCCCAGAATGGTTTGGGTTGGAAGGGACCTTAAAGCTCATCCCATTCCACTCCCTGCCATGGGCAGGGACACCTTCCACTGTCGCAGGTTGCTCCAACCTGGCCTTGGACAATCCCAGGGATGGGGCAGCTTCTCTGGGCACCCTGATCCTCAGGAAAAGTGTGCCATGAAAGCTCCCCCTTTTTGTGCCCCTCATACCTGTTCTGCTGAGCTGAATAATTTTGTCAGGAAAGTTTAGGAAGAAAGATTTGGTCCCATCCCCAACTTTCCCTGTGCCTGGAAATCAGTCCATCTACCAGAGGTTGCTTTGGTGGCATCACCATGCAGGAAACTGAGCATGCCATAAAAATTCCCAGATATTATGGGAAGCCAGGATGACCTTTCCAGCATTCTTTGCTGCACTGAGGGATGGAAGAGCTGCTGCTGCTGCCAGGCTGTTCTGGCACCAAATGGGGCAGAAAGGCACTGTGGGGAGTGAAGGCAAAGGCTCTCCCTCAGTATCTGTGATTTTTATACCACTATAGATAATCTAAACTTGAGAGAGTTTTACCAGTATGGGCAAAAATGGAAAAAAAATAAAAGAAAAAAGGGATAAAAAATGACAGTGTGAACTGGATAGTCCAGGCCAGGCTGAGGGTGCTCCTGTGCCCTCCTGCTCCTTTTGCTGTCTAAGGAAAATTCAATTCTGTGTGAACTCGGCAACATCTTCCTGTGCCAGGCAGTGGCTTTATCAGAGTCTCACACGTGGATCACCTGCCTTGTACAGAGCTGCAGTCAACCAAAAAAAAGAGCAAGATAAAACCACAGACAACCTGGAAATTGTTAATGCATTCTAGAAAAATGTAATGCAATACCAACACTAACATTTTTGTTTCAACACTATGAATAGTCCCAACGTAGCATTTCTGTGTGATGCTGTTGAATGAAATACCAGTGCTGGGTTTATTTGCAACCCCCCCTGTGCCACCTGGATCTGAGTCAGAACAACCCCCTGCCAGTGGAGTAAGAAATAAGGCATGCCTGGAATATTGAACTTCCACAACCATTCCTATTGCACTATTTTTAATTACATTAGATTTTTCTGCCACCTAATTAGTCTGCAAATGTATTCCTGAGTCAAAGATGTGTGGCTGTGTTTGCACTGCTGTCTTCCAGCCCAGAGTGTAACAGTGCTTTTTGGGACGTTTTATATGTGCATAATTTAACTGAGAAATGTGTTCCAACTTGAAATGCAAACCATAATTTGAATTCCCCTGTGTGGTTTTGGCCCACTGACATTGCTGTGCTGCTGCTGTGCTGCAGATTTCACATGGCCTGACCAGGAAACTTCTGTTTTCCTAAGAAAATAAGCAAATGGGACTTGAATTCAATGGGCAGGTCACCTCCCCTGCTGTTGTAAAGGGGAATTCAGTGAGGGGGAGTGATGATGTACTTCAGTTAAAAGGGAAAAACTATAGAAAAAGATCCCCCTGACACAGACTTGGCCTTGTGCAGAATCAATCTCCTGATTTATTTTCTCAGTTCCACCAACTCAGCACGTGGTTGTTGTGGTGGGGTTTTATTCAAATATCATGTTTTATGTGGGTGACATCTATACATGGTACCTTCAGTAACTGATGATGAGCAGATAACTATAAAATGTGAAGCTTGCTTGGTTAATGGGTAGGATAAATTATTATAATTTAAAATGAGACTATTCTAATCTGAGAGCCACATTCAGAGCTGTCAATTGAACTTCATTCCAGTGGCAGGTACAATCCCTTCCAAGGAGTGTGACACCAACAGTGTAACTACCGTGAGAAAGGGAATTACTGCTCAGATTTGGTGTGGTTTTCCTACTGCTCCTTCATTAGCTGTTTTCAGGGCTCTGCTGCCAACCCAGGTGCAAGTCCTGCTCACAGGAAATGAATGAGCTGCTCAGGGTTGGGAAATCAAGATCACATGGAGCATCCTTGGAGCTTCAGGAGATTCTGAGCAACCTTTTCCCTGTGTTCCCAGTGGTCTAATGCATGGCATTGTATTGTAGAGGAAGAGGTGAGCTGGTCCCTTGGCCAGTGCTCAGCCAGGATTCCATGATTCTGATGGAAAAGTGGATGTTTAGGACTATGAAGTGCCTTGGAACATGAAGCAGTGAGAGGTGGTGTCCTCCTGCAAGGGGGACCTTGCCCGCGTTTGTAGGCAAACTTTTCCATTAATGATTTTGGAGTTCTAATGCTGCAGAGTTAATTATTAATGTTAATATTAGTACCCCTGCTGTGTTAGTTTGGGTCTTGATACACTGCTGTCAAAGTACCACCATGCTTTGTCCTCTTTTCCTCATGGGAGAGGATTTGGAGATGTTTCCCTTGCTGAACCACTGGATGTTCCCCACCCTG
>JAWWLZ010000029.1:7987081-8001288 GCA_035041345.1 Poliocrania exsul | reverse complement strand
CCTGTGCCCCAGAGCATCATCCAAACCCTCCTGGAGCTCTGGCAGCCTTGGGGCTGTGCCCACTGCCCTGGGGAGCCGGGGCAGTGCCCACCACCCTCTGGGGGAAGGATCTTGTCCTGAGATTCAACCTGACCCTGCCTTGGCACAGCTCCAGCCCTTCCCTGGGTGCTGTCCCTGGTCCCACAGAGCAGAGCTCAGTGCCTGCCCCTCCCAAGGGAGTTGTCCCTGCACTGAGGTCTCCCCTCAGTGTCCTCTTCTGCTGCTGAACACCCCAAGTGCCCTCAGTGCCCTCACACACTGCCCCTCCAGACCCTGAACCATCTCTGTGCCCTCCTTTGGACACTCTCCAATGGCTCAATCTCTCCCTTCCATTGTGTCCCCCCAAATTGCCTCCCCATTGCTGGTGAGGTCACCCCAGTGCAGAGCAGAGTGGGACAATTCCCCTCACCCAGCGATGCTGGGCCTGATGCCCCCCAGGACAGGGATGTCCCTCCTGGCTCCAGGGCACTGCTGGCATTCACTGTTGGGATGAGGAGGAGGTGATGGGCACTGCTGATGCATAAGTGGAAATTTGAGGGGATTGCAACCTTTGTTCTTGAAATCCACCTGGGCCAAGGAGTTCAGTGACCCTCTGTGTGACCTGCAGGAGGTCCAGCCAGCAGTGAGTGACACTGTAAGGCACTGACCCACTGAGGAGAATCAGAAACAACGCTCTGCTTCTTTCTACCTGTGTTTCCCCCCAGTTCCTCAGGCCCAGGATCCATTGCTGGTTGGTTTTCCTTGCAGTCAGTGAGAAGCCTGAGCAGGGCAGGTTCCCCCTCCTGGGTGCAAGGTTTGCTGTGGTAATTCTGTACCTGAACTGACCCCAGCATCGATGCCTGGGACTCAGCACATTCGTGTTTTGCCAGGGCAGGGCTTTCATTGAGGGCTGGTTGGAGCTGTAGCAGCAAAGCTCATTTTATGCCCCTATAAATGGCACACAGACCAGGCAGATTTGCTGCTGGAGCTTATCACTGCTGCCCACTCTCAACAGCCTTTTCCTGGCAATTCAGTTTAGACTTTGTCCCTCAGCCCCCTGGATAACCTCTGAAAATCTTGGAATAACTTGCTGAAGGCCTTTTATCCATCGCTGCTTTTAAGCATTTAATATTTAAATACTGTTTTATCCTCCTGATATTCTTATTAGTGCCTACACACCCTGCTGTTCCCTGGGTTGTTGTGGGCCCCGTGTCCAGCCCTGCTGCTGGTCCTGGGGGCATCACCCTGCACTGGGGTGGTGATACATTAACAGGCAAAACCCAGTTTAATGTTCCCTCAGCGCAGGGTGGAGCAGACACAAAGCACAGGACATGTTCAGCTTTTCCAGTGACTGCCAAGGGATGAAATATCATTGATATTTTTCTGGAGTAGTCCAGTGAGTTGCATTGCTGTATGGAAATGCCAACAAAGCTACAATATTCCATTAGTAATGAGAATGGAACAAATTATCTCCAGATGAAAATTTTTAATTGAACTGCAATCTAATATCTCACTAATACATTACAATAATATGAATATTAGGGTGATTAAAATGTATTTAAAACCTGAGTCAAGCACAATGCTGAGATTTGGTGCTGGGTAAAAGGCCTGGGGTGGGTATGTGTCTGCTTGATTGTCAAAAATGGGCTGGTAATTTGGTGGTCCTTGGCTCTGCAGTGCCATAAAGCTCCTCTGTGATGTGTGCTTGGAAGTGTTTGTTGTCAGTTTTAAACATTTCCTCCCAACAACAGCAGCACTGGAGGCTTCCTTAAGTGCAGCCAGAAGCTGTAATCTATTTTGCATAAATCTGCCAGAATACATAGGGATGATCACGTGGAAAAGCCTTCATTCCTTCCCTGTCTGAGGACAGGGTACTCTGCATCAGAGCCAGAGTCCTCTGGGGGCAGTGAGAGCTTTGGTTGCTGTTGGTGAATTAAACTTGTTGGTATTCATTTAGGGTTGATGACTCTCCCTGGGGCACCTGCCTGAGCAGGGGATGTAGTTTTGGGGCAGGTCGACTCCAGTGGGATGGAGATGACTTTTGTTTGCCCTGGAGATCTGTGGCTCACTCAGACAGCTCCATCCTGTGCTCTTGTAGAGCTCCATCACCCATGGTGCTAATTACTGCCTCGTAAAGCATTTGCTGGGAGAGCTCAGGTAGGAACCAGAACCTGCCTTGTGTTAGTTCCTTTTCAGCTTGCTGCTTGTTAGCAGAAATGCAGCTGTGAAGTCAGAGGCATCTAAAATATGTCATTTGATCTGTAAGTCCTGAAATGAACTTTCCTGCTTGACTTCAATAGGAGTAAAAGGCACCAATTTCAGTGCATCCCTCAGGAAGCTCAAGGACAGTGTGGGGAATAGTGGCCTCTGCCCACCCTCCTCCTTCCTTGTTTCCTTCTCTCCTCCTCCCTGGATACAAACACACCATGTTCCAGTGAGTAATCCAGGACAACAGTTGATCATTTATCTTTTCCAGTGTTGTGAGTTCAGTCCTTGGGCCGAGAAGCACAACCACCTTCTGTTGCCAAGCCTTTTATAAAATTTATTGTGGCTTAATTGGTCTTTAATTGTCCTGGCTTGGTTAGTGCTTATTTATTACTGAGTAACACGTACTCCAGAACCCATAGAAATAAACCCATTGCAGGAGTGGAATTGCTGACTCCTGTTCCCAGCCACAGGGAAGCAGCACAGGCAGAATCCTGTTAGATGGATGCCTGTGAAGGAAGAGCCTTCTGTGAATGGGAAGATAAAATGCAGGTATAATTTAAGCTGTTTGATATAGTAAACAGTTAGAATGAGTTTGGCAAGTTCCTTACTGTAGGAGTGAATCACTCCCAATTCACTCACTGCACAAATACCAGGCTGGTTGAAGGAAAAGTGTTTATTGTGCATTTCCACTGGGGAATTAAAGGTGTTTAGGGGGCAGTGCCTCGACTGAGCTGTGCCTTAGGGGGTTATAACCAGGTGTGCATCTCTACATACAGGACTTCACTCATCCACATACTGGGAACACCTGGAAGGCTATTCCAGAGGCTGCCACTTCCACAACTTGATAATCATCCTATGCTGGGGCAGCCACAGCCTCTCTGGGCAGCTGTGCCAGGGCCTGCCCACCCTCCCAGGGAAGGATTTCTTTCTAACATCTCAATCCCCCCTCCTTCAGCTTAAAGCCATTCCCTGTGTCCTGCCCCTCCATTGCTTGTCCACAGTCCCTCTCCAGCTCTCTTGGAGCCCCCTTAGGCACTGGAAAGGGCTCTTGGGTCTCTCCAGAGCCTTCCCTTCTCCAGGCTCAACATCCCCAACTCTCTCAGCCTGTGATGGGTTTAGTGGAATGCAGAGAGGGTTGGTCATGGAGAGGAGATGTGGGGCTGGAGATGGGAGGAGAGGACTTCCCAGGAGGTGGGGTACAGGGACAAGGCTTTGAGATTGCAAAATTATTTCTGAAGGAGCCATGAAAGGGCAAGCAAGGCAAGAGAAGATGAAAGTTTAGGAAAAGGCTGGAGCTTTCCACTCCTGTGCAGTCACCATGGGGCTGTAGGTGCCCATGTGCCCTGGGCAGTGTGTTGGCAGGGAGCAGAGTCCCCTCAGTGCTGCCCACAGGGGGTTTATGGTGCCCATGTGCCCTGGGCAATGTGTTGGCAGGGAGCAGAGTCCCCTCAGTGCTGCCCACAGAGAGGTTATTTCCAGCTCTGCCACCTTTGCCAAAGCAAAATGCTCCATGCCAGGAACCTGCTGCAAATGAATCTGTCTTTTTTATTTGCTCTCTCCAAACAGCCTAAGAATTGCTCAGCAGCTTTTGGTAACAAGATTAGAGAAATGTCCAGTGTCTAGTCCCTGCTACAGGGAAAAAATCTTGTTATTACTACTCCAGTGTGGAGGTTTAATACTGGGTGTTTTGCAGTATTGGATTTAAACCTGGCAGTGAAGCTCCACTTGGAGCCAGGATTTTTTTTTTCTGAATTTGCCATATATATAAAAAGATAACCCAAGTTTGAGAAAATTATGAGTCTTTGACAATGTTACTTTGTGTGTGCAGGGCAAGATGGTCAGTAGAGAGAACCTAATGGGGATGTATCCTGAGCAGCTGCTACCCCTAATTCCTGCAATCATACAGATTTCTGGAAGGCTTCACATCACCCAATTTTATGGCAGTCACTAAACAGTGATGTTCCTTGTTCCCCTCACCATTTTTTAATTTATCTTATTTTATTTTTCACACAGAATTATTTTGATGGTTAATTATCACCTAGAACACTTCCAGGGATGTGTGTTTGGGTCATGGCACTTTTTAAGACCAGGATACTGAGGTTGGATCATGCTTTGGGTTACTGGGAATTCCTGGGCCTCTGCTGATGGAAGCAGCTCAGGCTGGTTGGCAGATCCCCTGTCCTTGTTCCCAGGGTGTAATAAATAGCTTCTACAGTTCTGGAGGTGCTCACATATTACAGCAGAAGGAAGTTTCTGGGTTCTGCTGGATGTAAATAGCCAGACTTGCTGACACTGTGTGTTTGAGTCAGTGGGTTTGGTCTCCAGGAATGCAAACCCACTGGTTGGCAGGTGCAGTGAGAGCCAGAAGGAGCCCTGGCATTGCCACAGACATGGATGGCTGATGGATCCCACCATGGCAGTGCCAGCCTGCTCTTCCCTAGGAGATCACACTGACACTTTTTAGTTGTGGCTCCACTCAGAGCCTCACAGATTCCCTCAAACAGCACTCACAGCCCTGACATCCTCCTGGAGATGTTTCTGTGCCTGGTGGTGATTCCAGGGGATTTAACTCCATTTGCAATCTCAGCTTAAAGCTGGAGAGTCAAAACTGAGCTGAAGGGCTCACTTCTGTGCTGTCCTGCCTTGCATGGACTCAGAGAGCCCTGCTGGTGCACAGCCCAACCCTTGGGGTTACAATTAACTCCTTCCCCCTCTGCCATTTCAGTTTTTCTGGGGAGCAAAAATTTTCTAGGCTTTAATTTGTAAAAGCCTTGGAGCTGAAGAACACAAGAGGGAAGGAAAGAGGGAATGTGGCTTTGTCCTCTGAGGGGGAGGCTGACCCTTGTGTCCTATCAAGTTTAGTCCTAAATAAGTTTTACCTTTATTTTTAAATGCCCTTCAGCAGGCACAGGAGCTCCCGGTGCCCTGAGCTAATGCATTCAACAACACAGGCTCTTCAAGGTGAGAATTGCATCTTGTTGCCCCTTGACAGAGATGGAATAATTGTGTAATGCAACAGAACATTTTTGAAATGCTAATACTTGCCACCTGCAACTTAATTTGATTTTTTTTCTTAGTGCCTTTTTTTATGACATTTCACAGTCCCATGGTCTCAATAGATGGATCTGCATCATAAAAATGACAGAGAGATGATTTAAGGAGGATAGTCAGGCTGAGTGAAACGGATGGAGTGCTTTAAGAGTGGCAGTTTAGCACCTATTACATAGGGTCAATGTTCATTTTCAATACATCATTAAAGCATCCTGCTAAATCACTCAGAAAATGCTCATGTTCTCCTTTTGAGCCCCCGTGTTAGATTACAGGGATAATGAAGTGTAACTGCACATAAATGGCAGTATTGCACAAGCATATTTTATTGTTTTCAGGGCCACTGTTTTAGGTTATTCTGAATATGAAACATTAAAAAATCCACAATGAAATAGTGAGTGCCTCCTTAGGTGATAGTTCCCACACTTAGGTTTGCAGTCAGCTCCCAGCTCCATCAAATTTGATATCTAGTGAAGTCATTTTCCCACTCTATCAGTTTTACAATATACAGTGTTCACTAAACTAATATCAATAAAATCAAAACTCCCCTCAGCCTGGTAGCTAGTGCTTAAATTACATTACAGAAGGTGCATTTCTGTTACTTTGAGGAGAACCTGGGCAGCTGGGTTATTCCATAGAAGTCCCTTTGCCAAGGTCATGCCAAGGGCAGGGGGATTTTTGCACTCTCCAGGTCAGAGCAGAGTCTCAGGGATACCTCTGGCACAATTAAAATATTGATTATTGAGTTAAAAATCAGGCTTTGGAAGACAGGAATCTTGACTTACAGACATAAAATGTCAAATCTTTAAATAAGTCATTGTAATCTGTGCTGAATACTGACCCTTCCCACAGTGTGTGCCCCTGCATTCCATGGGCAGCATATACAAATACTGCCAATATTCCCTTCTCTGGTGCTGAAACAGGGAGCACAAGGCTGGCTTCACCCCAGCAGGGAAAAAAAGAATGTCAGATTCCCTCAGGGCTATAAAATATTTATTTGCTTTTATTGCATTTTGTAATGGAAAACATGGCTTTTATTTACAGAAAGGTGATGTGAGTATGTCCTGAGGCAGCCATTCCTCATCTCACCTAATCCACCTGACTGAGGGGCTTAAATTAATGCCTTGATTACTGTGGGCTTTCAGTGCCTGCACTGGGGAGGCACAGGTACCTCTGACTGTTCCTGGGGTAGTTTTGGAGGGCAGCCCCAGTTTCCAGGTCCTGCCTTGGGGGCCTCATCTCTCAGGATTCCCCTGCCCTGTTGGGGTGGGTGGTGTTGGTTTGGTGCATTATAAAATGAGCTGTGATGTGGAACGGGGGGGTTGAGGATGTTGTTCTGGGGAGCTGCTGAAGAGACACTGGAGGAGATCCTGAGGCACAGCTATCCCAGAGGATGGGCACAAACTTGGACAAGATCTGGCAGGTAATTGGGCAGTATTTTCAGGAGAGTGTAGGTTTATCCAGGGTTTTTTCTGCTTCAGCTGTGAGGGCTGTATAATTTTTCTGCCACTCTTCTCCTCCACTCCAGGGTAGTGCAAAGGTCCTCTTTGCAGACAGAAAGGGCTCACATAGACAGAGCCTTGAGGGGCTTTGCTGGGAGCAGGAATCACGATGGGAAGGGCTCCAGGGTGGAGGTGGAGCAGAAGGTGGCCCTGACCCTTGGGACATGGGGCTGGGGAGGGAGAGGAGCCTTCTGAGGCAGCTGATGGTGCAGCACTGCAGGATTTTTAATGCCTCAGTTGGGAAATTCCTGCCATTAACGAGACATTTGTCTTAATGACAGGCTTACTTTAGAAACCGTTCAAAGCTAATAACTATACTCAATAATGATAGTGAACATCATTGAGTTTTCCCCATTCACCTGTAAAGGATTGTAAAAGACTTCTACCCAACTGCCAATAAAGCCTTCAGCAGGCTCTGTACTCCACTGCTCAGCTCCTCCAGGCCCTTCCTGCCAGGACTTGCAGGGAAATGTTCCTTGAGAAGGTGCTGGTTTGCAAAACAAGAGTTATGGAGAGAAAAGATACTTAAGGAAAAGTTTTTCCCATTACAAATGAAACCAGTGTGATGTGCAGTAGGAACCTGTTAGGTGAAGAGCAGAGGGTCATGCTGCTCATCTTTGTTCCCAAGAGCTGTGGGTATTTAAGCATTTGGTATATCTTCTTTTTCCATGGGTTGGAGTATCCTTTGAGGAAGGGGCCCACAGTTCTGTTCTTCTGTAGGATCAGCTCCCAGCCGTGGCTCAAGGTTGGCACAAGTCCCCTGTGCCCCCTCCCCTGCCTTCTGAGCTGTTGGGAATAAGCTCCTTCAGCACAAACTGGGGTTGGGCAGCTCCCTGCAATCCAGGTAAGGAGAGACCTTCATTTGGTTCCAGGGAAGGACATTCACATTTGGATTTGTGGAGCAAATTACTTTCCACGAAGGCAGCAGAAATGGTCCCCTGAGCTGGGGTGTGTGGCCCCGAGTCAGAGGCAATTTTCTTGTCCTTTTAATTTATTTTCTAGCCTTCCCTTTGGAAACAAGGCAGTGCTCCTTCCATATCCCTGCCTTCAGTTAATTGCCTGAAAAATATTTTTGAAGATCTGTTTGTTTTATTTTATGGAGCTGCTCTGAGTTCTGAAGTCTGCCCATATTTCCTTATTATAGCACTCTCTTACTCTTTGGAAGTGTGGCAATATATCAGGTCTCCAATTCTTCCACTTTTTGAAAGCTTCAGTGGGCAATTCCAGTATTTTCCTCTTAAAGGAAGAGGAAATGTCCTTTATTTATGCCCTACCTTCAACCTTTGTGGTCCTGGGCAGGTTCTGGGGCTGCAGTACCTGTTCCACAGAGCACTGTCACTGCTGCTTGCCATGACCATCTGGAGCCAGTGAGCAAGAAGAGAAGTCACAGTGCTGTGTTTGCTTTCTTATGGCACAAGAGCTTTGCTTTGCTTTTCTTCCTGTGCACTAAATGGTGGTCTCACAGCTCTCTGTTCAAATTAGATTAATAAATTAACACTCAGGTCATGCCAAGAGTTGCACATGAGTGTCTCAGTCAGCAGCTGCTCCCTCCCTGGGCTGGTTATTCCACCTTGGCCGGATTTCTGTACCTGCAGGTTCTTCTGGCAGACAGCTCCAGCCGCCTTCATGGTTTCATCTCCTCCTAGACTTCGGGGGACCCCATGATCTCAATGACCTTGAGTTGTGTCCAAGGGACATTTGGGTTAGTTATCAGGAGAAATTTCTCCATGGAAAGGGTTGTCAAGCCCTGGGACAGGCTGCCCAGGAAAGTGGTGGGGTCACCACCCCCGAAAGGGTTCAAAAATCCATCAGTGTGGCACTTGCAGATATGATTTAGTGGTGACTGTGATGGTGGTGCTGGGTTGGTGGTTGGTCTTCATGATCTTGAAGGTCTTTTCCAACCTAAAGGATTCTGTGATCTTAGTGGGTTTCTGTTGCATGAAAAAGGCACATCACTTGCCCTAGCTCCAGCTCCGGATGTCCCCCTCTCATGGCAAGGGTGGCTGTCCCCAGGATGTCAGCCCTGGCCATGGCCCAGTTCAGGATTTATGAAGCCAAGGACCCCAGGGGAGCTGCAACACCTCTGTGGTGATGGGCACAGCCATGAGGGTGCTGTGTCCTGCCAGAGTGGTCAGGAGAGAACCTGAGCACAGGAGCTCCTGTGACAAACAAAGAATTGTTACTTTGAGACTTCTGTACCATCTGATTTCAGTCTTTTGGCTTTTTAGGGACAGGTCAGAGCCAAAAGGGGTTCTGTAAAGCAGCACTGCACTTGCTCAGAAATGCTGCAGCTGAAGTTTCTATAAAGGATTATCATTCAACCTGTTGTAGGCAACACTACACACATCATACCCTCCAGCAGCTCCCCCTCGAACATCTCCAGACCTTTGCACCAGTGATTTGTAGGCTGTGCCTTGTCATTTCTACAGAAAAGCTTGTTCCACAGATGTCATAAAAACCCACTGTACCTCATGTAGTGCAAGAACAGGAGTCTGAGCATTGGCATAATTTCATTGCAGAGGCTTAGACAAGGTCTGATGGCTTGGAAAAAACAGCCCCTGGAGCTGTGGGTCAGCACAGCCCCCCCTCCAGGGAAACCCAGGCGAGCCAAAATGTTTTGGCCTGATTCATGTACATCCCTGTGTCTGAATGTTATGCCACTGTAAAACAAGATACTAGGGGATAAAACTTTAAAGGTTGGTCATAAAAAGGTAATAAATGGGGATATACAATAGGCTGATGGGAAACTTCATTTATTTCCCTGAGTTATGGGTGACCCCATAACTCACGAGTGGTGGAGCGAGGCGGAGTTAGGAAAGTCAGCAAAGGTCATCAATAACAAGTGGAAATAAATGAGTTAGTCTATTGTATGTTCTGTTTGCCTGCATCAGCCAGTGATAAATGTGACAGTGAGGTGGGGATGGGGATGGGGAGGGGGCCCAGGAGGAGCAGAACTCCCATAGCAGTGCTGCCCTGACCTGCAGGAGGGACACACCCCCTGGGACACTCAGGGAGAAATGGGGGTGAAGAAAAGCTTCTGGCTGAAGTAGAAAACAGACAAGAAATGTGTCAGCAGAGCCAAGGAGGTGACTTACAAGCAACGTTGCTGTGGGGTAGCACACCCTGTTTTTCTCTTGGAAGGGGGAGGTCCTGCAGGTCTGCAGAGCACAAGCAACAGCTGAGCAAGGATCAGAACACTCCAGCAAAACCAACTCAGGTGGCTTCCAGGGTAAGGTAACAGCATGGAAGTGCAGAAAGGCTGAAGGTGACATTTCTTGTGGTGTCAGACTGTTGGTTCAGCAGGGGTGTGTTTGAACCCAGCCCCCAGACTCCTCTCAGCCTGGATTTTTGGGTTCCATGGGACTGTCCCCACTCTGCCCTTCTGCAAACCCTCCCAGGGGTCATGGCCAAGACAGGGCACGGCAGCCACAGAGGACTCACCCCCTGCTCCTGCTTTAACAGGAGCACTCTGAGGAGGCAGCTGAGTGTACACAGCTACTCCAGCCGTGATGGGATTAGAAAGCAATCTCAGAGAGGCTGCAAAAGTAACCTTGGGAAATAAGGCATGTGTCTGGTTGTGGGTCAGATGCACTGAGTAACTGCAGCTAAATAACGGCTGGCTCTGCTTCCCCTCACCATCTGCAAAGCAAGGATTTTTATGTTCTTTCCATAAAGGAATATTACTGGGGAGAGGCAAAAACCCCAGCTCTGAATTGTGCAGATATTCTTGTCCTGGGGAGCCAGGCACAGAGCAGTACTCAGAGGGAAAGTCACTGGAGGAAACTAAAAGCACAGTGTTTTGATGAGTCAGTCAGAGAACCAACACTCTTCCTGCTGACAGAGTATTGAACTTCAGAATTTGGTTAGAAGGCACTGTTTTGCTGACAGCACTGTCTTTCAAAGGACACACAAAATCAACACCTGACCATCTGTAGTCATTTAAGATTCACCCATAACATTTTTTGTAATAGAAGGGTTGTTGTTAACCTTGACATCCTGGAGAAATGCCAGCTTCTCCCACTCTGTAATTCATCAAACAGAAACTACTTGCATCCTCTTCTGTCATGAAATACTCTTTGGAGTTCCTGGACATTGATGCCGTTCATGCCTCGAGCAAGTGCAGGTTTGTGCCTCCCTCTGCAAGCAAACCATGAGCTCCAGTGATAGGAACCACTTCACTTAAGAAGCCAGACCTCTCTGGTATGGTCTTCAAGGAGGTGCACGGCTGATGTGCAGGCCCCTTGTGCCTTATATTAATGGGACATCAGGAAGAAGGGATCTCCTGCCTTTTCCTTCCAACCTCTGTAACCCTGAGAATGCTTTCCCCTCAAACATGTAGCATAAATTTTGATGAGCAGTTTGTCCCCTCAGGTATTGCCAAGAGAGGAAGGGAGGAAAAAAAATAGTTGAATCAAGTGTCCAAACCACAACAGGCAGCATCACAAAGGATCAACCTGAAGTGTTTCTGTGCCTCCCTGCTTCAAAATACGGGGGAGCACTGCTGTCCCTGGTGCGGTGTCCTTGGCTTTTCTCCTTCCTGCAATCCCCTATTAAGTGCAAGTGGAGAATAAAGGCCCCATTCAGCCTGAAAGGAGCAATTCTGCTGCAGTTTATGAATGCTTTGTTTGCTCAAACATCTGAAATACATTACTCTGACTCGTTAAGAGCCTTTTTTCAGAGCATGTCCCTGACTTTGGCACTTCATCCTTGATGTTTCCCATCTCTGCCTGGCTCTTGATTTATACTGAGAGTTGCTGTTTTGCAGTGCATGAAGTGCAGGGAAACAGCCATGTCTTTGGCAGGGGGATTTCAAATCACATGGGGCAAAGGCCAGGGCTCCCTGTGGAAGTCAGCCCTTGGTGCACACCTTGGGCACCACTGATCCTCCTCGTTCTCAGGAACAGGCACAGGACCTGGTCCTACAGCTCTGCCCCAGCTGTCTGGTGAGGTTTATGCAGCATTCACACAGCCCTACTGTGCTCTGAGCTTGTGGAATCCAAGCAGCTCCCTGCAGAAGCTCTCAGGGGTTTCTCCTGGAAGGTTCATCCTGCCCGTGGCTGGGGGGGAGGTTGGCCTGGCCCATGGCAGGCTGAGCCCTGGCATCTTGTAATGAAACAGAGGTGGGAAATTACATCCTCCTTGATCTGACCCAGACTAAAGAGCAGTGGCTCTCAGCTTTTAGCACTAGTTGGAGGCATTTTCACTTACAGGATGCCCTTTTTGGAGGATCAGAGGCAATCTTCTCAATTCCACATGTTGACATTTTGCTGCCTTGCTCAACACAGCCTTAGGAAGGGGAAGGGAGAAAATAATAGAAAAGATAGAAAAATTAGAGGTTTTGGCAAAAGATGAAACATTAGTGTAAGACAAATGAAAGAATATATTCGTGTCACCTGTTTAAATAGAATAATTCAGCTGATGCTTGTTAAATCCCTTCCACCTGGGGTTAACCACTGCCAGGAACAGCCACTCATGCACCCAGGGGCTTGCCAGAGACAGGGAAATCCCAGATGGTTGTGGCTGAGTGTCACCATAGTGAGATGACCCAGAAGCAGAATTCAGGGAGAGGATACAAACAGTTCTCCCCAATGAGATTTTTGGGGGGTTGGCAGTACAGCTCATGAGCAGGGGGATGAGGTTTGCTCTGCTCAACACAACTGTGCCCTGGTTTCCCATGCCATCTTCTGGCTTTGTTGCATGTTTCCCTTTCAGCTCTCCAGGGCATGAACCATGTTTTTGATATATTTTGGATAAGTGTTTGAACACAGCTTTGCCCTGTGATCATAGCTGGGCCCTTTTGATGTGTGTATGTCACATGTGGAATCCAAACCAAACCTTGTCAGGCACTGCAACAGCATTGGCAGTAACAAAGTAATAGCTCCATAAATTACCATTAATTGTTTATCCTAATTAGTAATAACACAGTTGAGCCAATTAAGACTGCAGGATTTCAGATTCCTTTGAAGGGATATGAGCCACAAAGGACTCTACATGAATGAAAGCCCAGCAGAAGGCTTTGCACGGCATGCCCTGCAGGTAAGTGTTGTGTCTTGGTGAATGAATGTCATGTTGTGTTTGTGGGAATCATTTCATTAACAGAGCCATGATTTACACAGTGGATAATAAATACTGGCACCAATAATCATGGTGGTGGCTGCAGATTTTGCCTTGGAAAGTTTTGGCTTTGGCATTACCATCATGAGCAGTGAACAAACTTGAATGTTGGTTTCAGTGGGTCTCTTATCACCGAGGTATTAATTAGGTGAGATATTAGGAACAGCAGCTGAGCCATCAGTGCTGGTGTTCTGTGCAAGAGGGTGGCTCTTTATGATGAACTAATTTGTATCCAACCTTTGGTGAGGGAATGAATTTATTGTGGATGTTTTTTCTGTATTTCTGCATAAAACAGAGGTGAAGGAAGGTGTGGTGGAGCAGGTGAGGAAGGCTCCTGTTCAGGGAGGGACCAGCAGGAGGAGGGTCACCACTTAGTTGGTTAAAACTTGGTTGTAATAACACCAAGGTCATGGGTTCAATCCCCTGTGTGGGCCATTGTCTTAAGAGTTGGACTCGATGTGGGACTCTTGCAACTCAGAATAGTCTGTGATTCTGTGACTCTCCTTTAACCATTTCTGTGAGGTGGTGGTTGGGATGTGCCCATGGGCATCCATTCTGAGAGAATTTCTGAGCTTTTCTTCACACTGGGAGTGAGTTGTTTCTTGGAAGAACAAAGCATCTGCCTGGCAATATTTGTGATGAGTGCTGTGCTAAAGATCTTAAAAAGAAACTATCCCCAGACTCTTGATGGGATGAATATAGTTATTTGTGGTGTTTGGCATATGGTGGCTGTGCTGGCAAATAACTTAGCATTAAACAAGCTTTTGTTTGGCCCACCAGGTTTCTGGGCTGTTGTAAATTAAGTGTATGTTCAAAGATTGTGTTTGTATTTAAGTTATAGACTTAATCAGCAGTAATTCATTCGGTATAGGGCACTGTGCATTCCTCAAATGTTCAGTTCATTGAGCTGATTTTAATTTGTGATCATTAAATGTAAACAAGGCATGTACCTACTGCAATCAGCCTGGAAAGTCAATACTAACAGCCATCCCCACCATGGTGAGCTCTAAGATTGTGTTCTGTTGGCACAAGAGAAATCCCAGTGCTGGGGTCTGTAAGTGCCTGTAGGGAGGAGGGGGTGGCTTGCACAGACACAGTTAATGACATGTACAAAGAAATAATGAGATACAGTTGGTGGCAATTGAGAAGGGAACAACTAGAAAATAGGGAAAAAATGGAAGACCATTTTTATGGGAAGAAGGAATGGAAATGTGCCCATTAGAATCTGTGGCTGCCCCACCCCTGGAAGTGTCCCAGGCCAGGTTGGACAGGGCTTGGAGCAACCTGGGCTGGTGGAAGGTGTCCCTGCCCATGGCA
>JAWWLZ010000029.1:7936481-7977621 GCA_035041345.1 Poliocrania exsul | reverse complement strand
CTACCTTTTATTTAAAACAGCTTGTACTCTTCCTACAACAGCACTGGGGATTTTAAGTAGGAGAAATGCTCACTGCTGGCAGACTGGGATGTGTCTGGGTGGATCTCTGCAGCTCTCTGGATGTCAGATCCACAGTGGTGAGCACACTTTGTGACACTTCAGCCCCTCTCTTAGGTGGGAGAAGCAGAAGAGAAGGGGTGCAGAGCTGTTGGGGTGTCTGCATGAGCAGCTTTGGCACTGATTCCTCTCCATCCATGGCCAGCACAGAGCACTGAGGCTGTCCAGGCTGCCAAGGCTGCTGAAATGGGCTGAGTATTTTAGTGAACAGATGTAAGAGATTTGCTCCTCAGGAGATGTTAAAGCAATTTTTCCATTAGACAGTCTGTGAGGAGATGGAAAGTGGTGCTTGCAAACGTAGATCCCTTTTTTGTTTTCATTTTTATTCCCTGCATTTCCATTGTGCAAGGCCCATAAAGGAAGGCAAGATTTTCCCAGTGAAGCTGTCAACTTTTAAGGCAAAATCACATCTTAATCTGGGAACTGACATGATAAAAATGAGTGTTCAGATTCACTGAAAGTCAGGGCTTCTTCAGAGGGCTGGAAGAAGGTGCACATGGCATTGAGATCTTCCCAAGAAGTGACATGTCCTTCTGTGGGGTGTAATGATGGAGGTGTGGTCTCAAAGAGGTGGTGTGGATTTCAGTAGGGTCTGTCTCAGGAGTTTCTTTTGTGTGGGACATGCAAGTCAAAATAAAACTGAGGGGTTTTAAATTTAAATAAAGTATGGGAAAGCTTTGGTTTTTAGGACATCTGTATCTCAGATGCCATTATGTGGCTGTGTTTGGTGAAGATTTCATGCTTGGTGACTTCCAGTATTTGGACAATTTAAAAACTGAATTTATCTCTATTTTGGTGAATTCTTCAAGGAACAAACATGACTCATTTTTGTGCCCTTTCAAAGGACCTTGGCAGGAGGGCTGTAGAGAAGCAAACCCAGCTGATCTCAGGCCAGAGAGCTTGTCCTCCTATTGCTGACAGCTTTGCGTAAACTGTTTTCAGCCAGGCTGGCCAGGGGACCATCCCAGGGCCCTTGTGCCACTAAGATGCTTCAGTGTGGGGGTTAACAGCGTGTCTGCAGACCCCCTGATGTCTGAGGTAATTGATGAAGAGATTGATAAGGAGCAGTTCAGAGTGTATCCTTGAAGGAAAGCAGTTTGGAGTGCACCCTTAAGGGGGAAGGAACCACCTGCAGAATGCAGGAGACCTTCTGGCCTATAGTATGTGTCCATCTGTGCTTGGGGAAGCTGACTGGCCAATTATGTGATGGAAGTAGACAAAAGTAAAGCTGTAACTAAAAATAAAGTTGTTTGTCTTCAGTGCAAGCCTTCTGATCAGGCTGCTGCCTGAGTCTGTCTCTGCCTCCTCTGACCACCACGAATCAACCTTACCCTAACACTTCAGCAACGGGTTGGAGTCGTAGTGGCAGATTCCATTTGTCCCTTGCTTGGCTTTATGGTTTATGGGAGGTTTTCATAGCATAGATACTCCACCCCCTCACCAAAATCCTTCAGGGTTGCTCCTGGAAGGAGAAAGAAGGCCAGCAGAGGGTGGGAGAAGCAGTCTGGGCTCTGTGTGTGGTGTGTGACTCTCTGTCGCTTTGCCTTCGCAGAGGTGGTGCGGCTGAGCCTGGCGGAGGAGCAGCGTGTCACCGTCAGCACCGTGCCCGTGGGGCTCAGCGCCGTGCTGAGCTGTGCCATCCGCGGTGCCCTGCGCCCGCCCATCCTCTGGAAGCGCAACGGAGTCATCCTCAACGCCCTCGACCTGGAGGACATCAACGTAAGTGTCCCCTGCTGGGCAGGGCCCTGAGTGCCAGCTCACATGGCGGGTCACAGCCATGGAGCGGATCTTGTTGTTGTGGAAGCTGGTGTGATACTCAGGTTTTGTGTGGCTGGGCTTCCTGAAGGAAGATTTGGGAAGGGCTCTACCCACATAGGTGTGTCCTACCAGCAGTAGGATTTTGTAGGTAACTGGCACCACCTTTTAACTCCTCCTTTAACTCCTAAGGTTCGTCTGCCACAGCTGAGCAAGCTTGGATGGTGGCAGTGAAGTCCTCGGGAGTAGAACCTGCAGCCCCCAGTATGGTATGGCCAGGATGTCTCCCATGCAAGTACTAGTGAGCTTGGATGGTGACAGTGAAGTCCTTAGGCTTGGATGGTGGCAGCGAAGTCCTCAGGACTAGAACCTGCAGCCCCCCCAGTATGGTATGGCCAGGATGTCTCCCATCCAAGTACCAACCAGGGCTGACCCTGCTGAGCTTCCCAGATCTGACAGGATCAGGTGTCATTTCACTGCCTATTCAGGTTTTAGTCTCAGCAATGAAAGCAAAGGGACTCACGTGCAGTGGAGAGCAGGAGTGCTTGGATATGTGACATGGAATAAAGGCTCAGTGCTGTAGGAACCCAGCACCAGTACTGGTTGCTCATTGCATTGGTGCACCCTGGTGCCCAGCCCTGGCACTCAGGGCAAAGCAGCTCTGCACACCATCAGCTCCTCAGAGGTGCCTTTCCCAGTGCAAAGAAACAGGTTCTTCAGGAGCATGAAATACATTTATGGCTGGCAATGAATCTCAGCTCTCTGTAAGTCAAATAATGCATTTTTATCTCTGTTCCTCCTCTTTCCCTTGCCTTTCAGCCAATTCTTCTCTCTCATTCCTTGGCTGCTGCTTCTGATGAGCAGCTTAAAAATGGGATTGTTCAGCAGGGTGTGGCAGTGCCCTCGCAGGAGGGAAGATGGATCTCTTCATTCACGGTGCTGGTCTGATCTGTGAGTCATAGCTGGTAGTAAAGACAATACCTGAGTGATGGTATAAACTTACTCATTTATTTAATAACATTTAATTATGGAGAGAGTGGAAAGTAGTGTACAAAAAATATGGTCTGTATTTCATTTCTCTTTGCATTCAAGTACACGGTAAATCAGGTTTTATTTTAATTACACTACAGCAAGAGCTGATTTATATTTTTGCTCAGCTCTTGTTAATTTGATAACCACTCAGTTCTGAGTTGTTCCAGTCAGGGCTGTAGGTCCCTAAATTGTTGTGCATCCAGGATTGCTAAAATGGGAAAAATATTTGGTTTATTCTTCTGCATTAAAACCTGAAAATTCCAGCACATGGGACAGAAATACACACAGTATCCCAGGATTTTATTTGTTGACTCTTGCTTAGCAGGAAAATCATCTGCACTGTATAAGTGATTACTGTGTGCACAAACTCAGTAATTAAAACCATTGAAACATCTTTTTCTTTTGATCAAAGCAAGTATTATCCTTTTATAATGCATTTCTTGTCACTGCTTTGAGCAGGGCATTGAAATGCAGCAGAGCCTCTGCAGGCTCAGGAGTGGTCTTAGAATTTGTTGGGCCAAAAATAATGAAAATTCCAGGTATTTATCTTTCATTAATGAACTTTTGGTTATGGTGACATTAATCTTGAAGGATTAGAGTTCATGTGTGAACTGGGCACCAAATGGCAGTGCCAGAACTGGAGTAGAAACACATCCTTGAGGGACAGACAGCACTTGGCTCCGAGGGTTCATTCACAACTCCTACTGTTTTGAATGGAATGCTGAGTACATTTGCAGACTGAAGTGCCAGCTCCTCCCATCATTCAGTGCCAGCCCAAGTGGGTTTCTGGTTTGCTGATAAGGGATTCTCTTTCTCACTGGTTATTCTGTGTTGGGAGGCAGAGTTATGTCCTTGCACATAAGCTCAGTGGTTCCTGAATGATTCAACACCTCCATGGAGTGTAATGGAGCAGGGAAAAAAAATCCCTTTTTGATCTGTTTGAACTGGAACATCACTGAGAAACTGTATCAAAGGAGCACTCTGAGATTCCTACAAGGAGAAAAAACTGGATTTATGCTTTAACTTTAATGTTTCTTATGTCAGTTCATGACCTCTGTCCCCTTGTCACACAGCACCTGCTACTACTGCTCATCAACTTCTTTTAGTCTAATGAACACCACACCTTCTTCATCTTTAATTAAACTGTATAAAGCTTTGTATGTTCTGTATATATCACTGCCCTCTGTATTCTGGTCTGGTTGCCTGAGGTGGCCCAATTTGGGGATTGCCCTTTTTTATTTTCCCTCTTGCCCCATGGGCATTGTGTGGGATGCCTGAGCTCAGTCCTGTCCCCTCTCTGGCTGCCAAGGATGGGCACCTGCATGGCTGAAGCACTTGTTGGTAGCAGGGATGGTCCTTCAGCTGGTAAATCCAGTCTTTTTATTTATCACAGAGTCATAGAATGGGTTGGGTTGGAAGGGACCTTAAAGCTCATCCAGTGCCACCCCATGCCATGGGCAGGGACACCTCCCACCACCCCAGGTTGCTCCAAGCCCTCTCCAACCTGGCCATCAACACTTCCTGGGAAGTGTCTGCCTTGAGAAGGGGAAGAGACAGAAGTGCTGAAACGAGAGCAGAATCCACCAGACCCCAAAAGTGATGAGCTCTGCAGCAAAGCAGCCAGATAAGCACAGGGTGTTCATCACCTCTGTTTTATGAATTTCATTATAAAATAATTCTGCACATTCTGATAAAGAAAATTCAGAAACCTCATGAGGTTCCCATGGGCCACTTCTCGAGCTTGTCCAGCTTTAATCCAAGTTTTTCAGGTCCTGTAGTTGTGAAAGCTGAGCCACATTCCTCTGGAGCACAAGAACCCTTGTGCTTGGGGTTGCTGCTCACCTGTGGCACAGAGGATGAAATGGGAAAATGCAACAGGAAAATAGTGCAGCAGCTCAGGGCAGGGCTGGCAGCAGACACTGCAGAGCTTCAGCATTTCCTGGGTGCAGAAAGTCACCTTAAACAATAACCTATTCAAAGGCATTGGCAGCAGGGAAGTCAAGGCAGTGTGTGTTTCTTAATGCACTTGAAGGCAGTTAATTAAATTACTTCAGTTTTCTTTTAGCTCGCCTCAAGCAGAAACTCGATTGCATTTCTGCTTTTCACAATAAGCTTGGCAATTTGGCTAATTGGAAGTGCAACAGGAGATTAATTGTACCTTTTTAACTTCAAGAAAATCCTCTCTGCTCTTGGCACAATGGTAATCACACACAGACCTACAGGACAGTCACACCCTTGGAAAAATCCTGGTATTATATTTCAATTAAGCTCTTTCTCTTCTAAATGCTAATTCAGGAAATCTGATGAAAGTAGAAGCTCAAGTGTAGAAAAACCAGAATCCTTCCAGCCAGGTGTGGGAACAGCACAGGAGAGGCACTTCATGGCTTTGTTCTTTCTGGATTCATGACAAATGTGATCTGAGAGGGATGAGTGTGTTCCAAATTAATACTGGAAGTGACAAAGACAGCCCAAGAAACCCTTAGATAATCCTAAATTTGTGCAGGACTGGAAGATTGAAGATTAGGATAAAGCCAGATTGTTTGAGTGCATTAGTTAAATCATTTTTATGGGATATCTTGATTGGCAACAAAATATTAATATTTTTTTCATTGCTCTCTTAATCAGAAACTTTCATAAGCAATGAGTAATAATTTGTCTTGTCCTGGCTGCAAGGGGCTCTGTTAATGAGTTGTCACACAGCTATTGCAGAGGAGCCATCCTAATGGTACATGTAATTAAACAATTTCTCTGGCAAACATTTAAGATTGCTTTTAGCATAAAAATATGATTTCTCTATAAATTACCCCTCCATATTATTTCTCCATTAGAAGTCCCTCTGCAGCTCTGCTTTAAAAAGTCACATCAACTTTTCTCATGCAGAAAATAACTATAATGTAGCTGAAAGTGATAAGATTGTCATAGCTGTAAATTGATTTCTGATTACATGTGGTGAGATGGTTCAAATGTGTCATCTTTCAACATAATATACTCTTGCCTCAGAGGAACAAGCAATGTGTTTCCCCAAATATGTGATTATGGAACCATTCCTCGATTGGAAAATGTAATAAACTCCTCATGCAGTCAAAGGTATTTATGTTATATTTACAGGGCATTGTTTCACATGATCTGACATTTTCTCCAGAGAGAAATTCGTAAATTGATAAAATTTATAAACATAATTTATTCCTTCAGACCTGATGAAAGCAACACAAACAACAGAGGAGAGAGGATTACCCTAAGAAAACAAATATTGTGTACAGATAAATAAGAATTTGGGGGATTGCCAAGTGCAATGCAGGTGGCAGGAGCAGAAGCTCTTTGATGTCCTTCATCCCTCAGTCCATTTTTAGCTGTACATTTTAACTCAAGGTGATACACTCACGGTGGGTTTAATATAGACCCACTGATAAATAATTAAAAGATGATAAGTGAATAACCCCATGATGCCCTTTTGTACTCATGGTGGTTTTAATGTAGACCCACTGTTAATAATACAAAGAATGCAATACAATACATACATAATAATACAAAATAATACACTTCATGTGTGAATAACCCCCTTGAGACCCTTCTCATGGAATTTGGGCTGGCACTGATCCAGCCCTGGCCCAGCCCAGATGCTGCAATGTGGGAGCAAATCACACCAAGGTGGCTCTTTAAAGCCGAGTTATTTTGCTTTCAAATGAAAGTTTACCAAATTGCTTACAGTTTCTTAAGGCCTTTGCAGGCTCCAAAGTGGAGGTTAAGTGGAAAATCACTCCTGACAGTGTTTTCAGAATATACAGTCTCACATTTTGCCATAAGGAAGATTACAGAAACTTGCATTTTTAGAGACGTGTACCTACTATTGATTTTCCTTGTCATGTTGTCTCAGTTTCTCAGGATATAAAACTCACCCATTTTTTATCTATATTATAATTACACAACTATCAGAAAAGTTCATTTCCATATGTTCAAGCTAAAAACTTTTTGTTTTGTCTCACCAGCAAAGTCTTATGTTGTGTTAAATTCTTTGAGCAGGAAAACAAGAAAAGATAAATTAATGCCCCGTCAGGCTGTGCTTGCAATAGTTCTTTGGCATTTGCTTAAGGCTGAATATTTCTCCATGTAAATGACTGAAGTGATAGCATGTGTAAAACCAAGAACAAATAATATTAATGAAGCATAAGTTCTCAGCTTGTCTCTGGAAATGAATTATTAAAAATGCCAAAGAAAGTGATTTAAGAGCCCATGACTAATTTAGTTTTTATTATTTTTATATGAATCACTCATGAATCTATTGTAAAAAAAGATCAGAGACATTTGATTAGTGGGGAGAAATCATTTCCAAAGTGATAGCCATTGTTGTAGATTTTGAATAATAATAATCTCATTAAATGCTTGGGTACACTTCATTTTAAAGTCCTGTAAACATTATCAGAGAGAGATTTCTAGGACTCTTGAGGATCAGGCAGGCTTTTTAATGGGAAGTGGTTCCTGCATCTCAGTGGCTGTGCTGGGGACTGGGAAATCAGGATGGTGCTTTCTTCACTTGGAATGTCCCAGGCCAGGCTGGGCAGGGCTTGGAGCACCCTGGGCTGGTGGGAGGTGTCCCTGCCCAGGGCAGTAGTTCCACATTGCATTGGAATGGGAATGGGAGAAATGAATGGGAATCAGCCTGTGTTTGCAGAGACCAATGCCTTGGGTAATCAGTAGTGATGGAAAGGAAAGATAATACCAAAAAAAAAAAAAAAAAGTATATCCATTTTCTAGTATGTTTTGTGGTGTTTTGAAATGGAGTCTGTGAATAGCAACTTTTTTTTAATATCTGACTGAGCTGTTATCCATGTATAATGCAGGGTGGTGCATTTTTTTAGTCTGGAAAAGTGAAAACATATTCTAAGGTCATTTAATCAGTCCTTTAGTTGAAGGGTAACTGCAAGACATGAAAGAAGCTCATGAAGGGCAGAGAACTTTTTATTTGATAAAGGGAGAGAAGACATGAGACAAACTGCTGGAGAAGTCAATTTATCAGCTGTCACTAGTGCACCTTATCAATTATGAGAAATTATAAGCATAGATTTCTTTGACTTTTCTTTATCAGAATGTGCAGAATTATTTTATAATGCAATTCATAAAACAGAGGTGATGAACACCCTGTGCTTATCTGGCTGCTTTGCTGCAGAGCTCATCACTTTTGGGGTTAGGTGGATTCTGCTCCAGTTTCAGCACTTCTGTCTCTTCCTCTTCTCAAGGCAGACACTTCCCAGGAAGTGTTGATGGCCATGTTGGAGAGGGCTTGGAGCAACCTGGGGTGGTGGGTGGTGTCCCTGCCCATGGCAGGGGGTGGCACTGGATGAGCTTTGAGGTCCTTTTCAACCCAAACAATTCTGTGAGTCTGTGAAAAATCACTTTTAGATGAGGAAAACCATGTCTCAGAAGGTGGGTTTTTTGCGTTACTCCTGGTTATCTGTTCTTTTCCATGGAATGATACATTTAAAGTCCTGTTCAGTTCACTGTGGGACGTTACTGGGGTGGGAGTAGGGCAGTCACAGAATCACAGAATATCTTCAGTTATCAGGATATTTTTCAATGATCCTCAAGTCCAACTCCTGGCCCTGCCCAGGGCCAGTCCCCAGAGTCCCACCGTGTGCCTCCCTGGGGTTTGCAGCACTTGCTGGGCTTCCTGGACAGCCCTGAAATACTCAGCTTTAAAGGTGGGATAGTTCTGGGGAGAGATGAAATACCTTGAATCAGCTTTAGAGGTGTTTGTGGTTCACTCTGGCTGCTCTCAGGCTCATAGTGACTTGGAAAACTGGCTTTACAAGCAAAAGCCTTCTGAAGTAAAGCTTTAAAATGTTTCCTCTGCCTTTTTCCACTGCTAATTCTTCTGTTGGCTCTGCCCACCCTATCCCAGCAAACAGGAGCAGCTCCCCATGCCACCTCCCACCCTGTTGGTGCAGGGGCAGCAGCCAGAGATGAGCTGAGCAGCTCTCAGAGCTCCCAGGGCAGCCTGGAGGGAGCTGGAGCCATCCCAACCATCTCCCCCAGCTTCCCACTGTGCCACAGCACTCCCAGCCGGGATGAGGGCGAGATGGAAAGTTTGAGGCTATTAAGGAATCAAAGACTCATCATTTCTTAATGCTCTGGGGCTTGGTTTTTACAGCACTGCCAGATATACCCTTATGAAATACACCCAGAAAGTGCTTGTGCATAAGAATGCTGCCACTGATACAAAAAGGAGCTGTGAAATCCTAATGTACTAATTATATCCACGGGGAAACACAGGGAGAAACCAAGAGCTGCAGTAAACACTCAGAAAGAGCCATTCATTTGGCAGAGAATTCAGTCTCCTTTTTGCAGCAACAAGGGCTTCAGTAGCAAACCTTTAATCTCTTAATCACTTTTTCCTTCCCACATCCAACACTTTTCATTCCTAATAACATTGTAGTCTTGTATGAATTTCCTGTGTGTGCAGGTTCTAATAGAGGGCTGATAATTCCCTTCCATGCCTGACAGAAATGATATTGTGTTAAACCTAAATCATCCTTGATAACTTTCTTCAAGCACTAGAGATCGGAAAGTATTTTTATAAGTCACAAACCGTGGTTTTACCAATATAAGCCCCTCTTTTCAAGAAAAACACATTTGGAGAGGAAGAGAATAATCCCCTAGCCTTGCATCTGTTTGTTTTTGCAAAGGTCTTTACTTATATTAATACATTTGTATGCACTGGAAAAAACAGATTGTCCATAAAAAGACAATTACAGAGCACAAACCAAGTACTCAGAATATTTTTCTGAGATGTCTTAAAGGAAACAACATACTTAAATAGAGAAGATTTTATTGTCCTGGTTTTCCACAGCTTCATATAAATCATTCCATAAAAGTGGCCATCCTGCTTTTATTGATCTCAACTCAATCTGAGTTTCTTTTAACGTTTAAAACTGGTTATTAAGTCCCCTCCAGTGCAAGCATTTCCTCTATTTGGTGCAGATACCATTTGAACAGGGCAGAAATCTTTTCTATTTGCAGTTGCTCATGCATTTTTGCTTTCCATCAGGGAAGATCTAACTGACCAGAAAACAGGCAAGTGCTTGAGATGGGGAGTTTGGAGGAGATATTTGTAATAATGTAGTGGGTGGCTTAACCAGCTTATCCTATAATGTAGATGCCAAATCTGCCTTACACCAAGGTGGCAATGATACCTGAGATGCTTTTGATTATAGATAATGGATTTCAGTTCATCTGTGGATTTACTCTGATTCTTTGTAATTGTTGATATATTTACCCCTGAGGGCAGCACAGCAGAACCAGGTGATAGGATGTCTGTGCCTGCTCAGGTGAGGGTCTGTGCTGTGGGAAGAGTTCTTGTCCTGCTGGTGAAGTCCATATTTCTCAGTGCTTCCTCTCCATCTGTCTGAAAACATGTCTAAAAACTAGGCAAGTTCTCCAAATTCCCTCCCCCCTGGCAGTGCTGACCTGCCCCTGAGAGGAGAGACAGGAGGGCACTTCAGTGCCAGACAGAAGGGTTTGGAGCAGATTCAAGAGTGGCAGAAGTAGTGCCAGATCAATCTGTCCTGCAAGAGATGGGTGACTTTGTACTTGTGCTGCAGGTGCCAGCTGGCATTGCCCACCTTCTGCAGAACCACAGCCCCCTTCAAACCTGTTCAAAGGGTGCTGGCTGGAAAGGAGAGCTTCAAACTGCAGAGCAGATGCACCCTGAGGAGGCAGGAAAGGGGGAATGTGAGGAGCCCCAAACGGTTCAGAAATCAGCCCATCCCATGATCAAACAACTCCTGCTTGTTATTTGTGAGCACCTGGCAGGGGTTGGCAGCAGTGGGTGAGAGTGGTCCCTCACACAGCCCCACGAGGGGAAGCTGAGGGGCAGGCACAGGTCTCTTCACTCATAACCAGTGACAGGACTTGAGGAAATGGCTGGAGTTGTGTCAGGGCAGGGTTAGGTTGGCTATCAGCAAAAGGTTCTTCCCCCAGAGGGTGGTGGGCACTGACCAGGCTCCCCAGGGCAGTGGGCACAGCCCCAAGGCTGGCAGAGCTCCAGGAGGGTTTGGACAACACTCTCAGGGACAGGATGGGGTTCTTGGGGCTGTCCTGTGCAGGGGCTGGAGTTGGACTTGATGATCTTGAGGGATCCCTTCCAACCCAGCCTATTGTATGGTTCTGGTGCTGGAGCTGCCCTGGGTGCAGCAGGGAATGAATGAGTGGCATCAGCACCTCTGGGCCTGGATTCCATTTCTCCATCACAAAGGATTTAGGACCAGGTTCTTGACTCCCAACCAGCAGAGCAAAGTGCTCTCCCTGTTTATCTGCCCACCCTGGTGTGTTCAGCCAGGCCGTGCTGGCAGTCACAGAACTGAGCTGGCACCTCCTGTGTATCCATGTCTCCAGGGTGGCAGCTGGCAGACCTCAGGAGGGGCTTCCCACACCCCCCAGGCTGCCTTCCAGCTGCTCTGGAGCTTTGGGAACAGCCCCTGGGGTCTCCAGGAGCACAGCCACTCCCCAGCACTCAGCCCCTTGTACTGGGTTTGTGCCACCCTGATGCCAAGTGGGATTTTCCCATAATATTGCAGTGAAAGTAGGCAAAGGGGTCAGTTTAGATGGTGGTGGTTGCAGAAAAATCATTCTTGAAGCTCAGGAATTGTTTATAAATGTATCCTCCAGGGTTTGCATAGAAACACAAAGACTGGAGCTGCAGAAGTGTGAATGTTAGTGAAGTGTACCCATCAATGCTGTGGTTCTGTTAGCTGTAATTTGATAAATAAATATTGGAGTATATAAATAAATAATGAATTGAAATAAATTCCTAAGCAGAGCATTTGTACAACATATTCAAGTGCCAAAACATCTCTACTGACTCCTATCCTCCCCATCTATAATCGAAACTGGAAGTAATGCAAGAGATGAAAGGGATGAAGAAAGATACTTGTTAAACATTTACAGATCTAAACAGGTTTGTTTGAAAGAGGGTTTTTGTCTTCTTCCTTGTCTCGTGCCTGGGATATTGGCTAAGTGACAAACAGCTTCAGTTCTTTCTCATCAAGTCTCAAGGCTGCAGTGCATTTCCTAAGCACCAGCACAGACAAAGGAAACCTGAACCCACCCAAACAGGAGTGTTTTATACATCTGGGGTTAACAGGGAGACATTAAATTCCCCCATAAATTAAACAGCTGGAGATTGCCATCTTTTTTATGTGCAAAGAGCACCTTGTTAGCAACCAGCACAAAAGTTCATGTTCTCAGCTGAGTTGCTTTGCCTTCCTCTTAAATTGCTGCTCATTTCCTCCCTGCCTGTTGATTTATGAACTTTAAAACCTTCTGCTCAACATTCAAGCTGCATCCCCAGGCTGTGATGCTGTCAGACCCACTGGACACACACTCTCCATTCATGTGGTGTTTCAAGTATTGTTCCTAACTAATAAGGCACCTCTCCTGTCTGTTGTTCCTGCAGGATTTCGGAGAGGACGATTCCCTCTACATCACCAAGGTGACAACGGTGCACATGGGCAATTACACCTGCCACGCCTCCGGCTACGAGGAGCTGTACCAGACCCACGTCCTTCAGGTGAATGGTTAGTAAATGGCACGTATGGCATTCCATGACAATGTTCCCTGAGAAAAGGGCTGTGTTGGCCTCGCTCACACAGGGCTGTGCAAAGCCCACAGGGTGTGTGCTCGGGGCTCACTCGCTCTGCTGCCACCCAGGTGGTGCCAAACGGTGCCAAGGGGGATGTGTGGAACCCCCTGGGCTTCTGCAGATGTCCTCCCTGTGAAATGAGCTGTCAGTGCCACTGCCACAGACCTACAAGCAGCATTGCAAAGCATCTCTTGAACTAATTATCACTTTTGTCAACAGAATGTTGCCTCAATAATTTTTTCTTGCAGAAAATCATTTCTGTAGCACGAAATAGCTCAGAGTATTGAGATAAATCCAGCAGTGTTTCCCAAAGCAGCCACCCAACTGCCAGCTCTGTAGCAGATGATTGCCTGGCTGTGCTCAGGGTGGCTCACTGAGGGCTGTTTCCACTGGCCCACTGGGCTGCAAAACAAGGGCAAACCATTCTATGGGTGAGAGCATCACATGGACCATATTCCAGCAGCATTCCCATTCCTCTCCATCCCCTGCACCTCATTTGGGCCTGGTGGAACTTAGTCAGGCACTCCCCATCTTTGTCCTGACCTCAGACTCAGTCAGCTGGATTTAGTTTAAAATTACATTGGATTTGACCAGCATTTCATCATCCAGGGACCAGCCCAGGGACTGCCCACCTCCCCAGCACCAACACTGTTTTACAACCTCAAATCTGTATTTCCATGTGCTGATAAGCCCAGCAGTATCTCCAGAACAGCAGACAGGGTCACCCATTGCTAACTAGGGGTAGATTTTTACATACTCTGGTATGAAAGCATCTATTTTTATTTTTAAGGGCAATTCAGTAACTTTATTACAGGAAATATATTATAAGGAGAATTACTATGTAGTCCTTTCTGTAGATGCACCAAGGAGGGCTTTCAACTGGTAAGAAGAGCAGGTCAATACACAGGTTAATAGCAGGAGGAGAAGCAGTGAAAAGGGATATTTGTGCATTTTAAGGAGGGCTCTGGTGGATGGGTCAGGTCTGCTGGATGATGTGGGTGCTCCCCCAGCACAACAGGAACCTGGAGGGGAGCACGAAACATCCCACTGATTGCAATGAAAACTGACTTAATGTCTCTACATAATAATTTGTCATCTTTTGAGAGAGGAAACTGTAAATCTCAGCAATGTGGATAACTAAATTGTGCATGCTGCAGCTGGGAAAATAGGTTTCCTTCCTCAAAGTGCTATTTGTTTGATGGATGGCAGCTGAAAGAAAAGCCAGCTAACAACTTAATCCCGTGTCTATTATGTGATGTATTATGAGGCCTGAATGGAGTTTAGTTGGCAGACAACAATGTAGACTTTATCATCACTGAGAATAGAAGGCCCAAAGGCTTTGAAACTCAGACCAGAATGGGAGGAGAGCTGGATGGAGTGTGGGGAGAGGGTGATCCCTTCCATACTCACGCCTGCCATTCAGATTTAACTTGTTGTTGAAAGATCACATTTTCCTTTTAAGTGGAAGTTTCTCCCCACAGATGCACAGGGGTTTCTTACTCACAGGAAAACAGTGTTACACAAAACCCACTATCCATGTTGGCTTTTTAATGTTAAATACTGCATAAAATGCATTCTGGCATCAACCCAGGCTTGCTAGAAAGCACTGCAGGGCCTAGAAATCTTTGTCTTCCAGCATCTTGAATTAAAAAAAACACCATTCAAATCCAATAGAATAGAACAAAATCCTTCCTTTTATTCAGCACTGGGAACATGGGGGATAACTCCACCAAAGACATGACCAACTAGACTTTTGTGTTTCCGGGTTTATATGCTTAGTTACAACTGAAAACCCCTCCCCAAAGTTAAGCAGGATATTTTGAGTGACTTTTAACAGCTCTAATGGGCTGCTCTTATCCCTGCAGCCCTGTATTTCCTTTTGACTAAACAATGGTACAGCTTCAAACCTCAACCCAGACAGGTTTTCTGATGTATTTCTCACAGTTTAGCCTCTAATCTAAACAAGATTTAGGGTTATTTCTTAAAGTGCATCTCACAGCTCCAGGGTTAAATTCCTCTTTGTCTAAAGCTCTGCCTGGTTAAGATCACTGACAGACTAAGGTAAAGCTAAAATCAAAAATTAATATAAAATACAAAGTTAGTACAGGTCTGATTTAAAATGAGTAAAGCCCATATGATTTTGTGGAGAAGGAATAAAATCCTTTTTCTTGAGGGGTGCCTGAATCAATCTGATATTCCTGTGTGAGCCACGAGGCTTTGCAGAGTTGGGTGTTTGCAGTTTTGGTGTGGCTGGTTTGCTGCCCACATCATCACTAAATTCTCTGCTTTTCTTCCTATGTCCAGCAGCTGCAGTTGGGGCTGATGGCAGAACAGCATCACTTGTTCTCAGAGTCCTGGGCAGAGCTCCCTGCAGGGAAATCTTTGGTTCCACTGACTTAAAGCACAAATGGAGAGATTGTTCTTGACAGGAGAAGGGAGAAGAAACTGAGCCAGCCTGAATAGAGTGAAGATGCTGAGACTCTGAGTGTGGTTGATGGGCTCTGTTCAGTGCTGGGGCTGTCTCTGACTGTCTGTATCAAACTAAAAGCTCCATTTCCAGCTCAGGAGGGTGTTTTTGCCTCTCTGTGCTGGACTGAAATGGTAAGAGAATGTGACAGAACTAAGTCAGCCAGAGCTGGGGTGGATCTGCCCTCCTGTCTCCTCTGGGGAGACACTGAGCTACTTTTAACAGCAAAACCATGTGGGGATTTTTATTCTATGAAAATTGTCAGAATTCTGTTTTTACTGCTCCCAAGTTTGTCTGTTGGGAAAGAGCAGAGAAAGAAGAACCAACTGGAAGTAAAGGGTTTATCCCCATCCCTTCCCAAGCTCTCTGTGTCTGTACAGGCAGGCTCCAACTTTTAGGCTGTTTTTCAGTTCATTCAGTGTTTTCAAAGCTGCAGAAACTTCTTCCAGCATCCTTGGATCCTTTCTGAACCACCTGGGCCTTGTCTTACTGTTCCCACTGAGACCCACCAGTCCAGCTTACTGATCCTGGTTCTCACTTCGTATCAAACATGTTATGTTCTCTTTATCTTGCTTTCTGCTTTACCTCTTTTTAGAACACAGCACTGCCTGTTACATTGATTAGGTGATGCAGAAAACTAGGAAATATAAACTGAAATTGAAATTTTGCAGCCCAATTTTGACAGCACTGGAAGTTTGTGGGATTTGGAGCTCTACTACTGCTCAACTGCTGAATGCTGGGCAGTATTTCCCTTTGGGTCTGCTGGTTCAGGTTATCCCAAATAACATCGGGACATCCACATGCTCATTTGGACAAGCAGAGAGGAGAATCCTGTTAGGCAGAAAATGAGAAGACCATGAGATGAATGCCTCAAACCATTGGCTCACATCTGGGTGAGAGGCACGGAGCACCCCTGAAATGCAGCCTGTCTGATGGGGGAGCTTCATGTTGAGCTCCCCAATCCTGGGATTCACAGGTAGCTCTAAAATTGAAGTCAGTGTAGTTATACAGCTGGCCCTTAAGATCTCTGGAAGAAAAGAAAGTGCTGAAAGGCAGTGTTTAAACAGTTTGAGAATGAAAAATTCATCTTGCATGCTGGTATCTTTGATCAGGAGGAGCCAAGAACAGTAGGAAAATGATGTTCTCTCCTACGTGTGGATATTGCTGGGGAAATGTGTACAGCATACACTAACTGCAGGGAGGAAAGGCAATTTATCACTTTCAAGAGGAAAAAAGAGTTGCTGAGGATAAAGAATCTCATAAAATTGTAATCAACTATGAAAATTGATAGTTTGCAAATCAAGAGACTGCTGAGTGTAGGGCATCATTTTCCTTGGTCCTTGCACTCAGGAAAACATCAGCATAAATCAGAATATTGTATTCCTTGAAAACAGTTTTAAAAAGCCATTTGATCCTCAGCCCAATTATAAGGGTCCAATAGGACAGATTTTGCAGGAGCAGAGGGAGGTGATAACATGGATGTTTTGTTAATGTGGCTTTGAAGAGAAAACATATAATTCTGCAGCCCCCTTTCAAATCATAAATGGCAAGAGTAAAACACCTCAAGTAAATGATTAATCTGTTAATTATTACTACCCCCTGGAGCACAGAGCTCCTGCAGCAGCAATGGATGTCCCTGGGCCTCAGTGCCACCATCTGTGCTCATCCTGTGCTTTATCACCTGGGCTGGTTTATGGCAATGAATGGGCTGCTCCCAACTGAGGGGCTGCTCAGAATGCAGCAGGAGCCAACCCACCCCAGCTCCTGCCTCTTTCACTGCCTCCCTCGTCCTACTTTGCTTAAGATAATGGCATTTTTATATTGCCCTTGGCTGCAGACACAGTAATGGTTAGCAATGATATATATTCACCAAGGGGAAAAGCAAAGGGTGATCCATATATCCCAAAGTCTGGAGCTGAAATCTCTGCGAGTTTAAAGGCAAATGTGCTTACTTGGGATGTATTAATTTGTAGCAAGGACAATAAAAATGCATTCTGCAGTTTGCTGTTATCACAAGGCATTTGCATGCAATAATTTACCTGTGCAGTGAAATATGTAAGACAAGGGAGAAAAAATAAAAAGTTTAAAACTGGAAGGAGCAGGAAAGTGATAAGAGAGCAGGAATGGAGGTGCAGCACATCTTTTTTGTAGGTGGAAAGAAATGGTTTCCTTATTAATCACTCTTGAAAAGACACCTTGTATAATTGTAAATTAAGCTGATTTTCATGCAGAGCGTTGATTCAGTGTCTGGGACTTCTGAGCTTCCTTGTCCAGTACAAAGCTATTGAGTTTTCAGGCCTGCAGGGGAAACAGGTGGGTGACTCCATGCAGACTGGCAAGGTGTGAGGCACAAACCTGAGGGGTGGAGGCACAGTCTGTTTGGAGAAGGTGTGCCCTGGTTGTGGGGTCAGGGTGGGTGTGACCCCCTGGTTGTGGGGTCAGGGTGATTGTGACCACCTGTTTGGGGGGAGGTCAGGGTGGTTGTGGCCACCTTGGGCAGTGCTGGCACAAGTGCCCAGGGGAACAGGAGAGCCTAAAGCAAATGATGAGAAGAAAATCTTGACCCACACTAGTTTTGAGAGCATTGAAGTGGTGCTGACTGGGGTGGGCTCTGTCCCTGAGAGGTGGCAGGTGAGAGGTGAACACCAGACTTGGGGTAAAATTGCTCTGGTGCCTCTGGCCTTGTGGGAGCTCAGCAAAGTCAGTGGATTTCACCAGGATTTGGGCATCTGACCTCCTTGGATGGTGTAAACCTTTTCCTCTGGGTTTGTAAGAGTCACGGCACCTTCCAGCTGTGAGTCTGAGTGAATCCCGTGGGCGTTCAATGGACCTCAATTACTAAATCATTTCATTCAAAAAGTGTTACTGCCAGCAAGCAAATAATGGGTGAGGCAACACTGAGTGCAGGACCTTCATAAAAGTCTGTCAAAGTGGACAGAAATTACTGTCTTTATCATGCCTGGAGACACTGACTCAGAGAAGTTTAAGTTAATTTTTTAAGGTACTGATGAAAGAGGAGCTCCTGACTCTCAGTCTTACTGCCCTGAATTGAGCACTGTCTCTTGAATAAACCCAGAGGTGGCTCCAGCAGCCTCCAGCATCTCCAGCAGCAGGTCCCTTCCCCTGGGTCTGGCACCTCCTGGAGGCAGGAGGAGATGCACACCCAACAGTAATGTGAGGAAGAGGAGATAAAAGGGTAGGAAATGCTTTTATTCAGAAGTTGGAAAGTCAATTTAATAAAAGAAACCTTGTCTTTTTGGTAACCCCCTGATTAAAAAGCTCTGGGATGGTGTTTCCCTCACTGGCCTGCACCTTCCAACACATTTTCCTCTCAAGTAAAGGAAATAGAAGACAGAGAACTAAACCCACAGGTCCAGTGCAGAGGTGGAGTTCAAAGCCATCCTTTGCTAGAAAGTCCCCTTTTTCCCCCTCCAGTTGGCCACAGGCATTTCCTCTCACATTACACTTGAACAATGTCTGGCTCTAAAGCTGTGAAACCCAAGCAGACTGGAGGGCTTTCTGTCCTGGCTGATCTCCTGCCAAGCTGACAACTCAGCTCTGGTTAGTGCTTGGCAGTTGGAGCAGGAGACAGAAGTGAAATGCGTCTTTTTCTGGTAAGGCCCATAAAAAATAGAAATAGAAAGATGGAAAGTGTGTGCCAGTGAATGTATTTATGGAAACTGTCCCCATATGGATGTGTAGACACAGAGCAAGCTGCAAACCCAGATTTCATTTTATTCCAAAGCAACTGTTAAGACAATTTAATGTTTATAATCCTGATTTACTATAGAAAAACAGAGCAGTGAGTTCGATACCTTAAGCAAGTGATTTCCAGAAGAAGTTTGTTATTAACTCATTCAGGCTTTTTAAAAAAGACCAAACAAACACAACCCACAAATTTTCCTGTGTCCTCCACCAGTGCCAGCAGCAGTTGTTCATTTTCCTGGGGGCAGAAATTGGGCACCCAAACTGTCACATCCACATGGGACTCTGGCCATGGTTTTACAAAACTGTGCAGCTTTCAACAGCTCCATCCTGAACCCAAAATCACCTAATCTGGTAGAAAAGTTGGCCCCTTCAGGAGGAAACTCAAATTCCATCAGCCATAGGGTGGCCCATCCTCACATTTCCTTTTATTGTCCCTTGAGATGAAAGAGTCTCACTGGTACCTTTCAGTGATGTTGCAATATTGCAAATTCTTTTTGAAGTGAGTAAATTGGCAAGAAATAGTTAATGGGTGGTATTAAGCCTTGTTGGTTTGAGCAGTGAAGGCAACATGATTGAAAATCAATGAACATCTCTGAAATTGTAATATAATTAGTAGTTCTGCCAATTGAGTGTATTAAATAGTTCAGAGGGGCCTTCCTGAAATGAGGTAAGTCACATTTTGAAAACCTCTCAGTGAGAAGAAGTAATTGATAAACACTTTATTTGTTCAGAATAAGAGGTAGTAAATATACAGACTACTTCCCTATGGATATTCAATTAAAATACTGAATATTAAGCTAATTCTAATAGGCAAGAACTCTAATTCCTTCCTTGCTAGACTCAGTGAAGATTTGGAGTGTATGATTTTTAAATATGTCAGTACCCACCTTAGGTTTTCATCCAGCTGTTCAGTTCAATCAGTCACTGAATGGAAGCAAGAACAAGCAGGAGGGAGTTAAATACAAAACTGAATCTTGAGACTGCCCCCTGGCATTGCTGTGTTAGTTTATTCTTTTGTGTTACAGTATCATGGGGTCTCAGAATGGTTTGGGCTGGAAGGGACCTTAAAGCCCATCCCTTCCACCCCCTGCCATGGGCAGGGACACCTCCCACCAGCCCAGGTTGCTCTAAGCCCTCTCCAACCTGGCCTTGGACACTCACAGGGATGGGGCAGCCACAGCTCCTCTGGGCAACCTGTGCCAGGGCCTGGAAAATTACTATTTCTTATTTTCTGCCCCCCAAGTTGAGCTGCAGAGAAATCATTGCTGTGGGGGCACTGAAGGGCAGAGTGTTGCTCCTCTGCCCAACTCTGGGCTCAGAGCTCTCTGCAGCTCCGTGGGGCTCCTGGGCATGGGTTTGAATCCCCATCTCTGTCCCCACAGTGCCTTTGGGTTTAATGCCCATCCCTGTCCCCACAGTGCCCACCCCTGTCCCCACAGTGCCTTTGGGTTTGAATGCCCATTCCTATCCCCACAGTGCCCACTCCTGTCCCCACAGTGCCCTTGGTTTGAATGCCCCCCGCCCTGTCCCCGCAGTGCCCCCCGTGATCCGCGTGTACCCCGAGACGCAGGCCCAGGAGCCGGGTGTCGCTGCCAGCCTGCGGTGCCACGCCGAGGGCATCCCTAATCCCCGAATTTCGTGGCTGAAGAACGGCCTGGAGATCGTGCCAGAACTGTCCAAACAACTGTCGCTGCTCGGTAAGAACAGAATTCTGATTAATTAAAGCATTGTAGATGGGGATTAAGGGGGATTAGTTTGCACTTTAAACCAGAAGTTCTTGTGCTCTGCTAAGCCACAGTTGTTGGAAATCGTGTTACAAACGCCCTGGTCTTTCTTTTTATCTCTTTCTGCTGTGAATGTCTCGGGAAATACAGTATTGATTGATGTAAGTGGTGAAGGCTCTCTGTTCAAAGCCAGCCTGCCTGCTCCTCCACTGCCTCCCTTCTTGGGTGCAGCACATCAGAAGAGAAATGTATTCAATTATTGGAAGAGAAATCCATTAAATTATTTGTTCAGGTCTAAGCCCACACTGGATGCAAGTCAGCTGAGGATGAGGCTCACACTCAGCTCTGCTGAAGGGATTGGGCTCCTCAATCCTGTCAGTCCCTGTGCAAATGAGGGTGCAACACACACAGCAAAAGCTGAAAATATTTATTTGCAATTCTCTGTGTAAAAATGTTAACACCTCCCCAGTGCACAGCCCAGTGTGGCTGTGGTGGTAACACCCTCCCCAGTGCACAGCCCAGTGTGGCTGTGGAGAATCACAGCCCTTAGGCAGTGTTGGCAGCACTGGTGTCCCTGCATGTTGGGTGGGATATCTCAACATCTTCCAAAGGTCTTGGTGCCACTCCAGAAAGCAAAATGGTAGGAGGAACTGGAGAGAGATCCCTCCCAAAGCAAAGGTGACCTGATAAGAAACAGTTTGCAAATTTGAAGTTAATTTTTCTTCCCTAAAGCCAAAGCATTCTTTGAATAGGAAGAAGAAATGAATGAAATGCAATTTATTGTTGACTCTTGGGATCCTTCTCCGTTTTTTTCTGGTGTGGAGCGTGTGTGTGTTCATGGAAAGCACCAAAGCATCAGGTCCCAGGAGAACTCCCAAAAACCTGTAGTTCAGGGAGGAGCTGGGAGGGCAGTGAGGGGCAGGAGGAGCAGTGAGGAGCAGTGTTTATGGGGGTGTTTCCCGCAGCAAACGGCAGTGAGCTGCACATCGGCAGCGTCCGCTACGAGGACACCGGCGCCTACACCTGCATCGCCAGGAACGAGGTGGGCGTGGACGAGGACATCTCCTCACTCTTCATCGAGGACTCGGCCAGAAAGACCCGTAAGCCTCATTTGCTATGGATTGATTTATTTAATGGAGGTTCAGGTGGGATGGGATGCATGTGATTTGGTAGCAGTTGGTTGGGCTCTTCCATAAGGAAATGACAGTTCTGACTGTACTTTGATTGGAGGATTGGATACATTTTTGGGTAGGAATTGTGCAGAGAAGGTAAAGTCTCATCCAGGACAACAGTGCCTTTCATGTGCCAGAAGTGTAGTGAGTGTGGGATGGGGAACAACTTTATTAGAGTAACAAATTGGCAATAATTTTAGATATCAGAGAATCCAAAATGTAATATTTTGTTGAATTCTATAAATCTCATTGATTTCTGGATAAGACTTATTCTTTTGAAGCCAGTTACCAGTCGAAGTTCTCAAACATTTAGATGTTTGAAAAATGTTGGGATTAAATTATTTATTTTTCCCTAGTTTTACATCACTGACTAGCAAAATAGGCTTCCCTCAGAGTGAAATTGTATTCCACTTCAAAGACAGGTATTCTCCTGGCCACTCTCCCCACACATGTCCCAGGGGAGGGTGGCAGTGTTTCCATGTCCACACTGTCCCCAAAACACAGCTACTGAAGGAGGTGATTAGTTGTCCCAGTGGAGAAGCTCCCAGAGGCCTAATCCTTCCTAATTCTGGCATCTTAACTACCTGGGAGATTGCCTGGGTTTATGGTGATACTAAAAGACTGGGTGCAAATGGAATTTTTGCTGCTGTTCTGGCTGTTAATGTAGAGCAAGAATTGAAAACAAAGTTACCCATAAATATGAGCCCTCGTGGAGAATCTTTGGAAAAGATATTCTGTTCCTCATTAATGAGATTTATGTACTCCTGTTAATATTGGTCGTTTTCCCTTGAATACTCGAGCAAGGGAAATTACAGTATGTTGAGGAATAATTGGATCTATCTTAACCAGAAATTCAAATGCAGGTGTACTTTCAAAGTGTATCTGAATCCTAAAATGGAATGTAGTTGGATGAAGATCCAAGAAAAAATGAAGCCAAGTGTGTAGCTGATGTAGCTGCCAGTCTCAGGACTGGCATCCTTTCTTCTGAAGGATGCTGGTGGCCCTGGCAGGGCTGGGATAGTGGTTGGACTCGATGATCTTAGAGGTCTTCTCCAACCTTAATGATCTGTAATTCCATGTCATGTTTCCTGATTGGACCTGCACAGAAAATCAGAGCCTGTGCTGCTCCTCCAGCTGCATCTCAGGGAACAGCTGCTCTTTGGTGGGTCACTGAGCTTTGCACAGGGAAAGTTGCCTTCATTTCAGGGAGGATTTTTCCCAAGTCAAAGTTTCTGAATTGTCTCTAGAGGAGCAAATGTATTTAGACCTCTCTGTCTTTCCTGGGATTTTATTTGAATGAATGTTACAAAGTTTTCACCAGTTCCAACAGTTCATGTAAACCTGAGTGTTTATTCCATTACTTGCTACAATGAAAGTTTTGACATTGTTTTATTGCTTTTTTTTCTTCTCCTGGTTATTTTCTGGCTTTCCCAATATTCTGATGCTGCAGTTGCAAACATACTGTGGCGAGAGGAAGGTACTGCAGTAAAGTTCTTTTGTTGTAGTGATAATGTGCTTGTCTGCTTTAGTAATTCCATGATGGGCCATTCTCCACTGACTTGCCACTAACCTGTCAACTTCCACAGTTACCAGATTAAGTACAGCCAGACATTTAAAAGCTAAATTATTCAAATAAGAGCTGTCACTCTCATACCTCTAACTTCCTGCATTTTCCCACTATGAAATAACAGATGACCATAAAACATATAAAATCATGAATTTTATATGTACTGCCACAAATGTGAGTAGCCTGAGATTCCAAAGCTGCATCAACAATCACACAAGTGTCAGAAGTGCTCCCAAATTACCATAATTGAACAAGTAAGGCATAAATTCAATACACTGCATTTTTAAGCAAGCAATTCAAGCTCTTCCTTTTCAGTAGCAGATATTGATGTTTTCCAGGTGAGCCACAGAAATTGTGTTCTTGACTGTTAGGCAAAAAAAAAACCCAAACCACAACAGGTTTTCTTCCCTCTCTCCGTTAAATCCATGCAGGGTGAAGGTTGCCCCATTTCTCCTTGTTTTAATTGGCAGTTAAGATCTCTGGTTTGATCAAATTTATGGTGTGCCCTGCACAAGGTCAACATCTGTGCATCCTGGAAGCCAAATTACAAAAAACCATCCTAAGCAGGTAGTTGACCCAAAGATATTATGGAGGCACTTGAAATGAAAAATTACCTGATTTTGTGCATGTTTGTGCTGTCATAATTTCCAAACCCTGCAGGAAGGTGCATTGTGCAATGGCCCCAGGGGGTCTCCCAGAGGTTGCCCACCTGCCTGTGTGGGTGTGGAGCCCAGGTGTGGGGATGGAGGCCCTCCTGGAGGGCTGCAGGCAGAGTGTGCACCCACTGCAGGAAGGTTCCGGGCATGAGTTCCAGGTGTGAGCCAGTTCTTTCTCCTGCCAGCTGCATATGAGGCAGCTGGGACCTTGTTGTCCCTCCAGCTGGTGGGAAAGGCCTTTGTGCAGGGATGGGCTCCCTCCTGGTGCTCCTTGGAGAAGGGCTGCACACTCACTCTGCCTTTGGAGGGGTAAAGGTTCCTCACAAGCAGCACCTCCAGCTACCCAAAATGCCAGCTGGGCTTCCTGGCCTCAGCATGGAGCTTTCTGGGTGGCTTGGGCTTGGCACAAAGGGTTTCAGGGGCAGGAGGAAGGTGACTGGGGCTTGGTGAGTGGTGCAGCCTGGCCAGGGGTGCAAACTCTGCTGCACACCAGGTGTCTCTGCTGACACACCCAGGGCAAACACACAGCTGGTCTCCAAGGGCCCTTCCAAGGCAAGGCAAGGGCAGCTGGCTGGAGGTCAGAGAGGTGGCACTGCCACCTCAGACAGCTCCCCAGCACATCTTCCCAGGTGCCCCACCTGCAAGTGCCTGGAGCATGGCCATGAGGAGTCTCCTCCCTGCTGATGCTCCTGTAAATGGCATCAGTGGCACCAAGAACTATTTCCAATCTGCTTGGAATGGAGATCTCATGGGCTTCTAATCAGCCCAACCCCTTCTGCACAACACTGTGTGGCTGTTCATGCACAGCATCCCTTGTGCTCCTCTCTAAAGACAGTTGGATAACCCCACCAGGGGCAGGAGTTCAGTAATATTTAAAGCACAGCTAAGGAGTTGGTTGCAGAAAGTCTTATTGTAGTTTTGCTGAACAGTATGGGCTTACTGCTTATCAACCTTTCTCTATTTTAAATAGAAGTCTGAGCAATGCAGAGGCAAAACATGGGCAGTAAAAGCAGATTTGCAATTGATGTTCCTCAACAATTCAGTATCTGTAGAGCAGTTCATTGCCCTGCCTGTGTTGGTCTGTAGTGTTTGATGGGCACCTTCATTCCAGCAAAGAATCCATGGAACATAGCATAGGAAATCTTGGCACAGAGAAAGTTGGAAGAAAAGAATGGTATTTTTGTTTTCACATTTTAAGGTATTCTTTCAATTCCATTAGAAAGGAAAACTTACTTGTAGGTAGCAATATTAACAAGTGGATTGGGAGATTTGAGCTCCTTTAAAATGATCACCTTCTCATGTGTTGCCTTTATTATGCATTTAGTATTTTAACTATTCATCCAACCTGAAAAACAGAAATCCTGTCCTCATTGGTGCCCCAGTTCCCAATCTAGTACCTGCCTCACTGGTATAAATAACACAAAATTCCCCTTTGCCCACCTCTGTACTGAAATAATTCCCTGGACTGAGGAATTGCAGCAGTGTAGTAGAGTGGAGTCTGTTCTACTGATGATGTCCATGAGGTTGCTCAGGATGTCCCCCAGTCAAGATTTCGAAAATGCTTCATAAGTCACAGTAAAGCACCTACTTTGTCTGGTGAAAACCTGCTTGGTGTAAAAATCAGTGTGAAGATCGATCTCTGAAAAAAAAAACGTGGTTTAATTTAAATTGATAAACCTTTTAAAATGAGTAGCTGAATGCTCTCAGTAATTTGTAGCATGTTTTAATCAGTCAGCAGAAATCTTGCACTCATTTTACTGTAAAATAAGTGATGGGACTTGCCAAGTCACTGAGTCTAAACCTGCTGGGGTAAAATTATTATCAAAGTATTTTTGTGGGTAATTAAGGTCTTACTTCTTAAATACACCCTCATTGTAATGGGATCATCAGACAAAATCACGCTACTATTGTGCATGAAATTAATAATAAGCATCTTCACAGTGGTCATAATTGATTGCCTGCCTGTTTCCACTTCTCAGGATTGCAATCCTTTGCTCATGGAATGTGTGCACTCACTCCAGGCCAGGGGCAAACTCTGCCCTCTGCTGTGCTCACCCAAATCCCACTGAGCCAGGTGGGAGTTGTGTGTGCTGGGAGGGCAGGGGTTGGTCCAAAGTGCCTGAAGGAAATGTTTTACCACTATACCTAGAAAGAATTAACCCTTAGTCCATAAAATAACTCTGTTCTCAGTGGAATTTTTTTTCCTACCTGCATGAGCCCTCACTGTGGCATCACATTTAAGGTCACAGCTCCTGTAGCCACCTGAGGCCCCAGCTGGGGGATTTCTGTGCTGTGCTTTAGGGAGACCCAACCTGAACATTGTAGGTACAGCAAACACCACATGCTGAGACATTTGTACTCTGAAGCCACTAATTTGGCACCAGACAAGGGGGTTTTAGCACCAAAAAACCCTTCAAGCCTTCCTAGATATGATGTATTTTACAACATTCTCCACAAATGTGTTTATCCAAACTGGCCATGTTTTGCCTGTGAAGTTCCCTGTGATGACTTAGATCTCAATCCTGCAAACAGTTAAGAAATGTGAGAGACTCTGTCACTGTGAGCAGTTCAGAGCTGCCACCACAAGACCAGCCAAGGGGATTTTTAACACTGATCCACAGAACCAGGACCTTATTTCTCCATAGGAAAAACAGAATTAATTAGAAATCACAAATTAGAGCATCCCCATTTTATTGGCAGATAAGGACAATATCAACAGTACTGGGGTGGTCACTGCAAACACTGGTGGTGGTATGAAAAGGATGGAATAATGCTTGGATCTTTGGAACTAGAGTGCTGGAAAAGATCCTGAACATTTCTTATAGGTATTTGTTGCTGCAATTGCATGTAGCTGAAGAACAACCAAATTATCAGTGTTTTAAGGCATTTCTGCACAACAGAAATGATGAAATACCATCTCCTAACAGCAAAGCAGTGACAATCAGCCAATTTTCCAAACCTCCTGGAATGCCCCAGTTGGATAAATGAGTGCTATTGTGATGCTGAACTGCTCCACATTTGTGAATTACAGTTTGCAAGATTTCAAAAATGTATTTATTTTGGTGGCTGTAGTTGGTTCATCCAGAGTGTTGAAGAAAACAGAGAAATCTGTATATTTTCATTCATGGAACAGGTGCCAAGAGTCCATTTTGCATCACCGTTACAAGAGGTCAAGTTGCCTGTAACAGGATGACCTTCAGATTAATTTCAACAAAAGCTTTTCTGTCAGTTCTCGAATTATTATCAATCTGGTTTTGATGAAATCATTGGAAAAAACCCAAATTTTTGATCTGAGGGGGTTAGCAGTGCAGTAGAGGGGCTTCTTGTGATCAACCCCTGCTTTGGCACCTGTTCACAGGAGCTGGGCACAGTTACTTGGGCACAGCCAGGGCCACCAAGGCAATGCATTTTTGAACCTGTCTGCACCTTTCCCTCCTTGAAGCCTCGTTGTGACTGAAGTTTGGTTTTGTGAATGCACCAACTGCATCCCAGTGACCAACTGTTGTGTCAGGCAGATTTGTGTGCTGGGGGAGGAGGGTGAGAAGCCCTGACAGCTCTGGATCCATCCCCAAACCCTCCTCCTTTTGCTTTATCCCCCTCAAGGCCTGAGTGTGGGGAACATGTTCTATGTCTTCTCCGAGGACGGGATCACAGTCCTGCAGCCCAACGAGTGTGAAATCCGGAGGCACATCAGGCCCCAAGAGAGGATTTTCACGAGTTATGTAAGTGCCAAACCCTGCAGCTGCAGCTGGGAAATTCCTCTTAATCTCTTCAAAGGTTCTCCTTGCCAAAGGACCCCTTTGCCACAGGGGGGTTGGAGCTTGGTGGGCTTCATGTGGCACCTCAGGCTTACCCCTGAGGTGTAACACCTCTTGAAAATCCGGGATCCACATGAGTTCTAAGGCTGACATGGAGGATTACTGATTGTGCAGAGAATTTCCCTGCTTTTCCTGTAAGCAAAGGGTTTTATTTGTCCTCTTTGATCTGTTTACTTCTCAAAAGTTGTCCCTGGGCTTTGGGGAAGGTACAGGAGTCGGTGGCAGAGAGATGCACACACCTCTCACTGGGGGCTCCCTGGGCAGAGAATGGGCTACTTTGGGCTGTTTCTGCTGTGCAGAATTAGTTTCTCCTGTTAAACCACAGCAGGGGGTGAATAAGAATGCCCAGAGGATGGTTGTGCCCTGCAGGTCCTCTGCACCCTCTGCCCCAGAAACAAGGAGCTGCACCCTGTGCTTGCTGCTGGCACTGCCCTGGCAGCACTGAGCTTACCCAAGCCTGGCTTTAGGAAAGCACAGGGAGAACTTGTTCAGGTGGTAGAGGATGCCAAGCACTGGCTGGTACCCCGTGGGGCTCAGCATGGCCAAGGGGTTCCCAAATGAGCCAGAGCTGTCAGTGCCCTGTGCCCTCTGTGAGTGCCACACAGCATGTGTGCCCTGATGGATCTGTCAGTTCTGCTAAAGCACAGGTGCTGAAATACAACCAGAAATGCTTTTTTAGTCACTCCTTCATTCAGTTTTTATTTTTTAAAAAGGGAAGCTCAGATTGTGGCTCCATTCCCAAGAAAAGGACTCGGCCTTGCTTTCAATTTTGGGAGGAATAGAAGGGCACAATCACCTGCAGGCTGGGTCAGGCTCTACTGCTATGGGTCAAGATCTTCTTGTCAGTCTGTATTTAGTATTTTCTAAATCTCAAGAAATTTTTGGTTGATAGTGATTTTTTTAATTGGATTTTAATACACCTTGGAAGAAATCCAAACTGAGGCTCACCCCAAGGCTGCTCCTTCATTGATAATATTATTAAGCCACACTTGAGCTGTTGCTTCTCAAACACAGAAATCTTGTGTTTCTTTTCCAAGGGGTTGTAAATATTGAAGAGGTGGTCCTGGAGAAGCAGCTTGAAAAGAATAAAGAGAGAGGGCACTTAAGGAAATAATGTCAGCACAGTGGTGAGCATCAAAGGGGTTTTTAACAGCATCCCTTGGCTGCCTTTCAGAGACACCTCTGAGGGTTTCCTGCAGATATCAGAGCCCCCTTTCCCTTGCTCTGGAGAGGACTGGCCTTTTTTTCCTCCCTTTTGCCTTTTACTGTCTTGAGTATTTGTTACACAGACAGTGAGAGCAGCCTGCAGCTTTAGGAGGGGTTCTACAGCAAAGGTTTCAGGGGCTATCAGAGGGCACAAGAGCAGGTAGAGCAGCTGAGCACTGGAGCAGAAAGGCTGGTGACCTTTCCCTGCTGCTGTTGGCTTGGATGGATATTGTGTTGGGAGACCTGAGGATGAGGAGAGCAGGTTGGAGGCTGTCAGAGGTGTTTGGCTGTGTGAGTGGTTCTGGAACCCAAATTTGAGCTGTTGCAGCATCTTTTAGCTTGCTGTAGTGCAGATTCCCAGCCTGGCTAGAGGGACAGAAAGGAAAATGCAGGTAAACTATTGGGTCTTGTATCTTCTCAACACTTACTCATGGTCTCCACCAAGGCACCTACCAACAGAGCTGTGCTGTGTCCAAGTGACACCTTTTCATCTGTAATTGTTGCACGTGGTGTGATTTTTGGGTTATCCTGTGAAGAGCCAGGAGTTGGACTGAATGATCCTTGTGGGTCACTTCCAGCTCAGGATCCTCTCCTTCTCCCTCTCCCTCTTCCTCTTCCTCTTCTCTGCTCTTCTCTCTCTACTGCTGCTCCCATCACGTTCCCTTTCAACAGATTGTGCAATAATTTAAAATTACCCCAAACCAGAGCTGAAACCAACAGTTGTGCTCACTGAAATATCTGTGTATTCATTTTAGTTTTGCCCTCATTTCCTCCCCACAGGCTGGTCCCACACAAATGCCCTTTCAAATAAAGCATCTCCACAGAAGGAGGAGTGATGAGGAGTAACCAATGTGCAGAGGGGTGTTGGTGGAGTCAACTCGGGGTACCAGTGAGCTCCCACTGAGGTTCTGCACAGGACTCAGAGTGGAGGATCAGAGACAAAACCCAGCATCAGGCAGCTGTGAGCAGGGTTTGGTCCAAAGCAGCAGCATTTGGCTCCTTTTGAACAGAGGAGGTTTCTGGAGCTGTAGGATCCTGCCTGTTCTGCTGCTGTTGCCCTGAGCACAAGTGTTTTAGAGCATGGTCTCCTGCACAGAAAATGAAGACTTTATGAAAAACATAAAGCAGTGATTCAATGAATATAAATCACTGTTTTTTCAAAGCACAGTGATATTTCTGTTGCTAATAAAAGCTGACAGCACTGCAAGCCTTGATGAACCTCAGCATGCTTCAGAGGATCGATCCATAGGCTGTGTGGTTATTTAAATTCAATATAAGTTTGCAGGAGGTCCAGCTGTTTAATGTCACTGCCCAGAGCCAGGCTGCAGTGTGGTACAGGATAAATTAATTATTTCATGTTTTCCAGGAAAAAAAGGGGGAAAACACCATCCTAACAGAATCCCTAGGGATTTTTTCCAATGGTTTTCAAGGCTAATCTTCTTACTGCTCCAGGCCCTGAATTTGTAGAAATTAAACCTTTTCTTTTCTTTTTTTTTCCCTCAGGAGGAGATCTGTCCTAAAGTGGAAGGTGAAGGCACTCAGTCCTGCCTCTGGGCTTCAGCAGTCAATGTCAGAGACAAGTACATTTATGTGTCACAGCCCAAGCAGAACAGAGTCTTGATCATTGATATCCAGACTCAGAAAGCCATACAGGTACTTACAAGGGAATGTGTTATTCACTGATGGCAAAAGATTTGATATAGGACAAAAAAATGTTATCTTTGCCCAGTGGATCTGCTGACTAAAAAGCTGGGCCTGTGTTGCTCCCACCTGTGGGCTCACACTGTCACTCCTTGTCCTGTAACCTGGCAGGGAAGGCTCCTCTGGGGGTTGAGATCATTGTCTGGGGGCTGAGTGTGCAGCTGAGCTTACAGTGAGTCTGGGCAAATAATGCTCAATTTCTGCCTTGGCTGCCTGGCCTGGCTCAGGGGCAGGTGGGGAAGAACGAGCTTGTGTGGGCACAGTTTCAGTTTTGGCCCCTGATCTACTGGCTCAGGTTTAACATGGAGTGATGTCCCCCCAGGAAATGGCCCCAAACAGCCCAGTTTTGTCCTGATCCCCAGGTGATTTGCAGGCAGAGCTGGCCAGGAGTGTTAACGGGCCATGGCAGTGCCTGCAGGGAACTGATGGGATGGTCCACACCTGCATTTGGTCACTGTGTAAATAACTGTCTCTGGGTTTTTTTAAGTCCTTGGATGTGGACCCACTACCAACCAAACTGCATTATGACAAATCCCACGACCAAGTGTGGGTGCTCAGCTGGGGGGACATGAGGAAATCCTCAACCACCCTGCAGGTAAGTCCTCCCCTGCAGCAGCTTTTGCTCTTCCTGGGCTTGGCAGCACTCATAGTATGTTGGTGACTGCTGGGTTGCAGGTAATTAGCAGCATTTAATGGTCTGGATATAAAGCTGCTGTTTCATTTGCATATCCAGTGTGTTTTATCGATGCCTCCTCCGTCCATCCTCACATATTTTTCCTGCTGTTTAATTTGTTTCTGAGCAATGGCTGTGCTGCAGGCTGGCAGCAGGGCTCTGGGCTGGTTTGAGGCTGGTGACAGAGCCAAGTGCCATAAAGGCAGACAGGAGGGGCTGGCAGCAGGATGAGCCTGCTGTGCTCCATGGCACTGCTTGAATCCTGGGCTTGGGTTTGGGTCCCTCACTCCAAGACAGACACTGAGGGACTGCAGAGTGTCCAGGGAGGGGAACAGAGCTGGGAAGGGGCTGGAGCAGCAGGAGAGGCTGAGGGAGCTGGGGGTGCTCAGCCTGGAGAAAAGGAGGCTCAGAGGGACCTTCTTGCTCCCTGAAGGGAGGTTGGAGCCAGGTGGGGGTTGGTCTTATCTCCCAGTAACAAGTGATAGGACAAGAAGGAACAATCTCAGTTCATGCCAGGGGAGGTTTAGGTTGGATTGTTAGCCAGAATTTCTTCACTGAAAGGGTTGTCAAGCCCTGGCACTGGCTGCCCAGGGCAGAGTGGAGTCACAGTCCCTGGAAGGATTGAAAAGACATTTGGATATGGCACCTGGGGTCATGGGTTAGTAGTGGCCTTGGCAGAGTTGGGGGAATGGTTGGACCTGATGATATTAGAGTGCTTTTCCAACCTCAGTCATTCTGTGATTCCATGATTCTCTCACAGTAAAATGCAAAAGAAAAAGGAGCTTTCTCCAGGGCATGAAAATAACCCCAAAATAAATAGCAGAAGTAAAACCTCAGGGAGAAATTCCCTTTCTGGGTGTCAGTGGCTCCATGGAGGGTGCCAGTGAGGTCCCTGGAGCTATTCCAAGCTCGGCACCATCAGACCCACAGTGACCCTGGGACACAGCACTGACAGGACTTGGGACAACTAAACCAGCTGCTGTTTCTGGATCACCTTGATGGATTCACTCTTCCACTGGCAGTACAGGAACATAGAGAGCATCTAATTGGGCATTTGGCTGCTGCTGTGTGTTGACACCAGAGCTGATTTGATCCATCCAGACACCTCCTTCTCTAGTAGTTGTTTTCTGGCCTTTGCTTCCCAACCTTCTCCCAGAAATGTTTGCTGCTAAGTCTACATTAAAGCATTCCCCAGCAGGCAGAGAAGAGTTTCTGTGCTTTCTGACCTAAAAGCCTACACATCTGGAGTCTACAGTGGTCATGGGGTTGCCCATGGCTTTGCTGGAGATGCTGCTCTATGAAGGTGGGATGGGCCATCCCCTCCAGCCACCTGTCCCATCCAGGACAATGACAATGACTGCAGACTGTCAATAATAAGACTGGACCAGTTACTCATCATGGGCAATTTCTGGAAAAGATGCCAAAACCAGAATGGAGGCAAATCACTGGAGGTTTCCAAGGCAATACCACCAGGTTGCCTCACCTGGGGGTGAGCAGTTTCTGTGTAGGGTATAAGGAGACAAACTGGGCTCTCTTTACCCTTTCTGACTTAATTTCTTCCATCCAGCTGTGAGAGGTTTCTGTAATTAAAGTAGAGATGGCAGAAGCATGTCATTATTAAGAAGAACACACCATCTGCACAGTTGGAAACTTGTTAGAAGGCTCCAGCTCTCAGATAGTCCTTTCTGTTACCTTTATGAAGTGCAGTTACACACCTAGAGATGAGATTAGCATCAGCATCAGCAGATCCCCTCTCTTTCTGGTGGGCAGTGACTCATTTGGCAAAGTCCCTTCTTCAAACCTGCAGTGATTAGTTGCAGACATGCAATAAAATACCTTTCTTTGACACAGATGCTGCTGCAGAGGTTGATCTACATTTCCACTCAGTCTCTGGGATTTATCAAGCTGCCCATGCAACCAACTAATGGGATGCTGTTGTTTAGCCATTAGTGGCTTGTGGGAAGCAAATGTCTGGCCTCTTGAAAGCACTGTGCAAGGGTGGGCATCCTTCTTGAGCAATCTAATTGGAAGAAATCTAAATGGCATGACCAGAACAGCTGTCTGAACGAAACCTTTTAGGGATTCAGCACCTCTTTAATGAATTATGTAGCTATAAATTCAAAGCAACGACTGTTGCACATTAGAGCAGCAGAAGGTCCTAATGAATGGACTAAAATGATCTTGAACCCAGTAATCAATCTGAGTATTTAACATTTTAATTATTGAAAACTTCTCCTTTCTGGAGTAGAGGAGGAGCTGAGTTCCTCTGGCCATGGAGGTGTGTCCTGTGCTGGGGGACAGGACCAGGAGACAGCCGAAGGGCCCTGCTCTGCTCCTCCCTGAACTTTCCATGATGCTGTGGATGAATGAACAGTTTTTCTCCTTCAAAGTGATAATTAGCTGCTGTGAGTTAGTGCTTGATCCTCCAAGCTGGTAAATGATCACTGTGCATTTAAGTGAGATTAATAAATATGACCATGAAACGAACGTTTACTTTAGACAGTGAGGGATAAGTTATTATGGTCCTAGTATTGTCAAACTGCTTCAGCTCCTGCTCTTTCTGGAGATGTAAACCACTCAGGAAAGTCAAGTTGTGTACTTACCTCACAAATGTCAAGCCTCCAATACTATTTATTAGCACACTTTTTCAAGCCATCTGCACCAGGCAATGTTCTGAAGTCATTGATAAGTTTGAGTTTGCTGCATCCCTGGAAGGAGCCACTCAGCCCCTTGCTTGTCTCCAGCATGTGTTTCCCCTCCTGCTTTGCTCACTGCCCACCCTGAGCTCAGCCTGGTGTGTGTTTGCTGCAGGTGATCCCTGAGGCGAGCGCAGCAGAGGAGCCGCACGTTGTCCGGGCGCCCTTCCATGGGGTAGAGGACTTCTTCATACCACCCACCAACCTCATCATCAACCACGTCAGGTAAGGGATTATCTTCATGAACTGTAGCAGTGACCGAGCTCCTCCTTTCCCATAACCTGACAGCACTTTACAAATATGAATGAACGAACGAATGAATGAACGAACGAACAAATGAATGAATGAATAAATGAATGAATGAATGGAATGAATGAATAAATGAATGAATGAAGCTAACTACTTTTATCCCCATTCTCACATGTGACATGGAGAAGTGGTTGAGCAAATTGCCAATAGTTATTCAGCTAATCAATAAAAGAGCAAGGAACAAGCCTGGATTTCCCTTAGACCATGGCACAGACATTCAAACTTCACCCTTGGTCAGCCATCCTTCCTTGCAGCTTATGACACACTGCCCTGGTTTGCTTGTGCCAGGAATTCAATGGCCCAAAAATCACCTTTCTTGCCTCCAAACCATTATATGGATCTGGGCAGAAACCTGTGTCAAGGATTTATTGCTTGGAGTGGTACAAGTGGACTCTGCCTGAAGCATAAGGTTCTTCCACGTGTTTCCAACTTGGATCTCCACGTGGTTTGAGCAGAAGAATGGTATGCACTGCACATTAACAAAAAAACCTCCAGGAACCATCAGTTCTGAATGTTAATGTGATGTAGTGGTTAATGAGGTTGTGTAACTAACATACTAATAACTTGGAGTAATACTGGCTGCTTCCCAGCAGGCACAGAGAGCCTCCCATTAACATTATCAAAATTGATGATAACTGCACAGCAATTTATACTGTTCTTTCCACGTTGCAACATAACAACTGTTCAACCATCATCTGTCCCCTGTATAGTTTAACTTAAGTTAAACACTCCAAAAACCGTCATGGAACTCCTTGCATTAATCTTAGATTTCCTGCAGGGAACACTGGGATGGGGGGGGTCACACTTAAGTGATTATGTATTGAATCTGTTCCAAAATAAATAACTCTGCTTCCTGAAACACAAAATAGTGATACATACCTCATGGCTGTCACTCCTAATTTCCCTCTGCCTCATTTTTCCAGTTTTCTTTCAAAATTTCTTTATGACTAATGGTAGTGCCAGCAGTAAATGACTCTGTTGAATGTTAAAGCCTGAGCTGGGAAGGCAAGGATTGGGTTCAAAGACAGGAAGGTGAAACAGTTACTTCTTTTTTTTGTTTGTTTAATTGTCCTTTTGCTACAGTGTGATTAGTTGGCTGTATACAGATGATCTTCCATGAGAAATATTAAATGCAGGTTATTGTCTATAGTTTTCTACATGCAAAGCTGCAAATGCTGTGCCTGATTTCCTCTTGCATTTGTTCAGGGCCAGATCTTTGTCTGTTCTCATTCACCCTCAGCACAGAAAAATAATTAATTGCTTGCAGTCTAATGAGACTCACTGAAATCATGTTCTAAATTTTCCACTCAGAAACAAAAAATGGCAATACCAGCATTTCCCAGGAAGGTGAATGTTTAAGCAATCCCTTCCACGAGCCAAAAAATATTTGTATGCAAATGTTCCTGCATATGTATTTCAGCTGCCTCTTATTTCAGATGGATATCTGGAAATGTATCCGTTTTATTACTTCCCAGGGTAGATTGTTGTCTATTAAAAACTCTCTAAATGCAAGGTTTGCTTGGAGATTTCAGATCACAGATTTCATGCAAGGGCTGTGCCTCTTCTGCAGCTGTGGGCACATAAAATACATCCTGACCCACTTCTTTAAGTGAAAGTTTATGATAAGAACCATTTCTTAACTTCTTCAGGCGTTTGGCCAAGTATTAAGGAAGTCTTGGGGAAAAAAAAAACCTGCTGTAAGGGAAAGCAGTTTTTAAAGTGTACTTAAAATGCACTCATCCAGGAGAAATACGAGTGTCATATCCAATTTCCCCACACAGAGCGTGCTACGACTCTCCACTGCAGATATTTTGTGAAGGCTCTAATGGATGGGAGTATAATGGGGAAATGAAAGGCTTAGCCCAGTGATTTTCATGGGATCATTCACTACTGGCTCCTTCTGCAGAAGTGAAATCATTGCTGAGTGTCTCCTTGACAGATGGGTTAAGAATAAAGGAATAAACCCAGTTGTTTCAAGCAAAATACACATTTTCTGCACACAAGCACGTTGTCCTCTACATTTCACAAGGCAATTTTACATCTTTTGGGGGAGAGATACAACACTGAGCACTCCCTTCATTTCCTTCTGTCTGCACTGAACGGATGAAAAGGTACTGGATGTAAAATTAGTTTTTGTAAGGCAGTGCCAGTGACCTGTGAATCCCGAGGAACACAAGCTGGCTGTTTCCATGGGCTCCCTCTCAAATTAAGCAGAAACCTTTCTTGGCTATTCTTGACCTTTTCTTGTCTTCAGCAAAGGTCAGATGTGCTGCAGCATGGATCTTTTACAGAACATTTATTCCCTGCTCACTGTTTTCTGCCCTGTCTGGAGACAGAAAATAAAGACCCCTTGTCTTCAGGGCACTCTGTTCTGTTCCTCAGGAAATGTTTGACACCTTCCCTGGGCTGGCAGGGCGGTGTTTGGCACAGTCTGCTCTGCACCTCAGCCTTGCCAGCTCCTGCAGTGGCACCACTGGTACCAAACACACATCACACCTCCCCACTGAGGGTGTCATTGAAGAGATGAGCTTTAGACATTATATATGTATATATATTATATATAGTTGCTCTCTGGCCCCAGCTGGCAGCAAAATGCTTTATTTTGAATGCTTTTCTATTTTGGGATTGAAGGCTTGAATATATATTGAATTATGTCACTGTAGACCTCAGACAGATTAAACACAAACCTGATCAATAGTAGCCTACAGAACATCCAACCTTTGGTATCATTCCTAGAGTAAATTGGTCTTCCCAATAAAAAATTTCAGCTGTTGAAGATTTAAATACCTGAGCATGTGTTTAAACTTCCAGGTGCAGATTGGAACTGAAATATCTCCCTCATTTTGGGGTGTTTTAGAAGCACTAAAACAAGAGATTTCTTTCAGAAAAGAGACAGGATTATTCCACACTGTAAGGGTCAAGTGCATGCAGGTACCCCCAAATACCAGACAGTGGGAGGGTTTAGGAGAATTTATTTCCAAAATCAAGAACAGTGAACATCTGGGCCCAAATCTGCACCAGGCATAAGAAAGAGACACATCTCCTACTCTTCCCAGGGCTTTTATCATCCCTGGCTCCTCCTTCAGACACACCTGCAAGAACTTCCCTTGGCTTGTACTCAAGGGTTGGCTCCTCTGGAATGCAAGAGGAGAAAACATCTACACTGTCCCTGGGCAAGATGTCATTTTCCAGGCAGGGAAGCTTCTTTAAGTGAAAAACCCAGGTCTCCTCGTGGTGAAATCTGCTGGAAGGGTCTTCTTCACTTACATACACACTTCAAACCTGACAGGACAGAGCCTCCCAGTTCTGCTCCTTTCGTCTTTGCGTGTCCCCATGTCCCCAGAGGTGACTCCAGTGTCTCATTTCCCGTTTCAGGTTTGGCTTCATCTTCAACACCTCGAGACCTGCTGTTCACAAGATCGACCTGGAGACGGTGACGGTGCTGAAGACGCTGAGCCTGAGGCCGCAGGGCTGTGCCCCTCGGGCCATGGCATACACTCACCTGGGCGGCTACTACGTGGTGCAGTGCCAGGGGGGTGCCCCCGGGGCCGTGCCCCAGCAGCTCCTGCTCGACAGTGTCACCGATGCCATCATCGGCCCCAACGGCGCCGTGGCGGGTGCCCCGCACGTGTCCCCCGACGGGCGGTTCGTGGTCAGCGCCGACGGGCACCGGCTGCGGGTGCAGGCGCTGAGCGACCGGGGGGAACTCACCTTGCTTTATGACTTACAGACACACATGCCCGTGGCTGACGTGACTTTCCAGCCCTCCTTCGCTGAAGGCAATCAGTACTATATATACGCCACTTCACAGCTGCAGACAGATGTGCTCTGTGTGGAGCTGGCAACGGGGAGGATGAATGTACTGAAGAATTTAAAGGACCCCATCGCTCCCAAAGACTGGCCCTGGAGCAGCTCCAACAGAATTATAAAAGACAGTGGATTATTCGGACAGTATCTCATTACACCAGCTAAAGAGTCACTGTTTGTTATAAACGGGAGGCAAAACACGCTACGCTGTGAGGTGTCGGGTGTGAGGAGGGGCAACACAGTGGTCTGGGTTGGGGAGGTATGAAAGGGCAGCAGCAGTGGAGCCTTCAGCAGGCAAGGACCAGGTGGACCTTTACACTGCCACAAAGGAGCAGTAGCATTGTATATTTTTACACTGGGAAAACAAAAAGGAAAAAACAAAAATAACCCTGTATAGGCTTCATGGTACAACACTGGTCTACTTGCAAGTTTTATGATATAAGGTGTGCCCTGCTAGTAGGAAGTGGTTTTGAAGGGATATTTTTTATTTGTGGGTATGATTTGTGGTTATGAGAAAAATGCTGGGGAAGCAAATAATATCTCCACTGAGATATGGTATAAGCCACGAAACCTAGAGATTCTGTAGAACAAACCAGATCCTGCCTTTCCATACTGAGGAGCTTTTGTGTTCTGTCCAAGCCATGGGTTTCCCTCCCTGCATCCCTTGCCCATTGGCTGCACTGGTGACCCCAGCACAGCACAGGGCACCCACAGCAGCCAGGAGCCATGAGGGAAACCATCAGAGCAGTTTGCAGCCCAGAGAAACCCAGGAGAGCAGTTTAATGAAAGCGGATGGGTTTTCTCTGCAGGAGGATTCACAGATGTGGTTTCAGAGGGAAGCAGCACAGGAACAGGAACTGTCAGCTCGCTCCCTTCTGCGCCTCGTTCTGCTCGTGGTCCTACTGAAGGCAATGGGATGAGTCCCCCCCTCTTCCAATGCCTGTTTGTGTCATTGTGCTTGAGAAATCTGCCGTGAAATATCCAGGCCATTCCCCATCCAAGCCTGGGTAAAAGCCAGGAAACACTTGAGGGGGTGTTTGTGTTTGTTGAGAAGGGGGCATTGGTCTTTCAGCAGCTTGTGGGTGCTGTCAGTTTGGGCACAATATGCAAAATCTGCTCCTTTGGGGGCAGAGAATTAGTTCCAGTTATTCCCATAGGAGACAGCAACACTTCTAGAAATCCTTGGTTTCTCTCATTAAATATTTAGGACGCTGAAGTCACTCAGTTCTTCATAAAACAGCAGTTAAAATGACAGAGGTTATTTTAATAGAAACCTCACTCATTTTCTAGTCATAGCCTTAATTTGCCTATTTCTTTTCAGAAATACCAGGAAACAATTTTTCTTCATGTTTTTTTTTCCCTTCATGTTTATAGTACACTTGTTTATAGTCAATTATCTTTTAGTTACGAGCAAAGACATTCACGCAGAAGCAGCTGAACCATCTGAGAATGCAACAGCTGGCACTGAGCAATTTCAGCTGAGTTCCCATAAAAACACAGCCATTTGCACACTTGGAAGATGTAAAAACTTTTCTAGTTGCATTTTTGTGACTTTTCTGTGTCCATCAGCTTGAAGTAAGGAGGGCAAGGGCAGCTGTGGCTCGGGGGGCAGGTGGGCAGTGAGTGGTTGTATCCCATGTGCCACCTGGAAATTGTGGTCTTGAGGTGGGTGAAAACTCCCTCCAGGTAAATTTTGGTGGCTTTGGAGCTCCCTGTTGGCCTTTGGAAAGACCCAGCTTGTTTTGGCAGTGACCTTGTTGCCCAGAGTTTGTGCAGGAGCTGCTCCTGAGCACATCCAGTGACAGGCAGTGGCGTGGTAATTATTTTCCTCCACAGATGTGTCAAGTCACCCATTTCACTACACACACAGAGGGATTTTAAGCAAGAAGGATGCTTAGCACTGGTAATCTTTGTTTTAAATGTTAAACTTTACCAGAAGAGCAGCATTTTAGCGTGGCTGGAGGCCTGAAGCATTTGAAACCATTTCAGTTCTGTAGAGAACATAAAAAATCTGTTCCGACAGACGAAGAAGGGGAGCTGAATCCTATGAATTCATTACACAAGGAGTCCTTGAAATTGCCCTTCACCTCCCCCAGGCTGAATGCTCCATCTCCTTCACTTATGAGCCATAGGGGTTAAAGAGACTCTTCCATCTTTGCAGCACAGACATGAGGCAGATGGGCATAGCCTTCCTTTAGCAATGCATGGTGTCCATGATTTTCTACTCATCCCATTGGAAACATGCCCATGTCAAGGAAAGGAGAAGACCAGCTTTGGAAGTACCTTTAAATATGCACAACTCCTTTCTTGAACAAAGCTGTATCCATCCATTGCAGCCATCCTAAATGTGTTTTACCAAGGCCAAACACTGCTCTCGTGTTACCTTTGATGACTTCTTGAGTATTTTGTTATGCCTCTGGTAAGTTTTCCCTGTAGAGACGTTCATTGTGTCATAGATCAAGCAAATATTACTTTTTTAAGAATATTTAAAGAAAAAAAATCTGTATATATCTGTTCAGGTAACTATTCTTGAGGCTGGTTTATATATAGGCTGTGAAAGATGTGTAACAGACCTCACTTCTTCCTGTTTGTCTCAAAATATTGGAATGGCGTTCACTTGAAAAATCCCACTTGGACCTTCCAAAGATGTTCCCTTTCTTCCCTCTTCAGCCCAAGTTCTGGTGATGTGTTTTTCTAAATTATCCTGATGGTTATATATCATACTTAGAAGATGAAGTACCACTTAGAGTGTCCACACTACTTGTGAACAGTTCCAATGACAGTCAAATCTGACATTAAAGTGCTGCACATTTGTTACTCTGATTTTATTTTTTTTTATGACACAGAGATTTTATAGATACTCAAAAAATGTTCCAGTTCATTTCTGCCTTTCAACTCTGTCAGAAAAGAGACTGCATTTCCTTGTGGGCAGTTTCTTTCCCACTCCCTTTGTGTTCTCCTCCAGTTCACACTTAATTCCTAGTTAATAAATTATTAATTAATCATGGTGATTTATTGAAATTAATTGAAATTGAACTAATGACCTTTTCATTATCCTAATACATTCATGTGTCATTAGGGTGTTCTGACACTGGAAT
>JAWWLZ010000029.1:7916617-7931058 GCA_035041345.1 Poliocrania exsul | reverse complement strand
AAGGCCAGGCTGGACAGGGCTTGGAGCACCCTGGGCTGGTGGGAGGTGTCCCTGCCCATGGCAGGGGGTGGAACTGGGTTATCTTTAAGGTTCCTTCCAACCCAAACCATTCTGTGATTCTGTGATTCCCTGAGCCCTTCCTGCTCACTGGTGGTTTCCCTGGATGCAACTGGAGCTGCAGGAGCTCAGCTGCTTTGCAGGACCTGCCTCTCCTGGGCAAGGTCACTGGTCCATGTTGTCATTACAAGGGGGAAAAAAGGACAATTGGCAGATGCATTTACCTGGCATTGCATGGAAAGGAAGAGCACAGAAGTCAAAGCAAACTGGCCACTGTCTCTCCAACATGGATTGGTAACTTCTACTGACACCTTATGAGTGAGAGCACCAGGGAGAGGTCTCCTGGTGCAGAGTCCATTGGCCATAGTATCAGATAAAAGGGGCTCAGATAAAATTTCTTCCCTGAAATAGATGTCAAGCCCTGGCCCAGCTGCCCAGGACAGTGGTGGAGTCACCACCCCTGGAGGGATTGCAAAGGTGTGTAGATGTGGCACCTAAGGAAATGGTTTAGTGGTGGCCTTGGCAGTGCTTGATGATCTTAGAGGTCTTTTTTCAGCCTAAATGATTCTGTGATTCTCTGACTCTGCATAAGGCACAGGTTTGGGGAGCTATAACCAGGTTTGTGTCAAACATCACCAAGGCAGGAGGGAGGCTGATACAGTCACACACAACAGCAGGTGATGATACAGAATCAATTTGTGTTTATTTAAATCCTTCCAGCAATAAAAGCAAACCCACTGGCTGGGGTTTCCAAGTGTTTCGAGTCAGCCAAACAAATCCCTGAATTACCATCTGCAGCAAACAGAAAACAGACACACTATTAGCCAGGCTGTAAATACCATTAAAAAGCACACCCTGCCCAGTAAATTAGGGGCTGTGGTGGCAACAGTGCTAATGTAAGCTGGGAAGGAGAGGCTCAGTAGGGGCAAACAATGGATTTGGGTGTAGCAGGAGAGAGGCAGTTAATGGCTGCTGGTTGTGTAGCACACATCGCTCATGGAACCCTCTGGAGCGGTGCCAAGGACCTCAGACTGATGGTGAGTGCCAGCCAGGAAGATTCACACTCCCTTTCCCACCTCCTCGGGAAGGCTGGGATGCTCCAGAGCATGGTGTGAGTTTGCTGAAAGCTCTGACCAAACAAGCTGTGGGTCCCCCAGCCCTGGGGCCAGGCTGCCACCTCCCACACCAGCACCAGAGTCATCTACAGGGGTTTGCTGTCCTTTCACCTCAGAGGGGAAAATGAAGTTTAAGGATGGCTGTAGCTGTTCTGGAGTTGGGAGCTGAAGGAGCAAAGGAGCTCTGGCACCGACGGGGGAACGGGGGGTCCAGCTCTGCAGGAGGCATGAGGGGGTCCTGGAGCCACATCAGGAACTGGGCAGGTGATGGAACCCAAAGGTGCTCCACAGGCACCCCAGGGGAGTAAAACTGGTTCCAGCTCAGCAGAGCGAGTGTCACTACAGTGATGTGATACACAAGCACATGAAAAGGAGTGAAAAAAAATAAGGAAAGTTTAGTAGAGAATTTACAGAACTTAGTAGAATTCACAATGCTGTCAACTCTAGCATATTGGCATTTCAATTCATTAAAAGTCCAGACAAATTAGATGTTTGTGTTCATTTAAAATAATTTCTCCTCTTTGACCAGGCTTAATTTATCATATTCCCCCTTTCTGCAGAGCTTGGAGAGTTGCTGTTTGAAGGAACCCAGAGGAATAGACGAGTAAAATATTAAGTGGTTGTCATTAACAACAAGGCCCATTAAAACCCAGCACCACAGCTTGCCTACAGCTATTTTTGCCAAGCCAAACACAAAGTCTGCTCCTACAGATGTAGGATTTGTGTTTCTTGCTGTATTAAAGCCCAGACACCTTGTGACAGCGTTGTCATAAATAACACATGTACCTCAGCATTTGAACTGTGGTCACTGCAGAGGAAAAGAAGCAGCAAAGGGGAAATCCTGCACCTCAGTTTGAATTAATACTCATTCAAATAATAATTCCTTTTTTTTTCTAATACAAACTTCTCATGTTTCTGCCATTTTGTATATGTATTTTCAGGATTTCATGTGTTTTTATGAATAGCTCTATTTGTTGATCATCAACAAGCATCTCCCCAGACATTCATATTTTCACTTTTGGGAATGAATTTTTGTTTCCATCAGCCCTGGGTGTACTCTGACAAATCCAGCTGCAGAGCAGCCCTGATGGGCTCAGAGTTACAGGTACCCAGAGGAAGCTCCTCTCAGAACTGCATTATTCATTTCTCCATCATCAGAAACAGATAGTGTCAGTGAAGGCTACATTAATTATATTTATCCACCAGGCTTAAACAAAGACATAAGGAATCCTGCTAAGGGTCTGGTGTCTTCTTTTGAAACAACATGTATTAATGGGGCTGTCAGGTAGGGGGGAGAGGATAAGGGAAAGAAACAGGACTCCCCCAACATCTGGAGCAAATCAAGGACAGAATGGAATAAAGTGGTGAAGACAATACAAATATTAATTCATATCATCTCAAGAGATCCTTTCCAGGATGCTCCCCTGGGAGGTGCCAGCAAAAGCCACCACTGGCGTTTATGAATAGCAGAGCACAGACACAGACATGTGTCCTGCACTGGAAAATGGGGTGGATGGATGGATGGATGGATGGATGGATGGATGGATGGATGGATGGATGGATGGATGGTGGGTGGGTGGATGGATGGATGGATGGATGGGTGGGTGGATGGATGGATGGATGGATGGATGGATGGATGGATGGATGGAGAGAGAGACAGACAGACAGATAACCAAGTTACACTCTGGAAATGATATGGGTTTTCATTCCATTTAGCAGGCAGGACATGGCGTGCAGCAAAGGATGTTCTTCCCTCTGTTTCTCCTACAGCACCAAAGTCTGTGGTGTGGATTTTCTGCTGTTTCAGCCCTTCCTTATTAAAAGCTTTTTACAGAAGACTTAATTTCAATGTACACTTCTTCTGCTCCTGGCCATGGCTTCCCAGGTGAGCAGGTGGACTCATAATGTCACGACTACCATCTGCTGACTGTCTGGGGTGTTCAAGGGGATCTTTCCATGTGGTCTGATTTGATTTCTGCCTGAAACCCTTCCTTTGGATGACAGCCAGGAAACACCTGTGATTTTTCATTTTGAAATACTGTTTGCAGCTTGCTACATGCTGGCTGGAGAGCCAAGAGACCCCTGGGGAAATGAGTGACATCAGCAGGAGCCATTTGTCATGGTGACTCAGGAAGTTACAGGAGAAGATGTTTGTATCATCATTACAATAGGAGAGCTCAATTTTTTTCCCCATCAAACCTTTCTGTCCCAAACCAAGCCCCCTCTCACCCTGATCTGAGCACTCTTTGAGGAGCAACCCCAGATGGTGGGCTCAGCCTCCTGCACCCCAACCCTGTGAGACTGAGGTCGACAATGTTGGCAACATGGCCAAGAGCTGAGAGAAGGAGAGGTGGCATTTTGTCAGGCTTGGAAGCAGAATGGTCTGTTAAGTGTGGAGAGGAGAATTAGTTAAATATTAGTAAATAAATACTGTTTTAACCATCAGCTAAGCCTAGGAAGGCTGGACTCTGCTTGGAGCATCCCTATTTGCTGGGCTGCCACATCTCTGCAGGGACCTGGCAGAAGATGAACCCTGTGGTCAGGGGCACACTGGAGATGCCCCAGCAGAGGAGTCTCCAGGGCCAGCTGGACTCTGCCCAGTGACAGGTGGGCAGGCAGAGGGACAGGGATGCACAGCAACGTATCTATCAATAAAACCCACAGCCCAGTGAGTTCTCCCTGGTAAGGCCATTGCTGCCCAGCTCTAGATGTGTCTGTGTGGGAGGAGAAGATTCTCTTCATGTTCAGTAGCAGCTCAGAGCTCAGAAAGGGACCTCTGCCACACTGCCTTGTAATATAATAATATATGTGTAATATCTGAAGATCAAGACCATCTCTCTATTAAATGAGATAACAAATAATTAGATAATTTTAATTTACTCTATGAATCTTTAGAAAGTAAACTGCTTACAGGCAGCTAATGCAATAAACTTACTTTATAAGCAGAGAGCAACATCTGTTACCACGAAGAGTCTGCAGCACTCATTGGGATTCTGAGCACACTCAGCCATAGTTAGAGTAAATGTATCATTAAGTTGCTATCCTTTCCTATTCAAAGCACACTTTTCAAGATTTATGTACTGCAGACCATGAGAGAGCAGGAGAATCAACTCGTGCTCGGCTCTTCTTGCATTCAGCCCCTGTCCCATGGTGAGATAACATTATTAAAAAGGCTAAGGCAGAGCATGGAAGTTGGGTCACTCCTGCACATGGCAAGGGAAACACAACCCCAATCCCACACTCTTCCCAAGGCACAGCCAGATGGGAACTGCTGAGAGAGTATTGGTAAGGTCACAAAATCAAGCCCTACAAAATCAATCCACGTCATCAAAGAGCCTTCCCCCCCCACACACAAATCATTGCAGGGAGCACTCCAGCCCTGCAGGCAAAAATTAATATGGATTAATATGACTTCTGGAAGTCCTTAATTACCTCAGCTGAGTTTGTGCAGAATTCACTGTTTCTGAAGGTTTGGAAGCTCAACAAACTGGACAAATAGAAGTGCCAGAAAGGGATGTTCTTTGCAAACAAAGCTACTCTGCCATGGCTGTGCCATCCCTATTCCAGACCCAAAGGGTGCTGGGAAAGAGCAACAAAGATATTTTCAGCTGGGCCAAGCCCTGTGTTTAAGAGGACGTATCAATGCAAGCACTTGACCTTTTCCAAAGCTACAGGGACACCACATTTGCAGGAGTGAGCAGTGATTTCTCAGTTGCCCTCCCTGCCTGGGTGGGGAGCAGCCTGATTTTTGGAGGATGGATGTCTTATTGCCACTGAGCTGAAGTGGCAGCACGACATAAAAATCAACCCAAACCAACCAAGCAGTGCTATTGTGCATCTCAGCAGCAATAGAAAACCACATTGTCCCTTCAGGCAGAGGAGCAGAGCACTAAAGAGATCTCCTGATGTCATTTATGTGAAAGTTGCGTTTTGATTATAAATTAATCCACCATGGCAGTCCCACATGCAAGCCCTGCCAGTGGTCATGGCACACACCAGGAAAACAAGCCCTGCTTGTTTCTCCATTCTGCAGTTGCTGACCTGCCCTGGTTAGGGGGGACTCAACAAGGTGGGATTAATGGGCAGGAGTCTGGGGATAAGCAGAGTTTATCTGCCTTAGTGTGATAGAGGGACAGCCCCGGGCAGGAGCACAAGACTGCACCATCCATGGGTGAAACTGCTGGAAGGTCCATGGCAGGTGAGCTGGGAAGAAAAGCTGCTGTATCTGTGCTTTCACTTGCCATCATGGGCTCTCATAATTCCCCTTTTCTTCTTTTTGGAGTGTGGGGCAAGTCCCAGTGAGGGTCACTGAGTGTATGGATGGTTTGTGTCAATTCCTTCAGCTTTTTGTGCCAACATCTTCCCTGCAGGAAGATTAAAGGCTTTGGGAAGAATGAACTTGAGCATCATGAAGCAAAGCTAAATAAATCAACACAGGAGCCACATCACAGACACCTACACAGCAAAGTCCCCTCCTAAGATGTATGTGGTGGAAAAATCCAGCAGAGAGTTGATTTATCCCTCAAGACAGGACTACCAGAGAGCAACCCTCTGTGCCAGGCTCTAGATAAGACACAATCCAAGTTCCTGGGCTGCTGGAAGGTGTCACTTGCTCTGTGTAAGGACACAGAGACAGTGAGATGATGAATGGCCAAGGAATGATGGTGGCAATGCTGGCACAAGGTCACTGTATGAATTGCTCTACCCCAGCACTGGAGCTCAATGCTCTTCAAACATCAGCACAGGGCCTGCAGTGGCCAAGGGAGCAGGAAATGATGCACTGAAACCTTGGAAGGTGTAGCCCTGATTGTGGACCAGAGCCCTTGGTTATATTTCAATGCTATACCAAGCTATGTGCTATAAAAAGACTCTTTCTTTACCTTCTGAGGATTATTCCATGCCAGACCAGAAGTCAGTAAAAATTCCTGGGGCTTTCAGCACCAAGGAACTGATCCCAGGATATTCCCTGCTCTTTGCCTGGTGGATGGGAAGAGCCTGTGGTGTCCTGTGTCCCTCTCCAGGCAGGTACCCAGAGAAGCAGGTGGAGGAACTGCACACAATTCACTTGGACTCTGACAATTCACTTTGACTGTGACCATGAGTTGTCAAAGTAAAATTCAGCCCATGTCTCAAGGTCAGCATTTGTCAATGTGCTTTATAGGAAACAGCCTATTTTTAATCTCATTTTGGTCCCAAAAGTCTTAGAATCATAGAATGGTTTGGGTTGCAAAGGACCTTGAAGATCATCTCCTTCCAACCCCCCTGCCACAGGCAGGGACACCTTCCACCAGACCAGGTTGCTCCAAGACCCATCCAGCCTGGCCATGGACAATTTTTAGGGATGGGGCATCCACAGCTTTTCTGAGCATAATATGACCCTTCTCCAAAAAAAAAAAAAAATCACAATCAAAATAAATTCACAGAAAACCTCTCTGGGGGATGGCAACACCTCTGTCAATGTGTGTGGGGCTTATGCACAGACAATGAGCTCTACCTTGCCTGAGTGACCCAGAAACAACCACAAAGAAACACACAGGAGGGTGTGAGTCTTGCTGGGAGAGTGTTAGGGAAGATGTTCCTGCACAGCCCTAAGCAGTGTCTGCACTGACTCTGGACCTGAACTTGTTCAGCCTTAAATAGTCCCCACATTAACTCTGTGATCATAATGCCCTGACTGTGACAATTGGGTTCAATATGGGGCTCCACTCTCCAGATTTGGCTCCTTTATATGTGGTTGGTTCAACTGGTGTAGAAACACACATAAAAGAACTACTTCAAACCAACTTTCAGCCTCCTGAGCCATTCAGAACAATGAACACAATTCCTGTATTACAGAACCCCCTGTTTGAGCTGCTCTGGGGGGGAAGGAGGGAGCAGCTTTTAATGCTCTGAAAATTTGATAACTGGATTAGGCACAAGAAAGCATTCCCTGAGGGGGAAAAAATCCACATCTTCCCTCCTGAGAAAGATTTCTAGCCCAATCTCATTTATCATGCATTCATTTGTTGAGTAAATATTCATAATATATAAGTGCTGGTGTCACTTTAATATTCTGATTAGCATGGAACATCGTTTCGTCTGTCTAGATAATGGGCAAAGTCATACTAATCGAAGTAATGTTGTGTGGCAAATGATACAGAGCTGATTTACTTAAGACTTGGATGTCTGCTCCAATTAACTTCCAAAGTAAATTGCACTGAAGTTCCTCTTTCTGTCTTTTATGAAATAGAACACATAAAAAGTATGAGTTGCAGAGCAAGCCTGCCAAAGTTCTCTCATATCACCTCTGGACACATCCTCTGACCTCCAGCCATCTCCAAAGCAGAGGGAAGCTGCAAAATTCCTGAGTGATCTCCTGCTCCTGCAATGATTTCATATCTATGTGCAAACAGGAGCTCAGGGAGCTGCCCAGCTCAGCTCAGGCTTTCTGGGCACTGCCCAGCTGTGGCAGCAGCAGCCCTTCAGCAGAGAAAGAAGCTGTACATGGAGTAAAAGATGGGAGAGATACAAAGTCCATATGGCTGAACGAAATCAGATCATTGTGTCTAAATTGCTGCTTTAACTGTTGCAGGATGTGTTTATAATCCTCCTTTACAAGGCACACAAAAAAGCCCCAGTGAAAGGCTGACCTTATTAACACCCACTCCAGCTTGTCATGTGCACCAACATTACGGAAATATCTTGTACCAACCACTCCAATATTTTGCACTTCACAAGTGCGTCTGAAAAGTAGTTTACATGACAATCAAGCATCCATTTCAGGCCAAGTGAATGGAATGGATAATAAAGTACAAGGAAACAGTAGCTGGGCACAGTAAAAACAGAATTATTTTGGCCACATTAGTTTCAAATGAGTTGAAATGAAACCAAATATTCAATGGTTGCAAAGACATTTCTTGAGAATAAGGCAGGGAAGTATGAAAGGCTGGAACCTCAGTTCATTTGAGTTTTAAACAGCAAAATTACCAATTCAGGTTGCCAGCACAGTGCTCATGTCTCAAGTCTATAGAAATGCACTGTAGGACCCCTTCCTCAGGCTCTGACTCAAAGCACTTGAGCCCAAGGTGTAACTCCATGCTCCAGCCTAAATCCACTCCCACTCAAACCACATGAGCTCCCCGACACATTGCAGTGGTTTTAAGGGGAATTTCCATCCAGGCTCCAGCACTTTGCTGAGTCAGCTCTCAGCAGCTCCCCTGGAGTTGCACAGTCTGTGGTGTCACAGCCCAGGAAAGGGTTTGGGCAGGATCTGCACAGTCTGAGTGCAAAGAGAGGACAAGGGGATGCTCAGGGGACCACCCCTGTGCCCACACCCCTGCCCTGGGCACTCTCCTGCTGCTGCCCAGCTGCTGCTCAGTGTTTAGTGCCACTTTAAATTCTCCTGGTGAACCAGAAGTACCTGAGAAGGAACAGGTAAATATTTAATCTACTGTCTGAGTTCTAACAGGTAGTTCTGGGGAGAGCTATTGAATTTTTATTTGGAAAGATGATTTGTGCTCAGAATGTTGGAATGTGATGCTCACTCAGGGGTGTTCAGAGCAGCAAAGTCTCCCCAGAAATGCTTGAATTACCAACATTTCAGCTGGGTTTTTAATGACTCTTGCCTAAAATGAGGGGACTTTTATCAGTATTCATGCAATGGACTGGCTGGGGAAGGTGCAACCAAACCAGTGCCTTTCAAAGCCAGGGATGAAGGTGATTGGCACCCTTCAGTCACCAATAGCAATACCCAACAGAGCCTGATCAATAGTGGGTGGCCAGAGCCTGATCAATAGTGGGTGGCAGCCCTGGGGTGGCTGTGGTGCCACAGGTGTGCCCCCAGCCACAGCACTGGGTACCACCCAGGGACCAGCCCCAGCACCCGGAGAGGACAGAGGGGAAGAGATTCCAGCCTCAGCTTCCTCGGGTTTAATTAGCTCAATTCCTCAGGTTCCTTTAATTAAGTAATTTGATTTTAATTTCCTGCTCAAGGTGGGGAAAGGATCAGGAGGAACAGCTGTTGCCCCTGCAGTCTGGAGAGCAAAGAGAGCCGTGAAAACTCCTCGGTCCATCTGATTGCTTTTTTATTAAGTGGCACAGATGTTGGGAAGGTGGTGACAACTGAGGTATGGCACAACATTAACTTCTGCTTTGGGGTGTTTTTTTTTCCCATTCTGTTGTGAATTAGCTAGTAAAAAACACCATGGAAAATAAGGTAGTAAAGCTGCTTTCTCTTCCAGCCTTTGGATACACAACAAACCTCTGGGTTTGTGGGGTTTTCTAACCTATGAGAGAGCAGTGCAACTGGGGACTTTTTGCAATAACACACTGGTTTTTCTAGAGGGTGTTCAGGCAAAGCTCTGTTTATGTGCTTTATTGGTAAAGGGCTTGTGTTTTTTGTTTGTGGAAGTTCAAGTCATAACAGCTGCAAGAGGTGCAGGGCTGATTTAATACAGGCTGACATAAATGTAGGGTTTGGCCACAATATTCAAAAACTCGTCAAATGCTGCAGTGATTTGTCCTCAGTGCAGTCTGGGAGGGGCTGCAAGTGCAAAAATTGCCTTGGGTTGCAAGGCAGAAGGGACAGGCTTGATTCTGCAGGAGATGGGGCAGGGAGGGAGGAAAGAGAAGGGGAACTCTTCAGATTTCTTTGGGTTTAACCATTTTGTCAGATTTGTCAAAAACAATAATAGATTCAAACCACATAAAATTCTGTAGCAACAGATACAGAGGTTACACGAGGAATGGCCTCTCCTGCATGTGACAATGTATTAATCCATTCCTAGAGTTCTCTGGCTGTGGTCAGGAGAGTCTGAGATGATCCAAAGGAGGTGGATGTGAATGTCCTTTGATTGCAAGTGCAGTCACTGTGGAAGGAAGGAGGGGAGCTGAGAGCCTGCAGGGAGCACTGAGGGCTGAGCCTGGGGCCATTGGCCATTGCTTTGGGCTGGGGAAAACCAAATTTGGTAGAGACCCTCATCATGGAATCGTTTAGGCTGGAAAAGACCCTTAAGATCATCAAGTCCATCCATTAAGATCTCTTGACTGAACCATTTACACTGAGAAATAATCTGACTATTCTGCTGCACTTTTGCAGCTGGAGGACACGTCAGTCCTACCCTTGTCTGTGGAAAGATCTTTTCATCTCCTTGGCTTTAACCAGGCTGGGAGCAGAGTGAGCTGTGCCTCCCCCCAGCTCCAGGGGATCAGGGCTGCTCAGCCCAGAGGCTGCAGGGGATTTGTTGGTGTGAGAGAGGAGAGAGCAGCTGGAGGAGCAGTCTGCAGGCATTAATGGAAGTAGAAAAGCCATAACCTTGCCCTAGGAAAGTCTGCAAGCATCATATTTTTTTAGGGAAGAAATCATTCAGCTGGAAGAAAATGACACTCTTTTCTTCAATAAAAAATGTATTTCAAATTACTAAAATATGTGAACCATTCTCTTATATTCTACTGGCTCCAAACCATAAAAATTTACAGCTGAAACCAACATTGTGCTGAGCTAAAACCAGTAAAGGAGAGCAGACCATGACTTGTTATGTAAATAAGCCTGTAAAAGTCTGGAGATTTTAGGTGAAAATCAGATCTGCAGCAACAATTCTGCCTGAGCTCTGTGGCTTGTTTAATTTGGATGTACATGATCACAGTGTTATTGTACAGAGAAGGCAGTTTACAAACCTTTAAGTGATCAATCAGTTAAACAAATAAAGCATCTCTGGTGGGGCTGTACTGACTTTTTAGGAAGTGCCTCATCCTTCTGTCATTACCATAATCAGCTTGAATAATGTTTGCAGGGCAATTACCCCCCCAGGGTCAATGCCTGCCAGCAGCAACCTCTCCTCCATGGAGCAGGAGCACAATAAATCGTGACAGCCCCAGCAGACACGAGTGCCAGGAGCCTTTCCCTGGTGTCAGTGCCACACTCCTCAACGTGGCACATCCGGGGACAAGAGATTGTCGAAGATCACTCAATGCAACAACAATTTACTGTCCCAGTGGGAGTTTTCTTGTTTCAAGAAATTCAGTAAGTGTTAGAAATCCATAAATTACATCAGCTGGAAGAGGAAAGGGGACACGTGTACCGAAGTGGTTTGTAACAAATAAAAGTTGTGTGGGCTCAGAAACTGCTTTTCCAACCTGCATTTCCCTTCCCTGTGTCGTTACCTCTTGGCATTAATTCCCATGGGGTTAAGCTGGCACCAACAGTCAGCTTTTAAAGCTTTTTGCAGCAGAAGAAATGCCAGTAAAATGTTTTAGGGAAAGTAGTACTTGGCCACTAAACTTAATTAAAAGCAGTGTGATATAAGCCCAGCACCCTGGGGGTTATCTGGGGGTTGTCTGGGTTAATTGCAATAGTTACTGTGTTACTTCCCAAAATCTGATTTTTCATCCCTTGGATGCAACAAATCCTGCAAAGTCAGGGGGCAAAACCCTACAGATAACAACATTTCCCTAATTCTAATACAGGAAAGTGATCTACAGACACTCAACACCTTTGCAGAGCTGGAAAACAACCACACCTTAGGTTGGTGGAACTGCTGGGGCAGATTTCATGCCACACCTCCAGAGGCAGCAGGACAAGCAGAATCCACCTGGTGCTCCTAAAGAGCTTCCAGAGCTGTCCCTGCTCCAGCAGAGGTGTCAGAGCAAGGGGGTCACTGGAGGATGTAACGCTGCAGAATCTTCTGTTCAATTAAAACAGACATTCTCTCATAAGTACAGTGATGGGGGGGTTGTTTTCTTATACACAATTCATGTAGAAGCAAATCTGTCCATGGAAGTAAAAAAATAAAACAAAAGAAGTCAACAAAAACCCCCACACACTCCCAAATCCCCAAACTTCCTAATTTTTACAGGCATAGGTTGCTCTTAAATCCAGACTAGGGATTTGGATTCTCAGTTGGGTGCTTTGGAATAATTTCCTCATTTCTTTTCACCACCAGCCCTTGCAGGGTGAAGCCAACACCTTTTCCAGGCTGGGAAGGGGATCTGGGGCCTCCTGTATATGAAAGGACAGTGAGAGTCCCTCAGCCTTCAGTGCTGCCCTGGTAAGCAACAAGGTCAGATATCCTGCAAAATGGGATTTTTCTGAATAAGCTAAAAAAACAAAACCAAAAACCCCCAAACAAGCCCCTACAAGTGCAGGGGTAATTCTTGTATTCTTGATTTGAAAAGAGATTTTTGCTTTATTTTTGAAATTCTTTTACTCTGCCATTTTGAAGTAACAACCGTGCAAGTCCCATGTTTGGGGTTGTAACACACAGTAAATTACTGTATTTAACATGCAGAATTTAACATGATTTATGGGCTCAGGAGTTTGAAAAGCAAACCCCACCTCTGTCTTCTCTTCTTGGAAGCATTTCAGCTATTCCCACTTTCAATTATATTCAACTCCCCCATTGTGATCAGCATATTTAAAATCCAATCAGCCTCCTCATTTCAGACATTCCGAGTGTGTGTCACACTCACAATCAACAACAGTCCCCAATTTAACATCTGTTCCTAATAGTAAAGGGGTTTAATTTGAGAAATGAAAAAATATATAACGTAATTACTAGGCATTCAATCAGAGTGAATAATGTGTTTGCTCCCAGAGTTCTGTCCTGTCAGCAGAAACCCTGGAGAGGCAGAGAGGCAGAAAAGTGGAATTGCTGAAAACTGGGGGGAAAAACCCAACAAAGCCCTGGATGGGAGAGAGATGCTGCTGTCCCTTCCCTCTGGAGCACAGGGGGCACTGCTGGGGGGACCAGGGATGCTCTGCTCGGTTTTTTAGGCTGGATATCAGGAAGAAATTCTTTGCAGAGAGAGTGCTCAGGCATGGGAATGGGCTGCCCAGAGAGGGGGTGGATTCCCCATCCCTGGAGGTTTTTAAACTGAGACTGGACATGGCACTGAGTGCCATGGGCTGGTAATCAAAGTGGGGTTGGATCAAGGGTTGGACTTGATGGTCTCAGAGGTCTCTTCCAACCCAGCTGATTCTGTGACTCTATGATTCTGTTGCATCTCATCACCCCATCCCTCTGCCCTCTTGTCTTCTGCCAACAGGTTGGATTTGCTGCCACAGAGGGTGATGTCGTGTGTCCACCCCTACAACCAAATTTTAAAAACCACCAGTAAATATCCATCATCTAAACTTGAAAAAAACATTTGTTGAGTCTGGATGGTCTCCTCTTACTCTGGTTGGATATTAGGAAATATTTCTTTAGCTGAAGGAGTGGGGGAGAATTGGAACAGTCTGCCCAGGGTTCAGAGATGAGCAGGGGTGACACTTCGTGGCAGGTTCAGTGGGCAGGGGGGTATTTGGGCAAAGGTTGGAGGTCTTTTCCAGCTTAAGGATTCTATGACTCAGAACATCATTCTTTCAGGTATCTAATCTAACCCTGTCAGGTTTTGGTGCTTAGGGAATAAACAGGGGGAGGAGCAGAGGTCCCTGGGCAGAGGTTTGTGTTGTTTATCTGGGACGTGCAACTCCTCTCCCCCTCATCCTGTTAAATCCCAGCAGGGCCTGGATCCTCCTGGGAGCATCAGCCACCAGGGCAGAGATCCTGACACTCTCCCAGGGCTGCACCTGGATTTTAGTGCATTTTCAGCCACAGGGGGACAAATGGAAACAAAATGGTAATTTCTCTGAAATATGATGTGATGTAGAAAATCCATATTCACTCCTTTTTGCCTCAGAAGTGAGAGAAGTCCTTCACTTCTCATCTTTTGGGGCGATGCTCCATTTGGTTCATAATTTAGATGTATGAGTTGGTATCTGGGATCTGCTCAGTCAGATGCACAACACAATTTTAATTATTTCAAAATGATTTAAATGGAATAATAAATCTAGTGTTTGATGTAACATGGCTGCCTGACCCAAAGAAACATGTGGGTAATTATCATGTTTCCCAAGTGGATTGTTTTGTTCCCCAAATCAGTCACTAATTAGTGGCTACACTCACAATGATCACTCGAAGTAATTGTGATGTTTTGCTGCATTGTTTTGGACAAGAACAAAATAATCCTCCTAATGAAAACAAATTTATAGATTTTACTCTGAGGCCAAAATGCAAATGCAGTTGGTCTGATGGTTATGAGCATAATAAACAGAAGTGACTTAAAAAAAATACAAAGGTTAGGAACTTGCAATACTTATTTTCTAAACAGAAGAAACGGGTATGAGCTCTGGGTGCAGAGAGTTTGGGCAGGTCCTCCCCATGGGAAACCAAAGGAACTGGCACAGCTCCAGCCATTCCCTGGGTGCTGTCCCTGCCCTGGCACAGCTCCAGCCATTCCCTGGGTGCTGTCACA
>JAWWLZ010000029.1:7892618-7908386 GCA_035041345.1 Poliocrania exsul | reverse complement strand
AAGGGAAAGGGAAAGGGAAAGGGAAAGGGAAAGGGAAAGGGAAAGGGAAAGGGAAAGGGAAAGGGAAAGGGAAAGGGCACAGTGTTCATGAGAGAAAATAAAGTTGTTGACCAATTAGTACTGTTGAGGCAGTGAGACAATTACAGAAATAAAATCTGGTCCACTAAATAACTAAAACCTAATACCTCCTGGTACTGCTGTCCAAAAACCCCAAACATTAGAGGTAAAAATGAATGGAGGTTTTTGTTGTTGCTGACTCTCTGCCCTGCCCTGCCCTTCCCTTCCCTCCTCTGCAGAGGGGCAGCAAAACTGCTCCTTGTCAAAGGCAAAGGAAGCAGCAACCCTTACCTGAACCAACCTTTCTTGTGTTTAACTGCTCTTAATGTAAGGAAATGACATTAAATTAAAACCAAGCCTCTAACACAGCAGGACAATTACACAAACCTGGTGCTGAGCTTATGTAAGCAAAGCTATTACCAAATTTTGCAGTTTTCCTTCTCAGGAACTTCATGTAGGAACTTCCCACCCAGCCACAGTCCCACAGCTGGGCCAAGCAGGGCACAGGATGCCCAGAGCACCAGGATTGCCACTGACCTGCCCAAGAAACTTGGGAGCAAAGACATTTCTGAAGCCAAATATATGCAGCAGAAATTTCCTCCCAAGGATGATGGTCAGTGGAGGAACGAGGGGTTACAGGAGTCCAGAATGTCCCTTCTGCACTCAAAGAAATATCTCAACATGCAACATCCCAAAAAAAATCTGTACAGCTTTGAGAAATTATTTAAAGATAATCAATGCTTTTTAAAAAGTGACTTTGATGGTAATTCACACACAATAGGTAAGGTGAGGTTTGTCAAACAAACTGTGCCCTCAAAAGAAGCTGCTGAAGAGCTTCCAGAGGTTCCCACCCATTCTGGGCTCAGGATGCCTCAGGAATGTCTCTCTGAGCTGCTCCTTCCAGGCAGCTGTACCAGAGCCTCGTCCCCCTGGGAGAGGGGGGAATTTACACAGTGTTTACATAACAGGAGTTGGGATCGTTTATACCAAACAAAGGAGACAAATATTGAAACAAATAAACAGTCTGTGGCTCTAGGAAGACACAGTGACTGCACAATGAATTCTCTCCCAGGCACTGCCAGTTCCTGCAGGGTTTAATCAATGTTTTCAGAGTGGGACATTTTTAAAAAGCACTGGGGCAAGGCTGGGGTGTCTTTCATGGGGGGGCTGCCTTGGCATTGTGGGCAGCCACGAGTTAGATAGGCTCCTACTCTACTCCTGGCACTGTCCACACCCCACAGTGTCCACCAGGAGGGAAAGGCTTCCCAATTCTAGGAGGGCTCAGAGGGCAAAGGCTGAGACACCCCCAGCATCACAGCTGGAGCATCTCCTCTGCTGTCTCCCACTTCCTCATCCTCCTGGAACACTCAGATTAATGACTTTGCAAAGTCTGCCCAAGTGCTCTCCTCCAGATTTTCCACTTGAAGACTGTTTCCTCAGCCACTTCCACACAACCCACTCACTGAGACACAGAGCCCCTTTCTGATCTGAAATTCTTCATATTAATAATGCCATACATTACATTTGACAGCCTCCACCTGATTCTCTGACTCCTCAGTGGCAAAAACTTCTGGCTTTCCCTTTTCTATGAACTGCTCTGACTGGCAGTGAAATCCCCAGCAGAAACCAAAGCTCCCAGGGGAGTTTTTCAAAGGTTAGATCCTCTCATGCTGGTGCAACGTTTTTGTCATCATTCAGGCAGACAGATTAATCACTTAGGCCTGTATCCTAATCACAGGAGGGGGGGAAAGTCAGACAGGTGCTTAAAAAAGGTTTAAGCATTTAAATACACTTCAGAAATTTAGTCCCTGGTAATCAAGCACTGCAACAGGGAGAACAGCAAAGGGGGAGAAGGAGACAAAGGAACAGATGCTCATTACAAGCTCAAAGAGAATGAAGCAATGTGGCATCAGGAGTGGAAAACCTTGCTGGTGAGGTGTGAGAAACTGGGGGGGCTTCTTAGCAAGAAGTAGAAAATAGGATAAAAAGTACTAACCCTTCAAGTGCAGGCAGAAAGTTGATAACTCACAGCTTTTGAGGACAATGAGGCTACAAGCCCAAGTGACTCACAGATGAGTGACTCTGCCAAAGAGCTCCACAGCTTCTCCAAAACCACAACAGTGTGTGTATTCCTGCAGTGCAAACACCCAGGTGAAAACACCTGGACCAAGAGAAAACAACATACCAAGAGTTTTCTCCATGTCTTTGCTCTAAGCTTGGGGCTGGATGACTGAAATCTGTCATGAATAATGAAACCCCATGGATTCAAACCTGCAGTGACATCCCTCAGGTGGACAGGGGGGGAACAGGTCTCTCAGGACAGACTCTCAAACATCTCTCTCCACCAACAGGTTACAGTGCCCAAAGGTGTTTGTCCTCCTCACCTCCTGCTGTCCCCCTTCCCTTCACTCCCTGCTCCACAAGGCCAGTTGGAGGAGTCCATCCCCTTCCCTCAGTTCCCTTCCAACCCAGCAAAGCTCCACTTGGCTGAGCTGTGCAGAGCAGCCCCATAACAAGTTTTTCTCTCAGCTCAGAAACTGTGCAGATGTGTTTGGACAGGTGAAGTGCTTTGCCTTTTGCTGAGTCAGGAGGAGCTCAAAGCAGCTCCCAGATTGTTTACACCCCCATGACAGTCTCATGCTCATCAGGAAGTCAGTGTGAGGTCTGGTTATTATGGTCAGGTGCCTCGACCCTTCAGGCAGCTCAGACCTTGGTCCCTGCACCACCCTGATGCTCCTTGAATCCAGGTGAGTGAGCAGAGCTGTCCCCCCAGGGCTTGCAGCCTGCACTGGTTCATGGCTGGGCACAATTCCCAAATACCAGGGCTTTATCCAGCTTTATCCACCCCATTCTGGGTCTTGTTGCAAGACTTTGTTCAAATGACCTTTGGCTGAAAAAATATATTCCAGCTCAATCACACAAATGCTCAAGGCCTGTAACAAGTTAAATCATAGGGTATTAAAGTTGGCAAAGAGCTCCAAGATCAAGTCCAACCTTCAGCCAAACACTCCCATGCCCACTGAACCATATGGCAAAGTGTCACTTCTTTTTTCAACACTTGAATAAAATAAATAAAAGTAATAAATAAATTTAAAAATACATAAAGTCATTCTCCAGTGCCCCAGCTCAGAGTGGCATTGCTGAGGAGGGATGGCTTTTGCCCTGAACTCACATCCATCTGCTGACAGACAGAAGGGGAGTTCTTTGTAAACTTCAAAAACTCACCACAGAAGTGTTGGGACTTTGCTTGAATTCCAGTCCTTTAATTCCATTACAAAGCAAAGCTGCCGTGGTTTGTCTTCCTTCCCCACATCACAGCAGTAGCCAGTGATTTAGAGCAGATCCTTCAGTACTTGTCAGATTAGTGTAAATCCCTTCCTAACAGGCAGGACAGAACAAGCTTAAAATTAATAAAAATAAATCAGAGATTGCCCCAAGTTGAAATGTTCTTATTAACTTGGTATCTCCCTCTTGCACTGCTGCAAGACTGTCCAAAAATGGGCACAAAGGAGCAGCTCACCTGTCTCTGCTCTCTGCACATCGTGGGGAAGTGGGAGGTTTAGGGGAATTCATAAACCTTTCCAATTTATAGCTTATTTCTTAGAAAGAGGAATTTATCACATTCAATTGAAAGTGAAATCTTAGTACCTTTTCATCCCAAGTAATGAGAAAATGCATTTGCTCTTTATTCTGCAAATCTCCTTTCAGCAGGCAGCCCCTTTTAGGAGCTGCTGGGCATTTGTCACGGGGAAGGCATTTCTTTCTCAGGTGCCCAAGTCTGTGCTCTCCCAGAAAAAAGGCTCTCCTTTTGTCCCAGGAATATTTTGTGCTGGGGACAAGGGGAACTGCATTTCCTCTGCTCCAGAGGAAGGGAAGGGATTAGGCTTCTATATTAACTCTTTGCCTTCCCAAAGCACACTTTGTGCCTGTACAGACTCACTCTGAGGTGCAGAATTTGGGGAGCAGGATCTGCCCAAAACTGTGCTGAAAACTTACCCTGTGAACTCCCATAGCCAGAGATTTAACTGTAAAAAACCCCAGCCAAGTATTCAGACTAACCAATAATTTACTTGCCTAAATGTTCAAGGGAAAGTGTTGAATTTATTCTTGACATCCCCCCCATGGATAATGGCTCACATTAACATGGCATGAATATTCAATGTCCAAGCCTTAAGATTTGGGCTGTCAGTTAGCTACATAAATCATGCAATATTATTGCTTCTCCTTCATGACGTGTAACTAAGCAACAAATCATGGATTCAAACATTAAATTTCTCCCATTCTGCCCTTTTCACAGGGCTAAGTGATACAGAGATCTCAGCTCAGCAGGAGGTGGGGCGTGCTGTCCTGAAGGCAGAGAATCAGAGAAAATTGTCAGCTCACAACCCTGTTCTGGATTAGAATTTACATAATGAACATTATTGTCCTGGTAAGGCTCAATTTGCCAGTTATTCCCCAAAATTAACTCAAAATATCAGGAACAGGGTCAAGCTTGGACTTGGCCTTGAGTTTTGATGAAGAAAGACCTGCCTGTCCATGGGCACCACCCACTGCCAGTTAGCAGAGCACCTAAAGAATTGGTAATAATTGCTGTAGTTAATTGTAATCAGAAAGGGGATGGGGTAACACAGGTGGAAAAGCAGTGGGAAAGGAGGAGCTCCCTTCCAAAGTGCTGCAAGAGACATTTGTCATTTAAAACAAAAATTGAAGAATTCTAAAGGAAAAAATGGCAGAATAACCTTGGAGGAAGAGGCATTAAGGCACTAAAGGGAGTAACCTTTTAAACCTGCCCCCAACAGGGATCCCTCAAGTCCTGAATCATCAGAGCAGAGGGAAGGGAGAGAGCATTGAAATCCATGAATATTAGCCCAGAAATTTCCCAGAGATGAGGGGGAGTGCAGAAGTTTCTTGCTCAAGTCTTCCTTTTTTTTAACTTCTAAATAGCACAAATTGCAAGAGGAAAGAAGAAAAGAGGGATAATAGGAGGGGAAATAAATCTCTTCCTTTAAATACATTTAGTGCTGTAGCAATAGGGGTAGGATTACTCTCAATTTGATCTGAATGGATAACACAGGCCAGGATATTACCTGTAGTTTTCTTAAAATCTCCTCTGAAACAGCTCTGGCATTTCTTGCTGCAGCAGCTTCGCCCCCAGCGGTGCCATCGCCCACAGCCCTCTGCTCTTCAGGTGAACCCTCAGCAAAAGGGGCCTCCTGGCACAGCACAGAAAACACTGGTGTGATTCCAGGCAGAAATGGAGCTGGTGGATAGGGTGGCAGAGCCCTGAGCTGGTTCAGCTGGGGGAAATTATCTGAACCACTCGTGAAAAGCCGTGTGGAGGCCCCAGAAACCCTCCTGAGCTGAGGCTGTTGGTGACCAGGCAGAAGAGAGAGAAAGGATTGCAGGAAGATCTACCTAAACCATCAGCTCTTTGCATTGCCCTGCTCTGTGCAGCCCCTGGGAGGCTGAGGAACCACCAGCACTTTGCAGTGCCAGGTTTATGTGAGTCCTGCAGAGCAGCACACCTGGAGCTGGGGAGTCCAGGCTGGAGCTCCTGCTTGGTGTCCTGATCAAAATCCACACCACCCCCCACCACAGGAGTGCAGGAATGGGTGACCCCTGAAATTCCGGAGCTGTTTGATCTGAATGTGCCCCACACTCACCTCAGTGACTGCCCCAGGGCAGGGTTACCCCTCCCAAATCTCACCTTCCTGCACCTTCCCATCTTCTTCCAAAGTCATTGCCCAAAGACTGAGACTGTTTATGAGATCTGGTAACACAGGGCCAAACATGGGAGAGAGAAATAGATGAAGATTAGTTCTATTTTTATGGCAAACTTCCTACTGGTACTTAATTAACAATATTAGAACAGCTAATCACTGGGTGGCTCCAACCTCCTCTCATTTTCTCAGAGACAGGAGGGCACACGATGGGTGAGTGGCTGTGCCACTCTGCAATAATCCCTCACCTCACCAAGGGCTGTGGTGCCATTAACTGGGTTAATTGGGTTCAGAATTGTTGCCAATCCAGACATCTGTGCTCAGCTGCTGCCACTTAAGAAGCAAAAAGAGCAAACCACAAGTTCCCTGAAATGCTGCTGATGGGAAAGTTGCCCCCAGAGAGCTTTGACAACCCCAAGGAGTCCTGCAGAGACAGAGGGTGTGCAGGGGACAACCCTCCTTCCTGCCAAGATGTTCCTGCTCCCAGAAGTTCTCTCCTGAAACACAATCTCCAGAACATGAACCCCTAATTTCCTGCAACAGATGTGGGAAAATTTCTAGTTAAATAAGACTAAAAATGCAAATAGGGTTTGGCAAAGGGAGAATCTCAAGGGGATTCTTTTTGGCCAGCAAAACATTTATTTTCAAGTAATCTTGAGTTATCTCAATTCCTCTGCAGTGCCTTTCTCAAAAACAAAAGAAATACTGGGAGGAGGAAAGCTTGGAGGACATGGAGTTTTATCCCCCAGTTCCCAGCTGAGGAATCCTTAACACAGTGGGTGACACAGGAGTGACAGGGAAATGGTAAAGTTTAGGGCATTGAATGTACTGAATTGGACAACATTTTGTGACAACTCACAACTAAAGAGAGTTTTATGAATGAAATGGAGAGGTTTGGGCTTTTCCTCCCCTGTAGCCAACACTGAACGTGCCACTGTTCCCTGAGATTGATGTTACAGTTTAGGTGAGTTTGGTTTGGGGTGTTTAACACACTCTGCAGAGTGGCACTGAGTTATTCATGGCATGAGTGACTTCAGGAGTGTGAGCAGGTGGGTTGTCGTGCTCAGCAGAAGCTGGAGCAGAGCAACATTTGCAAACTGTGGAGATTCCAGAGGATGGAGCAGCCACAGCAGCTTATTGGGAGTATAAAAGGCTCAGGAAACCTGCAAAAGGAATCGAAATTGTGTAATGTAGGGAAGCAAAATTCCTGAGTACCATCACAGTCCTGTAAGACTCTGGGGTGACGTGAGATTATTATGAAGTATTTAGTGAAGAGAATTCTAATTGAACATATGAATATAGGAAAAATGTGTTTTTCTGAGAGGAGGTTCTAAGAGTGGCCAAACCCTGCCAGTCCTGGTGGCACCGCCATTCCCTCTGCTGAATTCCCATGGTGGCACTGCCATTTCCTCTGCACAATTCCCATGATGGCACTGACATTCCCTCTGCTGAATTCCCATGGTGGCACTGCCATTCCCTCTGCACAATTCCCATGGTGGCACTGCCATTCCCTCTGCACAATTCCCTTGGTGGCACCGCCATTCCCTCTGCACAATTCCCATGGTGGCACTGCCATTCCCTCTGCTGAATTCCCATGGTGGCACTACCATTCCCTCTGCACAATTCCCATGGTGGCACTGCCATTCCCTCTGCTGAATTCCCATGGTGGCACTGCCATTCCCTCTGCACAATTCCCATGGTGGCACTGCCATTCCCTCTGCTGAGCTGGGATTCAGCCTCTCTTTTTCTTCCATCACAGACCATGTTTTCCAGTCACTGAAGCAGCACCATTTGAATCTGCACATTGTTTCTGGAGATCTTTGTTTTCTGTCATCTCCCATACTTAAATTCCCCCAGCACCAAAACAGTCCCACTTTAATCAGACCCTGCTTTGATTTCAGACCTCCAAGGTCATCAGCTCCAACCTGTGACTGAACACCACCAATCCCACTGCACCATATCACAAAGTGCCACCTCTACTCACTTTTTGAACCCTCAGGGGTGGTGCCCACTTCCCTGGGCAGCCTGTTCCAGTGTTTGATCACTCTTCCAGTGAGGAAATATTTTCTAGGATCCATCCTGAACATCCCCTGGTGCCACCTGGGGCCATTCCCAAACCATTGGGAGTCTCCTCTCAGCACAGGGGTCAAGGGGGCACACACTGGACACGAGGCACCACCAAAGGTGCCAGAGCAGGGCACACAGGAGGGGAGGGCAGCACAGGGACCAACAGAGAAGGGCATGAAGCATGAAACCTGCATTATTAGCAAAGTCTGGGAATCTGCCTCCATTCCACCCTTTGAATATCTTCCAAAGTTGCATCCCTGATGAAATTCCTGTGCTGGAATCGAGGAGGGTCTGCAAGGAAAAGGAAAACAACATTTTAGCCCAGAGCCCACAGCATTGTGCTTATTAGGCACTTTTCTGATCTGGGGGCTTATGTGCCATCTCAGAGGGTGTTCAACAATTTTTCTCCAACAGCAAGGGGAAAGTTTTTTCATTTCCTTTTGTGGAGAAATAAATACAAGCTGGGCAAGAGGAAGGGCTCTGCTCATGTAAAATGTAGGAAGATATAATGGAAGTTTCACAATACCCTTTCAAAGTACCTTAATACACATCAGGCAGACCATTGCAGCTCCTGAATTTATTCCACATTTCCCTGCTTTCTGTTCAAAACTTGTGAAATATGGTGGGTTTATTATTAGGGTGCTGTCATTTATAGGTTTGGCTTCAGTCATTCGTTCAGCAAAAAACCTCTTTGTCCAGGCAAAGAGAATAATTTCACCTCTGTCCAGCTGGGGAATATCTCTTGATGCTCTTTGGCCACAGCAGAAACTCGGGGCACAGCATGCCACTCATCTTTGATTTTCATCTTATTCCTCCCAGCCCATACAGTTAGAGAAATTATTCTAAAATAACCAACCTAAAGAGCTCATTCACTGGCAGAAAGTGGAAGAAAATCTCCTGCTTGCACAGGACATATTATTCCAGAGGGGAAATGGCAAAGGAGACATTTACTATTCAATTATAGACCCTCTCTTGTGCCAACAAAGGCACTGCAAAATTTGGGCTTGGATTTCCATGTGAAAGAAGTGCCTGAGTGCTTGGGGGGCTGCAGATAAAACAGAACACTCACCACACCCTGTCCCCGGATTTACAGGGTGTTGGAACAAAATCTCACACGCTCTGGTTTGTGGTGAGGATGAACTTCCATTCTCTTGCTCTAAACACACAGGTCAGGCAGCAGGAGCATCCCAGGAGCAAGAGGCAGGCTTTGATTTGCTTCTGCAGAGGGTTTGTCTTTCCACACAGTTGAATACACACATGACTTTAAAAGAGACCATTTGGTTTAAGCTGAAAAGAAAAAATAATATTTGGGTTAATAATTTTGGGCTCTTTCTCACTGCAAACTCTCTACTCAGAGGGAAAAAAGTGCAGTCAAAAGGAAGTGGATTAGTTGGAAAGGGCAGATTTTGACCTGATAAAATTGGTGTGGCTATTTAGGGAGTAAGATTTCATTAGAGTTGCTATAGCAATTGGAACAGTTGGACAAAACCTAATGAAGGATTATGACAGAAATAAAGAAAGATATAAACCCTCCAAAGCCACAGGAACAGAAGCTCCTCAGGTTTCGGAGCAAAATCCCTCTGGAAGTCCCCTGATCTCCCTGGGAGATACCACCATCCTTTCAAACCTGTCTCCAGGGTGTTCAGTGAGCAGTGACAGCAGCTCCAAACCCAGTGCCCTCTCCACTGGAGTCACTCCCAGATTCTCCTCTCTGAGAGGAACACCCAGTTCTGAAGTGCTTTGTTACAGAAGTGCTTGGCACTCGCCTGGCAGGGGTGGGACTGGGTGACCCTCAAGGTCCCTTCCAACCCAACCTTTACAGAACTCTCTGTTTTCTCATCCCAGACCTGGAGAAATGCTGGTTTAAATTCAGAACCACAAGTTTTAATCTCCCTCCAGGAAGTTTTTCTTACTGTGACCTGGAATAACCCTGGCTATTTCCCTTGGTCATATCAGATGCCTAATCCCTCTAGCAGGTTCCAGTCCTCAGTCTGAAGGCTGTGCCACAGCATTCCCACTTAGCATTTAGACCAAGGACTCAGCTCTGATAGAGGGATTAGACATTTAATATTGCCATGGTCCATATTCCAGTATGTTTGAGTCCAGAAAGTGATTTCTTTGCACACTCTGGGGTTGCTGCCTCTCAGTTTCAGTGTGAGTTGCTCAGGGCTTACACAAAGAGATGGGAAAGGGGCATTTCCCAGCCCAGGGGAGCACATGATGTGCTCCTGAGCAGAAGGTGAGGACAAAAGACACAATTTCCTTTGTGCATTATTCCCTCAGCTCCAGCTCTTGCTCCTGATACCCTTTCCAAGCTCATGCAGGGGTTGGGGGGAGCTCCTCTTAATCTATTTTTCTTGCAGTTGGTCTTTCAGTGAAGGCCACTTTGGAAGTGACCATTGGTAATTTATGAGTTCCAGCACAAATCTCCTTTGCTCAAAAGGAAGGTGATAACCTTAAAAGAGGTCCCCAATCTAATAATTCCTACAGAAAAAGACTTAACACCTGCAAGGGCATGAGCAAGTCCTAAATATGAAAATATAAAATTAAGATGGAGTGCACAAGAAGAGGGTTGTGTGCTAATGATCTGCAACAATTTGTACAGACATTCCAGGCTGGTTCTCAGTTATATTTGTTCTTCCTGAACAAATGAAAATTCCTGCACAAGATTTACCCAGAAAAGAGAAAGGAACCTCTTGGTCTGGATTGGCTACAATAATGCATTGAATTGTTATTATTCTATATATAATAAAGTCCTGCATTGTAACCTGTGTCACTTTTCACTTCTTAAATGACTTCATTTTGAATTTCAAGCCTTCACAGGATATTGGCAAACAGAGTCTCATCCCAGCCCAGTGTTACCCTGAGAGCACAAACACATCTCTCTGACAGCATGAGGCAATTTGGAGAAACAAAAGAGAAAACCAAGAAAACCAGTGGTGAGGAGAAAGATCTTGGTTTCACTCCTTCAAAGGAATGGGGAAAGGAGCCTTCCCAGTGCTGGAGGGAACTAAACTCAGCAGGTGAAGGTTTCAGGTTGTTCCAGGCACGTCAGTGAGAGAAGAATGAAATAAATACACGTGCACTGACTTCTCTGTGGGAGAGGAAAAAGCCACAGAGCTTGTCCCAGGTCTGCCCTAAGCTCTTGGTGGGGAAAAGTGAGGCCCCAACCTGCCTGGAGAGGGGCTGAGTGGGTTGGTAATGATGAAAACTCTGAATCCTCCTGCAGGGGATCATTCAAACTTCAGAGCAGGCCAGTACAAAACTTGTGCATGCTTTAGGGCTCAAATCTGAGCACAACTTTTCATTTAATCATTAAACTCAAACTTTGTGATTTTAAACTAACAAGGACCAGATTTGCTGGAGGAAAAAAGAATTGGAAAAAAATAAAAGAAAATAAGTAAAAATAAATAAAATAAAAGTTTTCTGCATTTTGAGTTGAGAGCAAATTTAAATAAGGATTTTTTTCCAAAGTGATTATCCCAAAAAAACAGGTTGGAAAAATGAAAAAGAGCAAATGAATCTGAGCACACACAGCTGACAGACAGCTCTGCTCTGGCCATGGGAACCCCCCATTCTGTGCCCTCTGAGCACCCAGCAAAGGGAGTGGCTCAGAAAAAACGAGGAAACAGCAGCAACAACAGGAAACAAAGCAGGAAACTTTGATCCACTTAAGAGATATCAGTCACAGCATCTCCCAAACACTTGTGTGCATTTTCCTCCCTCACTCTCTTGCCAAGCCTCTCTCTGCTATCAATGTTCCCTCCTACACTTTCCACTTCTTGGGGGTCAGCACAGAGCAACCACAACATGTTTGGGGTCACACCATTAGACTGGCATTTTTCTAGAACTTCACAACAGCCTGAAAATAAGAAGTATCACCATTTGGGGAAGTTTTCAACATATGGCTCCATGAGCAGATTTTAACATATGGGCTATCAAAGCATTCAAGATGTGCTGAAGCCCATCCTGTGATCCCCAGTCAGTTGTTACACAGATTTCCTGAGATGAAGGGCAGAGCTGCCCTTTCCAGTCTCCCAGCCAGCCCAGGGGCACTTCAGCCACAGGAGAGAGATTGAGATTCACCTCATTTAAAGGGTATTCATTCATTTATTGCCTGGGAATTTGTACAGTAAGAAACTCACCCTTGGGATTTCTCATCTTTGGTTCTCATACTGAATAATATCCGTTTGCTATGAAAGAAAAAAATAACAATCAAAATATGTATTTAACTTCACAAGGACATAGAGGTGAGCTGGTTCATCCATCCCCGCTTAGAAAGGAAAGCAACAGTAGGTACTGTGGGTTATATTGTCCCACTGGGAGGCAGAAATAAACCTGAATGCAGAAACTTAAACCACAACTCACAATTTACTAAACCAGAACAAAACCAGAAAGAAATATTGTATCTTCTCTGTCTACAGCAATATCTAATGCAAAAATGCCAACAGCAGCAATCCATAACTATGAGGAAGTAACTGATGAAAGCAGATCTTTAGTGATGCCAAAAACATCTTACACAAAGCTGTAACAGTTTTTCCCCTAAGAACTAAAGGTTTCCTGTTGTCTGAAGTACTCTAATGAGTCAAAGAAATTATTTTTTGAACAGTTGAACCAATGGGTGGCTTGTAAAAGCACAGCCCTTCCTCTTTCCTATAACACAACTCCAAATAAACACCTCTGTCAACTTATGCAACAGATACTCACCTGGAGAGCTGCAAGTAGTGTCAATTAACTGTCATTTTAGATTATTAATAACGAACTCAGAGAAGTTGCTTGGCCTCAGCATTTCAGTGATTGACTTCAAAAGAGATTTTCCCTTCCAGTTTCCCCCCATTCCTCTGCCTTTCCTTTGCCTTTGTCCTGGCCCTTGCCATCCTCCCCTGGCACCAGGTGGGTGTTGTCCTTGCCCTCCAGCTCAGCTCAGCTCAGCCCCAAGTGCTCTCTGGTCACTCCAAAAATGTCAGCTCTGGTGCTTGTGCCAGTCTGGGGAGAGAACAAACCCCTGAGTTCCTCCAAAGGGCACCCGAGAGGCACTGCTTGAAACCTGATTCTGCCCCAGTGGGCACTCCCAAACTGGTTCACAAATCTGACTGTGTGAAGAGAAGTGGTGGAGTCTCCCTCAGGGGAGATATTCCAGAAGAATCCAAATGAAATCCTGTGCAATGTGCTCTAGGAAGACTCTGCTTGAGCAGATGACCCACCCTGGCCCCTTCCAACCTGCCCCACTCTGTGTTTCTGTGAGTGCACCTCTGTGGAGTGGATAAAAATGTGTTCCCCTCCCAAAAATCAGAAGAAGGAGAAATAGGGGCAGTGACAGGCATGGTGCCTGAAAAGAATTAAAAAAAAAAAAAAAAAAAAAAAAGCTTTCACTTCTAACACAAGCAGAGGAGCAACCACTAAGATGATGCAGGCACTTCAATATTTTATTTCTTTTCCTTAAAGCCCAGTTCAAATTATTCTAAGTGAGGTTACCTATCAGCACTGAAAATTGAAGTGCTACAGTGGATGACACTTTCTGGAAAAGTTTCTCTCCTTGCTTGCAGCACAAGAGGCTGAAGCAGACTTTTGTTGTGTTCATATTACTCTTGCCAAGCCACAAAGAAGATTGTACCTTTTAATATTTTGTCATTTATAGCCTGGTCCTGCAATGGCTAAATATCTTCTCCATTTTTTATTTCCTCACCTGTCCCTGAGGCATTTGAACATGCAGGAATATTTGCACTCTCATTTTCTTCTACAGATGGCAGCTACCATTAAAATATAAACTCAATGAAATAACCAAAGCCTTCCCCATCTGACTCTCCAACTCCACCTTCCCCAAAAGCACAGCTAATTTATATGATAATTAAAAGGAAATTGCAAAATTTTGAATTTCCCTGAAAGAGTCTCTGAGGTGAAAATATCAGCTAATAAAATTTTTTGCAAGGATTGGTACACTAATGTCTATTTTAACATATTTCCTTAAGATTCTAATAGTGCTTTTTGTGGTTTTAGTAACATAAAATATATGAATGTGTTACAATATTCAATGTACAGCAACAACTGTTATGATAACAAAGGAATTCTCAATATACAGATTAAGCTGCATGATTTGAACAATAAGACAAGCCAGTGATAAACACTGACTTACTTCTAAATCAAAATATAAGAGCAGCATGAAAGAAATAGCTGATTAATCAAGAACACAGTGTTTTCAGACCAACTTTTCTTCTATCATGTTGTGTTTTGCAAGGTGGATTTTTTCTATTTGATGCTCTAAACCAATAGTCACACAATGAGTCTCATCTCTTCCAGCCAAGGTTCTGAACTTCCTGAACACATCTGCTGTGGACAAACAGTGGGAAAAGTCGAACAAACACAGCTGAAAGGTTCTCTCTGCTGCTCCTGCTGCAAAGAGTGTTTGCTCTTCCCTCTCTGATCACCTGCCACCCTGCTTTACACAGATGGCACCCCAGCTGCTCTGTGGCCACACAAAAAAGGGCAGTATACACTCAGCTCAACAGGTAACAGATTTTCAGCATCATAAAAAATACATCATCTCCTCCAGCTCCAAACCAAGAGTCCTCAGACTGTCTCCATATAAACTGCACAATGAACTCTTTCTATAAAAGCCTTTGTGGCAAGTCAGTGTGAATTTGCCAGGTAAGTTTTCTGCATTATATTGCATTTTCATATTAATTTTCCATTTATTACCTTAATGAAGTAATTAAACTGCATGTTAAAATTATCTATCCCTACGTGGTTTGCATGCACCCACCATGTGGTTTCTATGTTGTTGGAAACGTGACCTTCAAGGCCAAGTTGGAGGGGGGGTCTGAGCAACCTGGTCTACAGAAAGTTGTCCCTGCCCATGGCAGGGTGTTGGAACGAGATGATCTTTAAGGTCCCTTCCAACCCAAGCCATTCTGTGGTTCTGTGATTATGCAGCTGGCACTGGCAGCCAAATGCCAAAACCAGTGTGTGTGGTGCTTGAAGGTGCAACATCGTGGTCAATGGCAATCAAAATCAGTCAGACGGAACAGAGGGAGGCATAACATTGACAGATTTCCCTTCTGTGTTTGCAGGGGCACTCCAAAGCACATTTCAGCCCTTCCAATGTATGGAGGTCCTGGACAACAGAACTGATGCATTGCCCTCCTCAAAGTACTGGAGGCAGAGAGAAACCCCGTGGGTGTGAGGGTTTGCTTGACTTTGACTCCTTGGCAGTGAAATTCAGGAATGACCCTGAGCCCTGGGGAGCTCCAGGAGTGGGTCAGTGTTTCCTCTGAGGTGAGGAGCTCTCAGATGGCTTTAGGCTCATAAAGGGAAGGTGAATTGTCCTCTCCAGCAATGCTCACCTGGCAATATTTAACTATGGGTGAACCCCTGACAGTGCAGGTGGATCAGCCTTCCTGGCCCAGCATAACTGACTTAAGAACAGTGCAATGCATATTTACTATTTTCTTTATGTTTTAGAAGCATGAACACTGGCATAAGGTGAAACTACCTCAAGCAGATGGTGCTGCACTACCTGTGTTTCTCAGGTATCACAATGTGAAGAAAATCTTGCTCCACTGCTGCACTTTGAAGATAAACCAAACCAAAAGACATGAGGATATATATGTAATAATATAATTTATCTTGCAGTGTTGGCAGAATCTCAGACCAACAGTAAAATGAATACAGATTTTGAATGTTAAGAGAAGGAACATCTCTCATACATTCTGCTACAAAACTGCAGTTAAGAAAGACAAAGGCACTTTTGTCTTCATAAAATTCCATCCTAATTTTAATTTTTGCCATTAAAATAAGCAAAATTTAGCTGTGATACTGAGAACTAGTACTTCAAAATACCATTTGTCTTAACATATGACATTTACTCTTTACTACAATCATTTTTTTTTTATCTTTCAACAAGGTGAAAATAGGCCCTGAAGGTGTT
>JAWWLZ010000029.1:7874423-7891019 GCA_035041345.1 Poliocrania exsul | reverse complement strand
GAATGGATAAAAATGTGTTCCCCTCCCAAAAATCACAAGGAGAATTAGGGGCAGTGACAGGCATGGTGGTTGAAAAGAATTTAAAAAAAAAAAAAAAAAAGAGAGAGAAAAAAGAAAATTTTTAAAAGGAAACACCACTGTGCTGGAAGGAGCCTCGTGCTCCAAGGGCAGCAATCCCTTTGGAAACATCTCCCTTTGCAGGCACCTCCTGCTCATCCACACCAACTGCAGCAAGGAAAGCACCTCCCAGCACACAGACTGCAGTTTCTGCAGGTTCCCTCCCCTGGGGAGAACAGCTGGGGCTCGACATCCTTCAGTGCTTTGCAAGGCTCATTAACACTTACAGACACTGCAGAAAAGTTTGGGTTTCACCTCTGGCAACCTGCTCATGGGCACTGCTGGTCCCTGCCAGGCTGGGGAGGGGGCACAGCCAGGCTGGGGAGGGGGCACAGCCAGGCTGGGGAAGGGGGCACAGCCAGGCTGAGAGAGGGGACACAACCAGGCTGGGGAAGGGGGCACAGCCAGGCTGGGAAAGGGGGCACAGCCAGGCTGGTGGCCAAGACTCTGCAGTGCTCCCAGGAAGGGGCTGAGCAGCACAGACAGAGCAGGAGGCACACGTGACCTTTCCAACACCCCTCCAAAGGACAAAGGGAATTCAGACTGTCTGAAGAGGAAGAGGAAAAGAGAAAAGTCATTGGGACAGTGAGATAAACATGAGGCAATGTTCAAATTAAATAGGGAGGGAGAAAGCCTGGGAAGCAGCAGCACCTTGGGACAGAATGGCATGGCAGGAGGGATGTGTTGGGAGAAACAGCATTAGGAAGTGCTGGGCAGAGCTCAGTGGGGTTCCTTTAGTGACATCATTCAGCCCATCCCTGAGGTTCAAACCCTTTCATTTATCTGCAGTTTTAAACCATGGCTTAGGAGTGACACTGGCTGGGCACCGTGCCTCTGGCCCAGCTGGGCATCCCTACTTGCCTTCTGCCTGTGGGCACAGCTGGAGCTCCCTGAAGGTGCCATCAGCATCATCCCCACAGGGTGGGTTCTGTGTGTGGCAGACTGGTCCCTGGAGCCACAGTCCAGCTCTGTGTCCTGCTCTGTGCCCCCAAAAGGGGCATCCCTGCTGGCCCAGCCCTGCCCTGTCACACCAAGGGACCTCCATGGCCAGACTGTCCCACTTGTGAAGAGAGACCAGAGCTGTTCTGTCCCTTGCCCTTTATGCAACAAAATGCACGGATTGAAATCTGAGCCCTGGCTGAATTTAAACTTGTTATTTTTGTCTGTTTATTTAGCCTGTCCTTCCCTTATCCATTCCCCATCTTTTCTCCTTCCCTGCTGAGCGTGAGAGGGAGGTTTGGCTGAAGGTCACTCACCCAGGAGCTGCCAGGCACATCTGAGCCCTCACTGTCCCCAGCCAGCAGCTTTGGGAGACTCTGCAACATCCCCATCACAGCCCTGGGCAGAGCCACACAGGGGAGCTCCCCCTCCATCCAGTGAGGTCAGTGCCCAGTTTGCATCAACGTGCAACAGGCAGATAATCTCTGGAGGAAATATTTGTAAGGGTAACATGACAACTGTCACATCAGTGAGGCAGTTCTGTCCCAGCAAAACTCTCCACTGAGAGAGGCTGAGGAGGCCAAGGGAGGACGTGACCCTCAGCAGAGGAGACTCTTCAGAAAGTCAGAGTTAATTGAAGCCCTTGGAAGCCCTTCATTTTTGAGAATTGGGCCACAGTCCCCTAACACTGCAAACAAGAGCTGTGTGGTGGAAGCAGGAAACTGAAAGCTCAAAGGAAGGACTATAATACACAGCAAGTGCAAGCAGCCATTGAATTCCGTGGCAAAGCAGAAGCAGAAGGATGGTTTTCTCTGGGAGCACCTTTTCCAGACTGCCTGATTGATCTGATACTTGTGATTTAAACAGCTACAGCTTCTGCACATTACTACAACTCACACTGAGTGATTCAAACACCACATGGTTCACAAATAAATCTGAAATACTCAGCTGGACTGAGGCTTTTTTCTTTTTTTCTTGTGAAACCAGGCAGACAAATAAAATGCTTAAGGCAGAAAAACCACAGAGTGTTGGAGGATAAGAAAGACATACCTGGCACCAAGATTTCCATGTCACAAAGTCATTGTTGGCCAGATTAGAGATGGGACCCCTTTGGTTAAAGCATTTGAGGGAGCTGTTCCTCCTGCACAACCCCAGTGAGCTCCACACCATCTCTGGTGCAGCCAAAACTGGCTTCTCATGTCATTAGTTAGATTAGTTAATGACTCCACCTGAGTGATGAACAAAAGCAAGGATGGCTGCCCCAAGCACTCCCAAAGCATTTTCTTGTCCCTGCTGGGAACAGGCTCTGTCTGGGCATGGCACAGCAGGATCTCACCCAGTGCACCTGCCCAGCTGCTCTGTCTGCCCTCACCTGGATGCAGAGCAATTTATCCCCCATCTCCCCATTGCTCCCCCTTTTTGGACTCTTGGCCCCTTGAGGCAAGGAGTTTTCCCACATGCCCAGCGTGCCAGGGCCCAGCCTGGCTGTCCTCCAGCCTCTGACAAACACAGAGCTGTTCAATCAAACCCCCCAGGCCGCAGGGAAACGTCACCACCCATGAGCACCCAGCGAGTCACTGCACAGCAAACAGGCAGAACAAAAACACAAACCCAAACCCAAACCAAGAGCTCTGTGGCAGCACAAACCACGTCCTGCACTCTGAACATGCTTCATGTTATAAATCAGCCATGAAGGTGATGAATGTGTGCACTTCAAACAAACTCCATGCTCTGCTCAGCAGGGCTGTTCAGCATAACAAAGCTCAAATCAGTGCATTGCTCTCAGGGGCACCTTTGGGGGCCTGGAGGAGTGGGCAGCAGGAGGGTTTCCCAGCCCACCCCGTGCTCTCTGCTCTACCCTGCAAAGGCCACGTTGACCTGAAGGAGTGCAGAGGGCAAAGGGCAGGGCAGGTGCCAGGCTGGTACCCCGACAGTGACAGCCACGGGGTGGGGTGTTGGCTTTGGCACTCAAGGTTGTTCCAGGAGTTGGTGACACTTGTCATTCTGTCACACCAGCTCCCTTCCTGACACCCTCATCTCATTACCTGGAAGGTTATGTTTTACAGGGAAGATCATTATCTGGTTCTGTCAGCTGCTGTTTGATTTCTGTGTTCTGTTCCTGAGAGATTTTTCTTACAACAATGACTGTGCTAATGGATGTCCCTCCACACTGCCCATTTATAACCCCTTCCCTATTACATGAGGGCTGACACTCCCAACAAACACTGCTGAATTAAACCTCAGCTGTAAAGTAAGCAAGCCTTATTATACCCAATTTTACACTTGGGTAAACTTACATACTGGGGACATTTAAATGACTTTCCACAGCATTACAGAAAGAGCCAGTGAAGGCAGAGCCCAGAAAAGTCCAGCTCTCAGTCACTCACCACAGGCCCCACTTTGAGAAGATAAATTTATTAAGCATGTGTTTAATGTTAAGCTTATGAGCAAGGGGGCACTAAGCCATTACTAAGCTCTCTTCCTTCACCATGCCAAAACCTGCTGCCAGCCAGCAACAACAGGGGCTCAGTTGTCCCTTCCACTGTCCCCATGGTCAGAAGGTGGTGGTGAGAGAAGGATGTGACATTCATGGCTTGTGACATGGGGTGGAGCTTCAAGGCATGCTGGGTCAGGGCACTTTTGGAGCCCACTGGACTCCAAACCTTACAGGAAAGCTCCAGTAAAGCAAGTGAAGAGACACAAAGTGATGCTGTTGCCAGAAGCAGGACAGGGTGCTTGGCAGGAGTCAGATGTCCCCTGTGGGGGTGTCAGTCACCCCAGGATTTGCTGTCTTTTAAAGAGCATCCGTCCCCAAAGATGAGCCAACTAACCTGGTGTGGCATCAACAGAGTCAGCCCTCACAGGTGACATGGCCTTGGTGGCCCTGGACACAGAGCAGGCAGAGGCTGCCAGGGACCAGCTCAGTGGTGGAGCCCAGGCTGGACCTGCAGCAGAGGACAGAGACTCACCTGGAGCAGAGCATGGAGCCTTTTCCATGCTCCTCCCACTGGCAGAGTATTAAAACTCCACCTTTTCCATTACCACCCTTTCTTGACTACCTGACTGACCCAGGACAGCTGCCCACCCATGGCACTGACCCAGGACAGCCACCCACCCCTGGCACTGCCCAAGGACAGCTGCCCACCCCTGGCACTGGCTCTTTCCTCCCCATTCCAGCAACTGCTGAGGAAGGACAAGCACCAACCTGCTCTTTTCTCACCAGGGAACACTCTCCCTCCTCACTCCAGATGCCAGTGCAGCCCAGGCAGGGGTTGTGGTCCCAGAGGCCCCTCAGAGCACACCCCACAGAGGCAGAGGGATGAGCTGGTATTTCCCCACGTGGGTTTTCCAAGCAGAGCCCGAGTCGGTGCTGGTGCAGCTGCCTCCCCTCCCTGCTCTCCCCAGCATATGGTCTGCTGGTGCTATTCCATTTGCAGGCCCTGGGAGAGCAGTTGGAAACACAGAGAAATAGCATGGTACATTGGAGTTTATGGGGTATTAAAAGGGCTGCAGTGAACGGCAGCCAAGGCACCAGAGTGGATTATTTATAGTGCCATTGCACTTTCTCCTAAACTGCCCTTCAGATGGGTCAGGCCTCAGACACTCACATTAAGGTCTTGTTAAATCCAAATAAGATGAGGTTGTACCCAACAATGCAGACACCCAGTTTTGCATTAAATCACTTTCAAGTAAGATTCCTCCAAAGCAGCACTCTGAGAATGACATTACTCTTTCCTTGGGTGAGAGGCACAGGCACATTTTACATCACCCTCCCTTCCTCTGAATTTTTTTGCCTTTTTCAGAGGGTATCTGACAATGTATCATGATCTCTATATTTTCAAAATGCTGGGACAAAACCAGACTCCCTTTCTGTCCATGACAATACTGAAGAGTCCAGCAGGGGATGTTTTGGAGCTCAGGTAGCCACCAGGTCCACACAAACCTGACTTGCACAGGAGAATGGCCCCAGTTCTGCAGTGCAGAGCTCTGCAGTGATTTGCTGCATCACTTTTATGTTGTTGCAATGGAGTCCTCATGGTCTGCAGGAAGAGGCTTTCACCTTCCCAGCCTGGCAGTGAAGCTGTTCAGCTATAGGAGTTCTCCCTGAAGTGATGTAAATCCCAGACACTGCACAGCATCCTCTGGAGCCCTCTCTCTTTTTGTGGGCAGAGTTTGCCTTAGCAGGATGGAAGAAAAAACAAAACTTAACCTAACAGATTAATCAGGACTCTCTGTGACAAAGGTACTACAGAAAAGGGATCAGAACAAACCCTCAACCACAGCCAGGCCACAATTCTCCAGGGAACACTGATATTCAAGATATACTTCTTACTGCCCATTTTCTTGCCTTGTACCCCTGAGGCAGGTGGTTCAGATCCTTCCTTTGGGGTGCAGTTCCTTGGTTAGAAGAGGCTGAATTGCATGGTTGGGTTTTGGAACAGGGCTGGAAATGAATTACAGAATGGTTTGGGTTGGAAGAAACCTTAAAGCTCATCCAGCTCCAACCTCCAGCCATGGGCAGGGACACCTCCCACCAGCCCAGGCTGCTCCAAGCCCTGTCCAGCCTGGCCTGGGACACTTCCAGGGATGGGGCAGCCACAGATTCTCTGCCCAAGCGGTGCCAGGGCTTCACTGCTCTCCTAGAGAGGAATTTCTTCTTAGAATCTAATCTAAAACTCCTCTCCATCACTTTGCAGCCATTCCCCTTGTGCTATCACTCCATGCCCTTGTTGAAGTCCCTCCCCAGCCCAGCCCTGTCCCCCTGCACAGCCCCAGCCTGGCTGGTGGGCTCCCAGCTCAGAGGGGTGGGCAGGAGGTGGGCACTCAGCTCTTGCCCCACAGAGGGTGGTGCTGAGCAGCCTCTGTGCTGTGCCCTCCTCTCTGCCTTGGCCAAGAGCAAGTGGAGCAGAACTACTGTCTCAGCAGCAAACTAATGGGTACATATTTTTATGAGACTCAATAGCACTTTAATTGATTTTATTGCAATTTATGGCATTTGCATAATGATGTGAGTCAATATGAAGAGAGTGAAGCAGGAGGTTATAAAAAGCATTTCAGAGGCTCATTCTCAGGGAGTTGAGTCCAATCCCAGCATTTTAACACTTCAGGTTTCTTATTTTTGGCAATGCAGCTGCTTTGCATAACCTTCTGAAGGAAGCAGCAGCATTCTGACAAGGTGCTGACTGGCAGAGGCACCTGACAGTGCCACCCAGCAAACACCTGATACCATCAACTGATTGAATTAAATCTCTAATCAGAGGATTTTTAAACAAAGAAATCAAATTTCCGTGGTTAAATCCCTCTATCAAGGACTTCTCACCAGTGAGAGAAGAGGCACCTGTTCAGGGCAGCTCCTTCACTGCCCATTTGGCCCTGGGGTTTTGGGGTGGCATCAGCAAAGCCACATCCCTGTCCTGCTCCAGGACCCTGTTGGGGCCAGCTCAGCCCTGCTGGGCTTGCAGCTTCCTATCATCAAGCTCTTAATTAATTACAGCAAATGAGCAAAGCCCAGGACCAATAGCAGTCAATACTTGGACTTTCTTTCAACTGGCAGTCCAAACCCACTTTTAATTTAACAATCCCCACAGCAGCAGCATGATCCAAATGGGTTTCCTTACCCTCCTTTTACAGATGAAGTGTGCAAGGACAGGAAAAGGAAGTTACAATCCCCCCTAAGCCTGACTGCAGGTCATGGGCAGGAAGGTGGTTGGGGTGGAAGGCAGAAACCCTGACCAAGAGGGAGGGAAAATCCAACCCACAGCTCTAATTTCGCCTTCCTCAGAAGGGACAAGAGGCTCCAGTCATCACATGCTACAAACTGGGTGTGTATTTACTCTGCAAGACAAAATTGCATCTCCAGATGGTCTAGACAAAAAGCACTCAGCTAATTTTAGCTTAGACACAACCTCATGTGTGTATCTGGGGGAATAAAATTAGATGCACTTTCCATACTTTCTGAATTCTCCAGAAGAGCTTCCTCCAGAAATAAGTACCACCAAACCCTTTTGCTCCATACAGGGCAGTTCAATATTCAGGTTTTTCTCAGGAAACATCACAAGAAACAAAACCCACTCTCTCTTTTTGCACATCTACAGACAATTCAGAGCTGAGCACTTTTTGTCTACCTTGCAAAATCCCATTATCACCCAGTAATGTGTCCCTGGTACCCCGTATGGATTATTTTCCTGCTTTTCCAATTCTGGTAAATAATTAGTGCTAATTGCCCCAAGCAAATGGTTCCCAAGCAATCCAACAGTGGCAGCAAAGCAATTTGTGCTTTTGAGGTGCCCTTGTCTTCATGTTGGTGTCAGCAGTGCCCAGATCAAGACACCAAAATGGGTGTGAGGAGGCTTGGGGCACCCTAGGCAGGTGGGAGGTGGCAGTGCCCATGGCAGGGGGTGGCACTGCCCGTGGCAGGAGGTGGCACTGCCCATGGCAGGGGGTGGCACTGCCCGTGTCAGGGGGTGCCATCAGAGGAGCTTTGAGGTTCCTTCCAACCCAAACCATTCTGAGATTCCATGATTCTCTCCAGACAAAAGGCAATTTGCAGCTTTCACACAGTGGTGTGCAGAGTAATGATCCTGTTTACTCTCTTCAGGACCTTTCAGATGAAGCACTTTAAGTTCTTTGGAAACAGAGACTCTTAAAACTCCCTGTGTGGAAGATTTTACCTTCCAGTCAGGCAAAAGTTGGGCTCAGCTTCTTCAGACAAGGTTGCAAAAAGTGATGGTGTCTCTGCTGCTGTGAGAAGTTGTGATGCCAAATTGTTGCTCAAGCTCCCAGGATGATTTTTTCAAAGAATTATTATTTTAATATTAATTTATTAATCATATTTTAATATTAATTGTTTTAATTAATATGATATTACTTCATTCCTCCATGAATCACTTCATTTCCTTACTCAATCACTTATCACTTACTTCAGGCTGCCTTTCTCCAGGTGTACAAGCTCTCCACTCCACACAGCACCATTTAAGAGTTTACTAAAACATATTAGCACCATTAACACTGACAGAGCCTGGATTTTCAGCACTGCCAAATGCTACTCTGATTTATGTTTTGACCCTTCAGCTCTTCAGAGATGAAAATCAAAACCTTCTAAATCACCTGCATAAATTACTGTCTGTATAATAAAGACATGACTACTAGAATCCTAGTCAATTCAGAATATTCTGAAGCATTGCTCATGGCACTGCTTCGGGATAAAAATAAATGTTCAAACAATTTCAGACTTGAGCACAGGCAGATCTCTGTGATGCATCATTCTGGTTCCACATAATTATGAAGTAAAACTAAATTGCATTTTGAAAGACCTTTTTCTTTTTTCTCCTGTATGTGAAAGTCTCATCACTCATGCGGGCATGAGCCCTGTAATTGCAGGAGTGGCACTGTAGCATTGCTGTTTTGACAGCAGATTCCAAGCAATTTTTCATTTTCAGAAAGGTTTTTTTCATTTTTTTTCTTTCTTTTTTTTTTATTTTAAGGGAATATTTAATAACCAATTATGCTTCTAGCAACGCTCAAACTACTCACAAACAAGTAAAGGGCAGAGCTGTGCCAGCACTGCTCTGGCATCTCCAAAGTGGAGATGCCAAGGTGGGAATGACCTGGATTAGGGACAACCAGCCCAGCAAACCTCAGACTGCTCAGATCTCACCTCAAGAGCAAAGCAGCTGCAATGCTGATCAAGACAAGAAAAAAACCCACAAAATCCAGAAATAAGGAGGTTTAAGGCTCTGCACAGCTGTCCTGGCACCCACCCAAGCACCCCCACCACCCCTGCCCCAGTGTGGAGGGGTACCAGGGTTTGCCCCCAGTGCCATTTGGATACAGGAGCTCCACACAGGCCACCCATCTGGATTGGTATTACCAACATGCAGCCCCATCAGGCACAGAAAATGGGCATTATTTCAGGCTGACAAGTATTTTACAGCTGCATGTCCCATCTCTCTCCTGGACTTCAGTAATATCTCACCAAAATAAATAGGTCATTTATATGCAGGATCATATAAACACTCTCCACTCTGTCTTTGTCTTCCTGAGAAACCAGCAGGCTACATTTGCCTCTCAGTTACCTGGATAAACACATTGCTAATATAAGCAAGGGATGTGATAATATTCCTAAAGCATCATTTAACAAAAGGGTGAAATTATTTGACCCAAACAATTCCCAATATGCTTTATGTGTTGCTGCTGATAGAAATCTCTCCTGCCTCACTTCAGCATAAATGAAAAAACAACTGCAACAAAAGCCCTGCAAAAGACATTAAAAATATAACATAAAAATCTGCATATCTCCAGAAATTACTTTTTCACTGGCATGAGCAATTTTGACCTCAGCATATGTCTGACAAGTTCTGCTTTTCTCATTTTAGAAACTGCTCAGATCAGGAACTCCTGTTTGAGCTGAAGTTGGATGTGCCAGATCAGTCCCCAGCTCACGAAGCACCGAGAGGGAGATCTGCAGCTTTTGGGTGCCTAAAAATGAAGATGGGCACCTGGTGGGCCTGGAAATGAATGCCAAAGAGGCTGGGTTTGCCAATGGCTGAGAATTCATTCCATCCCAGCCCAGCAGCCACCTGTGGCTGTGCTGTGTGCCCAGTCACACTCAGAAACATGGGACATTTCAGCAAAAGCACAGAATTAAATCTTCAGTTCTGAGGCTCCAGGTCTTTATGGACTTTGCTCAACAAGCTCCACACACACACACACAAAAAAAAAAAAAAAAAAAAAAAAAATTACACAGAAATTAAAGACACAAATGCCTGAGATTAAATTACAGGTAAAAAGGGGTTAAACTGAGATTTGGGCTTGTACTGGCTGAGGCAACACCATTCACCTGCCATGGCTTGGGGACAAAGTGGGAGAACATGAGCAGGGCACATGCAGGAGCCCTGCATGCCCATCAGGGGCTGGCACACTGTGCCAGTGTGTGAGGAATCCTGAGCATGGAGACACCAGAAGTGCCCAGTGGGATTAACCTTCCCCTTCCCACCTCACAGTCCCACCGAGGCATTTGTGCATTCTTAATTTTCATTAATAAACTCAATAGGTGTGCTCTGGCACAGGTACCCCTGCAAATCAGCTTTCAAGGGGAAAAAAAATTAAAAAGAAAAATCTGTGAGCGTCTTTCTTCCCCATAACAACTTTGCAAAATACTTTCATTGGCTGCTGTTCCTCTGAACTTGAGACCTCCCAAGATCTTTGGCTGAAATGCTCAAGTTCAGCACAGACAGTTCAGTTCCAGAGTTATCCTTAGTAAATGGCCTCATTTTAAAAAAAGCTAAAACCAAAAGATCTCAGAAGGGCAGCATTTAAGTGAGAGCACAGTTTCTCTCAGCTTTTATTTTTTATTTGCCATTGCTGTAAGCATTCTGCAGGAAGGGGTTTTGTCCTTGGCTTAATGATATTTAATAAACCATAATGCCACTAATTTGCCTGAGCTTCTAATGAGGCTGCTCTGAAAGGCTCTCTTTCTTTAGTCCTGCATTTTCTTAATGAAATGAACTTTGTTCTCATCCTGTTGTCTTTGCTGGGATCTTTCATCTGCTGCTCTGCTATCCTTGAGCTTTTCAGCCTATTTGATAAGCTGCAACATAGACATTGTCAGGGCAAAAAAAAGCTTCATTACTGTCTCCAATGAAGGAATTGGGCTGAGTGACCTCACCAGGGAACAGGAGTGACTGTGGATCTCTCAGCCTGCTGTCCCTGCTCCCTCCAGCTTCACATTTTCATTTCTTGGGCTGTCCCAGCCAGTTTTAGGGACTTAAAGCATTGCCATCAGCTCCCACATTAACCCTGCCCTTGGCTCTCCCCTTCTCAGGGTTGGCAGCACCCCCATCTGATCCCTCCCTCACCCTGCAGCTTCCCTTCTGCAGCATTAACAGGGAGTTTAAATGTTCCAGGGCTCTTTTTTTACTGTATTTTTCATTAGATTTATAAAATGCCAGTTGAAGTGCCATTCATGTTGAAAAGCTGCCTCTCTCTATCAAGACTTCTTGGACTAAACACAACAATATAACAAACATTGGCCATTAATAATTGAGAAAAAGGCCTTCCCTGGGCATTATTTTTCAGCAGGATGATGTGTTATTGGTTTACAGATATATATTTTTTAGCTGAAGGCTTTTTTTGGCAGCAATTTGGCCTTCACAATAATGGACTTTACTGTATGTAAAGCCTTAGAAAAATAGTCTTTTCGAGAGAGCTTGGATAGTGAATGACTCTGGTTTGGAGAGGGAGTTTGTTTTACACTGAAACAGGAAAATAGTGCCATCTTTTGGGCTGAGAGGCTCTGCCACATCATGCTGGGGGTCAGGAGCCCAAAACTGCTGCCACATCAACAGCTGGATTTAGGTCTGGCCTTTGCTGCCTCAGAAAGTCTCATTTTGTTCCTAAACCCACACTAAATTCTGGATTCAGTCCATGTGCAAGGGAAAGGCTGTTTGTCCTGCAGGTCTCCCTGCCATGACCAGACTCACCTCACACTCCCAGTCCTGCCCTGGGCTCTCCTCCCTGAGGTTCCAGCTGGAAAGCAAAGGGGCAGATCCCACCACTCCCTGAGCAGCAGGGAAAGACTCCCGGCCACTTACAGGCATTTTCAGCAAAACCCACTTATATTAAATACAGTTTTTAATTTGCATTCATCGGCTCTAAAAATCAGGGGAGAGAATCTGAGCCTCAGCTCTGCATTCAACTGTTGACATGAATGGCACTTCAACTGGCATTTTATAAATTTAATGAAAAAAAAACAATAAAACCCTCGAGCCCTGCAACATTTAAATTCAATTAAGGGTAGCAGTAGCTCAATAATCAGCTACATAAAAAGATTACCCTCCCACATACAACACACCACATTGGGATATTTTGCATTCATCTCATAAGGAGAAATGTAGCTTTTAATCAGTATTTTTGTCTGTACATCACCTTTTCCCTTCTGTTCTCACAAACAAGAATCCTCAAATAGGATTCTTTTTATTCTACAAAACGAACTTTTTGGAACAAGTCGGAAAATGTTTATTGTACTGAGAAAAGGACCCACCTTGGAGCTCTTTCTCCGGAAAAATGAACATTCCTCCGCAGCACTGCATCTCACAATGTTATTTTTCTTTCCTGGGGTCATACAGAAAACAATATTCCAGTGTTGTTCCAGCTATCTGCAGTTATTTGACACGGCCCAGCTCGTGGGGAGGCAGCGCCCAGACGTGTCCTGCAATTAAGATCTCGAGTTATTGACTTCCCACTGACATCAGGAAGTCTATTAAAGTCTGCTGTGGGCAATATGTATTTGCCATTGTACAGGTGCACAACACTCTGCAAAGCATCCAAATGAAGGAGCAAAACCCTCCAGAGCTGCACAAACAACCTGTGGCAGCAGGAATGGGTCGGTGCCACCTCCTGCTCTGGCAGCAAAGGCTCTGGAGGCATCCAGGGAAAGGCTTCATTCCAGCACATGGCATCAATTGAAAGGCTGCAGGATAAATAAATATGTATTGGGTCATGTAGAGATGCATATAGATAGAGCTCAAAGAGAAAACAGCTGAAGGACATGAGTCAACAGGTGTTCAAGAGAGTCATTTCAGCTCAGCAGAGACATTCCCATTCCGTGGGGAACAAACCCAAGTTCCAGCACAATTTCCCCACCCAAACTTCCCTGTTTATGCAGCTTTTACTATATTGTTTCTTCAGGCATCAGGTTTAGTTTGGCTTTTTGGTGGAGTGTTTTCTTTTTCCTTTCCCACAGATAAGCCCATACAGGGAGTTTCTCCTGACCTTGGAGACATTCTGAGGAGCTCAGCAATCATCTCGGATTTTATTCAGGCTTTAAAAGTGAACGGGGGTGTTTGCAGAGACATCCCTGGGATTCAGAGCTGGCTTCTGAAATGTTTTTCCTATAAAGACTCTAATGACATTGTGCTGGTTTTACTGCTGCTCCACTAAACCTTCTCACAAGTGACACCAGCCTTTTCTGTCTGTAATGACTGTCAGCTGCCAGCTCTACCCAACATGATTATCTTGCTTAACCTTCACTTCCCAGCAATTAGAAAAAGCAATATTAAAATTCCTCCCCAGGCATTTGCTACCCAAAGACAACAATCTGATGCTTTAAAAGCACCTGTAGCTGTTAATAGAACAGCAATCAGAACAACTAAAATGCAAAAGGAAAGAGGAATCCCAGGCTGCATCAGTAATTTAACCATTTCAGGCACAGCACTTCTATTTGTTCTTTGGCTACAACATGTCCAAGACTTGCATTTGTTTAAGTATTTTTTAGAAGAGGCAGCATTTAAAAACCAGCTACACTGGATTAAATGCATGATCTGGAATAAAATCACAAAGAACTCCCCTGTAGGCTCTGCATCAACTTTGTGCCACCAGATCTTTGTGCTCGACTCACCACGCATTTGAATTTCATAAACATGAGCAGAGGAGGGGGTTCTTCTGGGGGGTGAAAAAAAGCCCAGAGAGAGATTAAATAACATCCTGTTGCACAGCAAATATCATCAGCCTAAGTGGAAAAGGACCTTCCTGTGGATCCTGGCCATAAGGCAAGCAAGTTCCCTGCTGCTCAGAACAGAGAAGGATTCCATCCCCCTGCAGGGCTTATTTCTCCAGCAATTTAGGAACCTCAGCTCCCAGTGGACTGGAAGGCGTCCCTGCCCTGGGTTAAAAGGGGATAATTTTTAAGGTGCCTCCCAACCCAGCCCATTCTCTGACTCTCTCCTTCCTCCCACTGTTGGAGCAGGGACTGGGGGTGGGCAAGGGCACCAGACATGGCACTTTGGTGGAGACTGGTCCCAGATAGCAAGCCCAGGATTTCAGCATTTCCTTTCCACCTGCCACAGAGGCCCCATGAGGCCCCATTTTCCCCCGGCACTCCACATTCCCCCTGCAGCCCTGACACGGTGATGGAGCTCAACAATTCCAGCCCAGTGTTCTTCGATCCTTTGCCATGCTCGGAACAACCGTGTCGGGCTCAAAGCTATTCCCAAGGGCCTGAGCTGCCTCTCACTGAGTTATTGATCTGCACAATTCCAGCTGGCCACACATCATTTGCCCAGTGAAAAGCCTGGCTGGCTATTGCCCCCCTCTGCATGGAGCCAGGGCTGCCAGGGGCACCTGTGGGGACAGAGCGGGCACTCCTGCCCAGCCTGGGCTGCTCCCAAAGCAGAGCCAGCCCCAGCCAGAGCCCCTGCAACACTGGCACACTGGGATTATTCTCCTCCTCTGCCACGTTCAGGGGGATGAACAGAGATCCTTGTGGAGCCCATTTAACATTCATCTCATTCAAACCACTTGGTTCTTCCTGCATTTCCCGGAGCGTTGGCTGGCACAGAACAATGAAAGTCTTCGGGGCAATACCCTGGGGACAGACATTGTGCTCTTCAGTTGATGGGCTGTGGGAATTCAGCATCAGGAGCCAGAGAAGCCCAGCACGAGGAGAGCCAGGGGCAGGTTAAATCAATACAGTGTTCATTTCCTTCCTACTTTATTCTTTTTTTTTAGAATTCTTTTTATAGTTTTGTGTTTTCAAGGTTTTCAAGAGCTGCTTTACATACCCCTCCTCCCCCAGATGTCATCAGTTCATGTCGCTGTGAGCATCCAGGACCTGGATCTTCAGGAAAGCTAAAAATACTGCAAATTCTGGGTCAAACCACCAGAGCTGCTGCCACAGCCTGAAAGCACACGGTGCAAACACCAGAGGCTCTGAGTGCTCCTCCTGAAGTGATGCTGGGCAAGGAGAAATGCTGTTGCTCCAGCCCCAAAAGTGCAGGAATTCAACCCAGAGGTAGGAGTGGTGCAGGGACAGGTTTCAGCCTTCATTGTGCTCAAACATGGCCCCTCCAGCACATTTTACCATCTTAATAAATAAAAATAGTCATAAAAAACGTCCCCACTGCCACCCAGCAGGGCGATGGGTGCTGGCTGAGCATCCCCCGGGCTCACAAGGCAATGCTGGCCTCTTGTGGCAGCTCTGCTCACTCTCCCTTCTTCCACAAGAACAGCAGTTTCAGAAGCTAAAAAAAAAAAAATTAAAACCATGATCACCTCCCAGAAAAGTGCCTAACATCGAAGATTCCTGAGAAAAAACCCACATTGATTTTGATCAAAGTTCTGAGCACCAGGTCAGGCTGGACAGGGCTCTGGGCAGCTGGAAGGTGTCCCTGCCCATGGCAGGGGTGGGACTGGATGGGCTTTAAGGTCCCTTCCCACACAAACCACTCTGTGATTTGGGATTCTAAAACTAAAATGCCTCACAGAAAGGAGTCAGATGGTGAAGGTGAAACTCAGCTCCCAACTCACCTGGCAGAAGGTTTGTGCCCACAGCCCCAGGCACAGGCAGGGAGCCAAATGCCCTTGGCACAGGGGCACAGAAGCTGCAGGCTCTGCTTGCCAGCACATCACCCTCACATCACACCAGTGTCCTGCTCCCTAAAAACATTTCTCCATGAGGTTCCCACCAAGCTCATCTTTTGGGTGATCTCAGCCCCATCCTCCACTGGCTGCCAGAGAATAACTGCTAAAAACAATTAATATATGTAGATTGTTTATTGATTCCAACATATTAATAGATTGGATAATAAACAGTACTTTTAAACATTCTCTTAACCAAAAATATAACAAATATTTACAATCACTCAGTAAAAATACAAAAAGCATACAGAGGCACTGTCTTTCTAAAAGACATAAGTGTAAGAGGTATCAAAAAATAGGAGACAAACATTGCTTGTTACAGAATACTTTACAATCACTGACTTGTGCAGTACAATTGCTATTGGAATATCATTACATCTGTGCAGTTTTGCCAATATGCTCACATATTTAGAATTTAATTAATACCAAGCTAAACTGCATTCCAGGTATATCAAAAATAAAGATAAAACAATAAAAAGCACAACAGAAGCAAAAGCTGGGTTGGGAATTCAAGGTAATTACCCTCTATACAAGTGTTCTAAAATATAATGTGTAAAGCTTTTCCAAAGAGAGAGTATCCCTTTTTCCTTCTCCTTTTGCAAAGGCAGTGGGAAATTATCCTTGAAAAATTCCAATGTTTTACAAAAACTCAAATGACAGGGTCATAGTTCCACTGTTGTCTGCCAGAAAATGACTTGGGAGGTGATGAAAGGGGGTTTGCAGCAGCCCTGCTGCCTCACAGGCACCTCTGAAGGGGCAGATCCAGCCCTGGGCACACTCTTTGCCCCAGGCAGGTGCCCCCAGTGCCAGCACAGCCCGACCCCAGCCATGGGCTCTGCCCATCCCAGGGCACCATCACACCCTGACCCCCACAGTGTGCTCAGCTGGGGGGAACCCCTCAGGATCACTGACTCCAACTCCTGGCCCTGCCCAGGACTATCCCCAAGAGTCCCACTCCGTGCCCCAGAGCATCATCCAAACACTCCTGCAGCTCTGGCAGCCTTGGGACTGTGCCCACTGCCCTGGGGAGCCTGGGCAGTGCCCACCACCCTCTGGGGGAAGAACCTTTTGCTGAGATCCAGCCTGACGCTGCCCTGGCACAGCTCCAGCCATGCCCTGGGGGCT
>JAWWLZ010000029.1:7816961-7861317 GCA_035041345.1 Poliocrania exsul | reverse complement strand
AGTTCAGGAAAGAGATTGAGGGGCTGGAGCGGGGCCAGAGAAGAGCAACGAGGCTGGAGAAGGGACTGGAGCACAAGCGCTGTGGGGAGAGGCTGAGGGAGCTGGGGGTGTTTAGCCTGGAGAAGAGGCGGCTCAGAGGTGACCTCAGCACTCTACAACAGCCTGACAGGATATTGTACCCAGGTGGGGGTTGGTCTCTTCTCTCAGGCAACCAACAGTAGAACAGCATGGTACAGGCTCAAGCTCTGCCAGGGGAGGTTTAGGTTGAATATTAGAGAGAAATTGTTTAGAGAAGGTGGTCAGGCATTGGAATGGGCTGCCCAGGGAGGGGGTGGATTCCCCATCCCTGGAGGTTTTTAAAACAAGACCGGATGTGGCACTCAGTGCCATGATCTGCTAACCATGGTGGTGGTGGATCAAGGGTTGGACTTCACCTCAAAGGTTTTTTCCAGCCTGGCTGATTCTATGATCCTGTGATTCTAATAATTATCACCTGGGCAAGAAAGCACAGCACTGAGTGAGTGTATCACATCCCCTACCATGTCCCAGCTGCTGGAAGGTTGAATGGTGTAACGGACTGTTAAAAACCACTTTGAAGGTGATGGGTGGAGGGACTTTCCACCACTGGGATGGGTATCTAGCAAGGGCTACGTGGCCAGTAAACACCAGAGGCTCCATCAATTGAGCTGGTCCTGCCCAGTGAGAGTCCCCTCACTGCAGGTGGAGATAAAGTCCCTGTGGTACACCTGAGAGGTGTGTTAGGGGAAAACCAGCTTGGATTAACCCTGCCTGAAGCAAAGGCACACCCAGTCATGGGATTGTGTTTGCTCAAGGATCTGGCTGCACATGGTGGGTGATGGGGGAAGATGGAGAAACATGATGTGCACCTCAAGGGGACCTTGTCTCTGGGTGAGCTGCCCATACTGCTCTATCTGTATGTACATACCTGGAAATGTTTCTATAGTTGAATTATGGGTGTATACTGTTAAAAAGTTTAAGTTTAATATAGTGTGCTCAGTATGGAGAAATATTTGGAGTGGATACTGTTACAGTTCCAAAATCTTCCATGGACTTTTCTCTCCGTATCAACAGATTTGGGAGCTGATGCCCAAGCCCCGCTGTCAGCTAACAAAGGATGGCCCATTGCTGTTGGAGGTGGGGCAGGGGGGGAAGAGAGGTTTTCTCCAGATTTTTGGTGGGGTTTATTGCCACACTTTTTTTTCAGCTGCTGCTGTGAGTGGGAGCCACCTCCTTGCTGGGCTGGTGGGAGCTCCTGTGGCTCAGCCCCCCAGCTCCAGGCAGGCACCCTGTGCTGTCCTGTGGAAAGAGTGTCACCACTACCTGGATCATGGCACACCTTCCTGAGGGCTGACACCACCTGCAGAGCAGCTGCTCAGCCCCACCTTCCCCACACACTTTGGGCAAACGATGGGAAAGGGTATGCACTGCCCATGGGAAAGTTTCAGCCCTTCCCTTGTGACTGTCATTTCTCCCACATGAGTTTTTGGAACAAGCACCTTCCTCCAAACCCAGTCTTTGGTTCTCAGACCATGGGTGTGACTTTTGGGCTGCTGCCTCCTGAGCTGTGGCATCACCAAAAATACAACTGCCCCAAAGGGACAGAGAGAACTTACTTAGTTTCAAAGCCTTGGGTATGGTGTTGCTGTTTGTTCTGCTCTGGTTTTGGTTATACATATATATATTTGTAGTTAAGAACTGTCATCCTTTTCCATAAATTTTCTGATTAAACTCTTTTATTTTAAAGGGTGTGGTGGTTTTTGGGAAAGAGGTCCCTTTCCTAGTTCCAGATAAACAACCTTAGTTTTCCTCTAAACTAAGACATTTACACAACTGCATTGCAGTCAGAAATGCTCTCACAGTGTGTCTTAGTTTCAAGAACTTCAAAGATTTGGAGAACAAAAGGGCTCCTCTTCATTGAAGAGATTAACATTATCTGAAAACTGAGCCATTTAAGTACAGCACATGATATAAACAGGCTAAACTCAAGTGTCTGCTGGGCCAAAACAGTCATCAGAAGATGTAACCAATGCAAATACACACCAGTGCTGAAGTGAGCATTTGATTTACATCTTATCAGGGACTGTCTAATTAAGAAAACGGTGCAAAACTTACTGTTTCATTGGCATTTGTGACACACTAAGTAACTGAACTGCCACTGTACCTGATGCTTGATTTTCTAACTCCACATTATTGTCTTCACTGCAGTCTAAGGGTGATTAACTATAAAGAACTGACACAAGTATCTGGAAGGGAAGAACATTAAACAGCTTAAACATGTAAATGCATAATGCTGAAATAACTTAGATCGACTCAGGCTATCTGACACAACATGGACATCAGTCTTTCTTCTACAGGTAAATCACAGAGTCTTTCTCCTCCTTCTAGGCTTCATGCACAGGCAGTAGGATGTGTACTGACTGCTGTTGCTAAAGATACTTGCTGTACTCAGAGCATCACTGTCCTTGTCCTCTTGGCTTTCACTCCTTTCTGAGGCTTCAGCCCTTTCAGCAGCAAAAGATGTTCTTTCCCTGGAGAAGCTTCTTTCCCTAAGTCTTTTAAACAGGAATCCCTTTGTTTTTCTGGGCTCATGCTCAGCTTCTGCCTTTCCACTCTCATCCTCTCTGTCTGCCTTTGCACTTGGCTCAGAACTGTCACTGCCTCTGGCTTGGCAAATCATCCGAATTTGCTTTTGTAAATAAGCCCCACCTATTCCGTAGCTGCGCTGTCCACTGGTCTTGTTGCTGGTCTCACTGGCCAGAGACGAGGAAGAGCCAGAGAGGTTCATCTGGCTGCAGTTATCCAACCTCTGAGTGTTGCCAACTACAACAAAGCAGACACAGGCAGACAGTGGTAAGTGACAGGAGAAGTAACAGCAAAAATAACACCCTGATTTTAAACCCTTTTTTCTGCAATCTTATCTGCGTCTCACTTGGGTATAAGCTCAAAAGAAAATCAAATCTAAGATTAAGTGGAACGTGTTCATGCCTAAAATTATGTCTTTCAGCTGTCTGTGAAGCAACTAATTTTAGATCAATGAGCTGTTAGCACAACACACACAACAAGGCACAGATCACCTCCATCAAATTAGATCAATGCTAAACATATGCCAAAAGCAAGTTAAATTTAAGAAATAATCCCAAAGAAACAAAACATTATTTTCAAAGATCCAGATGAAAGCTAACAAAAATAACATGTTTATAAGTGATGCTCAGAAGCCTCAGTGGAGCAAGGTTTGGCAACCCACATAATTAAGCTTTTCAAGGAAAACAAGTGGCATTCTCCAAAAGGAAACAGGATCTTGTGAAGGCAGAAGTGGATGGACCAGCCTGACCTCCCACTGAAAGGGTGAGAAGGTGCAGCAGGTCCCCATGCCATGCCATGCCCACAGGGTGGCTTTGGGCTGTCAGTGAGTCCAAGCAGCACAGAAGGGAGGGAGAGAGGCCTTACAGCATCCAACACCGACCACCTGGGCTGACTAGAGTGCTCCTAAAGGATTTCAAATGAATTCCCATCCAAGGCTGGCTAATGATGAAGTGATGCAGGTCTTTTAAGATGAAGACATCAAAAATAAAGGGATTCTCAGGGCATCATGAGAGACAGGGATGTAAACAAAGCCCTGTGCACAAGAACAAAAAATATCAACAGTGACTCCAGGACTTCCATGGCTCCACTACTTCTGCAGCAATCTGGAGAACTAGGGCACTGTTCCACCTCCAGCTCCACCTGATCACCTGAGATTCCAGCTACCTTGGGCAAGACCAGGAGTTGTCTCAACTTCTGCAGTTTCTGTGCCACACTGACATCATCAAGAACCCCCCAGGTTTGTGAATCCCACTTATTTAAGTAGCCACCTAAATTAGAGCTGACATGATGGCAGGTGTCAGCACTTCAGATCTTCTGGGAATTCTGTCAGAAGCACTTAGGCAGTATTTTAAGAAAACAATTGTTCCCTTTTCTAAATAGTGACTCTGAAGGCCAAAACACATAAATACACTGGAAAATCAGGTCTGTTCATAGAAAGACACGATTCTATTCTGGACATGAATATTCTAAACTAGTATTTCTCTTCCATGTGATTATCAGCAAATACTCCTGCCACTGCCCAGCCTGGTTTCATCCCCCCCAGGCTGGAGCTCGTGGGGCTCACACAGCCCATGCCCATCCCCACAGCTCACGTACCTTTGCGTGGGGAGCCCTGAGGAGAAGCAGGTGGGCTGGAGTGCAAAGAAGATGCCATGGACATAGTGTCATCTGTTTGTTTCTTACTACTTACTTCCTCAGACAAGCTTAATGACTTCTGGGGGGGGCCTGGACCTATGAAAACAACAGATTATCAGTTACTGCATTCTTTGGAGCTACTGGCACCTGTTTAAACTACAAATAAGCACCATGTTGAACAATCAGAATGTTCAGCAAAGAGAGGAGCAGGTGCTCAGAGAATTCTGCACGTGGAGGCAGTCTCCATTTCAATTTAGATCAGCCCAGCTGTGCCCAGTGCTGGCTGTTCACCTGCAGTGTGTTGGAACACCCAGGTCCCAACAGGAACCACTGCACTGGACTCACTGGTTGTGGTTGGGGCAAAGGACTGTGTGACAAAACAACTGTGTAAAGTGCAAAGCTCAGAGGAAACCCTTGCCCATGACATTGCTGGGGCAGTGCTAGAAAGGTGTCATGGCCAACAGGGCAGTGCAGGAGTTCTCAAATCAGCACTAGTGGGCACCATCCAGTGCCACACTTGGCCAGTTCAGCAAAACCAGTGTCCCACTGATGGTTTTGTGTTTCTTGCTCACTATTAGACCACCTTGCAGAGAATACAGCGCTGAGGAGTTAATTCAAGCTCTCACCAACTTTTTAGATCGACACAGAACACAACATGGAAATGAAGAAACAGCTCTGAGCAAATTTTCTGGAACCTGTCAAACTGCACAGGCTTTTCAGAGGAGACTTGACACAAATACTAACTGGAGGCAGTATTTTGTATGCTGCAATACACAGTTTTTTGAAGCTATTTTAAAGGATATTGATCTTAGCATGTCATAAAATCATTTCATATCATTTACTAGCTGCAGCTAACTTAACTCCCAACTGTAGCTTTCAAATGATACAACAGTTATGTAAATAGAGCAAAAGCTTTGCAACTAGTAAAGTTAGAGACAGAAAAAAAATACATTCACTAGGAGCAACTAATAATGTATGTTGTTGCTCTGTTTGACCATAATGCTGTTATAATGGTGTTCCAGAGGTTAAAATATTAAATGCCAGTGATCTGTTTCAATGATTTCACCTAAGTATATTAGACTTCATTAAGCAACCTCACCACTGTTTTAAGGAAAGTTATTTAAGACTCTGCAAATGACTAAGCAGACAGCATCCTCTCCTAGAACAAGTAACATGCACCAGCTATTTTAAAGTGACTTAATTAAATGAACCAGGTGAGCTGAAGATACTCACTGAATGTGACGTGATCCTTGCTCAGTCCCTTTTTCCTGCTGGGGTACAAATTCACAGTTGGGACCTGAAGAACTTGACTCATTCGGTTTTGTTGGTGCTGATGGGCTTTTGTGGTTTGGCCAATTGATCTCATGGGCACTGGACACGTTTCAGAAGATTTCCCTCCTCTCCTCTCACTTAAATTCTTTGTCACTGTTAGGGAAAAACTACATGTAAGTATCTTGCACTTTGAATTGCAGGATTATTACAGTACAACCATCCAAACCACTGCATAAAGAAGATAAAATGGTTTTGAACCCATTTCTACTCCAAACACACCGATCTCATCACACTGAAGATGCTGGTGTGTGAAATGGCTTTTAAAGAAACCCTAAATTCTTTAAAGTGCTACAGAAGTACTTGATTAAAAGGCAAAAAAAAGTATCTTATTTTTACCACAAACTTTATTTTAGATGTTTGTACATGAGGTGCAATAGCACAGCAGCACCTCCTTCAAAATCAGGTTGTTCTGCCACTGGCATTAATGTTTCACTAGGTGGCACAAGTGGCTCAAGCGCAGGGCAGCTTCTGCTTGAATCCCACAGCAATTCATAAGCTCTGAAGTTAAGGCCATCCAATTTCTCCTTATATTCCCTTGGCAAACTCTGCATTGCAGCCTCACTGCTGCTCATCCCTTCTGTAGGAAGGTTGGGACCTTCCTGCTGAGCTGAGAGCTGAGCCCCTGCAAAAAAACCCTCTTTGCCCCAAAACAAATGGCAAAGCCCTGTGCCAGGCTGCCTGAGTGGTCCAAATTTAAACCTGGGTAATGCATCCAAGTGTGGGGGAACATCCCTGGGAGCAGCCAGTGCTCTCCCTCCCCCAGAACTGGTGGGAGCAGCTCCCTCGTGCTCCAAGTGGCTCCCCCAGCCTTTCTCCCAGCTCTGAAATAAGGAATCCAATCTCAAACTGCATCAATTACCTGTGTTTTGGGGGGTTGGGGCTATTTTCCCAGTTTTTAAAAAGACAGTTCTAACAATACATTACTCTACTATACATTTATTTGTTTATGTACTTAACCACCATCTTCTTTTCTGATGTTCAAGAAAAAAAAGGCCTTGATTTGCATAACTACATGGAGTAGAACAGTCAGAATATACTCCCTATTTTTACTTCCAAATATTTATGGCTAGCACTGTGCAAACAAGATTTTAATTGATTTATTTAAACCAACTGAAAAACAACCTAAAAATGTTTGTCTCATGGGCATAGTATGGCCACCTGTCACAACTGCACTGGATCATCTATCAAGAGTTCATCTACCAAGAGTTCCAACACAGAGAATTTAAATTTTTTAAAAGGGAGTTAAATATGGCCCTTTCCAGGTTTGCTACTTCAGTGCTATTTCAAAGGAAATGCTAAAAAAATTTGCAAAAGGAGGCACCTTGGGGAATAACAAGGATTTGCATTCTTAATACTGGATAATGGCAAGCATTTAGAGTTTTATCTTCAAGATGCCATCTCCCAGGCAGGCTTTTTAACTTACCTCATCAGAAACAAAACAGTATTTGAAGACAAAAAAGAGTCTTAAAATGCTACATTTGGACAGAAGACAAGCATGAAACATTATTTTGCTTAGCACGGTTGCCACTCTCCTATTTTGAAACAAATCTACCTTTCAATAGAGTGAAAATTTTAAGTATCAAAGTATATATAATGTCTCATTTCTAAGTAAGAATCTACTGAACTGTGTAAGACAGCAGGTCAGACAACGCTTTGTTTGACAGGAGTTCAAATCACAGAACTGTCCTGCTGCAGCCCTCAATTTTTGCTGTCAAACCACATCAAACCCATCAGTCAATACTGACCCAACTTCTCAACAATCTTCATTTATTCTAAGCTGTAATCCAGTGCAGTTTCTCTGTTCATTTTCTTGCTGTTCATACGGTAAATGTTACTTTTATCCCTCCTAACTCTGTGCAAGGACAGCAGGGCAAGAGCAGAGCTGATGTACTATTGAACTTCCTGCCAGACTGATGGAAAGACACACAGCTTAGGAACGAAAGGTCAACAGCAAAAACATCATGGAGGTTTTTATGAGCTCAACCAAGACCTGCTGAAGCTCCTAGCATGTGAATCACCAAACCAGAACTTACTCAAGTATTTTGTCCTTGGGGAAAGAGTTTCAATGACCATTTCCAGAGCAGGAGCTGTACTTACAAGTGCTGTAGGCAGGCTCACACTGAAGTGACAGGATCTGGATCTTCTCCTCATCAGTCTCCACGCTGAGGTTGGACAGGTACTGCTTCACCTTCCTGGCCATCTGGGCGTCCTCGTAGAGCTTCTTGGCGTTGAGCAGCGAGCTGCGGCGCGCGCGCTTCTTGTGGGCACCGCCCTGCACGTCCAGCATGTTGGAGTTGGTGCTGCCCTGGCTCAGGGACCTGCAAAACACCAGCAGAGAAGTGAAGCGTCAGCCCCCAGCAGCCACCAAGAGCTACAGCAGCACAAGGCCAAAGCAGATTAATACCAATCATCTTCAGTTAGGGCTAGTGCATGCTGATGCAAACGAGTTAAAAGGATGGACAGCATTAAAGTAACACCTGTCTTAAAACAGTCTGGTAAACTGAGCAGCACTTTGGGTCTAGAACAGGATGGCACATGGAAATGTGGAGCTGGGAAGAAGGAGGTGCAATGGTCTGCACAGAACCTGCTCAGCTCCACGGATGAACTGCAGCCTTGTGCTGCCAGACCCACAGTTGGCAGGACGAGAGGAAACAGCCTCAAGTTGTGCAAGAGGAGGCTTCAGTTGGCTATTAGGAAATATTTCTTCATGGAAAAGTCCTGTCAAGCCCTGGAACAAGGTTCAGTGGTGAACATGGTGGTGGTGCTGGGCTGATGGTTGGACTCGATCTTAGACATCTTTTCCAACCTTAAGACTCTGTAATATCCACTGCAGACTCTCTGAGTGGACAAACTTATTCACTTTGTGGAATTTGGTGCCCACTGTGCCCATCAGGCTTACACAGAAACTTCCTGCAATCAGCTGAGCAGAGAAGTGAGTGACTGCTGCAATCCTCTTAGAAAACTGGGCTTCTCACAATGGTTAAGTAAGGGGCAAATTACGTTGCAAGTACAAAGTGCATTTGATCATGCACTTGATTTCTTTCTTCAAATAAATAAAGCATTCACAGAAGAGCAGCTCATTACAAAAACAAAACCCAAGAAAGGTGAGGAGGGCAGAGATAACATAAATATGCCCAGACTTGTGCAGATTTGCATCTGTGAAAGACAATGCTCCTTGTTTTGAGCTCCCACATCTATCAGCAACTACTGCAAGAATAAATAATCCCCAAACTGTTAAAGAATGGGAGCTACTCCCACTGACAGTCACAACCACTGAATGAAGGACCAAACAAGTGATCTGGACATCATACACACACCACCTCTGTTCCAGGTGCCTCTGTCCTACAGGCACACAGTCCTGAAGCATTTTAAATAAATGGAGACCCCAGTATATGTCACACATAAATTCTAATGGAAGTGGCAACAAAGTTGTTCAAAGCTGGTTTACTGTGGGGATTTTTAAACCTTCAGCTAAGAATTTTTAAAGCTACAGTATTTGTGAAGACAGTTATCAAGACCTCATGGGTTTACAGAATCACAAGTGGCAGAATAAACAACATCAGGCACAGAATTGCTCTAATGGCCAAAGGAGTCAGAATGAAACATGTTGTTAGAGGAAATACAAAGAGTCAAGAACACTGAGCTTAAAAAATAAGTGGTGGAAAACAGCTGACTGCAATACTTTCGAAGATGTTAAATAAATCAATCTGAAAGAAAACACAAGCTTAAAAACTGGCAGCAATTTAAAGCTTAATTTAATAATAAAGTAATGTTATTGTAGGCAAGAAGCAGCCAAAGACAAGATGGAGTGTTCACAGCTACTCAAACCAAGAGGACACTTCTGTCTCCCACAGATAAGGACAAAGCTAAAATCTATTATATAATGATCAGGAAAGCAAGTTTATTTTTGATGTTATAAATATTTTATTGCTTATGTACACACTGTTTTTCTTTCAAGTCTGGAGTTGACTCTTTCAGGCAATTTAATTGAATTTCCTTTCATTCTGATTTTTCCTCATTCCCTTGTGTTCACAGCAATCCCAAGGGGCAGAAACCACAGTGCTCTGTGGGTCCTGGTACCTGTCCCCCTGAGCTGCCCTGTGAGTGCCAAGCACTGCCAGCCAAGGGCACCCACACCAGCACTGGGACCAGTATCCAAACCTGCTGCCCCCAGTCTGGCTGGCCCAGGCCTGGCACTGTCCCCACCACTGCTGTGCCAAGGCACACAGGGAGGAGTTCATGGGCAAAAATGCACATAATAACACATAAAATAAGGCTACAATGACAGTTGTCATAAAATCCCCACACAGGCCCATCAGGAATCTCCCCAGCCAACATCACAACTCATTTCATTATCCAGTCCTTGCACAATCCACACTCCCAGGGAAATCAGTGAGGGTTTTGGTGAAGGAAATGTCAGATACATCTTAAATAGATACTAAAAATAAACACTTTGAAGCTTGCTTGAACCCAAACTTCAGGGGGAAATTACTACACATCATTATCACAATTCAAAGTTTAAAATGCAGAATGGCTTCAACTTTTCTGCAACATGTTAAAAAGCAGGTTATTTATTTCATTCATTTCCCCAAATAGTCTGCCCTTCAATATAACTGCACAGCAGAGGTTTTTTAATGCATAAAGCCAAAACTCAAATAACTTATCTACTACACAAAAGCAACTCAGAATTCTGATAGCTGCAGTATTGGCTGTAACCCCTCATTCCTGCTTTAAAAACCCCTTGTACTGCAGGGTTAATAAAATGCATGCTGTATTTCAGATGCATGCACTAACAGGAGGATGCAGGATTATGTTAAGAGTTGCATAATCTTTATTTATCTTAGTTGCATTCAGCTCTACACTTACCCCAAACTTCTCCACCTCTTCTTCCTGTAAGCAAGAGCCATATACATTGAAGCATGTATTTGAACAGAAAAGCACAGGAAAAAAATAAAACAGTTGAGAGTCAGGAAGAAAGATGTAGACAGGAAAGAACAGAAAAGAAAAAATCTCTATACAGCAAAATTCTTCTCAAATGATAACACAATGTTTTCATGGAATGCAAGGGCAGGACTTGGCAAATACTTTAATATGGAGGCACATCTATCAGTTTTTTGTTTGACCTATGAATTGAAAAAACAAACTTGGCATTGATTTTTTTTGTTTTCTGTGAGTCAAACTGAATTTTGATGGAGTGAATAAAAACTGTTGAACTCACTCATACTGCAGAAAGTGGGAATAAATTAATTTGTTCTTTGCATTAAGGCTGCTGAAAGTGTAAGAGAAATCATCATCAGTATTCAAGTTTTAGGATGTTGTTTTCTCTTGATTGTTTGCTGGAGAACAAGGCAGTTGCCAAATGCACCTTGAAAGCCTGGATGGTCTCTATTAATGGGTAATGAACTTGTGAGCAAGTCTCATGTTACCACTAATACACATCCCTTCTTGCTAATTTTTCATCTTCAAAAGCATTTACTTGGTGCTTCATAACACAAACTGATAGATCAAACACCAGAGGCAATGAAAATGAATATGAATGATGTGAAAACATGGAATTATTTTCTTTTAATCTTTGGCACTATCTCTAATATTAGATGCCTAAGCAGTTTATGGCAGGGTGCATAATTTAAATTATGGTCATTAAGATGCATTCTGTAATTATGGAAAACATACTAAAGGTAACTATTTACCGTTAAATTTATTTAATGATTAGACTTCATTAGGTCTTAGAAAGTGCATGGCCATCAGGGAAATTTATTTATAGACTGATTTCAGCTGTGAATGCCAAAGTTTCTGAAAAGCAATCACAGCTTCTCAACTCGATAACTTTATGCTAAAAATGCAATTTTGCTACTTCCAATCCAACAGTATGAAGGTGAACCTCCACTGTGAAACAAATCCATCTTTAAATAACATTAACAAGGATCTGTTACTATTGTTCAAACCTCAGCTGGGCCATTTGTAGAGTCACAGCCTCACAGACTGCTTTGGGATGTAAGGGACTTTAAAGCCCATCTCATCCCAACCCTCTCCACTAGCCCAGGCTGCTCAGAGCCCCAGCCAGGCTGGCTTCAAACTGCCTGTATTTAAACAAAATAACTTGTGTTTGCTGACAGTCAGGCTTGCAAACAACCACCAGGCTGAGGATCCCCTGGGACTCGTGACACTGGACCCAAACCTCTCCCACACCTTCCATATCCCTGCATGTGCTGGTTCCTTCCACAGGTGCCACTCAATCCACCCACCCAAGGCAATCACACCTGGTGCACAGGTGACCCACCCTCTGGAATTTTGGGTGGATAAGGCACAATTCCACCCACTGTCCACTGGGTTTCCTCTGAGCTCTGCCCTGCTGGGGCTGCAGCTCAAGAGCATTCTGTCCTTTTTTTAAGTACAAACCACGTGGCCATTCAGCACCAGACATTTGTTTCATCCCCAACTCCCCTCAAACTGCATCCTGAGGGGTTTGGTCTGGCCTGTTGGCTCAAGGCAAACTAACAGTGCCAGCAGAGGGGACCACCACCCTCCCCACAGGAACTACGGGATCAGGATGGACACAGCAAGGACACAACAGAGCTACTGATGCTTTTAGTTCAGCCAGTGGGAAGAAAACAGATGCAGGAAACCATTTAGTTCCACTAAATATAATCTGGAGCTCATCAGCACCAGATTAGCAGTTCTGCTGCTTTTATTCTGCCGTTTGTTAACACGGAGCCTGATGATACTCAGCATCAAGATAAAAAGGAAAAATAAGAAAAATAAGCCAAGAACACACCCCTCACCTGCTAAAGCCTGAGCATATCAAACATCATGTGGGTGGAACAAGCTGTGCTTTGAATAAATAAAAATATTGTTTGATTTTAATGTTATCAGTGGGGTTTTGTTTAGAAGTGACATCTCAGATTTATACATGGGTGGTTTAGGTGCTTTTTATCTCTCTCTCTTTCTCTCAGATATTACACTCCTCTAACATTATACCCCCCTCAAAAGTCTACTGACACTAAGACTTTATCTGGTAAAAATATATATCACTAAAATTAGAACCTATTCTTCTGGGTGCTTTAAAGCCAATAAACTGGTTTATTAGTCATTAAAAGCAAGCCTGGGAAGCATCACCTGCAGTGCCATAATTTGATAAAGACTGTGGTCTGATGGTGAATGTCAATGGCAAGGTACACAACGAAATCCCAGCGTGCTGAGGGGCACACACAGCCCCAGGTCCCCCAGCTGAGCCCCCAGAGCTGCTGCCCTGCCCAGTGCACACCTTTGCCTGAACATCACGGCTGGGTCCATGTTGGCTGAGGTCATTCGCACAACTTGGCGGATTTCCTTGGCGATCATTCGGAGCTTCTCGAAGTTCACCAGCCCATCCACTTTGGAATCATTGCCTGCACAATTGAGACACACACACAGGAGAAAGAAATTAAAAAAAAAAAAAAAGTAAAAAAAAGAGTAAGAAATGCTTCTGAATGGCCACTGTGTTGCCCTCCCTGTCCCTCCATCAGCAAAACTGTTTTAATCAGAGTATCAAGAAAACATGAAGCTCTGATAAAATACAAATGGAACCAGGGCTACTCAGAGGACCATGTATTCCTCTTGTTAATCTATTCCTAAAGTAACAAGTACTAGTAGAAGGAAAACGTAGTTAAGTGAACTATGCCCAAGTTCACTGGCATAATGTTGAAATACAAAGACAGAACTGGTACCGACAGCACTGACATTCAGAACAAAGTTCAGATAGTTCTGAGCCATCACAACCAAGAATGGGGTATACTTGGAAATGCTTCACCCTAACCACTTGTGAACAGGGCTTTGTGTAGAAGGAACAAAATGGAAACATCTAAACAAACCCCCTTGCAAATGCTGAAAGCAGGAGTAGGAGGTGTTGTATCATCAGAGCTGCCTGAAAGCCACAACACGGAACACAAACCTGGGAATGTCACAGCAACAGGGTTTGTATAAGAGAGTGTGTTTGAGGCAGTGCAACTCCCAGCCAGCACACTCACCTGTGCTTCCACCCTAAACCTTAGGACAGCTGCTGAGGACAAAGCATTGCTTTTAAAATATTAAAAATATGCATTTAATTTTTAGTTTTTGTCTAGGATCAGCCTCTTCCACGAGGCATTCCGAGTTCTATTTTATTTCACTCATCAAAAGCATCCTACTGGTGGCAGCTTCCTTAGACATGTGTTGGCACAAGGAGCACTGAAGAGAGGGCTAAAACATCTTCAATGCTTAATTTATTTTCCCTCTGTCTGACATTACCTTCATGCAGGAATGTGATGTCCTTCTTGACGACAGGGAACAGAGGGATGATGGGGGGCTGCATGCTCTGGCTGCTCAGGATGTTGCGGTACTTTGCCATGTTTCGAGATGGATCAAAAAGATCCTGAAGGTCTCTGAGGTGCTTTTCATACTTGCTGGGTAACTTCTCCCAGGTGCCTCTGAGACGAGCTACTGGTGCAAGATTTAATCCACTGTAAGGCAGGAATGTTTCATTATTAGCTGTGAGCAGAACCATTGCCTTTCACAGGAAGAGAAGGGTTGGTTTAAGGATTAAAAATAGCCTTCCCAAGGTCAAATGTAAAGCTGGTTGAGTGCCAGGGTACAAGTTCATCACAATAAACCTCTGATGTTTAAACAGGACTGTAAAATCCATGACTGCTTCCTATGCACAAGGTACAAACTTCAAATTACTGCCAATTTATCTCTCTGTAAAACAGGACTGATGTCTGCTTAAGAACCAGTTCTCTCCTGTAAAAATGTGTACCACAATAAGGACAAAAAGGGTAGAAAATTAATGAGGTGAATCAGTGGTTGGCACAGCTAATGAGGACAGTGCAGAGCTCATCCCAAGCAGAAGTGGGAAGACTTTAGGAAGGAATCCTCCTGAGGGTGGGCAGGCCCTGGCACAGGTGCCCAGAGAAGCTGCGGCTGCCCCATCCTTGGAAGTGTCCAAGGCCAGGTTGGACAGGGCTTGGAGCTACCTGGGCTGGTGGAAGGTGTCCCTGCCCATGGCAGGGGGTGGAATGAGATGGTCTTTAAGGTCACTTCCAAGCCAACCCATTCTGTGGTTCTGATCCTGTGGCTCCAGAGGAGCATGTTTGGAGCATTTGTAAATGAGCAACAAACTGTGAATCAGAAGCAGCAGATATGCTAAAATTTGTCATTGTGCCCTCATTAAGTAGAAAATATATCCAGAATTATTTGGATGCAATAAAAAGAAAATAAATAAATGAAATACATCCATCCTCTCATAATTTGCCACCAATTATGCTCCAGAAGTTCTGCAGTAATTACAAAGTCCTTGTAGCTGCAGAACTGGTAAGTGATATGCTCCAGCATTACTCAGTAAATCCAGAATCACACAATCACTGAATTTGTTATTCTCAGATTTTCTTTTCTCCTTTTGAAAGCTTCAAAAAACTTGTTTTGAATTTGGTTTATTGTTTATACAGCCTCCTCTCCACGCTGTGCCAAACAAAGCCTTCCCTGACACGACAAATCAAACATATGCCAGCCCACAGCTCCTCCTTCCCAGGCTGCATTAGGGTGGTTATCTTCCTATTTCAGGAGACATATGGCATCAAACTGCTGGGCAGGACAAGGCAAGAAACAATCCCTGTGCCATATGCTACAAAAACATATTCCTCTGCAAAGAAGGGTAGAGCAATAACTAATTTATTTTTATTTTTTGACCAAAGGCCACTTCAGTCATGGCCTGATTAGCCTTAAGTGAGAAGCAGAAGAGTCATTTCCCCACCTACAATAAACCATGGGAAATTAGAGAGCAGAATACAAAAATGAGATTCAGTATCCCCATGTGTATTCACCATGTAATGAGCATCCCCAGCCCCAAAGGCTGACCAATACCCTTGAAGGAAATTCATGAATTCTTTCATGTGTGACTAACCAGAAGCCAATACTCTTTGATAAACTTGTTAGACATGGAAGAAAATATTCAAAAACCGGTATTTTCAACAGTGGTGCTGGAATACAGCACAAATGCAGATCTCTTCTGATGAATCACAGTGTCTTTTTTTCTCCCTAAAGTAAAGGCTGGGTGTAAGATAATTGCAAATAAAGGAAATGCTGAACTCATGCTGTTAAAGTAGCAGCATTCAGGATAAATCAGAAGAGAAAGTCTATGTGCAATTGAAGAGGGGAAAAAATAAAATAGAGAAGCAAGCAGATGACAGGAAAAGAATGAAAAGGAAAATTAAGCCAAAACAAGACTGATTTGAGGAAGTCCTTACAATGGAAGGAAGAAATAAAGTAATCTCATCATCACAGATATGACTCGGTGCACACTGGAAAAGTAACAATGACTGACAAAGAGAAGGGAAATTGGGTGCCAAAATCACAGAAAATGACACAATGCTCAGGCAGGTTTCTGAAGTTCATCAATCAAACAGTGCTTTGTCCCAGCCTCCTCTTTCCCTGTGAGGGAACAGGTAAAAAGAGAGTGTCACATCCAGCACCACGATGGGACTGAACAGCTGCAGTGACAACCCATGTCAGACCAGGCTGGCCTGGGAAAACCACCCAGCTCCACCTGTAACGTGCTCAGGGTGTTCCTCCTTCTTTCCTTTCCATTTAGATTACCAGAATTGCCTCTGACAGTACCAATCAGACCTGACAAATGGGAATTATTTTACCTTATAACCGCGAACATGGAATTGAAGTTCTTGCATTCCCGACAGTGGAGAGCAATTTTAATGAAATGCTTAATGATCTTCATCCTTTTGAGCTGGTTGGGCTCTGCTAGAATCTCCATGGCAACCCAGAAGGTCTCTTGATTGATGACATCCTCGAACTGTTTGAGGTGAGCATTGCCAGTTTTGGAGTCCAGCTTGTACAGGTCGTCGATGTACTCGGTGGGCTCGATGTTGCGGAACAGCTCGAAGTCGCGCATGGAGAGCTGCGTGGCCACCTCGATGGTGCTCAGCTGCAGCAGAGAGATCTGGCTCTCCCGGAGCAGCTCCTGAGCATCCTCGTCTGAGCACAAGGTCTCTGTCTCCATGTTGTTCTTCAGATAATACCTGAGGGATAATTGAGTGATAACAACCCATCAGAGATGCCCTTCAGAGGGTTTGTGAGCACAGAGACATTGAACTGGACCAATCAACGTGGGCATTACAGGGACAAGAAGGGACAGGATAACCTTGGACTTCACTTAATGTAAAGTAACATCATCACTTCAGCAAACAAGTAGTTTGAAAGCTGTTTTAATCTACCTCTTTGACACCATTTTCATACTGTACTCAGTATTGTGCTGTTGTGTTTGCCTTCAGAAAAAGGTCAGTTACTTTTCTGTTTGTAAATCCAGCAGTGAAAATAAGATTTTAAATAGACATCCTGAGAAATCTCCTGTTAATGTATTTCTCCATTTCTTACACAAATTCAGTGTGGTTTCTTCCATAGATTTCATGTGGCACAGTAATATTTACATGAGGTACAGAGTATTCAGCAAATGAAAATGCATCTGGAAAATTCATTTCCACAGTCCCAAGCAGATCACTTTCAGATACACAAAAGTTTATTACTCAAAAATTCCCTCTTGTTGCTTAGCAAAGACAACTACAAAATTTTTCACTTGAATAAACTTTCTTCTGCTCTGGATCAGATAAAACCAAAGCACTTAACGTTTCAGAAAGATTCAGACTAGTTTACATAAAAATAGAAGAATCTATCTCAGGTTAGTATCAGTTCACTGCAACATGACACTTCGAGAAAAAAATTAATTGTATGCTTCAATCCTCAAGCACATGTGGGAAGTGTCAGAACAAATATAAATTTTTCCTCAAAGTGTAAACCACTATACTATATATATATGTGTGGTAGTTTTAGCTCAACCCAAGACAGATATATTATGCTGATCTGCTAAATTAGCTGTCATCAAGCAAGCCTGCTGCAGACTTGGAGAGGGGTTTCTGGGTGCAGCAGAAGTAGATGACAAAGAAGAGGGAAGTGGAAGTTACTGGCATTTACTTGTTTGTCCTTTGTCTTGGGTTCAGCTGGCAAAATGCCGACTGCCCAACACAGACACAAACCCTCCATCCCTCAACGAGAAAAGGGAGGATTGTAACCTCTATCAATGCCTTAAATTCTTTTAGCTATTTAGTCCTGGCTTCAAGGTATCAGAAGGCCTGCCCCAAGGGCCAGGAACAGTAGGAGAGTGACCCAGAACTCAGAACATGGGAAAGGCTCCAGGGGTCCTGTGTGTGCTGAGGAAGACAAAGATGAGGAACGAGGGGTCCCAAATCTCCCCCAGACTCAAATCAGAGGGATTGGGCCTGGGGTGGGGCAGGGCTGGACTGAGAGATGTGTGAAGTGGGGATTAGATGGACAGTATTATAAAACCCATGGAAATCAGAGTCTGAACACGTGTGTGTCGATGAGTATTCCCAGATAAGCCTTTAATGGGTGCTCATTAAAGCCACTGCTCTCTTATCTCCCACTAGAATTGGAGTCTTTTTTTGCAGACTTTTCAGGCCACACCACCCTCAAGGATTCTATAATCATAGAAACACAGAATCAGTTGGGTTGGAAGAGATCATCAAGTCCAACCCTTGATCCAACCCCACTGTGACCACCAGATTATGGCACTCAGTGCCACGTCCAGTCTCATCTTAAAAACCTCCAGGGTCAGAGAATCCAGCCCCTCCCTGGGCAGCCATTCCAATGCCTGACCACTCTCTCTGTAAAGAATTTCTTTCTAATATTCAACCTAAACCTGCCCTGGCAGAGCTTAAGCCCATGCCCTCTTGTCCTACTGTTGGTTGCTTGAGAGAAGAGACCAATCATAGAGAGTGATGAGGTCTCCCCTGAGCCTCCTCTTCTCCTGGCTGCACCCCCCAAGCTCCCTCAGCCTTTTCTCCAGGAAATGTTTCAGCCCTAGAGGCAGCCCAAGGAGCAGCCCAGGGGTGCCCTTACCGCCCGTTGAGCTGGATCCTGTCGGCCAGCTTGGAGAACTGGTCCGGGAGGCGCCGCTGTTTGATGACACCCTCGGGGCTCACGGACACCTCGCACAGCGAGTACGTGTCGGCGGCGCCCGTCAGGTTGAACTCGTGCACGGCGTGGCTCACCACCTCCTTGGCCGTGGTGTCCTTGCTGATGATGATGTAGCAGCTCTGCTGATCTGCTTTGAACACTCGGATCACTTGGTCCGGGATATCTGAAAGAGGAGAGCGATCAACACCTTCAATGGGTGAAGCTGTTTTCCCTTGAAAGACAGGAGGTCATTTCGAGAGAGACTTCTCACAAGGGTATGTGATGATAGGACAAGGGGGAACTACCTTAAGCTGAGGAAAAGCAGGTTTAGATTGGATATGAGGGAGCTTTTCTTCCTTGTGAGGCCCTGTCACAGGGAGCCCAGAGAAGCTGTGGTTACCCCATCCCTGGAAGTGCCCAAGACCAGGTTGGACGAGGCTTGGAGCAACCTGGGCTGGTGGGAGGTGTCCCTGCTCATGGCAGGGGGTGGAACTGAATGATCTTTAAGGTCCCTTCCAACCCAAACCATTCTATGACTCTGATTTACTGTCTCATTTGACAGCCAGAGAACAAAACAATTAACAGCTACCAGGATACAAAAGCCATGTTGAAAAGTACTAAAATATTTTCCTTCTCCTTTCAACTCCGAGAGGAAAAGAGAAAACTCTTGTCCTTACTGCTTTTCCACAACTCAATTACTTTACCATCCCAAGACCACAATCAAAGCACAGGACATCCATCCAGGGATGTTCCTAAGCTGTGCACCATCCTTCCCAGTGGGTCTCAAGAACTTTGGCAACATCTTCCTCTGGCTCTTTTCTGTCTGTGAGAGCCAGGTCCACTCAGGTGCCAGGGCACATTTCCCAGGGGTGGGAAGCCACTGAGCATGGGTGGATGAGCTTGTGGTGGGAGGACGTGGAGAGGAAAGGAGATTTGGTTGTTCCCATAACTAGCTGTGAGCTTTCACACTCACTCTCTCCCCCTGAAGGAACCAAGCTGCTGCCAGCAGTTAATTCTTTGGCTGGTGTACTTATTTATAGCACATTTTATGTATTATAAATGCATTAGAGAACAGCTTTATCTGAAGGAGCCTACAGCAGGAAATAAATATCTACAGAAACATGTGTTTCATCCACAGCTTGCTGACTGCAAATAATTTGCTCCATTAATTATTACAAAAATTTTGATTTTCAAAATAAAACTGATTGGAAAGAAATGTCAGGAGTCAAAACATACACTAACTCCAAGCACAGGGAAGCCCAAGAAAATTTTTCCCTTCCTTAAAGTCTGAAGACTCAACTTCACATTAATTTTCCTCTACCAAAATCCACTGTTTAAGAAAAAACACAAGGTATTTGGGGGCAGTGACCTTGGGGTTACTTTTTCTTTTGTCAGGACTGAATGGTGTCATTGGGACAAGTAGCAGGAATTTCAGGATAAGAAGTTAAGCAGGTCATCTGTGCTCCAGCATTGAAAGTTTCCACTCATTGGAAAAAAGAAAGGCTCAACAGCAGTTTCAAATAAATTGAAGTAAACAGGGTGTTAAAAAAATCATACTGAAAGCTAATTCTTGTAACAGTTTCATTACTTGGGTTATCACTTTACCAGGACAGTCTCATTAGTAGCTGGGGTCTAGCTGAATTTGAAAAGCTCAGTATATACATGAATAGGGGCAATTAAAGGGTAAGTACTATGTACTTATTTCAGAGTGAAAGTGGTGAAAATGACAGATTGAATCATCACCATGCAATCAAAACTTGGTGTAACTTGTGACAGGTGACAGAAACTTAAATTACAGGTACATGTTGGTCTTCATGGTCTTTGCTTTTAAGCAGGTAAACAGTAATTATTAAATTATTTTTATGCATTATTCAGCTTGTGTTAACAACACAAAACACATTTCCAATTTGCATGCACAGGATTTTAGTTATAGAGTCCAACAGAAGAACAAATTAAAGCTCAAACTACATTATCATCTGAAACTTCAGCTCTACAGGAGAGATTTAAGCAACTTCATTCCTTCAAAGCAAGGCCACAGAGAAGTGAGGAAACTGCCAAAGGTCACTCAGTGTTTCAGTGGCAGAAATGGGAATAAAATGCAGTCTCAGCCTCAGCACAGCCCTGTGTGTGTATGAGAACCTATGGATTTGTTTTATTTGAGGAAGATTACAGGGCTATGTCATGCCCCACAGTAATAACCAAGTCAATGAAATGTCTGATAGTGTTAAGTTTTCAGGCAAGCCATGCAATATTAAGGTCTAGAGGATGCTGCACATCAGGATACTTACAGTAAAACCCAACAGCTGCAGGCAGGAGAAAAAGAAAAAAAACTGTGTCAACAGTACATCAAGATTTTGATGTTTACAGAACTTATCAAGTGTACACTGTCAGAAATAGTTTGGTTTTCTCTGCTCTTCAAACATGGCAGCAGATCTGTTACAGTAGACCTGAAGGGAAGGTCAGTGATCCAGGTGGAAAAGTCCCTGCCCATGGCAAGGGTGTTGGAATGGATGGCCTTTAAGGGCCCTTTCACCCCAAACCAGCCTGGGATTCTGTGACTGATCCCAAGATGAACTGCTCAGCACCATTTCATATTAGGCAGTAACTTGTAAAGCATTAAATGAAGATTTTTAGAGAACACATGTGTAGTCCTTGTGCACACACAGCAAGAACCTGGACCTGCAGCAAACAGGGAGCTTTTCTGCTATGGATATTTATGCACCTGATGTATTTGTGTAGATCCTTTTTAAAGGGGAAATCTGCAAGTTTACATAAATAAAAGTCACAGCCACAAGGCACCTTACAAACTATGTAATCATGCACAGAACTGACACCTGAAACAGGTAAAAAAGATTCTGACTTGGCATGTTTACAGGCAGCTGCAACTCCAACAAACACCTCCTGCAGCCACCCCACAAACTGCATTCCTACAGCAACAGCAGGGAAAGCCCAGACTACACAACTGAAAACATTTTTAAAGTTTTTAGACATTCGGCTGAACATACATAATGTTTGTAAACATGAACATTAACATCACCCTGTTGGCACCATGGCAGCCCTATTCTATCCACAACACTGCCTGAAATATATACTGGAAGATTGGGATGGACAAGTCAAAGCACCAGTACAGGTACTGGGGAGAGATGGCAGAAGACAAAGGTGCAGACAAGGACAATCTGCTTCCACCAGAGCAGACTGACTCAATGACTCTCAGAAGTGGCAAAATACATTTCTTTATACAGAGAATTAAGTGCCACATTACAAGAAGAGCAACTAAGAGAGGTTTTCAGCAAACCTCAAGCCAAACATGGAGCTGCACTCGCCACGTGTGGTGCCAGTGAAGGTGCAATGTCCCCCCCGAGCCAGCTGCTCGTTAATCCCACTGCACAAATGAAGCTCGTGCTGCTCTTTTACCTGCAGGATTGGAGAAGTCCAGGATGCTGGTTGTGGGCTGCAGCAGGTCCGGGCTGCTGGAGGAGAGCGTGCCCGGGATGGGCATGATGGCCAGGCTGTGGCGGCACTGCCGCGTGCCCACGATGCTGTCGTCCTGCGACTGGCTCACGCTGCCATCACTGCAAAACAGCCCTGCCCGCTCACTGCCCTGCGCTGCCCTCCCCACAGCCCCTGGGCATGCATGGGGAGCTGAGGGAAAGCAGGGTGTTCAGCTGCCTTCATCACACCCTGGGGCTGGGCTCTCAAACAAGGACAGAGCAAAAAGAGTTCTGGAAGTGTTCATGGGGAGAGAAAAGGTGTTTGGTCTTGTTCTGTATTTATGGGGCAGATGAGGTGATTTTTATTAGTAACATAAGGAACATGGACATAATGACTAGAGATACTGAGCAATTAGTATCCCCCCTTAATGGTCTTAGGCTGAAGGAGGGAAGGTTTAGACTAGATATTAGAAAGAAATCCTTCCCTGTGAGGGTGGGCAGGCCCCGGCACAGGTTGCCCAGAGAAGCTGTGGCTGCCCCATCCCTGGGAGTGCCCAAAGTTGGACAGGGCTTGGAGCACCCTGGGCTGGTGGGAGGTGTCCCTGCCCATGGCAGGGGGTGGAATAGGATTCTGTAAGGTCCCTTCCAACCCAAACCATTCTATGTTTCTATGATTAAAATATCACAACCTACTAAGGAACAAATTCTTTTGGACAGAAGACTCTTGACAAACCTGAACCGTTTTGGAGGCAAGATGCTGAACCTGGTCCTGTCTAAAATCTTCCTGATTCTGTTCCTGCCACCAGATACAGTGTTTGCTTTCATCTTCTTGTTTCCCTTTTCCCGGGGAAACATCTGTTCCACATCTCCAGGCATATCTGGGATGGAGTAACGGTTGTTCTTCTTCTCTGCAATTTTTGGAATATGTGGAATTCCATTCTTCTCTTGTCCTATCCTGCAGAGCAGCTCCTTAAACACTGTAAGAGAAGTTAGTCATTGTAAGTTACCTTTGCACACTCAGAACTTCAAGGGAATTCCTCTTTTCCTCTCAATCCTGTTGCTTCCCACATCCCAGATCCGCAGTAAGGACACGCTGTGTTCAGGGCAATCAGCACTCTGGATTTATTGGCTTTTTTGTTTCTGTCTTTTAGATAATGCAGTGCAGATGCTTCCTCAAGAATAACTGCAACACAGACTGGTATTTTCCCAAACTGCCTTTGTTTGCTTTACTAACACTACAGAACAGAAGCTGCATCAAATTTCCTTCTGCATTTATCCAACTCAACCAACCAGTCTATTACCCACACTGACATTCCCAAAGATATAATTCCATGGAAATGATAGTGCTTATGTTGTTTCTGTTTCTTTCCACATAGACAAGGTGAAAAACAACGTTCAAATTGGTTTTTCAATACCAACTATTTCTTTAAAGACCTTTAAAAAATACTTGGACATCACTGAAGTCAGAAATGCAGTATTTCCTGTTGTAAGAAAGCAGAGCTGTACACAGTAAACTACTCAGATTGCCCCTATGAGCAAGGCAACCAGGGCTTTTCTGTACAGAAAGTCCAGTTAAATTGTGTATTTGTATTATATAACAAAACTTACTCTAAGTTTTCCCAGTCTAGATTTGAACCTAACAAACAGGAATTGCTCACTGCCAGCACCGGGCACTTGGCACTCAACTCAAAATTCAGGATAATAAGTATCACTGCTGAAAAAGGGTTCAAGACATTAATTCATTAAAATCTGCCACAGAAATCACCTTGAAATTCTATCAGCTAGCAGGAAGAGATTGGAACCCACTCCTAAGTGTATGTTGCTTCCATTTCTAACACACATGAGCAATCCCTCCCTGTCTCAGTCACAGTGAGGCTTCAGTTCAGGTCCTCTCCCGTCAGTCTGGACCCGACTGCTCAACGTGGTGGTTTCCTGTTATTTTTAAATTCTACTAATAAGGAACTGCTGAGGGCTTGAACCTCTTCACCCATGCAGTGATAAACACTGAATAATAATTGGAAAGAAAATCAATAGTGAGCAAGGGCAGGTAACTGGAGGGAGAAGATCACAAAAGGAAATTATCAGAAAGTCTGAGATACAGGAAGGAATTATGCTGTGCAGTGTCTCCTTTCTGTGGCTCTGGTTATTCTGTTATCTGAAGAGATTAAGGAAAAAACCCAGATGATTTCACTGAGATTTTTAAGAGGTATTTATGTGTTTATATTCATGATGACAATTAAAAGCCAGTATTTATATGCCACACCACTTTTTATATCCCCTTTTCAATTTTAGATATAAAGGCAATTTATCCTCTCATTCTCACAGCCACTATAAAAACTTTTACAAAATCCCAGTTTTACATCTCTGCTGTTTCTTGGCTGAAGTATTTTGGTGCAGCTCCCTTGGCTGTGTTTCAGCCACCCTGCATGGAGGGACACCAAAGCAGCTTGAAGAGGCACTGAGGGTTTCTCAGGGAGTAAGAGCTGCCTGTGCTGGCTCTGTGCCCTCCACGTGCAGCCCAGAACTCCTCCAAGCAGACAGAGGCACCAGGAGGGCACTTCTGCACAACTTCTCACTCCCAGAGCAGGCTGGAAAAGAAGGTGGAATCTGACTGCACTTCCAGAGCCAGGAGGAGTGGAGTTTTTCCTTCACACACACAAGAAATGGATCATATATGAAATCTACTCACCAAAAATGTTTGTTTTTACAGTAATGGAGAGATGTGTGTTGTTCCTTAAGATTTCCAGAGCTTTCACAAAGGTGATGTTCTCAAAATTCTGTCCATTTACTTCCATTATCTTTAAGAAGAAATAGAAATTGAGCTGTTAGGAGAACATCTGTTTGACAGACTTACAAAGGTGATAACACAGGCACAGTAAGAACTTCTCAGAAGCAATCACATCATCTTTACAGCAGCTGCAGCATGAAAACATTCCTTGTAAAATTACTGTTTTCATGTCAGTGATTATATCCTGTAAGTAAGTCAGGACCTCCATTTCTACCTGACAAATGCTTTAAATAAATTTCTTTTCTATGATAACATGACATTCTTGCAATTAATCAAAAAGGGTGGACCATGAAGCAGAGGAGAGATCACATCAAAAGCTGGATCTTCCCCAAGTGGGACCTGTCACTGCTCCACTGGGATAATCACACTGGATGGGGATCAACCCCACAAAATAATCTGATGGTTTCAACTTCACCATATTTACAGTTGCAAAGTTTCCCAAAATAACCATAACCTGGTTTCTCTTCTGAAGTTGTTTTTGAAATATTTAAATATTTTAACTATCTTGAAAACTATTCAATAGAAACAACTACTTCATTTAGAAATGTTTAAATTAAATTAGTAGAAGCTTTTAGTTAAATTTATTATTATTTAAATATAAATGAACTATTTAAAACTGTAATTTAATTTCTACTCAATAGAAACCAGATATTTGGACTCAGAAATTGAACAGCTATGAATGGAAGCTCAGCTGTGGCTCAGCCAAGAGAACACTTGCCAGTGGTTTGCTTTTGGTACAAAGCATAACCTTTTTGTTGAGAACACCAGAATATTCTGCTTGACCAGAGTATTTCAATTCACATTCTGCTTTTACCTGATCCCCACGTTTCAGCCCAGCCTCTGCTGCGTTGCTGCCCACCTCCACAGTCTCCACAAAAATCCCAAAGCCCTTGTCACTGCCCCCCAGGAGGCTGAAGAACAGGGGGGAATCCCTGGAGGGTTTCTGCAGGGTGATCTGTCTCCACTTGGCTTTGGCAGCACAGGCAATGTTCAGCAACCTGAGATGGCCTTTCATTTTCTGGAACAAAATGTAATGCAATGTTTCTTTCATCACAAATGGAAAAACAGCTATGAAAATACCCCAAGTGCCACAAAATGGATTTTTGATGCCATGTATTCAGATCTTAATAAATAAGCCTTGTCCTCCTTCACAGATATGCCAAACCCCATAACCAAGTGCCACAGGTACCACTTTATGTGGCCTTTGTATCTAAATATACATCTAAGACTAAATATGTCCATGTTAAAAGCCACCAAAACTGCTACACTTACAGACTACACTTTGTTAGGCACTGGTGACACTGGAAAATTGGAACATATAATACTATAAAATGTGCCAGTCATTCTTTTTTGGTCCTACCGTGTCTTCCAAGTTCTTTTCAAATTCTTCCAGGAATCGAGTCATGGCAGGATCTCCTTCAAAGTCATTGAAGTGATTGTTCACCCACAGCAAGACCACTCTGGTAACCTGTAAAAACAAAATACATTGTGTGTGTGTGTATCTGTATCTATTTATCTATCTATATCTATCTATAGATACAGACACAGAGATTCTTCTCCTATCAGCTTTTTTTCATGTATGTACACAGGGTTACACAGAGCTGAACCTGGTTCTGATTCTGGAGCCATTTTTACCACCTGCACTTGTCTTGAGCAGAGTTTGCAAAAAGCTGCTCAAACAAAATGTGCTCCAAACACTGAAAAGGTCTGCAGTAGAAATTATGGAAAACAAGCACAATGCTGTTGGAATAAGAAAAATGGAATGTCCAAGAGAATGTGAATGCAATTTCCCTTAATTCCTGGTGAAAAAGGATTTGAGACTGGCATTTACCTCTTTAAATTAAACACAAATCAGTATTCCTCATTCTGCAGGAAAGAAGCAGCATCACAGCTGATTTTGGTTAGTGCACCATCACACAACACCCTCGAGAATCCTTTCTTGATATAAATGAAAAATACTTTGCTTTAAAACATTTCATCTGAAATAACTGAAGCATAATCCTTGTTTATCAGGAATACAGAAAGGAATTGAATACATTTCCACCAGAAGTGCTAATCTCTCAGACTCCAACCAACCTTATCCCTGAGGCTGTCCACTGTGAACCATTCCAAGAGCTTATTTCCAACTTCCAAGGGGCTTGTGAGAAATGTTCTGTATGTTAAAAGGAAATCTTCGATGTAGGTGGGATCCACAATGGAATGTTCTTCTATTAAGTGCATGATGAGCCTCTCAGGTGTTGCCTTCAAAAAGTAAATGCAAAAAATAACTGATACCTCTCATCTCTACCTCTCCCTAGAGAGTATTTAAAAATAAACCCAAGTGAACAGTACAATCCCTTTATAAAGTTCTATCGTGGCAAACTCAAGAGAAAACACATCAACATGTTTGAATCCAACCTTCCTGCTTCTCTCAGCCCAGATGTTTTGCAAAGGTAACAAACACCCAGCTAAAACTATCAGTAGCTTCCCTTAATTTTATTTTTAATAAATGGTTCAAGTTTCATTTCCAGACTAGAAAAAACATGTCATACATAAAGATGCCCAAAGGGTGCTCCCAACACAAAACTCAAGGGATGTGCTGATTAAGTCTAACTTTATTGAAAGGGAAGTAAATTTAGAGAGCAGTATAAATTCTTTCCAATCTAATTTTTGGAGCTGAGACAGACAAAACTGAGTATGTGTGCAAGGTTCAAACTGGAATTGCATGCATTTACCAATCAATAACAGTTTAATAGATCAATGGAAAGCATAGAAAGAAATGCACCTTGATAACGATGTGTCCTTTCCTGGTTCCACTGCGATCCAGCTCCCTGTGCTCCTTCACCATCACAATTTCTCCTTCTTCCTCCACTTTGTGAGTGTTTTTTTCCACATGGTTCAGAATCCTCCAGTAGTCTTGCTGAGCTATACAGACAAACTGTCCCCACACAACAAGGGATAGTGAATACACCCCCAAGCCATGGATGTGTCCCCCTCTCCAGGCTGCACAACCCCAGCTGTCCCAGCCTGACCCACAGCAGATGCTCCAGCCCTCTGAGCATCTCTGTGGCCTTCTCTGGACCTGCTCCAACAGGTCCATGTCCTTGTGCTGAGGACCTCAGAGCTGGAGCCAGTGCTCCAAGCAGGCTCTCAGGAAGGCAGAACCCCCCAATCTCTCCTGATGCAGCCCAGGATGCAGCTGGACTATTGGCTGATACCCAGCTTTTCATCCACCCAACCACACCTCAGGATAAAAGCAGTCTGTTTTATCAGAAGCTTAATACAAGGTAGTTGTACAGAATTGCATCTCACCTGACAATCATCTACTTTGGTTCTGACCACTCCATTCATGTACTGTTTGTCCAGAGAGGGAGTAATCCCAAAACTATTTCCCATACAGAGACTCTCACTCTTCCCATCAGGATAGTTGATTTCCACTGTGCCATTTAAAATAACATACCAGGAATCGAGCTAGAGGAAGAAAAAAACAAATAAAAATAGCCAAGTGAAGCTAATTCAACATCTTATCTCAGAAAGGCTCATTCCTGCAGTCTCCAGTTTGCTGTCACCAAGGCTCTGCAACACTCCATTCACCGACATGGTGCAGTGTAAAGTGACTGAAACAAGAATGTTCATTCACTTCAGAACTCATTCCAGAGGCAGGAATGCTGATGAAGAGATTGCTTTTTTAACCAGTGGGCTCATTGCTATGATGTATTTATCCCATTTAGTGAGAAGGACACATCTCCCCTGGGTCCCTGCGTGGTCACTACCAGAGATCAGTCCACCTTGTCCTCCTGGAGGGCTGAGCAGTGAATGCCACTGCAGAAGGTCTGATTCAGACAGTGATTCAGGGCACCCATCCAGGCTGGGAGCCTGACAACAGACTGACTGGAACATCTCTCTCCTGGGGAACTTGTGTGATATCTGCTCTTAACTCAGACATTTCTGTTACCTACATTACTGGGCAAAGATACCCCTCTGTATCAGTATTAAAAACCCCTACATTATAAGAAGAGTTATTTTCCTAATGGCAATGATGCTTTCTTCTGTGCCACAAATCACCTTTGAGGTAAGATGGCACTTGCCTGATAACAACATACTGAATGCTCTTTCATGTCAGCACTTGGCAGAGTTGAAGCCTTGACCAAGACAGTGATGATCAAAGAATCACAGAATGGTCTGGGTTGGAAGGAACCTGAGAGATCATCACCTCATTCCAACCCCCCTGCCCTGGGCAGGGAACCAACACACCGATAAAACCTCCTGAAGGGATGGGCCATGGCTTGGCTATGGGTCAGGGTGAGAGAAGAATTCTCTAACTTCCAGGTGTGGGAGAGGTGTGGAGATGGGAGATATTCTCCAGCCTCAGTGCCCCTGGTCACCTACTGCCTGTGGCACCCACACTGTGCTGCAGGCAGGGACTCACCTCCTGCCCATCCTCCAGGATGATGGCTCCTGCCTGCTCCACGACTTCGAAGATCATCACTGAGCAAAGCTCTCTCCTCACAGACATCGTCATGTTTGCAAAGGCAGGGAGCTGATGCATGAACTCCAGTAACTGCTCTGTTGGACAAAAGGAACATGGCTGTGATGCCTGCAAGGCCCAGGGTTCCTCAGACACCTCACCCTCCACAGGTCTATCAGACTCCCAGTCATGGGAAAGCTGCTCCATGGGGTTACACCCCCATCAGTGCCTGTGGCTGAAGGAGCCCAGTGGGTTCTTTGTCCCCCACAGCCAGAACTCTGCCCCACAGCCTTGCTGGGGCTCTCAGGGACTCTCAGGACAGAGCACAGCACTTCAGCTTCAAACATTTAGAAAAATCAAAAATACCCAATCTGAAGCACAGCAGAAAGCAAGTTTTGCTCTTGAAGTTAGTCCCAATTTCCAGTTAAACATTCAGTGAATTACCTTCATTTCAGCTGTTTTGCAGTATTCCCATACTCACTAATAGTATGTTCTCCTTGCTATTTAGTAACTCATTCAGCTGTTTCAGGTAGTCAGAATTACTGTGCTACCTGTCCCAGTCCATCAGCACATACCATGACTGCAACACCTCACCGCTTAAGCATCTCAAGGACTGTTGTTTAACATATGCAGTTTCTCAGAATAAACACTCTCTCAGACAGTAAGAGGAGAAATCATTCAATTAAAAGTATCACTGAAGGCACCACTCAAGTATTAAGATATACACTGAACACCAACACAAACAGTTGTCAGATATGCCTCTCCTACAGACGTTATAAGATGTAGCTTTACATAAATTTTATGTATTTATTTTCCCCCTCACCAATGTCATCATCAGTTTTATCTGCAGGCTCTTTCTCCAGGCACTCTCGGACCACATCTCGCCCCAGCAGTGGATCAGAAGTTCTGTCTATATCTTCATCCTCCTCTTCTTCCTCATCTTCAGAGTCTACAGGTGCTTCTGGAAGACCCGTTAGATCAACATCTCCCATCTCACTTTCTGTGGCCTACAAAGAAAACAGCAATCAGACAGAAGAGTTCAGTGTCTTCAGTTTAATGATTTATGGTCTGGGGTAGCTAATAAAATACAAAATAAATTCTGTGACCAACAAGTCAAACCAGAAACTGCAACAGCTCCCTTTCTGAGGGATTCTTATGCTGAATCTCCAGCTACTGGATCCTCATTTTATAGCACTTACTATTTCTTTTGAATTCATGTAAAATTGTTTTTTCATAATTTGAGTCTATGAATTACGAAATAATAATAAAGTTTAATAATACCATTGGTTACCCAATGCCTGTAGAGATGTTTCTACAGTCAGCAATAGATGGCAACACAGACATCACACTGAGCAGACACAGGAGGCAACAGTGAAGGAGAACACAACACATGCAACAAGCAGCAGAATCACACAGGAATCATTTGAACTAATTCCTTCTGTAAAGTTCAAGTGATGTAATTGCACGAAAATAAATTTCCAAACAGATGGAAGGGGAAAAAAAAGTAGTTTGAAATTCTCAGTTTCTACAGAGTAGTTGCTAAACCCCTTTTTTTAAAGTTTCAGCCAGCATGCAAATCATTTTTCTGTTTAAATTCCAAAATTTGAGCAACAAGAAGCATCACTGAGAAGTGTAAGGCAATTATAGAGAAATTTGCAGAAAATGGAGTTTGTTTCTAAATGAGCACATTTACAACACTCACTTCCAGTTTAAAAGAAATCCTTGAGGTTTTACAGAAACACTGAACCATCTAAGGCATCAAGTGCTCTGCAGGTTTACAAACCTCCAAAACAAAGGATGAATGTGAGCACTGATGGGACCAAACAGCTTCTATGGGCAACCTGCACTGCTGTCTCAGCACCCCCCAGGGAAGAGGATCTTCCCTATGGCCAAGATAAATCTTCTGGTTTCCAGTTTAAAACCACTGTCCCTTCTCCTGGCACTACAGGACAGGTGGAAAGTCTTTTTAACAGGCCCCTTTAGGTGTTGGCAGGGTGTAAAAAGGTGCCCCTGAAGCCTTAAATTCCCTGTTCTTCAGTCACTGGGGACATCATCTGACTGCCAAGTAAGATGGAGAGTGCCCTAGAGATTCCATCAGCCAAGTCCCTCAGGACCATGGGATGCACCACCTTTGGTCCCACAGATTTGTGGACATTCAGGTCCTCAGGTGGTCTCAGACCCACCTGCTCTTTCCATTAGAAGGGGTTCACCTGGAGGTTCAAGGCCTTGAGAAATGTGGGAAGAACAACTCCCCGTGAAAACCGAGAAGTTGCCAAATGCCTCAGCCTTTGCCATGTCACCAGTTTTCCTCCCTTATTTTGTGAGGGAGTGAACCCTTTTTTAATCTTCTTTTTTCTGACCAAAGTCAGCTTGTCCTCATTTTAATAATTAGTCAGCAAACCTAATAAACAAAGCTTAAATGATTTAACAAAAATATCTGTTTCAGAGGAAGGCAGCAATACAGAGATGGTTAAATCTGCTCCACATTACATCACTTTACTGGCTCCTGTAGCTCCCATTAACAGCTTTGGAACTGAGCCCAAGTGCAAATTGTGCTTGGAGAGTCTCAGCAGCACATGATCAGTACAGGCCTTTATTCAAGGACTTTTCTAGCATTTCTTCATCTAAAAAGCCACAATTTACATCAACTTCTGCAGGCTGAATATGACAGACACCAGCACCACTCCCTGCTCTGATGACCTCAAGCTAAACTAGAAAACCTGAGGTTACAGGTTCTACAGAACTGTGTATATTCTACACAGGCCAATAAACAGGTTTTCTTTCTGGATAAATAAGTTATGACTTATTGAGCTATGAAATAGGAGATGGTCCTGCAATTGTGTTTCCAAGTTCTGGGCAGATGGTTCAGAGAAGGTTGGCAGGTCAGGCAGAGCTGCAGGAATGGGGAGGGTTTGTCACAAAGCCATTGAGGAGTGGCTGCTCCTGCCCAGCAAGATGCTCCAGCTGCTCCCACTATCAAACAGCAAAACCATTCTTAACAGGAACATTATGAAGTACTGATTTACAAAATGAAACCAGAAGCTGCAGCCCTCAAATCTCACACAAACGTGGATTTTCAGGATTGGGTCTACAGTGCAAGTGTATCTACTGAGATACACCCTTGGTGCATATTCTGTACATAATCTGTTTTAATATAAAACCCTGAACCACAACTGGAATTACTGCTGGGCAATAAATGCTGCTGCCCACAGAAAATACATCCTGCCAAAGGGATAAATGAAAGATTTGGAAAAAAGTGCAAGAAACTTTCACTGACAGAACTGAACAGGTAAATAAACCAGACGCAAACTGGTTGGCCATTGAGAGAAGATTGCCAGGTATTGCCACAGGCAACTCATTCCCTGCAGCAGAGGTGGGACCCTGCCCATCTGGAGACAGCCTGGGCTCCCTGTGAGAGCCTGGCTGGGCACCTGAAGGGCAGAGAAAGGTATTTTCACTGTGTAATCTCTTTTGAATTCTTTTTCACTGAGGGCACCTATTACAGGTCAAAGCAGCTGCACAAACCCTCCTTTCAGCTGCAGGAGGCACAACCACAGCTCCTCCTCCTGCTGGCTGGACACCACAGGTCTGCAATCAGACACTGTCAGAAAGGACTGAATCGAAAAACTTAACAGAAATTTGAAAATCCTCTTCTCTGTACTAAAAATTGTTGGGAATAACTTACGTTTCCCTCCCCTGTAATTAAAAAATGTTCATAGTCCAACAGAAAGACAACTGCTCTGCGATATTCCAAGCAAGCTGGAATTTGCAATAGACTCATTTGGACATTTTGGTGTCCCTGTTTCAGACACCAGAACACTGAGAGCTCCAACAGGGAGCAGGAACAGTACAGGGCAAGAGAGAAAAACACCTGCAAAATTTGTTTTCATCACTCTTTGCAACTAACTCAGGGTTTCACCCCATGTGCCCACAGCAGTGCTCACAGGCAGGAATCCTCTCCTGCTGAGCCCACCTTAAGCTTCATGTTCATCATTTCCTTTTTAACTGGAAATGGGTTTTTCCTGGGCTGAGGCAGCTGCAACAACTGAAACCTCATTTCAACACTGTCAATGAATGCAGAGTACACAGATGAACAAAAGTCTTTCAAACCTTAAAAAACCACTGTTTTGTTCTTTGGTTCCATCATTCTAATCCTATTTTCCTATTCTGGAATGATGTTTGCACTACTTACTGGAAAAATTAATGTTAAGATACCATTCATTCAGAAGGTCATTTCAAGGCTACATTAATCAAAATTACTCAGAACATTAGTGACATTAATGGCATTACTGGAGAGCTTGGCATGCAATAGACACAACACTGACTGCAAAAGCAAAGCATCATTTCCAAATAGTTCATGAAAAGCTGCATTTTGTTCTACCCAAAATGCTTTCAATTCCTGAGCCAATACATTACACTCAAAATGTAGGTTTTATTGCATATCAAAGAGACTCTCTGCCTTCATAATGTGATAAATATTGGGGGAAACACTTTTCTTTCTCTTTGTGATTTCAAACTGTGTCTGTACCAAAGTGTCACTGCAATACAATGTGATGTCAAACACTGTGCCAGGGCATGATTACACCATCTCCAACTATTACTAAGCAATATCCAGCCATCACTTAGGGATGTCTGACAAACAGTGAGAGAATCCCCAACACTGTTACTGCTACTGAAATAAAGCCCCTAAAATACATAAATGCACATAAAGTGCATCTTTCAGCAGGTTGCTATTTGCACATGAGACACATGAGAACAAGATACTAAAATTTACTAAAAAAATACGAAGGAATGGGGAAAAATTCTCAGTGGATTGTTGGGTTTTTCCCACTCTCCATGATGTGCCTGTTGCAAATCTCATCCTCAGCCACAGCTTCTCAAGGGCTTGATTCTCCAGTGCTGTCTCTCAGGACTAAGGACACTGCAGGTCTGCTCATACTGTAATATTATCTGTAGTATTATCTTTGAAGATCCCACAGGAGTGTGACAGTGGTGACCTGTCCGTGTTTCCTCCAGGGTGCAAAACCAGACAGGCTAATGCCACTGAAAAGGAAATTCCTACCTGGAAAGTCCTAATTCCTCCAAATTAATGGAAAATCTGCAGTCATTTTCACATTAATATATTAATCATTCCTTAGAGTACAAAACACTTTGCACTGCTGTTTATTTGCAACAGTGCATATAAATAAATATGCTACTCCATCATTGCTTTTACTTATCTAAATTTTATTTATCAATTATGCTCTTTTGGCATTTTCTGCTGAGTAGACAAAAGGCAATTAACCACACATGATAGAGTATTCACTTATTACAAGGTATCACTGCCAGAATGACATCTTTGTTATATCAATAATATATTTTAAGTGCTTTTCACTTAGAGCAAGCTCTCCAAAGTCCTCAGGTAGACAGGCAGGCAGACATGGCCAGGGAACCAGCCATCAGCATCCTCATGTATGGGCTGCCAAGGGACAGCACAGACCAGTTCTGGTGACTGACTAATTACATCAGTTCTGTTGATTTAGAAAATAGTAATAATCAAGATACAGAACACCATTTTCCAGCAGGACCTCTCAGAAATTAAAGAATTCACTGAGCCCCTTGGAAAGGCTCTCTCAGGGATGCCAACTACTCCTGATCTGGCTGGCAGCAAGGAGTCTAAAGCAGTAAGGTAACAGATTAAAGAGGACAATAATCCAGAGACACCTGCAATGTTCTAAAGGAATTTTTGCTTTAATGTCTCATTTTTTATGCAGTATGTTGCTGTAAATAGAAATGTCACTGATCTGCTTCTAGCACAGAAATAATACCCAGGCAGCACCCAGGGAGAGGGAACAGGTGGGTAAAATGAAGTTACACCCACACTGTGCCCAACAACTGCTGTACAGCCAGTGCTGGGGCTGGATGGCAACTTGGAGTGGAAAAGCTGTGAAATTCCTGCTCAACACAAACCCAAGCTGAGCCCACACTCAGCAACCTGAACATCAACACTCAGGAAGCAGCTCTGCATTTGACACCAGACAGGTAACTTATTAAGTGTATGATCAGCAAACAAATGAAGCTATCTCTGGATTTCAGCCAACTTCTATTCTCAGCAAGCCACACTAGAATTTCCACAGTCAATTAGTGCAGAAAGTGGGTTTATTACCACGCTTTTGTTTGCAGAACTGAACATCTGCTATTAGCAATAAATACAAATAATCAAGGAAGGTATTGGAAACACAAGGCTGAGTTCATGAGATTTGTTCCATTTCAGACAGGAAAACGAAGCCATAAATCAACAAATGTGACTTTCAAAAGCCACAGTGCACTTGGTGGTACAGAAAGCAACAAAAGAGCTTTACAAGCAGCTTGTTCCACTCTGTGTGTCTGGGGGGGTGGGAAGGAGCATCCTAAGGGCTTTACCCAAATTCTGGGTAAAGGGCCACTCTTGTTGTTTATGGAATGTATCAAAAGGAAGGAGAAGTAAGAAGTAAAAGGCATCTCACCTGATAAATGTCAGACAGGCTGCTGCTCCCAGAGTCGCTGGCAATGCTGCAGCCAGACTGGCTGGAGGGCACATGTGTCACCTGGGGGTGAGGATTGTCCGTGAGGTGCATCTTGGTGAGGTCAGCTGGAAGCTGGGAATGAAAGGGGTGTGGGGAAAGGCAGGAAAAAGAAAGGAAAACAACACGTCTAAGTCTGATTTGAAGACACAGTTATTTAAAAAACTTACATTGCATGTTTGTATTTGAATTGCTGAATTATTGACTCAAAATTCAAACTGAATTTGAATCTGTAACTTGAAGTACATTTAGAGAAAAAGCTGATTTAGACTAAGCTTGTCCAATCACACTCCAGATTTCATAGAACTGATGGAAAATGAGGCACCCTCTACAAACAAAGGTCTGGGTTCTTTCCCTCTGATATACAGCTGGTATTTGCCCCAGCATGGCAAACACACAATGCTGGCCAACAGCCTGCAGGATTTGTCATTAGCTGATGCTACAATCCAATATGAAGCAGGATTCCTCTTTATAAATTCAATTTATGCACCTTAGTCCAAGAATAACCTTTAGAAAATATCAATGTAGAACAAAAAGTAATGTAATCTAAGCAAAAGGTTTGGTCTAAAAAAGGCTTTGCATTTTAAGAAAATGAGTACACAGGAAGAGCATTATGCATTTTTGGTACAGCCACATAAAACAGCATCTCTGTTTTATAAATCTGTCTGTAAGTGAGCACACATATGCAGATATGTAAATTCCAGTGCATGACTCAAGTCCACAAATGCGTTCTTTCTACTAAAAAAAGCAAAAATTAGTGGCTTTTGAAGACTCAAAGTTGCAAGGAATCCTACCAAATAATCAGCCCTTTAATTCAGCTGCTTGTTTACTCTCTGCCACATAAATGTCCAGTATTTTTAAATTTATACTCAACTATATGAAAAGAACTTTGTATCAAGGCATCACAGATCCTCTATGTGCTTTTACCACTATGAATTACAGAAGTCATGCACTATTCCTTAAAAAAAAACTTCTGATGAAGAATAAAGTCCAAAACTACTGACAGAATCAAGTGCTGTGATCAAATGAAAATATTTCTGTAAAGATCCCACAGTCATGTCAGCTACACAAAGTCCTAAAAATTCAGACAGTATTGTACAAATACAGTTGCTCTGCTATCAACTTTATAAATAGTGATTAAACTTAAAAGAAATGGCAAACAGCTTGAGATTCAGAATCCCATTTTTATGCCCATTACTTGAGGAGCACACGAGAGAAGCACTTCACCAAATACCAGTTCAGTATTTTCTGACACCACCAGTGGCAACCCCAGGTCTTGCCAAACCTTCCCACTCCCAGTAAAACTCGTTGAGACCTTCTGATCCAAGCAATAATTTCATTACCAGAATTGTGATGAGGAACATGGGGATATGTCGTGTCCCTTGCAATTCCCCACCCCATTCCCACTGGCAACCACTGCTCAAAGCCAACCCTTCAATGGGCTAGGAAAGACTACAATGCTATTTCTCACTCTCCTCATTTTTTACCTTATTCTAGCTTTGTGTGTATCTCACCAACAAAAGGAAGTTTGGAACATACAGCCTGTTATCTGTATCTGTGGTTGCCTGTGTCTGGAAAAAGTCTGAAAAGCAGAACACTTCTAAACTCTCACAAACTCCCACAAACTCCCACTAAAACCCCCATCAGAGCAGAAGGTATAAAACAGCGAACTTGATCCCAACACAAAAGAAACACAACACTTTGAAGCCTGTGTTGAGCTACCAGAAAAAGTTTTGCACACTGAAAAAATCTATTTTCATGAGAACAGTAAAAAGGTCAAAGCATTCAGATAACAGAACTCAATGCAGTGGCCAAAGGTGACCTTGGTGTGAGCCCCTGGTGAGAGCTGAGACAACTGAATGTGCCACAGTGAGGCTGAGACTGAACCCTGGTGCAAACGAACACACCTACAGAACCCAAACTATTCTGCTCCTACAATTCTAAGAAATGCTGGAACAGGACATGGCCCTCAAAAAGAAAACAATAATGTGCATGCTCTGTGTGCCATTTTCACAAAAACACACAGAGCACCAAGTCAAAGCACCACCAGCCTTCCCAAAGGAGCATTTCTAATCAACTCATTATTTCTCATCACTTACAACTGATCCTCAATCCCCCTGCCAACACTCCCCATCACTTCCACCACCTACAAAGCACATGGGCACGTACAACACCTTTGCTGGACTCTGCAATATATTCCTGTAAAAGACATTTAATGCAAGTTGGATGCAAGGAAACACCACAGTATCTCTTTAAATATGGGAGAGAGATAAGGTTTATTTGAGACAAATGACCTTTAAGGTACTGCTTGTCACTCTACCCCATCTCCCAAAATAAATCACAGCTTCTGTCTTTTGTGTGTCACTTTTATTACCCCCAACTGATTGTTCTTTCCTTCAGAGCTCACTAAGCAGGAAGACACACAGAGGATGTTTCTGCACCAACGTGACAGCAGGAAGGACTTGCTGGAGGTGGTAAAGAAGTTGCTGGAAGTGACATAAAATTGTCTTAACTACTGGTGACTATGACGTTTTTTGTGAAACTCAGGAACTCTTGTTTCAATCACATCCATACCCTGAACAAGATCACCCATGCCCACACTGGAGGCTTCAGGATGCAGATGCTGGATCTCCAGTATCCTCTGGCTTGTGTGTGCCCCAGCAGCCACAGACAGAGAAACCCCCAAACATCCCTGAAATTCTGAAAAATGCTCCAACAGACTCCTTCCTTGCCACTTTAAACCACAACAATTTCATTTTTTCACTGGAAAGGATAATCAGGAATGCATCTGCCCTGCTGGCACAGCCTGTCCCTGCCTCGGTGCCAGCACATCCTTGTGACTGACCTTTCCCGACAAAGGGATATTTAGGACCACACCCCCTGCAGAAACCCACACTGCAGTTCAGAGCTGCACAAGAAAGAAAGTTAAGAAAATAGAAGTGATGATGGTCAGTACAGCCACCTACAGCTCTGCCCTCCCACTGAGGCAGGAAACCAGTTGGGGATTACACCAAAAAATCCTGCATCAACAAGGAATTTTTAAAGAGATACTGCAAAGTACAATAGGAAAAAAGGAGAGAAAAAATACTAAATCCTCTGGGAGCTCATCCTAATGGCAGCATCAACTGGTCTCGCCACACAAAACCAGAAGCACCAACAACCTGGACTAGTTTTTGTTAAAGGTTTGGGCAGAGGGGACAGGAACAGCTCATCCCACTCACCAGGACACCCAGGAGAGAGGGGAGGTGTGGGGAGAGGACATGGGAGTGTAAAATCCAGCAAGGAGCAACAATTAATAAAAACTGACATGAGTAAAATCCTAAACTTTCCCCACAGCAATTGTGAAAACAGCCCTGAGGTGAAGACTCCAGAGGTCCAGCAGGAGCTTGGCTTTTGCAGCCCCCCAGCACCAAATGCTCCTGCTGCCAAACCAGAGAAACCCCAAAGCCTCTGCAAGCCCCAAACCTGGCCCTTCTCTGTTACATCACACAGAGCAAAAACTCTCACACAGAAAAAACCAAACCCAAACCATAAAGAGCAGTGAACTTGTATAGAAGTGCTTTCTGTCCTCTCCAGACAGAAGGCCCAAGTCTTGCACATGCTGTAGAAGACAAATTGCATCACCAGTCTGCTTTTTCAGAGCAGGGCCAGAGTGGCAGGTCTGGGAGCACCCCTGCTCCTCTGGATGGGGAGATGAGAAGCAGAGAGACAGGAAATGCAGCAACAGGACACTGTAAAAGTAACCAAGCATGGAAGAAAAGAATCTCTGCTCATATTTGTCCTTGGGTAACCTCAGAACAAAAGGATGGTTCTCAGGAAGAGTGTGGGGAAACCTGCAGGTGGAAGGGGTGATGAATGAAACCTGGGGAGGTTGGGAGGGACCAGAAGGGAACACAGACCCCAGAGCATCCACCAGTACCCAAACAGTGCCTGGTGGGACACCAGGGGACATGTATGGGGCCACCTGGACCCTCAGTATGAAGCAGTACAGACCTTCTTTGCTTAGGTGAAATTATCAGCTAAAATGGCTAAAGATGAAAGAACCACCCAAGAACTGGTGAGAAGCAAATAATAGAGCAACAAGGCTGTGACCCTCAGGAATGAGCAATCTGTGCTCCAGCAGCCAGGAAATCCGTCAAATAAAGAAAAACTATTCAACTAGAGTTCCAAAATTATTCATTCACTGAATAACCATTTATGCAATGCATTTCAATAAATGATTTGGTTTCTTGTAGGCAGTCTGAAGGAGAAGAGAATTTGGAGCAGTGGGAGGTGACCTGGGAGCAGCAACTCCAGATCCCACAGGAGAGCAGCAGCTTTGGGGGGCTGAGCCACTCACTGCCCAGAGCTCAGCTCTGTCTGTCCACTTTTCAACAAGGTTTACCTGCAAAGAGCATTTAATTCTTCTTTTTTTAAACAGGCAATCAGGACATCTTTGTTTAAAACAGAATTACCAACTTCCTAAAAGCAGTTTGGTAACAAGAGCAGAGCAGCAATGGGATGGTTTCTCCCAGAGCCTGCTGAGGTTTCCCACAGCTCTCCAGCAAGAACTGTATGGAGGTTAAAGAAGTGAGTCCAAGGTTGTGCACCTACACCACGTCTCACATCTAGAATTCTGAAATTAAATGGATTAGGGTCTCCTGTTACACTTTGGATAACCAAAAAACACGTGCTGGAAACACAGAGACAACAGAAACCAGCAAAATGCTCTTGAGAGAGGGACACAAGACCTATGAATTATCTTTTTCTATGTATAAAAGAAGCTTCATCATCGTGTTTCAGTCTGCAGAAAAGGGTATGTCTATTAAACAGACTCAGAACCATCCTGCAGTGAGGGCAGTGGCCAAAGGACTCAGCATCAGAAAACAAATTACCAAGGGAAGCTCAATACACACAGTTCTCCTGGTGTACAGTGTCCACTCCAAATTCCAATTAATGGAAAGAAAACGGGCAATAAGGAATCAGGAGGTTTGCCCCACTCCTTCTTTGATACTCCTTGATGGCCAAGTTTTTTATCAGTTTTTCTGGGTCCCCATATGGATGTTTACAAGCCATCGATCCAGTCTGGACACAGGAGAAGCATCAGCCTCTGCAGGAACAGTCTGTCCTTTTCCAGGCTGGGTAAGCAAATTTTCTGCCCTTGGTTTTACAGATTGTCAGTAACCTTATACCTTATTTGCTTTTCTGAAGTTCCCTGAAATGCTGCCAGCAGGAATAATATTCAGAAACAACAGGGGATTTATTTTCCATGCAACACCCGAGGCCGAGCCCAGCAGAGCCCTGAGGTGTGGGGACCACTCTAGGCTGTCCTGGGAACCCCCACCCCACCACCCCACTGCCACCAGCCCTCCAAAACAAACAGTCCCAATGTAGGGCACACATCTTTGTTTTCTTCATTGCTTGAGGTTTTCCATTGAGAGGTCTCCACTGGTTTAAGCTGCATCCATTAACACACGCTGAGCATGGACTGGGATGGCACCCTGAGCTTTGGGGAACACCCTGCCCAGCCTCCAGCACACCCAAGTGGTTTGAGGACAGCATCCTCCTCTCTCAGATGATACTGGGCTGCTACAAACTGCCAGCTAAAAAAACCCATGTTTGCCTTAAAAATTAAACCAGACTGTCAAACTAAAGAGACCCCTTGATCCAAGAGCCAAATGGGACCCCAGTGCTCAGACCCAGGACCTCTCCAGCTCCCACCTCTGCCCTTCAGTGTGTACATCCTTCCAGAGCTTCACACACCATCCTCTCTCTGACCCTCCTGATTAAACACCTCTCATACACCTGAGTTATTTCTGCCTGCATTTCTCCCTTTTAATTCCCATTTGCACTTCCAGCCTTTGGATCCCCCCATTTCCTTGGCAGCCCTGGGAGCTCTCTCTCCTCTTGCTGTTGCCATTCCATGTTCACCTCCAATACCAACCAAGGTGTGGTTTCCTGGGAACCAATGCCCTCCCACAGCAGGGAAAGCTCTGCCCGAGGAGCTGGGGGATGGCACGAGTTTCCTACGAGGCTCACTCATGAACACCCCTCACTGGAGATCATGGACTATCAGAATGGTTTGGGTGGGGAGGGACCTTAAAGATCCCTCAGTTCCAACCCCCTGCCATGGGCAGGGACACCTTCCACTGGACCAGGATGCTCCAAGCCCTGTCCAGCCATAGCACTGAGTGCTCTAATGACACCATGAGAGTCCATTTGGTGACATCCCAGCAGCACGGCCAGCCTGCCCAGCACTGGCTCTGCTGCCACTCACCTCTCCTTCCTCTGGCATTACAGCTGTCACAATCCATATGTGATTATTTTAAACATTTCATGGTCAAAGACATGGTCTCTGCCAGACCCCTCGCTGGTGTTACAGCCTGTGCTGCCTCACTTTGCCTCCAGCTTCAGCAAACTCCACACTCCAGCATCTTATTTACAAGTTGCTCTGATGGTCTCACTGCTGGATGATGGAACTGTGATTCCATCATCAGTTGGTTTATTTTAACAAGAGAACTAATTTATTTAATGAGTTCTGGTTTTCCTTTCCACAGCCTTCTGAAACACCTCACTCCCACTGACAGGGCACAGCCTCTCACCAAGCAAATCTTTCTGTATCCCTCTTCTTGCTCTCCTCCATCCCATTCGTTCCACCCAAGAAAAAAATTAAAACAACCTCCTGGATGTTTTTTTCCTGGCGTCAATAAATTACTTTAATCACCTCATATATTCTGCCAGTAAATTAACAAGGAAGCTCCAAAACCCAGGAGCTCTCTGGAGTTATTCTGCACAACATTCAGTAGCATTTTTCACAAGGATTTGTATAAATTAACTCTGCTTTTGTTCACCTTTTACATACGAGCTACAACTCTGCTCCAGTTTAAAATACACTTAGAGCTGTGTTAATGGGAGAGGAGCAAGTTGCTCCTCTGAGATAGAGAGAGGCCACTTAGGTGTCCACAGAGAGGGTAAGATGAGCCCAGCCAAATTAGCCATGCTGACATCAGTGCTCACTAACTTAATGCAAACAGCACCATTTCCTCCTGGAAGACCACAGATGGTCCAGCAGCGGCACAAAAGCAGACTTCTTCAGATTTCTAAGTGCAGCAATGATGTCTGGGGGTGGGGGTTTTGTTGGGTTTAAAGCCAACTGATGCTTCAAGGTTTTTCCCAAGAAGTTCAGAAAAAATCCTGTAACCTTCAACAACATGATGCAAAGAGAAACGGTGCCTGTCCAGCTACACAAAGTGCAGGACATTATTTATTTCAAATCATGTTTCAATTCACTACCTACAGCACCCACTCCAGCTGTTATCAGTACTACAGACATGAATCTCCAAGAAATAAGGACCAAGTTGACACCGTTCGTGACAGCTTTGCAGTGCCTTGAAAACTATCCTTGGAGCCTTCCTAAAATAACTCCAGGCTTAGAATAAAATAAAAAAAAGCACACACAACACACAAAAAAACCCATCTGAAAGAATTAATAATCCCTAGGGGCTGTTCTGTGCCTCTGGCAGCTGAGAGCTTTTTGGTCTTCATGGCTCCTACAGCCCATAGAAAATAAAACCCTCTGAAGTATTAACGTTTCCTTAGTTACAATAAGGTGACATGAGGACAGAATTTCCAACTGAATTCTGGTGTTGCCTTAAACCACACACATAATGCAATTTTAATTTAGTTTTCATATGTGTAAATTATAGATTACTACTATGCCTTAACTCAGGACCATGCCCAGAGTCTGACACGCAAACATCTCAGCTTTGGAGGAATTGGGTCTGCAAATGCACCTGTGAGAAACTGCACCAGCACCAATGGGAGCTCCATTATACTGGGAACATCCAGCATGTAAACACAGCTGATGGTTGCAAAACATGCAACTTTATACAGATCAGTTCTTCTCTGGTCCATTCCCAGAGTGATGTTTTTTTAAAAATGTCCAGACTTGTGTTTTGCTGTCTTGAATATGGAACAAGAATGTTCAAAAGGCCTCATTTTCAGTGCCAGAGTTCAAATTTTACTCCATGTTCTCGCCACTGAAAATTAATACATTACAAGAGCACAAAGAGCCTTGTCTGAGTAATTAGAGTAGGAAACAAACTGTGATGGTGGGTAGGGATGCTCTGAGTTCAGTGAGGAGGACACAGAGGCAGCAACAGCAGCCCCACGTTTGGGAACCCTCATTCTGAGCCAGCACTGCAGGGCACATGGAATTCCACATCCCCACTGAATAATTTATCACCCCTTGGGTACAGGGCTGGTAAAACACCGAGGTGATGTCGAGCCCTGTTTACACATCCCGAGGCTGCTCCGAGCCACTCTCTGCAGTGACACGCAGGTGACAGGCCAGGGACACACCAAGCAAGGCTCCAAGGACACTGAGCAGGTGATGCTGCCACCACCTCTAAGCCTGGGGCTGTGCAAGGAGCCCCTCAGAGCCTGCACAGTTTCCTTTGGAATTCAGATAATTTTTAATACACAGACTCTGTTCACAGAATCCCAGACTATTCTGAGTTGGGAGGGACCCCCAAGGATCATCGAGTCCAACTCAAGTCAATGGCCCACAGAGGGGATTGAACCCATGACCTTGGCATTATTACAA
>JAWWLZ010000029.1:7805693-7816861 GCA_035041345.1 Poliocrania exsul | reverse complement strand
CCAAGTTTTAACCAACTGAGCTAATCACATGCCAAGGGAACAATGGGCACCAATCCTCAATCTGAGCTTGCCCTCTGCATTCATCCAGAAATGCATTCGTGGAAGTGAGAGGGGCAGAACAGGGAGGTCCCCACTTAGGCTGTGGCTGTAAAGAGAATTGTAACAAAGCAGGTTTAAAACAAACAAAGTCTAGGAGGAAGTAAATGAACTGATAGGTATTTATTTGCATATTAAGGGCCAATTTCCCATAAAAACAATACTTCAGGGAAAGGCTTTTTCTGTTAGAAAGTAGCACAATGTGTACTTGTCCTTAACTTTAACATATTAGATACCAGAGTGTCAGAAAATCCACATTTTCCAGAGTAAATGGCCACACAGTTCACACTGAACCATTTTTACCTTAATAAAGTATCAAGCAAGAAGTGTGGTTAAAAAGTTTTATGGAAATTATCCTGCAAGCTGTTACAGAAAACAGAGTTAAAACTTCAAGAGTAAGAAAAATCTCTATTTGCCAGTGCAAGTGTTGAGGGATCCCAGCACTGAGGAACCAAGAGGCTGTGCCCCTACAAGTAACACGGAGAAGCAAAGCAATCCCTCTGGGCAGAGAGGATGGAGAGGGGAAAGATCAGGAAATATAGGATAGGACAGATCATAAAGACTCTGAGGAGCTGGCTGGAACTCCAAAAACTCAGCAAAGGGGCTAAAGCAGGTGACTCAATGTTCACAGGAGGGAAGGGAACCATCAGGAGCCAGAAAAGCAGCTCAGAAGGCAATCCCTGAGTGGTGACAGGGTGTTCCACCAGGCTGAAAGCTGGGCTGGAAACTACAGGCATGAATAAAGGCAGACTGGAGGGAGAGGCAAGGCCAAGGAGAAGAGAAAGGCATTGTCAAAACTGACTGGGAAAAAAAAAAAGAAGCAAAGGATCAGTTGCTCTATTTGCACTGAAAACATTTAAAATTCACACTTCCAGGGCTACTTTCCATGTAAGTACCTTAGCAAAGACAGGATGACATCCAATCTAAGCAAGGACACACCATCAAAGCTCTGTTTTTCTCCAAAGAAGCTGAAAATAAACCTTTAATTGCATGAAGGTTTCAACTCAAGATCCTGGAGATCAAACTGATGCCCACTGGAATCAGAAGATGAGGTTACACTGATTTTAGTTACGGATAACCAGAACCTGCATCACATCCCTCTGAGACAACACCAGAAATAGGAAAGGGACTGAAAAATGACTCCCAAGTCTTCTGCTCTAACCCAAACAAAAACTTTTACAGAGCAAATGTATCTTGTTATTATGCCTCACGTTATTAGATTTTATCTAAACAGCAGAAAGAGAAGAGCACAGAAGCCTGGAGAAAATAAATGACTCTCTACTGCCGTAAGGTAAGTCTAACATGCACCTGGGATCTTGAATGAAACTGTTCTCCTTCAGGAGAACATTTCAGAAGCTTAAATGTTAATTCAAAAACTCTTATTTTCTATAAAAAGCCCATTATCACAAAAAGCATCCTTTTTAAATATCCTCTGTAGAAACATTACCCAATCACCCTGTGCTTTCCCCATCAGTCCCTCCTGCTTCACAAACAGGGGAACTGTGGAGACATAACCAGGCTTGGAGAATTGTTAGCATGTGCATAAAATTTTTATTGTAGGAGAACCATATACATCCAAATCATTAAGTTTAGAGCTCTCTCTCATAATGACTTCATAGCACAGTAACAGTGAGGAGTCCAACAGCACAAAGTGCACACAGACAATTGAACAGAGGAAGTTATGATCAGAATTACGAAAATGATCAGAATCTTGCTCAGATACTTGTGGATTATTTAATTTTTTTTTGCTTTAAAACACTGCACTGGTATCACAGTTGTTTAGTTCAATGCAAGTTGAATGTCTCTTGTCCTCACAAGCACAAGCAGCCTGAGGAAGCAGATCTCCACAAACTCAAAGCCAAGTCCTCCACCTTCCCTCATCCTCTCCAGAGTGTCAGTGGCCTGACAGCTGGCACTGCTCTGCTCACTGTTCCCCACAGCCCTGGCTGCTTATCATCCTGCCCACGTTCCCTTACGGATGCCGCATCTATTTATCTCATCTCCCAGTGTCCATCATTGCAGAAAGGACATGGTCCCCAGGGCACAGCCCACCCCTTCTGATGTGCAGCTCTGCCCCTGCACTGGTTCCTCCAGACACAACTGACAGGGAACAACCATCATCTCCCTGCCAAGGAGATGCTGCTGATCTCTCTCAGTCACATTTCTAAGTATCAGATGTGGTTTGGAGGAACACACTGACCTCCAGGAGAGCCTGCATGGGCTGAGAGGGCACTGCAGACATTCCCCCTCTCAGCTCATCCTCCTTTCAGCAGCTCTCGATGCAGGAGAATAGACTGCATTGATCACTTTACACAAGTCTATTCTGCCCCAAAAGCTTTTGGGGAACAAGGGGTGGGTGCAGCACCAACCAGGGTGTGCTGTGCAAACTGGGGTGGACATTCCTTGGAGAACATCCTCCAGGTGCCCACGGAGCAAATAAAGCTTCTCCTCCTCCACAGCCACACCAATTAACCTCCCCAGGCTAAGGTTAACCTTCCGAGTGTTCTCCTTCACACACCTTCAGGAAAGCTCACCTTGATGATTAGTCACAAGAAATATGACTTCATCTTGCTCTGATTCAATACATGGATGATCCCAGTGTCACATCCAGAACAGCTGTAATTACAGCTGACTCAAGAGCCCATTTTCAGGCTATTGTCCTACACCAGTTTAAAAGCAAGTAATTAAAACAAGGCTGGGACAGATCTAAATAAACCCAAGTTCTACTTTCAAAACAGTATCACAAAATACTTGACACTTTCAGGTTAAATTTATAAACTTGTATATTTAAAATTCTGACATCACTTCTTTGGCTGTATTATGTATTATTCTAAACCACCTGTCACAGCAAGATTTGTACCACAAAACTCAGCTAAACCCAAAATGGAACTAACTCAGATCTGATTCAGCTCATCAGTGTGTTCAATCCTAGGCACACTTTTTTTCAGTGGCAGAGCACCACGAACAGATCTCTTTAAAAAAGTTGGCTGGGGGCTGCAGGAGTTTTGGGGTGCTTTGTGGAGGTTTTCAGAAGGGAATAAGGATGTTTTATCTTTGGTGGGTTTAAAGGTAAAGAACTGTTAGCTGTGGACTGGAATGCAAAACCTGTTCAAGTGCTCTCATCGGTCACTAAAAAAAAAAGAAAGAAAATCCAAAACTCCCTCTCCCCAACATTTTATTCCATTTCATTTCTGATTAGTAACTGAGTGAATAAATGGCCTGGCTGGCAGGGCAGCAATCTGCTGGGTGTCATCCACAGAGCTGACACAGGGGTCAAAAACCTTTTTTTATATTATTATTTTACCTCTGCCAAGCTCCTATTCAAGCACATGGTTTCTTTTTTGTGGTTTCTCACTTCAGTCCAAACTCCATGGAAAGAGCAATCCCAGCTGAAGTACAAGGTGACTAAGCATTCCTTAAGCAGCATTACAACACTCAAACCTCCTTAATAAGGGCAGCGCAGGTAAGCCAAGCTTAAGTAAGCTCAGCCTTTCATAATTAATGTCTGCAGAGCAGAAGGGAAGAAAGAGTCCACATGTACACTGGGGCATGGATGATGACCCAGAGAGGCCAGGAATTGCCAGAGAACCCCAAGGTGAGGAGCCCCAGTCACCTGTCTGAGGACACAGAGCCCACCCACCCTCCCAGGCCAGCAGGACCTGCAGCTGCACCTCATCTGGACATGGGGTGGACTCAACACAGGAACAGCCAAAATGCAGCCACACAAACACCCACAGCCCCCCACGCTGGTTCTGGCAGCTCTCAGGGAACCCCCAAACCCAGCACTGTCACCCCCATACACTGTGAGCCTCCTTTCACATTTTATCAAACGTAACAACCCAAACAGGGCATGCCATCCTGGGCAGGGTTTCCATGTGCCCACCTGCTCCTCCCTGTGCCTTTCCACACTGTTATGGCACTGAGACTCCAAACTTTTTGGAACCAAAGTCAAGAGCAAATCTCCTGCTCCAAAGTCAGTGCTGCATCTCACACTGCCAAGAGCACAAGGCTTTGCCCACTGCCTCAAACCCTGCTGGCTTCCACAGGCCAGAAAGTTGCTCAGTCTTTATTCTAACCTTTAAATATAAAATTGTAACAAATAAACAGTAATGAATATATGCCTGGCCTCAAGTTTGTAAGGCAATTCTCGTGTCTTAGGTGACTACTTGGGATTAACCTTAATAAAAACCAGAACCCTTAGCTGAGCAAACCAAATAGGAAGAGTGATAAACTGTATTTTTAAATTTCTTTAAAGGCTTTTATCTCAAAGGTGGCTTTGCTCGAACGTTCCAGCTTTCATTAGCTCCTTTAAAAGCAACACCCTTCCCTCCCCAGTTTCACAGAAATAATACTGCATTCTCAGACACACAAAATAATTTGGGTCCTTTAAAGCTAATTGTAATTACATAGTTCAGCTAAATAATTAACCAATTCCACGCTGCTGCACAAAGGAAACAAGCAGTACAGCTTCACACAGCTTGAAAATTAGAACATCAGTGGGTTTGTATACCAATATTTTCAAGTTAGCAAAATATGCCATCACTTACAAAAATGTTACACTTCAATACTACTTGCTTACATTTACAGGCTAAAAAGCTAGCTTGACACATTTCATAAGCTAAGGGCATTTTTTATACTTGCTTTTAATTTGTGAGCTATTCAAATATAAAACAATTCCACAATTTGAGGGTCCTCCCTTCCTGTTTAGAACAGATTCCACAGGAACAGCTCATGCACAGCCAGGATTGCAGCATCTCCAGCCTGGAGTGCTGCTGGGATGAAGGAACACTCAGACAGCACCAGGGCTGTCAATACATGTCACAGAAATGCAGCACACACAAAATCTTACTTACTTTGGAGGCCCAGGGCTGCAGACAGTTGGCATAACATCGAACAAGAAAAGCCATTTCTAAGGCTGGAGGAGAGAAAAGTTTCCTTTCTCAAATAAAAGCCACAGGGGGAAAAAAGATGAGAAAAATCCCTTCTGCTTTCTCTTTAAAAATCATAAACCAAAGCAGCAAATGTACATATATGCAACTTCTCAGGCTTGAATTTCACACTGAATTCAATTACAGCTTCCACTAGATCTGAGGAGTTTTCAGTATTGCAGGGAGTTCAGCAGCAGCAGCAATTCCTGTAAAAATGTTCCAGCTTTAACAAGCACATAAATTCAAATCAAAATGTTTCCTAGCTTTTCAAATACAAATATCCATACGTTCCCCCAGGCAAGAGGCATGCACCCAAAAAGTGCTGCTAAAATTGAATTAATTCAGAAATGGATTAGAACTGCAGGTTAAAGCAACAATACATTAAAAGGCGAGATATGAATTCTTCCAATTTCTTTTTTCTCTTCTAAAATGCATTTACAAGTGGCTTATCTTCGGGTCCACTTTTCAGAAACTTCATGTTCATATTGCAGATGAAATTTTGCAAAGGTTCTTCAGCATCTTAGGCAATTCAGGAATCCCACACCCTGGATATTAAAGTTTCTTCTTTATACTCTCGTCCATCATCACTGCAAAAATGGAATTAGCGTCCGGACCGTCGCTCCAGGATCTCTGCTCTAACAGGTTTGCACTGTGGAATGGATTAAAAGCCTCTGCAATACAAACCCTTTCCTCTTTCCCCCCCTCCTCCTATTTTTTTTTTTTTAATGCAGTTTACAACTCTGCAGTGTCGCTCAGTATTCTAATGCCTCAGTCAGGCAGCACGGCCGATCCACGCCTAGCTGCTCCAATTAAACCATCCCTGGGATGCCCAACAGCACAGGACGTCCATGGCTACAGCAGGGCTGGCTGCTGGAGTCCTGATTCCCACTCTCCGTGCCTGCTTCTCAGCAGCTCCCTCAGGAGAAGCTCCCATCGATTGGATGCTCCGCAGCAAGATGAAATATCTAATAAGGAGGAAAGAGAGTGGGAGGGGAACGGAGCTAAAAGGATGACATCACCTGTATAGAAAGCCTTTAGAAACTGCATTAGATCAATTGGCTACTGGATCTGCAGATGCAGCCAACAGAGCATCTTTACTGACCTAATATAAACACACACATCAGTACAACAACTGCTCAGCACACATCCTGCTCCACAGCAGCTTTTGTATCATTTGAGCATCTATTCATGGATGTGCTGGAACTCTGATTATACTGCTAAATCATTTCTTTTTAATTAATCACATGCATCTACTAACACTTTCAGCAGCATTTAGGTGGGCTATTTCTTATTTCTGTATTTGAATGCAGAGACAAGTAAAATAAATACTGCAGCCATTCACATGCACACAGATACACCCATCAGCTGCTCACAAGAATTTCTGCTTTTATGTATGTGTGTCACACAAGAGGCTCAGTGTTCTTATCACATCCTATACACTCGTTAGGAGATTTTTGTCTAGAATAAGAAGTAAATTTCTGACTGAGAGGTGATATTTATAATCCTCATAATTTTAATGGTTTTGAAACCATGTTTAAAAGTTTTGGTGGGTGGGGGGTTTTCTCCCTCCCTCAATCGAGACTGATTCTGTTTCTAACCCCATCTGTCTTAATTCTGTAATAGCCAATTTAGTTTTATAATCTCTTTTTGCAACTAAAAACTGATATATTTGCAAGGAGCTTAGTGCCTTGGCTGGCAGCCCAGTGTGCTGCAGAGCTGCTCCAGGGAAGCATCTCCGAGATCCCACACTCCGAGCGGGTCCTCCGCGATGCTTTTGGTTCCTGGAAGGCAAACGCCTTCTGCTCCTGCGCAGGGAGGAAAGGAGGGAGGGGACACAGGGTGCTGGCTCTGGGAAAGCCATTATTTTGGACTCTGGATCATTTACTTCATCCACAAGAAGGGGCACTCACTGTTCCCATTTTCCTCTCTCTGAAAAATTTTCATCGCCGTCTATGACGTTATTCCCAGTTTGCATCACGCTCGAGGGTAGGTCTCCAAAACAAGACTATCCCAGGATGGCTGCACTTCCCATGCAGAAAAAGAGCTGCCAAGGGGGCCCTGGTTGCAGTGAGGGCCAAAAATCCTTTCTGTTTGTTTGTTTGCTTGCTTATTTTTGAATATTGGATCAGGCAGTTTGAGGCGATCCACAGAAAGCTCTTTTTCATCTACTGTGCCAAGGGACATGTGGAAGAAGATTCTCACATTTCTGAAGCCAAGTTGTACCAACAGGACACCACTCTCCAGTCTCAAACCAACAGCTCCTCAGCAGTCACCCAGGAGCTGAATTCTTCCCAAATTATCATAGAATATCCTGAGTTGAAAGAAACCCACAGGGATCACCAAGTCCAACAGCTATGACGGAGTTGCATCTTAGCTAAGAAAGACCTTCCCCTGGCACCTCCCAAAACTGTCTTAAAAGCAAAAACTTGGGCTCAGTGTCTTGAATTTACTCAACTTCTATCAGACAACAAAAATAATAAATGCAACCAGGGTCCATAAACATTACTGGGTTTAATTTGTATTTAAACATAAAGGACAATCTGAACATAATTCCTGCGCTTGTAAAAACTGCAAACATGAAGTCTGACTTTTAAAAGCTGAAAGCATTTCAATTACTTTAGATTTTTACAATGCACTACACAGCCATACAAACAGCTGTTTCTTTTACTGTTCCTTCACTACTGAACAACAAGCTGGGCATGCTGGCCTCATCCTACACATGACTGTACTGCGTCTTTCCTAATAATTCATTAAACTGTATTTAAAAGCATCTTAAACATCTGTAATGCTACAGTGTTAAACCCCCAGCAGCAACGAGCACCCAAACACTTTTATGTGGTGCTATCTGTAATATAATGAGCATGATCACAGTTTCTATCAGGGAGAAAAGAACTCCCCAGCCCAAGGAGCCCCCTGTGCCCCCTCCCACCACATTGTGCAGCGACCCCAACCCAGCGTGGCTTTGGGCACGGGCACCGTTATTTTACAGCCCCTGTAAACACCAGCTCAATAATGGGAACAAAATTCTATTTCCTTCCAGTTTTGCTTGAAGTGCCGATGACATCATCGCCGTGGCGGCCCCGCCAATGAGCGTGCAGGGGGTCCCGGGGGGCTGCGGCGCTGCCCTGCCCACCCAGCCCCGGGCGGGGGGAAACCTGACCTACTTCCACCCACCCCAGCTCTGGGGGCATCCCCCACTCCCCTCTCTCCCAGCCCTTCCTTTCTTTCTTTAACACATGCCTCTCTGCAGCCCCAGCTCGCTGCAGCACAGGGCTGTGTTTTTATACATCGTCTGTTTAATGACAAATCTCGAAACTGGAGCAACTCTGAGATGAAAAAAGATCTGATACCAAGGCTCTGTAGTGATGGCAATCAGAATATTTGTGAAGGGCTGCAGCACTGAGCAGAACCACAGAGAGAAAATGGCCAGGCACATCCTAAGCCAGGATCCAAGTTTTCAGGGAATCTTAGGGAAAGAGCAGCCTCCAATCTCTGAATTAAAGGTGGTCTTTGTTCCTCAACACTGATTTATCTCCTTGCTGAAACACCACTCCATGCATTTCTCTGCATCATTCCTTTTATCCTCCCATAATGCTCCCCAAATCCTCCTGCTAACCCAAATGCACACACTCTAATTGTCTAGGAAGAGTAAGTCACTGAAAAATGGGATGTTTTTAAAAGGATAGCAAGGCTTTTCATAATTTAAATGCTAATTTAAACGAAGGTTCAGTCAGGCAGGATTGGAGCCTTCTCTGTGTGAGGACAGCACAGATGCAGGTGCTGCACAGCTGGGGAGCACCCCCAGCCTGGCACAAGGTGCCCCACGAGCAGCAGGACAGTCCCCTGACCCACCAGGGGAAGCAAAGCCCTTTGTGCAGTACCAGTGGGGAGGATGTGACAGTCTCAAAGGCATCATGGCCCTGGCTGACAGGCAGGAACCACCAGCATGTCGCCCAGCCAAGGGCCTGGCTCTGCAGGCTGGGCTGAAGGACTTGACCTTTTGTCCTCAGAGCCAGGCAGCCACTGAGGCATTTCCCTGCCATTGTCCCTGCCACGCTGTCCCCATGCCACGCTGTCACTGTCCCCTGCCATGTTGTTCCCCTGCCACACTGTCTTCCCCCTGCCACGCCATCCCTGTCTGTCCCTGCCACGCTGTCCCGCAGTGCTCACTCACCCACGGGCAGACACCCTCACCTGTCACCCCACTTTCCCAGCAGCTCCATCCCGACTCCAAGCCTGCACTGGGGGCTGGGGAAGGGGATCAGCTGCCCGGGAAGAAATCTGTCACTGCACACACTCGGGCAAAGATGGTTCAGGCTACAATAACTCATTTTAATCGAGTTTTATGAGTGGGAAACGCCGAACACAGCAGCATAATGCAGAAATATTTCAGCATTAAGGGCACCTGCATCAAGAGGTTATTTCCATAGATTTGGGTGCTTTCCATGTGCTCAGCCAGACAGGCGATGGGGAGTGAGGGGTGCAGGAGGCAGAGCCAGCTGCAGCCCCTGCCAGGCTGGCACAGCTCGCTGGATTCGGTGTCACTGCCATGCTGCTCCCAGCTCTCCCCACCACTACCCTTAAACACCATAAACGAATTCATTGTACTGTCATGGCAGGGTCAGCCCCACACTGGGGCTTCTCAGGAAAAAAAGAAAAAAAATACAACACCCCCTTCCCCATTCCTGACCCTTTTAGGAAGGGCAGGCAGGGAAAGCAGCACCACGGGGTCCTGTTTCGCTTCAGGGGGACATTCCATGGTGCCATCACATCCTGACATGCATCCCTTTCAACATCAGCTCTACCAACAGGCTGCAGAAAAATCCTACCCAAAGATCTGTAGGACTCCTAAGTAGTATGAAAACACGATCCATCCTGAGGGAAGGAGCGAGGGAGAGGGGGGAGAGCGGGAGAGGGAGGGCAGAGAGACTGTCATCATCCCTGAAGTGATGTAAGCTGCTAAATATAGCAGCACCAACACGGCAGAACAATAAAAAGGCACCAGGCACTGAATTTCTCCAGCGCTTTCGCACCACCCCGACCATCTTTTTTCAGCCGCTGTGTTAAGCAGGGAAAGGTCATCTCCTCTTTGCAGCGATGCAGATTGATACAGTTTATAATCCTTTCTTAAGCCTGTGTATGGATTGCAGCTCCCCTGCAGCTCTGTCTGGCGCACACACCGCAGAGTGGGCAGAGCATGAGCCGCATGGCAAGCAGGGACTGGCACTGGGGGGGAAGGGGATGCCCCTCTGCCACACACTCAGACAAATGAAGTTCCTTTCCACGGTCTGAGCAGAGATGATTCATACCACGCTCCTCCCTTCCTTCCCTGACATCTCATTTCAGCAAGGGGTGGGGAAGGCTGGGGAGGTGTGCAGCCCAAAATCCCTGGTGATGAAAACGTGGGGATGCCAATCCCAGGAAGGGTCCGGCTGGGGGACTGAGCCCACCCAGAGACACTAAAAGGACAAAATCTCTAATATCCAACAGCAGAATTTCCCACACATATTCAGAATTTTGCTCACTAAACATAACCTCAGCCTAGTCTCAAACCTGACATCACAGCCCAAACTGAACAGACCTGGCCATGATTTCCTCATCTGCCACCAACCTGGGAGCCAGGTGGAGCCTCCCATTCGGAAATGGCAAAGCCCACCAAGATGTTTATTTTCTTATCCCCCAAAAGTTGATATGAGAGCCAACACACTTTCCCCCCCCCCCATTTATTAAAATGGCATCTCAAGTTAAAGCAGAGATTAAGACCCTTAGAACATAAGGTACCAGCACACCTCTCACAAGAAAAAGGCCTCTCATTAAATGACCCTGAGAATAACACATTAAGTCCACAGACGAGGTTAAAAAAATCATTAAAATGCCACTTCCAATTCTACTTCTGTCTTTTTTCTTGAGAATTAACACCAAACTGGAAGCCTGCAAGAGGGAAGTGGAGAGAGATCTGACTACTTCTACTAAATTTCAAAATTTCTCTCTAAGCAAGGATGACTGAACAGTCCACACTGATCAGTGGTCAGCACATCCAGGCTCTTGAAGAGCACATGAGACTTGAGTACCAGCTCAGGCACAGCACCTCATGAACACTTCTTTCCCAGGAATAGTCCTGGGTCTGGAAGGAGTCCTACCCTG
>JAWWLZ010000029.1:7755827-7787649 GCA_035041345.1 Poliocrania exsul | reverse complement strand
GGCCAGGTTGGACAGGGCTTGGAGCAACCTGGGACAGTGGGAGGTGTCCCTGCCCATGGCAGGGGTGGCACTGGGTGAGCTTTAAGGTCCCTTCCCATCCAAAGCATTCTGAGATTCTATGAAACTGTTAAGTGAGGCTTCAGAATATTCCAACCAAGAAATCAGTGCAATCTGCTTAGGATAAAGAATTAAAATTAACAGGAGCACGGCAGCTTCCAGCAGTTTTGATTTTGCTAATGGTCTACTGAAGAAAAAAAATATTTAAATTACGTGATTGCTATGCAGTCACAAATGACAACTGTAATTTTCTCACCCAGACCAGAGAAGCACAGGTTTCACACAGAAAACTGGCATTTTCACACATCTATAGTAAGGAACTCAGAGATAAAACTTCCATGCCTTCTTTCATGGTTTTTCCACACAGCATGTGATCCAGGCATGACAGTCTTGTGTATTTGTAAAACATGAAAAGAATGGTTGAACCACTTTCACTAATACAACAAAGTTAATTCAGTCCACAAGATACAGAAATGTTATTTTTAAAGTCAGCTCCAACGTCGAGATGAACTAAAAGTTCTATGTTAGGACTTCTCCACAAACCAAAAAGCAAAGTGAGACCAACTTTGCTATGGGATCATTTTCAATTGGGGGGGAAAAAAAAGTTACAGTTGTAATCCTACTCCTTACATTAAATACAGGAAATTTTTTTCCCCCAAAACCAAAATTCTAAAGGAATTATGTGCAACTGAAGTTTCAGTTCTTGCAGCTTTTTAAAAACAGGAACAATCATCACCAGTTTTACCACAAAACAGATCATTACTACTATTGCTGTATCTCCTGTAGTTGGGAAAATACTCCAATTTCCTGCCCCAGGTTGTTGGAGCACAATATTTTTGTTGTGTAACAACAATTTATCAAACTGCAGGTTCAGGGAGGGTTGTTTTCTTTTTTGTTTTGCTTTACATAAACACATTCCTGAAATGCAGCAACTGTCCAGCTCCCTCTGCTTCTGCTGCAGCATCTGCTAATTAGGTAATGGCAGTAAACACTAATGAGAAGAGAGCCTGGAACAAAGGTCAGCTCTTGGCACCATCATTTCTGCTCCATCAGGCACTTCACAACAACCAAACACTCGGAAAAAAGGACTGCGTTCCAAAGACAGAACCCACCCTGCTAATCCTAAACTACTCATAACAACAAGTCAATAGGTCAAGTTTAATTATTTCCTGGTGCACATCATGGAGGGTTTATTGATTATTCCACGACAGAGCTCCTTCCAAAGGAGGAGGCACCATATGGTTCTTCCCCAGCCATAACCACCACTATGTCTTGAAAATACCAATTTTTAACATTAATTAACATACACAGCATGTTTTAGAAACATGGATTTTAACTTGCTTAATGACTTAATCCATATTTTTTCTCTACAACACAAATGTTTAGCTTCTCTATCAGTTAAGAGGTTTACTGACATCAATACACTTCACTAATACTTATAATCAGGCTTCAAAACAGCGTTCATTCCTAGTTATTTGGAAATGGAAAAGGTTCGGTTGAACAAAGCTTTGCAAAGAGAGGAGATACAACTCATTTGGGAAACAAGAACAAACTCGGACTTGGAACTTTCCTCCAAAGGAGCAGGAAGAACATTTCTGTGACAACAAATCACTTGGCAGCCTTTAGCGGGCCATTAAAGACCCACCCAAAAGGAAGATACGCTGTTTTCCAAAGGAGAGCCCTCTGGAAAGCGCATCTAATTCTGGGAAGACGTGGGGCAATCTTATCTCTTGGTGCTAAAAGCCCACGTGGCGGCGATGCCGGACACACACGTGGTGTTCGCAAGAGCCGCAGCTCCTTGGGCTGGGCACCAACAGCCCCACCACATTCCCACGACCATGGATGGCACATCCCAGGGCCGGGTTTGCTCCCGGAAAGGTCGGGCATGAGCAGCCCGTTTGTCCGGAGGGCAAACCCGGCTCTTTCCCCGGCTACTCCAGAGCGAAACCCGGGCACGCAATGCCAGCCACGTGTTGGGAGTTCCAACAGGCAACTCGCCTTATTCCGACAGCGAACCCAAGCGAAGGGGACGGCGGGGAGACAGAGGGGTAGGGAGAAGCGAAAGGCAAGGTCAAAAAGCACATTATCACCGCAGAGAGGAGCTGCGAGCTGTCGGTCTGCAGGCGGGACGTGTCGGCAGCGGGAGCGGCAGAAGCCCAAGAAGCTGCAGGGAGGGACGGGAACGGCGAGGAGCAGCTCCAGCAGCCCGGCCCGACAGCACAGACGGCCCCGGGCACTGCCGACGGTACTGCGGGGGTCCGAAATGTCGCGATTGTCGAGCGGTTCTGTGCTGCGCCTGGGGCGGGGGGATCTCTCGGGACACCTGCGAGCGGCTCAGCCCGAGAGCAGAGAGGGGCACGGAGCTCAGCGCCATCCGGACCGCTGCACAGAGCTCTGAGCTCGGTCCCGGCCACTTTGTAGCCAGTCTGGAGCAGACCTTGGACCTGGAGGTTTGCAGAGGGTCCCCCCCGGGGTCCTGCAGAGAGCTCAGCTCCCCTCCTGCAGGCAGCTTAATTAACATTAATAACTCAGCGTGTACAAAACTTAGCGTGGGGGATTCTCCGAGGATGGAGGTTTTTAAGGTGAGACTGGACGTGGCACTGAGTGCCCTGGGCTGGTGACCAACAGAGGGGTTGGACCAAGGGTTGGACTTGATGATCTCGGAGGTCTCTCCCAACCCACCTGATTCAACTTTGCAAATATCTCAGCCCTGTGCAAACAACTCAAATTCCTGGATAGTTTGACAAACCTATTTTACCGAGGCAGTGCAGAATCAAATTTATCAGTACCAATGGTCCCTCACACCATTTCAGCTGTGCCTCAGCACCCCTGCAAACCATGAGCACCTTCCCAACCATGAGCACATCCCCAAACAACAAGGCCTCTTGATGTCACATGTGGCAAAATACACAAGAAAATCAGGAAAGCCTCACTAAGGTACAGCACCTTACGAGTGTGTGGAAAAATAAGCCAATTAAAAATTTAATACTCAAAGTGTCAGAAAACAGAAATGTAAATTAAGCTCTACTTACAGTAAAAACTATGTCAAAGGATATACTACCACTGGTATAACCCTTAAAGGTTTAAAGATCCAACAATTTAATTGGTTGTTAAAATATGCATGATTTAAATAAGTCTTACATTTAACATCATTATTCTATAGCCTCCCATTGCTGGAAAAAGTCACTACTATAAAACGACACTACAATTTTTTTTATTTATAATTTTATTGTCCACTCCTGTCACTTCATATTCATCTATTACATCTGCACCATTAATTTTCAGACATTCACTCACTGCCCTGCAACACTGTCATGGGGAAAAAATGCCTTCCACATACCAAAGGCAGCTTTGTTTATCCTTGACTTATGGATGCCTCATTTGCAAGAAACCTTGTTTTCCTCCTGATTCACCACTAAGCATAATTAAAAATGCTTAAGCAACTGCATCATGTGAGAAAGGAATGGAAGTTAAACTGGCATGATATCCTATGGCAACCACTAATGGAGTTCAGGCCATGGGATGAGACTGGAGCTACTGAAATATGAAAACCCAGCACTGCAGGTAACAGTTCTCAGGGTCAGTCACCATCAAACCAGGCTGGACAGGGCTTGGAGCAGCCTGGTCCAGTGGGAAGTGTCCCTGCCCATGGCAAGGGCTTGGAACTGAGTGAACTTCAAGGTCCCTTCCAACCCAAACCAGTCTGTGATTGATTCCCTTCAGTTCATCTGTCCCTTTTCCACTGCATGATTTGCTCATCCCTCCACAACTGCAGAGCCCAAGTCCCAAATCTCAGATGTGCAAGCAACTGAGTATGGCCAGACTTCACTGACACAGGGGATGGATCAAAATTAATCACTGGAGAGGGCCTTTGTATTTAGCAATACTCCCATTTTCACACTTATGCCCACTCCCCAAAACAGGAAGGTGTTAAAACTTTTTTAAGGCATTAGACCTGTTACAACAAACCTTACTTTTACAAAGCAAACTATTTAGAAAAGCCTCCAAGGTAACATATTTTGAACATAAAAAAGCAGTTCTTTAAACAGGATGTGCACAAACACAGGTTTCTGAATGCAACTGTTTAAAAACTCTTCATATCCAGCTGTTGAGCAACCTGAGGATTTGGTGCTGAAATACATCTGCAATTTCAAGACTGACAAATTTAAGAAAAGGTTGTCACATTTTACTTGAACATTTCTTGATATCAATATGCTCAAGTTATTCAATCCCAATAAGCTTCTCATCCTGCATTACTCAGAATACAGTACATACATTAAAGGTAAAAACACAGCTTGTCCTGAAGAGCTTTCAGCCTACAAACAGATGGAGACTGAGACTGGATGTCTTACTATTTGTTTCAACACTAATTAGCAGGCATCTTCAAATTTACAACATTCTACTACATCCTGAAACAATATTTTCAGATATTTTGGGCATCAAAGCCTTCAATGGCAGGATGTCAGGTACTCTGCATTCTGTTCTGTACTTTCCAGGAACCACAAAATCAGAACATCCCCCTGGCTGTGGAAGTTGGTGTCAATAATGCACAGTCTCCTCTGTGACTCCTGTGCAGAGCACTCCTGTCTCCAAATTCTGCTCACGCGTTGACACATTTATATCATATTTAACAAGCCCAACAGATGAGCTTTATCCAATGCCAGTGTTGGGGCAGCACCAATCCTACCAGAAACCCAAGGGCTGGAGGGATGTCTCCAGTCCCTTCAGCAGTCTCAGAACACTCCAAGGGTGGTTTCCTTTTCATTCCCTGCACTTGTCTGCTACTTTCCTACTCTGAAAACTGAAAAAAAAAAGCACAGACGAAGCAGCTAAATCCCACACAAAATACTTTTCCACAGAGTTTATTTCACTAATATCTTCCAGGTCTGGGATCATGTGCTCATTAGGCAGAGAGAGCATGGCAACAAGTTCTTACCTTTGTTTCCTGTGATAGGCAATGAGAATTAAGGCAATATTGTGTTTTCTCATAGATCTGTATTTAAATCTCCTTTCAGAATGACTCACATGAACAGGAACTTGGTTGGGGACAAGGAATAAACCATGACATTAAGTATTACTTTAAATGTAACTAAAATGCTGCTAATTACAATTATGAAAGAATACTACTAACTTCTCTCAGCCACTGTTTCATATGGAATTGGCCTGTAAGTGACTGGTGACTGCAGCTCCCTCAGCTAGAAATGTGACAGATCAGGTTTCGGATCAGGTAAAGTAACTAAAGAAAACCCCCAGCATTATATTTAATGCATGACTGTAATTCAAATGAAAGGGAAGTGATCTGCACACCCTGGGTCTCCAGCAGGAATGCATTCCCTTCCTTTCCACATGGCCTGACCATCTGTGGGGACAGGACACCCCAGGAACCCTGTGACCTGTGACCTGCCAGCAGCTCCATCTGACAGAACTCTGTGACCCTTCCACCATCCAGCAGCAATTTTTCCTCATTATCCATAATAAAACCAGCTGTAATCTTGTGAATTAGCTATAACAGATCTATTTTGCCTTTTTTTTTAAGGCATGAGAAACCTTAATGATGCTCATAACTTACTCCAAGCTTATCAAAACAAGGATTTTAGTGAGTTTTTATGCAAATATCAGCTTGTCACATCCTCCCTTCTGGTACTCCTGAACTTATCACAGACTAATCACAGTATGGTTTGGGGTGGAAGGGACCTTACAGCTCCTCTGGTTCCCATCACCAGCCATGGGCAGGGACACCTTCCACTATGCCAGGCTGCTCCAAGCCTCATCCAACCTGGCCTTGGATATTTCCAGGGATGAGACACTCACAGCTTCTCTGCACAACTTCACTCAAGGAGCTTCAGTCACTCCAGAGCACTGAGTTTAACATCCAGCCCACAGTTATCTGAGAACTGAGTTGAAAAGTTCAGTCCTGTATGTTCTTATTGGTACTTACCATAAAATTCCAGTCTATGGAAATGTACTTGAGCTGGAGTCTACATTAAGTCTGTCAACATGGTCAGCTCATGCTGAGTCAAGTGAAATACAGAGAAATAAAATTTCTAAGTGATGTCCAAGGTCAAGCAGAGTATTACTGTGGGTACTCAGGGCATTACTTGAGCAAGTTCAGCTCAAGGCAAATCATGTGCTTCAGTGGAAGCATTTCCCCGTGCTCCCTGTGCCTCAGCCCCGAGGGGCATCAGACTGGCATGTGCTCTCCAGAACTGGTGCTGCTGGGCTCTTCTTGCTTCACAGAAAAATCATACACATAGATATAAATCATACAAATACAGCCTCCAGCCAAGGGCAGGAGCCACGTGGTCTGCAGTGACACAGGGAATTCAACATGAAACACTCACACAGCACTAATGATTCCAAGAGCCACTATCAAACTTCAGAAAAATAAAATAATGAAAAAAAATTGTAAAATCGTTAAAAATTTACAGTAACACCAACATACAGAATGCATTTATCTAAGAACCAACAAAACAACAAAAAACCACAAAGAAAAAAAAAAACACAAACACACCCCCCCCTCTTTGTCTTACCTTAAACACTAACAACTTTACATACCTGCAAGGTGGTAAAAACATGGAATCCTTCATGAGCACGGAACCAGAAAGCAGGATATACCAGCATCTTGCAATGGTTTCTGAGCTGGAAGAAAAGAAATCACTGATACCTACTATCCTCTCACAGCACCTCAGAATTACCCAAAATATTACTGGAGTAAAATACTGATTTACCATTTTAACAGTTTGATATGTAAAAACCCAAGAACTTTAATTGGATGCTCCCAAGATGGTTTTTTGAAACATCTACATCCAGAATATTTCTTATACTTTCCAATTTGACATTTAAGTCATCTTAAAAATTTAATTTATTAAAATGAAATTATTAATTTTCAGTGAAAACATTTTATTCCAGTGAAAGTACACACACAGCTACAAATACAGAAGAGCACACGATTCCTACACACACACATTGAGCTGGTGCTGGAGCAGGTGTGTCACATGTGCCCACCACACCAACTGGCAGGTGGCATCTCACATGTCACACGTGCCCACCTCATCAACGAGCAGGTGGCATCTCACTTAGACTCAGGTGTGCTGGAAGCTGTGCCTTACCCAGAAAACTGGGATTAGCTGGGAGAGGATAAACAGACCATAAGCAATGCTAAAATATGAGGAAAACAAGAGTATATTTGCCTCCCAGCAGGAACCTAAAGAGAACTCTGAGCTGAAACAGTAATTCCTGCAATTTAAAGCGGTGGTGTTGGAGCTCCATCCCTCTCCCATGCAGGGCGCAGGCAGTGCCAGCTCCGGGGACACAGTGCCACCTACTGAGTGTCACCACCAGCCTGGGAGGGGACACTGCCTGTGCCTCTCACTGAGCTGATGTCCCAGCCACACACAGACCCCTCATGGCACCCCTCCAATGCCAACACCACCACCAACACCCCCTGCCAAAGCTCTGCACCAGCCTGGCCACGCTGAAATGCTGTACAGGCTTTTCTTTGCAATGGCTGAAAAGGCAAGTGATGCATTAACACATGCAAACCAGTGCTCTTGCTCACACTTCTGCTGAACAACTCCAGCAAGTGCATGTACTCACCAAAAGAGAACTTGGTTGCCCTTGTACCTCTCATAGCGGGCACTTGACGACATTATTCTGAGGGAGGAAGAGAAGTTTTATTTCAGTTTTAATCCCCAAAGATCATAAGCCATTAATCACCACATTTCAGCAGATCACTTTAAAGCTCTAAGACCTCAAATGCAACTATTTTTTTTTGTTCTAAACAAAGGATGTGCTTAACCAGAAAATTCAAATTATTCCAGTGTTCTTCATTACCCAGACAGATAATATACAGCATGTTCTCTGAGTGTTTAAATCACTCCCACACACTGGAATTACCCATAGCAACAGAACTGAAGGCACTAAAATACTTCCAACGCGCTTTTTGTGCTTTGTTGGCCTTCCATTTTATGGATTCTGAGATCATCTGAATGTCTGAAGCACTAAAAGGCTTCTGTAATCAGGAGTTAAGACAGGGCACTGTCTGCACAGTCCTTTGTAGGCAAATGAGAGTAAGCTCTGCCTTCCTTCTAAGAATAGCTAATTAGTTTAGATTCCATGCCATGTTCCTGCAGTGCCTGAGCTCAGCAATGGGCTTGGCCAAGGCTCTGCCACCTCCAAGTGCAGGCAGACAAAAGCCCTGCTCACCCTCACAAAAACACAGATACAACAGTGCTAAACAGCACTAACTCTGCAATACTTCACCTCAGCTGATGTTCCCTGAAATGTGAGAGGATGTCCAGTCCATGGAGGAAAGAATAGATTGTGTGTAAGTCCTAAAAAGAAAGAGAGAGAAGAAAAAAACATGAGCAACTTCATGCACAGCATCTAATCACTCAGCATCACTTGTCAGATTCTGCAGTAAGTTACTCTCATTTATGAGACATAATTCTAAGACAAAGCCCAGATTAGTACATAGGTCAGGCTTGAAGACTTGAAGAACACTGCCCACCCTTAAGCTCTGAAAGTGAAAAGAGTGAAATCCAACTGATGCATTAACACCTGGAAAAAAAGATTTATTAAAAGTATCTCTGGAAATATTATTTACATGAATCAATACAGCAGCAAACAACATATGGAATAAGCCAAATAGGGCAGTCCTGGTCATACAAGGACAAAAAATGCTGAAACATCTCTTTAAAGAGGGAATTTTGCTAAATAATTTCCTTTTAGCAAAGAACCCCAGCAAAACCTAACCACATAGTGTAGGCACTATATATACACACAGTGCAGACAACCACAGCACCTTTTCATAGCAGAGGGGTTATGTTTAGAGGGGGAAAACTCTTTCATGTCCATCCCAGACCTGGCTGGTAGCCCTGCTACAAACCTGCTCCATCCTCCTGCCTCATACTCAGCCCAGTCCCTGTCCCAAGGACAACTTTATAAATTACTCCAAAACACTCTTTGGCAAAGATCAAGACAATGAAGTTTTAGAGGTCTCCCACCTCCTGCTACCATAACTCAGCATCCCAGCAGTGCCATCCACCAGCAACCACAGGAACAAAAATACTACAACATGAAGATTATTTCACTTTAAAAACTGGACTTTACATAGAAGCTGTAATTAGGAGATACAGCTGTTTAAACTTCTCACTAGACAGAATCCTCTTCAGGCACAAAAATATCTGTGTTGATGGTGCAGACCACATGGTAGAGAACAGCTCACTGGGGCTATTCATCCCTTCGTTTACTGTCCTGAACAGGTGGGCTGTGAGTGTCCAACCCAGCACAACAAAATCATTATACACCACAGAGCAGCCTCCAGCTTGGCCCTGCAAAGTATGTTCTGAATTTTCAAGTGCTGCATTTATCCAGTGTTTACAAAAGATAAATCAATATGAATGCTGGCCTCAGAATTTACAATGGATTTACTTCAGAAAAGTTCTTTGGCTTAATAGTCCTTGTTTAGAAATATAACAGATACAGACTTCTATCAAATGAAAGGTCAGACGTAATTGCAGGCCACGTAAAACCAATAAAACTCTGATTTATTTTTTTAAATGTCATTACCAAACCCCCATGAAAATTAAACAGAAGGCCTGAATGTGTAACACATTTATAAAGCACTTGTTTCTCACACAGTCCAATCTCATTTGAATCCTCAGACTGAGTTGCCACAAACTTGATTTTATTAGTGGAACATCCAAGAGCAGCAACTGGATCAGAGTCCAAACACAGCCCAGCCTGGCAGAGGAGGGCACTGGCAGCCCAAGGGGCACTTCAGGTGTCCAACCAGCTCCATTCCCTGTTCCTGAGCAGGAACCTGCCTCAATTCCCCACCCTGGGATGCAGCAACTACATCCTTAGACCAGTTAACAATATCTCAGGATTTACAGAACCTGTGGAACAACTGAAACAAAACCCCCTGTGTTCCACATTCTTGCTCCTCCACCTGGAGGTCCATCTCTCCCAGGCCAGAAGAAGGATACTCACAACTCCTGTCAAAGTTGGGCAGCCAGGAGGGAATCAGTATTTGGCATTAAAATTAAAGGTGAATTTTTCAGTTTTCATAACTCATTATGTCTGTGTAAGTTTTCCTACATTTTCTGGTATTTTTTTACATAATAGAGACTCAGATGCAACAGAACATATTTAAAATGTATTTTAGATAAGCAGTTCTGTAGTCATGAGTTACAGAAAGCTGTAAGCAGAACAAAAGCTTATGTTCATGTCTAATCACAAAGTTTTTAAATTGTACATATGAAAAATGACCACATCCTGACTTGAGAATTGTCCTCTGCAACTCCCCAGAACACAATGGCAGACCTGGGCATGGGCTGACCTGCAGCACACAGGGGGGCTGTACAGACCCACTGAGAAGCCTGAGGAATAAAGAGGTGGAAAATCAAAGAGAGAAACATTTGCTTAAAGGGATTCATGTCTGGAAAGCATTGCCCTGCTCTGACCTGGGCTGTCGAGCTGGGCTGCAGCACAGGGAACAGCTGAGCCAGAGCACAGGGAAGGCAAAGGTTCCTACCCCCTCACCCAGCAGAAGGCATTTAACTTACACTATCAGGTACTGCTGCTCTGAAGTTGATAAAGGTAATAAACACCATCCTGGGCACTGCCCAGCCAGGGGACACGTCACAAGCCAAGCACAGGGGCTGCTCACACAGCAGTTTCTACAGGAGCTTTAAAATCAGGCTCTGTAAGGCTTTCCCTAAAAATAAGTGACTCCCACAGCCAGCCCCTGTCCCAGTGATGCACAGCAGGGCATTTTGGGTGCAGGGCACAAGAGCCACCCCGGTGATGCCCCAGGAAGGGCTCTGAGATGCCTCTTCCCACCAGTGCCCCGAGCGTGCCCATCCAGTGTGTGTGACGTGTCCTGGGGAGATGCCTCTCCTTTTTAAATCCCTCCTTTTCAGTGTCTGTCACAGAGGGGGCAGTGCAGGCTGGGTGTATATCCCAGTTTTTCCCAGTAAAATGAAACTTTCCCATCAGTTGTACTTTGTGAAGTTTTTTCCGTTGCTCCCTCAGGTAAGTGCTTATGGGAGCACTGAAATGATGGGTGACACACCACACTTGGAGGCTCACTCCGTATTTTTGCCAGCGAGGAACGTGAGCTGATGGGAGGGTGGCTGGGGACAGGCAGGGGCTGTGGCCACCTCGTGGACAGAGGCTGCAGCTCCCAAAAACCCTCCTCCAGGAGAGCCGAAAGCATCCATGTCTCCACCTCAGGGTTTGTAGCAGTTTCTAACCCCACCTGCAGTTTAAGTTCCAAACACAGATTTGTGTCACTGCAGCAGTTACACACACATAACCCAGGACAAAGGGTAGAGATCACTGTCTCAGGTATGTTTGGACACCCACTATGAAAAGTGCTATTAAAGGACTATGCCAAAGGGCAACAATCAGCAGCAGAACAGCAGAACAGAAAGTACTTGCTGGAATTTTATAGCCCCTTTCTCCATATCCTGCCTTAAAATCTCTTTATTTCTATCAAAATCCAACCAAAACATGCTTATTGATGAAAACAATTTCTCCACATGCTCTAAACTAAAGACTAAGGTCAGTATGGTTTTATTTTGTAATCTTTCTTTCCAGAGCTTTTCATCACCTGAAACAATAACTCAAAGCACAGAATCTACTGCAAATGCCATGCCCACACAGATTCTTCAATCCTTGACAGAAAACTACCTTGACTAGGTTATTTATGGAGAAATTAACTCATATTTCCATCCAAAGACCTAAAACTGCAGCTCCAGAGACTCAGTGGAAAGTAGGGAACTGTGCAAAGAGCAGAGGGAACAGGGCAGTTGTTAATCTTGCTAGAAGGGAGAATTTCTGACTACAGAGAGGAAGCATGAACTGCCCACAGGGATCTGCCTGGGACAGCTGATTTCCTTTGCCTCCAGCTCTCATCACACAGAGCTCAGCAGTGTTTAAAAAGCAGAGGACATCTGAGTCTTCAGACTCTTCCCATACAGAACACACTGCACAAACCAGAGTGTGTTTCTGCAGCAGAAACCAAGGGCTGGCTCTGGGGAGGGCAAAGTTATCTCCAAACCCAGCACAAGGGAAGTGTGGCCACCAGCAGCAACCTCAGCACCAGCTTTCATCAGCCCCAACACACACATCCCTCTGGCAAAGAGCTTAACCAGAAACTAAACCAAAGGTGGTGTAAAAACAAAGAGATTTTAATAACAATATCATGTTATATAAATATATATTCTTTTATGGCAACACCCCTGTCCCAAGATAGTTCACAGTAAGCCACCTGAATACCCAGACCACTTCTCCTTTCCCCTGCCAGATGTCAACTCACAGAAGTACCATAAGATGGGAAAATAAAAGGCCCAGTAGCATCAATTCATCACACAAAAGCAAATCAGCTCACCACAACCATCACCCATTTATCCCAAAACATTTTTATTTGAAAGTAACTTGCTACTATTTTTTACAAGGATGGTGAAATATTAATTTTTTAGTTGTTAAGATGCAACTTTTTAAAATAAAGACATAAGCACAGCCAACCAAAAAAGTCATCACAAGAATATAATCCAGCCCCAAAAAGTCCTGGGGAAGTGGTGATCATCCTTAGCTTCATTTATCAGCATCTTTTTAAATATGACCAAGGTCTGGATGCTCCTGAACAGCCACCAAAGAAACACCAAGGATGAGCAAAATCTGCAAGTTTGTGTCATTTCCTTCTGCTCCACCCCTTAATCCAAGAAGCAGCTTTAAAAACTTGGAATTAAGACTCTGAAGGAACAACAGTGATCTCGAACATGGAGTTCTGACCACAAAGTTTTCCAACCAACAACAGCTCCAGCCAGCACAACTGGCATTCACAGGAGCTGCAAATCCACAATAGGGCCCAAGACCAATTCCCCTGCAGTGTCAGAAGTGGGCAATAGCAGAGTGTGATGCTCTGGAATCAGGATGGAACAACTGCATCAGAGGCAGCTTTGCCCTTGATAAACACCAAATGAAAAGCTAAGGCTTTACTTGCTATGACCCCAGCCAGGTGTTCCAGTAACACGTTATTGTCATTTTAAAACACTAAACAGGAAATCTGGTCTATTTCTAAGGAAAACAAATTGTTCTGAAATGACCTCATAGTCGCAAATTCCGATAAATCTCACAGAGACAAGCTCAGCAATTGCACTGAGGTGTCAGGGAAGCTGAGGAAGCCATAAATCCCCTCTAGCACTGCCTGTCATGTTGTGTCCTTCATGCCCAGAGCCCAGACAGCTGCACCAGCCCTGGGCAGCGGGCACAGAGCATGGCACAGCTGCTCCTGCAGCAGGGCCAGCACCCAGGGATGCTCCAGGAATATCCCTCAAACAGCACAGACCTGCAGGGATTTTATTCAGTCAGTCCAGTGTGTCTCAGGGAGTGAGAGAAGAGCAGGAACCTGCCTGGCAGCAGCAGCACTTCAAAGCCACCCTCAAACCAGCTGTGTCAGCAACTTACAGAGTGACTGCTCTCACAGGCAAACCTGTCCCAAGGAGCTGCACAGAACCTGCCTCTCAATCCACCCCAAACACATCCATTAGTACAGTCCTGTTGCAAGAGCAGCTGCTTGGCTGGCTCTGGGCTCCCCACGCCCAGCTCTCCCAGGGCACACACAGGAGCTGCTCCTGCAGAACCAGAGGGGTTTGCATCCATACCAAGGTGGGACAGCTGCCAGGAGGAGCATTTTATACACTCCAGAGCAAACAAAATGATAGTGGCTTCTAAAAATCTTCAGCCCTGTTACAGAAGATGTACTTTAAAAGGCTTCTTTCTGCCTTTGGAACAACAGTTAAGCCACATGGGAACAGGTTCCCAGATTTCACTGGCACTCAAGAAGACCATCAGGTACGAAATCTTCCAGGGAAGGAGCAACACTGAAAGTTGCCACAACCTCCCTGTTTGTACATTTGAGAGCTGCTTATTCCTCTTCTGTGCTCTGAGCAGGAAAAAGACTGGAAAAAGACTCCACCAGAACCAAGCACTGGCGTGGTACCAGGACAAGGATTTTAACAGGCTTGGGCAGTGTCTGAACTTCTCTGTATTAAAGTTGTTCTTTTAAGTGCCTGGATTTCAGTAAAGCAAACAGAGGCAGTTCTTGGAGCTCAGGTTGTGTGAGCTGGAAGGGGGAGGCTCTTTCCAGCCCTCTGCCATTATTTGCTTCTCAGTGATTCAGCAGGTTCCTCGTACAGATTGAATGCAGCTTTTATTGGGAATTCTGTCAGGCTCAATAAAGACTTTGTCACCCTTGGGGGTGCAGCAGAAGAGAGGAAATGTTACTCAGCATGGTTTATGGTTTTCATTGCTTCCCTTCCTGTTGCTTCATCGAGGGCTGGAATCCACGCTGCTTCCTTTAGTCTCTGGTTAAGGCCAGTTGTAAAAATAGTACTCCCAAATTCTTTCCTGATACTGTAATAGCAGAAATAAAAACACAGAAACATGCTGAAGTTCTCTGACCCACGTTTTACACATTCAGGATCTGCACAGCAGAGTCCCCACCCCAGGGATGCTGCACAAGGAGCACACCCCAGGCCAGGTGACCCCCACCCTCAGCTGCCCCAAAACCTGGGGGAGGAGCAGAAGAACACACTGGGAGGTGTAGCAGGATAGAGGGTTCCTAAACTAAAAGGAAGATCATGAAACGAACCAGAAAGCAACTCCTGTCTCTTTCTTGTTTACTCTCCCTGTTCAGTGGCATAAACATTTGACTTCAACAAAAACGCAAGTGATGCAAAACAATGTCAGTTCAGGGCTCCTGAAGTAACAATCCCCTTTAAAGCAGCCTCCTGTTTAGCCGGAGGCCATTTAAAAATAAAAACAAAAGTTAATACAAGCACTGGGGAACTATTAGGGAAGAGAAAGGATGGGTTGGTCAGTCAGAGGAATGAAAACATTCTCAAAGAGTTTAACAAAGTATCGGGCAGAGAATGACGAGTTTAAGTAGCACTCAGAGGGAATGACGCCACCCCATCCCATGGAGGAAATACCACTAATTCAAAACGCCTAATTAAAGAACCTTTCAGAGAACACACCAGCAAACTCCTGCATGAGCTGAAATCCCTGCCTGGGACTGCACCCAGCAGTATTTGTATAAAATAAACCAGTTGAGCTACTTCAGAGCCATATTCCATTTCCAGAAAAAAGTGGCATATATCCCATAAAGAAGGGGAACAGCTGCAAATGCCCAAGAACTTTCATTCTTACATTTATAGTAGTTCAGATGTCCACAACCTCCTGGGGGCTACACCCATAGCCAGCCATGGATCACAGCATGGCCATGACAGAGGACTCGTCCCTGAACTCTGAACTTCACATTTGCCCACAGAGATGACAGATACTGGTTCTCCCAAATGAGGAAATGTCACTCTAGTTATTCTAGAATCTTTAGTGGAGAAAAGAGAAAAAGGGACTTCATTTCACTCTTAACTTCAGGGAGCAACTCCAATTGACAGCATCAGTTAATAACAGAGCAGCCATAAACAGGAAACCAAAATCTGGCTTTTGTTTTTGCAGACAGTCAGAAGTCACATTTGCACACTTGGATTTTTATCTTATTTCTCCTGCAAAAGTATCAAGTCTCTCAATGGGGCTAACATTGTTCCCCTATGTATTATTTTCTAGTATTTCCTTGTAACACACAAACAAGGCTACAGGTACAGACTTACAACAATCAAAGTATCCTTAATAAACTTTAGAAAAGCCAGATCTTTAAAAACAGAGACTCCAGAACCACTGTAACAGTTTACTGATGGACTGAAAGTACCTCCATTCAGTGGCATTCTTCTAAAAATAAAATTTAAACCCAAAGTCCTTCGACATGAAAATAAAACAAAAATTTTCTTTACTCATCAGTCGCTCCCCACACCCAGTACAGATAAACACCTTCCACCTCAGAATCCTGGGCTATGTTGATAGAAGACTTTGGTAGAAAGAAAAACATTTAAAGGAATGAGGGAGAGGGAATTCTGTATTTTTACTGCTGTTTCATCACACAGAGTCAGCATTTCGGGAACTTGGGCTTCACCAGAGGAAAAACTTCCTTTGGAAAAGCTGAATTTGCAGAGTGAAATTCCTGAACTGGAGAGACAGGACCATCAGATGTCACTTCAAAGCAGGCAGTGATGGAAAGGCTTGAATATCTGAAGCACAATCGAGGCCTTATCATGGTTGAGAACAAAAGGCCAGCTATGAAAAAGTGTCTTCAAGTAAAACATTACCCTGAAGTTCCCAGACACTCATTACTTAATTTTAAAATATCTTTCAGACTTACATGCTGATAACAGAAAACCAAAACGAAGCTGACTCGGAACCCCTGAGCTGCTGCAGTTCAGCAGGATGGGAAGCTCCCAATATCCAAACTAATCTTTATCAAAGAGCAGACCTTTATACCAAACATTTGTCAGTAACACACCAGGCTGTAAAAGCTGCCTCTTTACCCAGAGCCTGAAAAATTACCCAAAATCAACATGCAAAATAAGCAATTTCAGGCTTTCAAGTCAATCAATGCTTTGCTAGTCGAGCTGCTGAACACTTGTCAGAATTACCAACTTCCCATGCAGAGGACAAGCACCCATCAAATAACAATATTTCAGCTTACACTCTTTGGTCAGAACTCCAAAAACATCATCTTGCCTGATGCACAGAGAAACTCCCTGCTCTTTTCAGAGAAAAGCACCAGTACCTCAAATTCCCTTTTAAGAAACAAAGGAATTGTGGTAGGAAAGGTCAGACCACAGAAACATTCAGCAAGAAAAGGTACATTCTTATTAAATTAGAAATTTGGTTGAGAAACCTGGGGCTGAGGAGAGAGGAGGTGGAGGGTGAAATCCAGAGGGCAGTTTTATGGTTATGGTAATGACAACTCGGTGTGTCTGTGTGGAACTCAGTCATGTTAAACACCCAAGAGAATGTTCCTGTTGAGGTCCCACACTGGAGCAGGCACCTCAAGCAAAGGACTGACAGCCACAATAATAACACTTTCCTGCAGCGTTTTTCCATCCTATTGATCATCAGAATTTTACACAAATGGGTAAGAATATTGTTATTTTCCTAATGGCCCATTTATGATTTTGCAGTGTTGTAGTTTCTTCTTTCTTTGTGAATTCAAGCGAGCAAAGATCATTTCTGGCTGGAAATTGAGTCCTGCTAAATAAATAATAGTGAAGGCAAAGTGAGATGTTTATCAATGTTGTACCTTAAGTCACCCACTCAGTCTCCAGGTAATGGAGAGGAATGCAGCTCTACCAACTGCCTGGAAATGTTTTGGTCCATCCGGAAAACAGTAAGAAAATGATGAGATTATAATTGGAGAATAAAATATCACACAAACATAAATGCTCTCCTAACAGTCTTTCCCAATAAAACCACTGGAGGAAAAAGAAAAATCAAGCTCCAGCTATTTTATTCCCATAACAGTGTCATTATGGACTGTGAAGGAATTTCTGTAGAGGACAGCAGTGATGTGTTCACCACGATTCCTCCTGCACCCTGGGAGGAGAGGAGGGCACTCAAGCACCAGGAAATAGGGAAATCTGGGAAAGTTACTGCACTCCACAGGAGGCAACATGCCTGAGAGGGCTCCAAGTTACCTCAGTGCAGATTCCCACAATTAAATACCACTGCCACAACTATTCCAATCCCCTTTCACACCCTGAGCTAGCTCAGTTGGTTAAAACTTGGTTGTAGTAATGCCAAGGTCATGGGTTCAATCCCCTGTGGGCCATTGACTTAAGAGTTGGACTCAATGATCCTTGGGGGTCCCTTCCAACTCAGAATAGTCTGGGATTCTGTGGTTCTGGCTGTCCTGGCTGTGCACATGTGTACCCATACCCAGCAAACACATCCCACAGACACAACAGTGCCATCAGTAGCTCTTCACATCCCTGCTCGTAGCAAGAATTGAGCCAGATTTCCCGCACTGCAACATCTGAATGCAAAGCACCACAGCAAACCAAGAACTGATGCTCTGCCACTGCTTTAACATCTGCTTTTGTATTTCTCAACAACAGCTGTGCCATAAACCACAGAGAAGCTCACAGATCCACACTGAGGAGTTATAGACACCTATTCATCTAGATGGTTGGCAGGTTTCAAGTTTGAAATCAAATCCAATAAATGGCAGAGGTGCAGATCCCTGTGCACTTCCCTTTTCCTTACATTGATCACTGGTGCACAATGGTACAAAGGGAGTAATTCCCAGTGAGAGAATTAACCACTTCAACATTAGGAGGAACAACAAACCAGTGACAGTCAGAGACTGAAGGAACCACAAGACAATATTGTTGCTAAGGAATTTCAAGCTCCAAAGCCCACAGAGCACCCACCAGGCCCTCAGCTTCCCAAAATGCATCAAACCTCCTGACTGACACCCCCAAACTACAGCCAAGGTGCTGAGGAGGTGGTAAATCCAACAGGTACCAACTGATGGCACTGAGACCAGGGCTGCTCTGGCTGGGCTGGAGTGTGAGGGATCATGTGCAAACCTCCTCTAATCCACCAAAGACTGACCCAAAACTTGACAGGCTACAATTACCTTTGAATTCAAACCCAAACCACGTGCATCTCACCCTTCTCATGCCCAGGAAACCATGATCAACCCTCATTTGTAATGCAGCTCAGCAGAGATCCCTCCAACCTCTCACTCTTCAGCATTAACTGACCACACCCTCTATGGAGGTAACAAACCCACTTTTAAACAAATCAAGGTAAGAAGATTTCTGTTTTAAGAGAGCAAGACCACCCTTACTGCCTGAAGATGGAAAAGACCAAAACCCAACCAACAAATACTGAACCTGAGCATCCAAGTTGGCTTCATAAGCAGCAATGCAATGCCTTAATTTAAATTCAGAGTTTTGACTCACCCACTGACATTACAGGAGACACAGGGTGATGAAAGGCAAAGTCTGGACCCAGCAGCAGAATGCTGCAATAAATATTACACCACCAGATCTCTGGATGGTCGTGCCTGTGAGTACAGACACAGAACACACACTCCAGGTGCCAGCCCTGCCACCCAGAAGGAACAGGGGGAGCCACCACTGCAGTTCAGACATTCTACATAACAACACTGAGAATTCAGAGATCTCTGCTGTGTGATTCCTTGCAAAGCTGTGCCTTCAGCGTCTCAGCCTCTCCCTCAGGCAGCTGCAGCTCTTACCAGGTGTGCTCTGTCCAACTGTTGGAAGGAGTGAAGGTCTCTTATCTAAAGCTTCTCACTTTATTACATAAACATTCCCAACGCTGAGAGTTACATAAATAGGTTTCAAGTAAAAATGCAATTTTACAAAAAATGTTCACTAGAGCATGGGAAAAATCAAAGCAATGCCACACTAAACACTGAAGTCCACGACCTCCAAATTCTACACTGCCAAATTTGCTGGGTTTGAGACCTAAACTAAGCACAAGGAATAATATTCTTGGCTTTTCTTAAACACATGGCTGTGCCCAGCTGTGGTAGTTTTAGTCACCTTCAATGGCATCTCTGGAGGAGTTTGCTGAAGGAAAGCTCAGCATCCAACCCCAATGGAAGCAATAAATGCACTGGACAGGAGGTCAGCAGTCTCACATAGGACAGCCAATTTCCTTCCTACTTCATATGGGAAACAGGAACAGAAACTCCTGCTGCAGCAGTTGGAAAGAACAATTTTACTGAGGCAAAGCAATGCAGCCTCCTGTGGGCTGGACATGGTAAAGGGAACCTGAAAATGCAGGATCAAGTAAATCAGATTTAAGTGGAATACCATCCATGGATAAACCACAATATCCAGTGGTCACTGGCAAGCACAACCCTTTGTGACAAGGGCATAATAAAACTCCCCAAACTGATGTGCATCCCATCACCTTTCAACACTAAATGCACAATACCTTTACAAAGGCAAACCCCACTCTCCAGCTCTTCCCAAAGTCAAGTGTCAAGGTGAAAATCATTACAACAGCTCTGGAACTCCCTCCTTCTAGGAATTCATATTTGGCCAAAAGGCCCAGCTGTGTGTGCCTGCAACACAACACACCAGCACAAGAATTCTTTCCCTCCAGACCAAGAGGACCAACACTCCAGGCTCTTTATTAATCATTCTTTGAAGGACAGACTGCTTAAATGTCAGTGCTTTAATCAGGCACAAAAAGATTACAAAGAGAGAATCCCTTGAGGCAGTTATTTTTGTTGGGTTTGTCAAGAACTTGCACCACTCCTGACATGCTAAAAGCCAACCAATAATTATCAGAGCTAAGGAACCTCAAGAAACCAGCTGTGGAATGCTCCCTGATTCGTGCATGCCTCCCTCAGCTCAGGGTATTTCCAAAATACTGCACTGAAATCATCAAAAGAGGAAGGAGGGTGTAGCACAGTTTCAGCAAACAAAGGAAAACCTCTATATTTTAAGCCTGAGGCCATTGAAACAAGAAGACCTCCTGGTTGTAGGAACAGCTTGGCCATAGCAGCATGAGCAGAACTTTCATGGAAAGGTCAGGCCTCTTACAAGGACAAGGATCAGAGCTCTGGAGAGTCTTTCTTGAGCTGTTCTCAATACACTCCTCAAGGGAAACTCATTAGAAATGGTTTTGTCAAAATAAACATTACAGAAAAACTCCTTTCTGAAGCTCAAAGGAAGTTTGGGTATTCTACCTGAAGAGGTTTTCTTTTGAAAAATATTAATTTTTTTAAGACTACTTTTTTGTTCACTACAGTGTTTTGCCGCTTTAATACTTTTTCTTTGAGGAATTGAACACCTACACATCTTGACTGCTTGCTCTCCACCCTTTGCAGTTTTGGAGAACAAAAGCAGAAAAGAAATGGATTTTTTTTCCATTTGGCAACTTTCCTGAATGCCAAGTGTACTTGCAGTTCCCTCCCACCTCCTTCCACACCCTCTTCTGGCCCTTCTTCACTGTTCCAACATCCCCAAGGAGTTCCTATTGCAAGGTCAGTAACAGGCACTGGGCTCACCTTTTAGCTCAGATTAAGCCTTGGAAAACACACCCTGTCCACCTACCCAGGCCCTGAAAGGAACTGTTTCAATTCAGATACTACAATAAGAAATATCTTTGCAGAAATACTTTACATTATCTATTTAAATTCTAATTCACTGACATGAAACGGAAGCCTGAGGGGCCCAAAGCCCCGTGAGACCCCAAATCCAGGGAATCCACCCCAAAATCCTGGGAATCCACCCCAAAATCCTGGGAATCCACCCCAAAATCCCCTTGGGGAACCTCAAAACCCCTTGAGGAACCCAAACCCACTCAACATAGACCCAAAACCCCTTGAGGAACCCAAAAAACGCTTGAGGAGCCCGAAGAAAACGCAACATAGACCCGAAAATCCTTGAGGAACCCAAAAATTCACCAGTGAAAACTTTAATTATTGCTCTGCAGATGAAACCAAGTGCAGACCCAACTGCATGAGGAAAAGTTGATGCTCAGGAATTGCAGTCATGTTTCAGCCTCCTCTGAGCTAGATTTCCCTCTCACAGTTTGGAGCACCAGGCCATAAACATCAATACCAACATCTGACCTGGTCTGCACAATCACATCTGCTGAGCCCTAAATCCCACATTTAGTGCAAACATTAACACAAACCAAGCCACTGTGATCTCTGGTTTTCAGTCACAGTTACTTTGGCCAACAGCTTGAAAAATATCTGTCAGTACTATCTGTGTAAGCTTCTGGTATGCTCTGAGCCACATGGTGAAAGCAGAGTTTGTTTTACAGTCACCTCAGACACAAAAGCCTCGCTGACAACTTTATCTGCAGGCCAGAATCGCTCAGAACTCCTGAGAAAATCTTCTCAAGAGCTTCTTGGAACAAAACATAAACAAAAGGAACAGGAAGGATGTGCAGCCCTCCTAGGACATCCTGACAGCCTCAAAGCCTGAGCTGCACAGACAGGGGGGCTGCACATGGAGCACCCCAAGGCAGGTCCAACAGCATCAGTGTCAGACCCCAAACCTCCTGAGCAAGATCAAGGAAAGGAGAGGGAAGGATGAGGGACCTGGGGGAGACTTTGTGCTCTGAGAAAATTGCACAGGAAGATTAGGAGGTTGGTGTTTTCTGGAGGTGTTTGGTTAAATATCTTACCCACACACACACCAGATTCTCACCTTCCTTTAACCAGGTGAATCAACAGTTAATGAAATCTGAGCTTGAGTATCCCTCTGTACTGGGATTGTAACAGCAGAAAAAGCTTAAAAGAGAAAACAAAAAAGCAATAAAAGGAGATCAAACCACACCTGGTACCAGGAGTTTCAGACAAAGCTGTTCCTACACATACCACACTCTGGACACATTAAAGAATGACTCAAAATTCTTCTCGCAGGTAACAATGACAGGAGGAGAGAAAATGACCTCAAGCTATGCCAGGGTAGGTTTAGGTTGGACATTAGGAAAGTTTTTTTCATGGAAAGGTTTGTCAAGCATTGGAACAGACTTCTCAGGGCAGTGGAGGAGTCACCATCCCTGGAAGTGTTCAAAAAAATGTGTAGAGATGGCACCTGAGGGCATGGTTTAATGGTGAACATGGTGGTGGTGGTGGCTGGACAATAGACTTGATGATCTCGGAGGATTTTCCCACCTTAATGAATCTATGATTCCATGAACTTACTCAAGTGCAGTTCTTTCAGGCTGAGGACAGCTCTTCCAGAGGGAAGACATTGCTGCCTGCCATCCCTGACCACAGAAAGTTCCTCCCCCAGACACGGGAGCAGAACTCCTGCAAGCACCCACTCACCTGGAGAGCTCTGCAGCACAACCACCATCACCTTCTTTCCTCCCATACATGTAAGAATGCCTTAGGACATAATGTCCTTTAAAATCCTTATTGTACATATATCTTTGAGAAAAAAAATACCTAAAACTGGTATCCCAAAGGTGTGCAGCAAACACCCACACACAGGCGGGCAGAGTCATTTAAAGCAACACTGACACACACAAAAAACTACAAAGCCAAAAGGTTTTGTTACTGCCTTTGCTGTGGCTCTACTTCCTTCCAAGAACCTCCACCAGCAGAGGCAAGTTAGATTAGGCAACAAGGCAACAGCCTCTGACCTCTTGCTGTAACCACACACAAGGGAGATCCTGTATGTTCACTGCACTTCATCAGGATGTTCAGATACAATTCCACCAGGAATTACAGAAGAAATGCTGGAAGCCACCAGGTCAGGCAGCACAGTGGTGCCCACCAGTTCCATGAATTTTTGGGGTGGTCCTGAACTCAATGATCCTTGTGAGTCCCTTCCAGCTCAGGATATTTTCCAGTTCCAATGTGATTCCTCAAGCCCCCCGAGGCTCAGACTTGTAGCTCTGTCTCAGCTGGACCCAACTGCCCTTCTCTCCAGGTGAGCTGCAAAGGGACACAGGTGTGCCACAGGTTCCAAAAGGCTGAGCCAGAGCTGGAGGAGATCCACTCCCTTGTGGCCCATAACAGAACCACATTCCTACTCACCACTTCATTTCAATGAATCAGAATTGGAAATGACCTCCAGGAGACAAACAAGGATGGTGGAATTCATTCACCTTGTGCTGTGTGACTCAGTGACTCACCACACAAACCCTGACCTTTCTGCAAACAATGCCAGCACACAGGAGCCATTGTCAAAGGGTTATTAGTGCTCTGTCAGTTCATCTTCTCTTTAATAACTCCATGAGGTTCAGAGGAGCAGGGCCAAGTGGCCACTGCAAACAAACCCCAGGTCTGCACACACCACAGAGAGCAGCAGCAACACAATCCCAAGGACCCTTCACAGATCCATATTTAAAGGAGATGTTTCAGACCCCAAGCAGTTTTAACACTCCACACCAAGCCCATCACCAGGACATTCCCAGCAGGAATGCCCAGGGCTTTACACCATCATGACAAAAGTACCAGGTACTTTTTGTTTTTATTTTTAAACAGCTTTAGTTTATGATGTCCTTGCAAAAATAATTCATCAGGAGAATTCACACACCTTCTTCAGGGCAGCAAACATCACAGTGTTTCTCTGTTTCCATCAGACTGTGTTTGTTTTACTCCTTTCATTCCTGCACATAATTCCCTTTCCAGGACAGTCTTCAACATCCTTACCCACAATATGGGTTTGGAGGCCACAGACAGAGACTCTAAAACACAAAAAAATCACCCACCCAAAAAGATTCATGCTATTTTCTCTACTTTTTTTAATATTACATTTTTGAACAAGGAAATTTTGTTAAACAGAGTCCAAATTTAAGAAAACTCTATTTGTCAATGTCACTTCAAAAAAAAAACACATGAAATGTACTCAAAGCCAAACCAGTGCCCTGAAACCTGATTTGTTTCCTCAGAACCAGGAATCTGTATTTGACTGAAGTCAACAGGCTCCAACTCTTAGGAGAGCTGGGGAAAATGCTGATTTCTGAGAACCACCAGCAAAGTTTCCTTGCAGGTATTGCAGCCAGACAGCAGCCAAGGCAGAGCCCTCCTCTGGGAACGTGGCACCTTGTCAAGGCTCAGCACAACATTATTTGTGTCTCTGAGACATAAATAATCCAAAGACTAACATGAGCAACACCTTCAAGCTTGCTGCTGAAAGCACAACAAAAACAAATGCAAAAAAAAGGTTCAAAACCAAACAAAACCTTCCTTAAACAGACACTGAAGCCCTTAGAGCTGAATATTTACAAGTATTAACATTTGTTAAAAACTGGCAAATGCTCCAATATTGTATTTTGGTTCATTTGAAACAACAGATGGATTTTATTTTTTACATCCAACTAATTTAGGTTTGATTTCAGCTTCAGAAAGTGTGTTGTACTTAAGGTTCCAAGCAGTGATAATCTGAATTATTTGTACACTGACATATGCCAGGTTGGTGAGCACTTCTGGCCCAGAATTCCCCTGTATGTCACAAGTGTGGAGTTGTCTCCACCTGGCAATGAAAATATAAAACAACCAAACAGCCCTGACTTTAAATAAGACTTTGTGAATTCAAAGTCAATCCTCTGATCAGCCACTGATTAATTATGGAAGTGGAGGTTCATTTCAATTATCCAGAAGGGAGATCTGATCCTGCCCAGTCTCAGGGAGGGAGGGGGACACCACATTTTACCTGCACTGCTTTCCCAGGGATGTTTAGGAAGACCAACCAAATGGTGCCTATTTGAGCTCTGGAATAAGAGATTGAGGTGTGTCTGTCACAGAGCATCATCCTCCATCGCCTCACAAAACAAGGTCCAAACACAAAGTTTATGAAAATTCATTATCAAGCAGCATTTGCTGATGTAATACAAGAGTTTGCACACTTGGCTTTTTCTATTGCAGAAAACCCACAGGTCTGAGATGAACAGTGATATATTCAGAACTCTGTATTCAGAAATAGAATAAAAAGAGACAACTACCCACCCAGAGCACAAGACAAAATAGAGGAAAATCCACAGCACTGAAAACTTCCTAACTCATCAAGCTGGCAGCACAGATGCAGATTTCCCAAAGCTCCAAGCCTTGTCAGACAATCCCCCAGGACTGTCAGCACTGTATTTATCATGAGCTTAAATACATTAATTTAATGAGCAGCTGGGAAAAAAAATTGTGGTTTTGTTTTACCTTCAACTGAAAGCTGTGTGGCAGGGAAGCACAGGAGGAAGAGAGCAGGTTTATTACTGTTTCATTAAAAGTAGCAAGAATTTCAGGACCTGCTTCAGTACCAAGGGAAGTGTATTCTGCTTGGGAACAAGAGTCAGTCTGAAGAGCTGTCAGCCACCAACGTGATAACCAAAGTGCCACTCCTCATAGCTATCGTGCCACTCCTCAGAGCTATCCCTGGTCTGAACTCTGATTTTACTAGATGGCTATAAAAAAGCTTTACAGAGTATTTTATTTAAAGATACAAATCTAAGCTTTAAGAAAATCTCCCAATTCTAGGTCTTTCCAAGTCTTAGCAGGATGCTGATGGAATATGGTGTCAGTGCAGGCACTCCAAAGCTGCAGTTATTTATTCAACATTCTTGCTAATGAGACAAGTGATTTTTGTGTGTTTCATTTTTCAGTCCTTCTGAACAAAAATTAAACTGCCACCTCCACAGGGCTGACTGTAAGTTATTCATAATTCTATTACAAGGTTCTGTGTTTTTCTAACAAGGGTATGAAGGGACCCAGGAAGGAATTTATCAGCACTGAATTGCAAACAAGTCAGGACGTGTTTGAATTGCTTTGGTATCACCAGTGACAGCCAAGACTTCCACTTTGGAGGTCTCCTCCAGCTGCCAGGCCTGTGCCAAGACCAACCCCAGTCCAGCAAGGTGAGGGATCAAAGTCTCACAGCACTCAGGGCAGCTTTGGCAGAGCTTTGGGCAGGTGCAACGGCAGAGACCCCAAAGCACAGACACAGAACACTCCAGGATTTTACACCAAGTGGCTGCTGCTCATCCTCAGTTTGAGCTCCAGAACTGACATCCTCATGACAAACCCTTACCAAGTACCTCCAGTAAAAGAATAAATCACTGCCCCAAAAATGGGAATGAAAATGCAAGCCAGAGGTTGGGTAGCAGAAAATCATGGCAGGAGTCAGGTTTCCATCACTGCTCTGCCCCTGTTTTGGAGCCCCACATACCAAGAGAAAGGTGGTTTTATTAAGTACAAACCAGCACCTGCAACTTCATTTAACACAAGTTTTGTTTTGGCTTTACACTAACAGCATCTCCATTTTTGTAGTGATTCTACAACTCCAATTATGCTCAATGACTATCCAAAAACAACACCCTTGTTCCATTCACACTCCTCAAAGCCCAGTGCAAACTGTGCAAACAATGGATTTTAACTGCAGCCAATCCCACTTCACCTACTGAGTGTTCCGAAAATTATTAAAAGGACGAAAAAACCCACTTCAAAATACCAGTTATTTCTGGAAACAAGAAGCAGATGTTCTCCTCTGTTTGGCTCAGCTGTGCTACAGTACAAGAGTGCCTTTGTTATGCTGTCAGCAATAATTTATTTTATTTATTACAGCCATTTTATAATGCCCATCAATGTAGTATTTGTGCAGGATTTACATCCATGCAGATCCATTTCTCTATGTCTAAGCCATCAAGAAACATCACACACCCCGAACAGCAGACCCTGCTATGACAATTCTGCAAATTGGGTTTTTCCACTTTCCACTGTATTAATAAAAAGGGAACAGGAAGAGAAGGAGGGGAGTTACTATTGCCAAATAAAGTCAAATTAACATTAATCAAGAATTACTGCAGCAAGACAAAGTTAGGAAAATACAAGAGCTCAGAGCATAAAAATAAGCTCCAACTCTTTGAAGTCAAATAAAGGCAAAGCTTTCTGAACCACGGAAAGTAAACACTGTCTAGAACAAAGTCAAGAAGAACTAAAAAAAGACTATATTGGGAAAAGGATCCATTAAAAATGGAAGAGAGTACGGGAAGGAGGAGGAGGGAAGGGAAAGAACCAGCAGCACAATCCTTTGCTGTTTGGCCCCATCAGCCCCTGAGCCCTTACCTGTGGCAGGAATTAAACCACTCCCCAAAAGACCAACATCAGAGCCTTTGTATGGAGCTGATAAGGAATTCTGGGCCTCAGAAAACTTAAACCTTTAATGAGAGTGCACACATGGTGGCATAACCATTCACCCTTCCCTCCTACTGCTTTGAACAACAGATTTTCCTCTGTTAAAATATTCCCAAATTGCTAATTTCATATCCCCACCTGTGACACAAGAGACAGCCAAAACACTGCACATAAAGCCCATTTCCCAGCCTGCAAGAACTGGAGCATGTGCATGTGTGAACACTCACAGATTCACCAGACATCTGCATAACCCTGGGAGACAAATGCAGATACTCAAATATTAAAGGAGTGTGTGAAATCCTATAGTTTAAATATAGGTATGACTTTTTTGAAAGTGATTAAGTATCCAATTACTGCCAAGATTTCCTCTCTCTGCCGAGACAGAAGGGATGATTTGTTAGGATAATCTGTTATCCAAACTAACATCTGAGAGAAGCCTCCCAAATTCTGCACTTTCAGGCCGTACTTGAAAGGCAGATTTATATCCCATGTCAGCACAGGGTCACAGTCCATCATGAGCCAACAAGACAGGAGTTTGACTGGTGGGACTCACTCAAATCCTAGAGCAGCACCTGCCACATCCATGGACATCAGTCCAGCAGGAAACATTCAGGAGGCAGGCGGGAAAAAAGGCAGGGGGGGAAAAAAGGCAGGGGGGGAAAAAAGGCAGGGGGGGAAAAAAGGCAGAGCAAAGGCAACAAAGTATTTCCCAGCCTTGGGTAGTTCTAGAGAAAGTTTCTAAGCAAAGTAACACAACAATTACATAAAAATGTACACAGCATTAAGTGTTTGCTACAATCTCTTCCAGTTCCTCAAAATAATCACCCTCTCACCAAATAAACTAAAGATTATAACACAACAAGTATCTGAGCAACAACAATCAAAAAAAATCAAGTGTGTACATGCCTAATATGCATAACTTATACACTTTAACAATTAGCAAACGTTGGAATGTTACCACAACATTGAAAACTTGCCCTAACAGAGATTTTTCCAAACAAAAATATTCGTAAGTATCAACAGCTAAAATGTTTACTTGCCCAAGCCACTGAAATAATTTTCAAAATAAGTAAATTCTAAAAATATTTGAGTATGCCCCTGCTTAGTTTCGTAGTTCTTAGAAATTAAAACATTTTGCCAAGAAAAAGACCCAAAATGAAAATCATATGGATAGGAGTACTACTCCTAAGGAAAATCTGGCATGTGGAGTGTTTATCTGTATTTTTCCAGAGACTCTGCACAGATGACAGGAATGAAGAACTAGACCATGCTACTAATCAGCACAGCCCCAGCCCTGTAATTTGTAATAAATACCCAGGTAAACTGCTCCATAAAGTGCAGGATCAGAAATAGAGAGAGGGGCAGAGAGGGGCTGGAAGTGATTGAAAGTCCTGTGGACAAGCAGCTTTGGCTTATCCTAAAATACCAAGCATGGCTTGGGGAATTTGGGGGGTTCTGTTCAACAATGCAGTCAGAGCAGCTGGTGCCGTGTGGGAGGAGCTGGTGCCACTTCCCAGGAGAGTAGGAGGGCACAAAGGAAGCCACACTCTGTGTACAACTGGATACTTCAGGACAGGAGTCACCAGATTGTACACCCTGCGCAGGGACACCCAAAATTTGGGTCTGACCCCAAAGGCTGTGCCGTTCCAACCTCCCTGCCCCAAGTCCTGCAGCCTACACAGAAAAGAAACAATCAGGATGCTGCTTTTAAATAAATAAATGAATGAATAACATTGTAGATGTTTGAGCAATCTGTCAGTGTGACTGCTCCAGGGGGTTCAATTTTCTGCTTTGGATCTGAGCAGTTGGACAGACCCAGACTGGGGACCCCCAGGTACACTCTGCATCCAAACAGGGAAGGGCTTTGCTTTTAAATGTATATAAACAAAAGTACCCCAGGAAAACAAATGTGATTTGACTGTAATTATCCACTCAGCAACAGGCAGCAAGAACAGAGGACCCAATCCTGCCAAGGTTTAAGTACATGTTTAACTTTAATCACGAGTAGTCTCACTGTGCAGTGTCTCTAAAAGCCTGCCAAAAAAGGGCCAGATTAACAAGGGAATTAACTTTTTTCATTTTTTTTTAATCATTTTGGAAGAGCTATTAGTTAGACAAGCAAAGATTACTTTTTTTTTTCCCCACAATTTAGATACCTTGGCAAATTCAAACCTGCACACAACCCTGATGTCAGTCCCCAAGGGAACCTCCACAGACCCACAAGCAGCAGCACATCGTGATATGTGACAGCTCAACATTATAAAGTCACACAAAATTATTTTAAAGCGGTTTTAGCCAAAATAAGGTGACAACCCTGCCAATTCCATGACAGCTGCTGGGTGGAAAAGTGGGGCTGCCTAAAGGAATCAGAACAAACAGCACTAGAGAGCCACAGATGTTGGTACAGCGAGCAGGGAGAGGTTTTGGCCAGGCCACATTACCTGTTCCCCAAAGTCCACGCCGTGACGAGCCAGCCCGGAATGCCAGCTCATCAATGACACCCCTGTGATGAACCCAGTTGCCCAACACTGCAAACCACACTGGCAAAGGAATTCTGCTAACTGGAGACTCCAGCTGAACAGAAAGAAAGAAGGGTCTGAAGCAAGAAGGGAGTGCTAAAAATAAGTGGGAAAGGACGAACAGAGAGGCTGCCTCATCATTAAGTTAGAGACACAGGGAGGAATGTGTCAGATACCCCAAGGCAAGTAAACATTGGGACTGAACATCTGTATTTCGCTCCCCAGGCTGCTGTGAAAGGGAACTGGGGACTCTGTCCTGGTGGGATGTGCTCCAGAGCAGCCTCTGAGCTGCTCTCCCCGAGTCACCCTCTCATATTTAACTTATAAGGAAGACCAGGCAGGACATTCTGCTCTCCATGAAGTATCAAGGGAGAACAACAGATGTTTCCCAGTCTCCAAGGGACAAAGTCAAGAGTATCACTTCATACCACTAATTCTTGAGCACATTAAAAAAAATCACAGCAAGGGAAACAAATAAAGGAAGGCAAAGGGTAAGTAGGCAAACAAACTCCAACCAGCCCTTCAGTAAACACAAATGCTATCAAACATATTTCATTATTAAATTAAAGCTCCACGACACTTCCATCCCCAAATTGCATGGCTGATTACAGATCGTGTGAGGGCGGGCACAGGGAGGGCAGTAAATTGGGAAAAGCCCTTTATTGCAGCTCCCCAGCCCCGCTCATTTCCACCCTCCCACTCACCGCAGCAACACCTTTGTGGAGCCTGCGCGGCGTCATTAGCCGGGTTTTGTTTAAATCTGCATCGCTGCGCAGGGCAAAGCGAAGCCTCGCAGCTCCCTAAACTTTCCCCAGTACTTTTGCATCACTGAAAGACGCATCATTTGACTTCCCGGCGATCCCGTCCTGCTGCTCCTCCTCCTCCGTGCCCGCACCTTGTCCCGCTCCGACAGACACAACTAACTCACTAACCACATAAGTAACTCAATAAGTAACTCAATAAATAAGTAACTATATCAACAACCATATAAATAACTAAAGAAATAACTAAATCAAGAAATAACTAAAGAAGTGAATAAATAACTAGCGAAGCACACAGCGCGGCGCGGTCCGTGCGGGTGCGGGGCAGGGACGGAGCCCGGGGGTGCGGGCCGGGCTCACCTCGGGGCTGCGCTCCGCGGGCTTCCTGCGCAGCGCCTGCTTGATGCGGGGCTCCAGCGGGGCGCTCATGCTCGGGCCGCGGCGGGGCCGGGTGCGGGGCCGATGACTGGGGCCGGGTGCGGTACCAGGCTGGGTGCGTTGCCGGTCCCGGTGCGGTCCCAGTCCCGGTGCGGTTCCCGGGTGCGGTCTCAGTCCCGGTGCGGTCCCAGTGCCGGGTGCCGGGTGCGGTGCGGTCCAAGTGCCGGGTCCCAGTTCCGGGTGCGGTGCGGTCCCAGTGCCGGCTCCCGGTCCCGGTGCGGTTCCCGGTCCCGGTGCGGTTCGCGATGCCGGGTCCCGGTCCCGGTGCGGGTCTCAGCGCTGGGGGCGCGCAGCCCCGGCGGCCCCGCGCGCGCTCCCGGCCCCGGGCGCGGCCCCGCCGCCCATCGCGCCAACTTTACCGGCCCGAGCGGCACTCGCGGCCCCCGCGGCCCCGCCCTCCGCGCCCCGCACAAAGCCGCGCGGGCGGGCGGGCGGGCGGTCCCGCGGCGTGGAAACGGAAGGTCCCAAGAGGCGCTCCCGCGGGCGGCGACGAGCCCGGAGCTCGCCCC
>JAWWLZ010000029.1:7738471-7755481 GCA_035041345.1 Poliocrania exsul | reverse complement strand
GGGCCCCGCCCCGCCGGGTGGGAGCGAGAGCGGCTGGAAACGCCTTGGGTGGAATTGCATTGGGTGGAATTGCGTTTGGAGCCTCCGTACACAGCCCGGGTGTGCTCGGAATAACGCACTGCCGGCGGTCACTGCGGTCCCACAGCGGCCGGCATGTCCTGCCCCGCGCAGCGCTCGCTTCGCTGTCACGGCCCCCTGAGCTTCGCCCGCTGTGGCCTCCCCTCACTGGGGTGTCCATGGAACTCGGGCATGGGCTGCTGGCCATGGAACACAGGCCTGTGTCACTGTCCCTGGGCTGCTGGCCATGGAACACAGGCCTGTGTCACTGTCCCTGGGCTGCTGGCCATGGAATATGGGCATGGGCTGAGCTGCAGTCTATGGAATATGGGCCTGTCCCCATCCCTGGGCTGCTCTCCCAGTCCCTCCCATTCCTGCTCTCCCAGCCCTCAGGACTCCACAAAGCCACCATGCATCAAACACCTCCGAAGATTTCCTTCCTTCCTTCCCCAAGTCTCCAGTCCTGTAAATTCAGGAGATCAAAGCTATGCAGGCACACAACTTGTGTTTGTCCTTTTTGTTTTTCCTCCTTCCTTCCCAATAAACAAGAGTGGTTTTGTTTCTCCCCTTTCTCCAGCCATCCCTTCCCATTCTCTTTACCACTTGCCCTTTATGGCACAATCATCCTTGTTGTGCTCAAGGACTTTATGGTCCATTCCAAGTTGTTTTATAATATTTCTAGTGCATTTGCAAAAAGAAAGGCTGAGGAAGTAGGATGTTTCCTCCCCTGTGATGGCTCTGGAGCTGTGCCTGGTGCCCCTGCAGGCACAGCAACCCTGGGGTGCACAGCCTGGAAATAAAACCAACTCCTGAACACCCCAGTCCTTGTACTGCAACCACCACAGAGAGAGTGTGAGATGCTCTCCAAAATGACAGACTTGAAATCCATCAAAACTCCTTTTCTTTCTTTTTTTCCCTTCATTTTGAACTTCTGTACTAAAAGTAACATCCCCAAACATCATGTCTATAATCATTCCAAAGGTCAGAAGTTTGTATTAGTTATTTGGCAGGACACGTTATCCTTTTTCAACTTTAGTACATGAAATATTATTTCCACTATTGTGGGAATCTTCAGAGATTCCCTGCCAGGAAACCAAATGGAAAAGTTGGAGATAAAAAGTCCCCCTGAATAACTGAGGAGAAGGAAGAAGAAAAGAACTGAAGCATGAACCCTTCTTTATTAGGAGATGCCTTTTTTTTCTTATTTTTTCCTCCTTTTTTTTTTTCTCAACAAGAAATGTAACAGCAAATCAAGTAATTTTCCTTTATCAGTTTATATGTAAAGATAATGATGTAAAAGACTGGTCAATACTTCCCAGGTGCAGTGGCTGGGAAAAAAAAAATATTAGACAAGCCCCCAGATTTTGCTGAAATCTGTGCTGTCACAGTTCTCACAGATCTGTAAAACTTTAGGCCCTAATCTTGGTTTTTAGCAGGGAACTGATTCTCCTGTTCCAGCTGTTCAGCACTCCTGCAATGAGCATAACACCGAAGTGGACACTCAATATGAGAATAAAGTCATTAGCCTAACAATTCCTTGTACTTTTGCACACAAATTTCCCCCATTTCTGGCACACACCCCACAGGCAGGAGCAGTCGGGGAGCCCGAGCTGTTCCACAGGAACCAAAGCTGCCAGTCCCAGTTAATTGCTTGGCTCCAGTGACCCGTGAAACGAGACTTTCCTCACTGCCCAAATGCCTGAATTTGGGTAGGTAATGGCTCTAATAGCTGCAATTATTCCGGGGGCTGTTTTAGCTGTCGGGTTCATTTTCCCAAATTTCTGGAGAACAATGGAAAGGGAGTCACGATCCCAAGTGCTGAGTGGTGCTCCTGCCAACGTCTCCCAGTGGTAAAGCCGAGGTAGTTAAACACAATTAAGAGGCTTTCACAAGTGAGTAATTTCGGGGCTGGGATTAAAGGATGTGGCCAAGCAGGATGCTGATTGTCCGTGCTGAGGGGGAAATCTGCTTCCCTTCGGTCTGGATTGCCCAAATGCAGCATCATTATTATATCTTTTTTTTTAATTGAAAACCAGCAGTATCTGTACACTGACATATAAGAATCAAAGATGCTTTGCTATGAATACGGGTGAGTTTCAGTCTCAGGAGATTAAATAAATGTTTCTGCTTCCAACATCCGTGAGTTTGGGCAGAGCAGCTGATTAGGGAGAGCATCTCCCCCTCCCAGCGTGTTCCCTCAATTGTTCTGTTCACTGACACTCCCAAAGATGCCCTTTAATCTCACGCCTTTAACCACCATGTGAACATCCCAGATTCCTCAGGGTAAAACTCAACTTCCTCACCTCTCCCACCAGGAAAGATTCACAATCAACATGCACTGAAACATTTTTAACTTGTGTTTTGTTGTGTTCTGTGTATTTCTTGTGTGAGCTTTATTACAGCCTGGCAGTTTCCTTCCTCTCCTTCTCCAGTGTGGCTGTTAGACTATTGGATTAGATTCCTTAGCTTTGGAAAAAGAATTCCCTTTGGACCTTCATGCACTTCATTGGCAACAACTCCCAGCCAAGTATGTGGTTAACACACCGCAAGGAAGATACACAAATTAATTCTCTGCCTGACTAGAGGAAAACAAAATATTCTGGGATTCCCAGTGGGAAGAACCTCTTCAGATGATTTTACCATATATGCGTATTCTGATGATGAACCTCCCGGGTGGAACATGTTTGTGATGGTTCAGTAGAAGTCTGAAATCAGGGAGGCAAAGGCATCATTAGGAACTTTGTGAAAGTTCACCTTTTGCAGGAAAGTTACATTTTTGCAAATGGCACAACCCTGCTCAGGCAGCCACATAAGAACATGGATCTCCTGGCTAAAACAGCCTTTGGGGCTCAAAATTTCCATGTCTGGAATTAAATGTGAAATACCAAATTATTTTGCAAAATCAAAGCCAAAAATGAAGGGGTTATTTTGTGTTGTACCACCAATTGTGCTCCTTCTGAGACAAAATTCCCCACTCTGCACATACCCAGAGCTTCAGTGCAAAGGATAATGGTAAAAGGTAGAAAAGAAGCATCAGAACTGTGAGATCTCTTTCTGCTGCATCAGAATAACATTTTTTTAAACTAAACCCCCATTTTGTTCTCTTTAACTCAAGACTAGCTCAGCTTTCCTTCCACGTATCCTCCTGAAGGGTAAAAGCCACGTGCAGGTAATTGCAGAGCTCCTTGTGCCAGTCAAACACTTTCCAGCCTTTGTCAACAAAGCTGAAAACAACGAGGGGCCTGACACCTTTTGAATTGGGGATTCAACACTTTCTCTACTTATGTTTTACCTTCAGAGGTGACTTTCCTTGCTTTTCCTGTCTCCTGTCAGTCTGTGCTGGTCTCTGGTGTGCTGAGTGCCGGTGTGAATGGGCTGGGAAGACAGTCAGCCTTAACACTGAAAGGTTTTAGGATGGTATTAACATGAAAAGAGAGGGAATGACAAGCCCCAGCTGCTCCCTGGGGCAGCCTGAGCCTTGGTTGGGCTGGAGAGAGGGAGGATTTCCTACTCTCAGCTCACACCTGAAGGGCACATCTCTCAGCTGAGGGCAGTTTATGGGATGTCCAGGGGAAAGGCTTCAGGGAGGGCAGGTGGACATTCTGAAATAACAGAAATTTCGTGCTTCAGGGTGCACAGTTTTTTGGGAACACCTCACCCTGCCGTGGTGTCAGGGAATCCTTGGCCGGTCACGCACCTGGAATTCCCAAGTCAGGAGCAATCTGCAGAGGGAAGCAGTGAACTGGGTTATTTGCCTTTCATTGACTCGGTTTGCCCTGAGCACAAAGACAGGCATTGATAGAGTCTCTCTGAAGCTGCCAGTGAGGACAGTGCAGGCTGTTTGTGTTGAAAGCACTGGCTGTCCCGTGACGCTGACATGTGTGTTCCCACCTTCCTCCCTTCCCTTCCGTGTCCACATGGGAGAAGACAGGTCTGGAGAAGGACATTCCTCTCCCTTGCCACTGCTGAGTGACTTGAAAGGGTCTGTCCTGGGCCTGCCACTGCCCTGCTGCAGGGACCAAGCCCTGACAAGTGTGAGTGAGTGGCATGAGGACAGAAGGGACTCCTGCCAAGTCCCTGGAGCGTCCAACCTGCCCCAGGCACGGGGTAGTGGATGTACAGCACTGTCAACAGTGCCTGGTAAACCAGGACAGGAACTGACAAAGACTTTCAAAATTGTTATAAAATGCCATCTAAAACCCACCTGGTTTGCTGGAACCCACGAGTTCTTGCCCCAAACAGATACACACTCCACAAAGGAGCAGCTCTGTCTGGAACAGGCTATTTATCAACTTTTTTGTCTGTTTGATGCTGTTTTATTTGTACTACACACAACCTACAGATATTTGATTCCAGCCCCAGCACTTTGTTGGCAAAACCCAGAGGAGCATATGGACCTGTCTAGATATTGGGGGTATCCAGCAACAGTGTGCAGATGGGAACAATGGGGAAAACCTGTCCTGACAGGAGGCAGTCTGGAGTCTGGGGGCTGCCCCTTTGCATGTTCTTTGTTCCCACAAACAGGTTACAGCCTCAGCTGAAAGATTTTCTTCATTTTCTGTAGGAAACCTCATGCCAAAACCCATTAGAAAGTGGAGGGTGGGTAAAAGAATGGGCTGGGCACAGGTAAAGAAGAAGTCTTTAAAAAGAAATAACAGAGAGAACACTCTTGCCATGGAAAACTCCCCACCAGTAATCTGGCATCACTTACCAATTCAACATATCTTATTCCAAACATTTAATGTCTCTTTCATTAATTTTTTGGGGTCATTAAAAGTTGTACAACTCTAAGCTGCAAGAAGATTTCACCAACAGCGGGGATTTTGTGCCTGTGACCTGTTATAACCCAGAGAGAACATGCAATGGGATTTGTATTTTTCTCCTGAGCAGTTATTTTCAGAGGCAAAAAGCCAAACACTTGCATAACTCAATGTGACCATTCTGTGCATCTGTGGCAGTTGTCAGTGGACAACACTTGGGCCAACAACATCGAGCCAGTGAAAGAACGGGACATGCCTACAGAGAGCAGCCAGTTTAAATATGATAAAGATTAGAGTAAAGAGGATTTCAGTCCTCCCCCTTTTCAAGTAAAGGGAGTAAGTCTCTGAGCATGTGAAAAAATAATAAACAACTTCTCTTCTGCCAAAGAACAGGCCAACAGTCTAGACTTTTTCTTAACTGGCAATCATCTAGATTAAGAAATTGGGAATAAATGCCTGACACACGATTTCGCTGCTTTGTGCAATCAAATACATGCTACTTACTTGTGAAATCCTGTGAGAACTATTACAGCATCTGAACTGAGACCAAGGCTGGGCAAGACTTGCATTTCTTACCGTTCTCTTGCTGCTGCTCTCAGGGTACTTTGCTATTGCAGCTGAGCCCAGAGCGACAATTCAGCAGCATCACATCAGCTTTCCACTGTTTGCAGGCAATTTGTGCATTTGTAGGAAGATCCAGGTCTGTGTCTGTGCTTTTGTGTATGTGTATAAACTACAATTCGATTATGAGGAACTGTTGCACAGTTTAGGCTCAGTCCAGGCCTTGGAGCCAGGAATGCTCTCAGTGAACTCATTGCAAAGTTATGTAGGCCAAAATTCCCTGTATCATCCTCTTGTTTTAGTCACATTTTGATGCTGTCAGTCTGATTTTTCTGATGAGGAGAGGATAAACAGGTCCTGCTGACGTGAGTTCCCAAGCCCTCAGCTCCTCCACGCTGTTAACTGGGTCCCCTCTCCTTGGATCACTCGCTGGCAGAGGCGGCTGCTTTTATCATCTGTCTTCGCAGGATGTCACACGTCCTTATTATTCCCTATGATGTCTTCTCTGGCTTTTAATGACCCTACACAGCTAATGAGATGTTTGGTTCCCCCACCCAAGCACAGCCATATGGATGAGATGATATCAGGCAAGTCACTGAAACCATTAAATCTCAGGCATGTGGAATATCCAGAAAGTTCCTGTTTTCAGCATGTCAGCTTTAGCCTTCAAATGCAGAAGCGCTGGGGCTGCTCACATGATGCCAGCAGCATAACAGAACAAACTGTCTTCTGCAGACAAAAGCAGGACTATTTTTAACTTTCAAAAGATCTGCAGATGACTCTTCTTCCACTCAATGTGGTTTTCCTCCCTTCCTTCTAGAGCCCCTGCCCTTGGTACGTCACACAGTGTCAGGGGATATTGATTCCCAGCGGTGTTCCAAAGCCTGTGGTGGCCTCTTCCCACCAGCCAGAAGCTCTCCTGCAGTGGACAGCTGAGATGCTTCTGCTGAGCCATCACCAGACTCCCTTTTCCCTCCACGCATCAGAAAGCTGAGCCATGAGGGACGTGGCTGTGCTGCCTCAGCTGCAGGGGAGGGACACGAGTGTGACCCAGAGGAATGGCCTTGCTGGGCAGAGAAGGAGCTGAAGGTCCAGCCCCAGCCAGAGCCACCAGGGTTGGACTCCTCTTGGAGACCTGCTCATGTCTCCATACACAAACCAGGGAGGGACCCTCACTGCAAACCCCACCATCCCACCCCAAGGGGCTGGGATTTCACCCAGGAGGGGAGGCTTGTCCAATGTCCAGCAGCTCCAGTGGTGTGTGTGGTCTGGGGGGTAAAGGTGAGGGGAGAGGGAAGGGGGTGCTCCATCCTGTGCTTTTCCAGGAGATGCTTCTACTGGTTGTTTCTTTAAATGCTAAAACCACAACCATTCCCTGCATGAAGGGAAGCATTGTATGTGGAGCACAGGAAGAGTTTCCTTGCCTGTAACTTGCAGGGAGCAAAGGAAATAAAAGCAGAGCAGCAGTGAGATGAAGGTCAGATGATGGGATGAATCAGAGGGTGATGCAATTACCGAGTGTGTGCTCAGGGCTCCGCCCAACAAACCAGAGGCCACCTAAGCACACAAACACCACTCACCTACCATTGCTTACCCACTTGGACGTCATTCTCTTGCTCTGAGGGAGAATGGACTGGGGGGTTTTCGCTTTCTGACTGCGACACTGTGAATTTAACAATCAGGAAAATATTTATTAGGTAGGACAGCAGTGAGGACATTGAGGCAGACAGAGTTTCTTTGGATTTTTAGGGATTTCATTCCACCTCGGTGAAAGCTGAGACACAACTATCCCTCAGGCCAAAGCACTGAGGAGGTGACAGAGGGGGGTTGGCAGAGCTGTGTCTGGAAATGTATTTGCAGTTTCCATTAAAAAGGGGAACATGATGGAATTCCTGCAGTGACCTGCCTGGCCCGTGGGAAGCAGTGACTCCCAGAGACACCTTGACATCAAGAACATCTTGTCAAGGAAATGTCAGTGTTAATAGCTGCAGATGGAATGTCTGTGCAGCTGGAGCCTGCAAACCATGACTTCTCTGGAAAGCTGAGTGGAGGTGCCCTCCAAGTGCCCCTGCCTGCCCTCTGTGCTGCTGGGGACACTCTCAGTGCTGTACCAGCCTGCCAAAAGCCATAGATGACACCAGCACATATCCCGCTGTCTTCTTTCAAACTGTTTCAGTGACTAATAATTGTTTTCAGAGCATTGGCCACCAGTTGTGGTCTAAAGAAGGATGTGCACACACATGGTAAAGAATCTGCAGTCAAAAATGGCAAGCAGGGAATTGTGGTAAGACATTAAGAGAGCAGGGAGAGCAGAAGCCTGGGATGGGAATCACCAGTAAAGGGTGGGAATCATCACTAAAGGCATCTCCTGGGCTTTGCTGAGGTTGTGAGTGGAGAGAGGGGTCAGGGACACCCCAAACCTGAGGGTGCAGTGCCTGCTGCGCAGCCCACCAGCAACAGTGGCCCAGCAGACAAAGCTCTGAGCAACACAGAATCACAGGATGGAAGGGTGGGGAGGGACCTTAAAGATCACCTCATTCCATCCCCTGCCATGGGCAGGGACACCTTCCACTATCCCAGGTTACTCCTACCTGGCCTTGGACACCTCAGGGATGGGGCAGCCACAGCTTCTCTGCCCAACTTGTGCCAGGGCCTGCCCACCCTCCTTGTAGGAACCTCTTTCCTTATATCTCACCTAAATTGACCTCTTTTAGTTTAAAACCATTCAGTTTAAACACTGTGGGCAAGGAGGGGGGGAGGGTTCTGTTGGGAAAGTGTTTCCTTCACTGAGCTAATGAGACCACCACATGGTCCAGCAATGCTGCTCAGCTGCCTCTTTGGGTGACAGCCTGAGCAGGAAACAGGCAAATCACAAATTAATTAGAAATGCCTAATGAGGTCCCATGCCTTGCCTGGAAGTGAGGAAGGCAGAGCACAGACATGGGCTGAGAGAAGCCATTTGCTCCAAACCTGCCCCTGCTGAGCCCATCCTGAAAAGGCAGGAACTCACCTCGTGTTCCTGGGACTGGTGACTTGCACTGGACAAACCCTGCAGTGACTCCTTCTCTGGAAGGATGGGCTGCCCCAGATCCCTGAGAACCAGCAGGGCCAGCAGCCCCCCAGCCAGCCAGCCTGGGAAAAAACAGGATGCAGCAACCAACTACAGCAGATCTGGAGAGCTGCATTTGGGTTAAGGATTATTTTCCCCCTAAAAATGGGTGTCTGGATTCCCAGCTGTGAAGAGCTGCAGTTGCCAGAGCCAGGGGGGTTCTCACCAGCCCAGCACACAGCCCTTGGTTTTGATTCCAAATGAGTTCAAGCCTACAGTTCTTAAAAAACTGTATCTCCTGGGAAGAGCCTGCTTTTCACTAACCTATAATTTAAGAAATAGTTTGGAGATTTAAGCTGTATTTTGAAAATAAATTCCCCTCCAGACTGATGGCTTTTACAGCCTGACCAGCCTCACAACAATGTCATGTGGAATGACAGAGATCAAGACCCTTGGTTGAACTGTACAAGAAAAACAGCTTTGCAGAATAAAATGCACGATCATTAATTATTGCAGCACAAGCAACACAGCTGTAATTTTCTTGTTCACTCAGAATCTCTCCCTCAGATTTTATCAGTCACATTGTTAATACATGCAAACAGGAGCCCTTGTTTTTTCATCTCTTTTGGTAGTGATCAAAATTAGACAAGATTTCTACAGCTGCTATTAATAAATCTACTCCTTGCAAATGTGGTAGTTAATGTCTTAGGATTCAGTGCACTCACTAAGCTATTGAAAACTATAATTGCTCATGGCTTTAATTTGGAGGTAATTATAGAAAAATTACTGAATGTAGTTTTGCAAGCACATCAAAGTTCTCCAAAGTGAAAAGCATCTCTGGCAGGAAAATCGAGCCCACAAACCCTTTGTACCCTCTGCCCTAAAGTCACTGTTTGGGAACACCTTTGTGGCATAGTGACCTTCTGCAATCCCCATCCCAGAGCCCCCAAACGAGGGTGTTTGCTCAGGAGAGGCCCCACCAGTGGCCACCAAGGACTTGCTGTGCCTCCAGGTGCTCTCACTGCTGTGCTCTGTGCTGGCTCTGGGCTGTTTATAAACCACTCTTCTTTTGGTGGCACCAGTGGAAACATCCTAGAGATTTTTTCAATTAGCCAAGAAAGCTAAACCCACGACCCTTTGGGAAGTGAGAAGCTCATTTCTCAAGGAAATGCTCTCCCCCTCTTCCTCAGCCTGGCTATGTGCACTTCCATAAGAAACACCACTTTCATTTTCAATGCCCCTTAAGGAAAACACTTGTTTTGTCTTAACAGGCTGGGATAAAACATCTTCAGCTCATCCCCCAGTGATGTGACATTTGTGTGTCCCAGAGCTGTGACTTCAGCCCATCCTGCTGCAGAAGGAAATGATGAGAGCAGTGCTGGCCACAATTGCTCCAGCACAGCAGGGCTGCACGAGACCTGCAGGGCTCCCTGGACCTCCTTAGTGCTTTTCCTTAAGGAAAAAGCTGTCTCTGTCCCACCAGCACCACCAAAACTCGTGCTAAGGAGTTAAGGAGGAAGGCAAAGCGAGTTCCAGATTAAACAGACACTCCAGTTACAGTGGCAGAAAGTGAGCAGTGGGAGCAGCCAAAGGCACAGTGCTTGGAGAGAGTTCCTCTCCCTCAGTGGTTTAGAAAGCACAGGGCAGATGAAATCTTCAAACCAAAAAATACCAGCATTAAATAAAATCTTTATGGGCTAAACCCCAGTGGCCCAGGGAGGGGCTCCCCATTGACCTGTGCTGGAGGAAGTGGCTCCCTCTCATTCATACAAAGTCCTGATTTTGTCATGGCAAACAGACGAGCCAGAGCAGGACAGTTCCCTCCTGCCACCTCTGCTCTGAGATAATGCAAGCTGAAGATTTTTCTTGGTTTATAATTTCATCTACAGAAAAGCTGCTGCCAAAGGAACCAGGTTGCAGGTGTTCAAGGAAGACCACAGCAAACAAAAAGCTCAAGGACCCAGGACCCACCAGCAGCAGCAGCAACTCTCCCTGCTGGGGCCTGGCCAGGCACAGCAGCTGTCACAAGAAAAAGGCATCTGCTTATCTCTGTGCTGCTTTGGAAATCTGGGACCAGCCTACAGCCCAAATACTTCCTTTGGGATGTTGCAATGAGGAGGTGCTGCCCAGGAGCCTCGTTGGTGCTGCCTGGCAGGGCAGCCCTGCCCGGGGTCCCTGCCCCTCACCCTCGGTGGGCTGGGCACCTGCAGCTGGGGTGTCCTGCAAGGCTCCAGGATGGAGCTGCAGGGAAACCTGGCCCTGGAACGGCAGTGGGTGTCTGTGGCACCCCTGGAGCCCCCACATACCAGTGGGAAGCAGCCACACAGCCGGGCTCACCCACAGCCCACCGGGATGGGTGTTCAGCCCCGTGCCCCCCTCAGCCTGGGTTGTGGTGACCCTGTGGGTGCCCAGGGGCTGGATCTGGGCGCAGGAGCTGCCCTGCCCACAGAGCTGCTGCCACCAAGGGCATTGCTCAACCCACAAGGTTTTGAGCAGCAGGTACTGGGCAGAGGAGGGGCCAGGGCTGGTGTCCCGCTATCACACACCGATGTCACCACGATGTCCCCTGAGCTCACACAGGGCACGGGATCTCGTGGCAGAGGTGGCCATGCAGGGCCCCCCTTCAGATGCCTCACCACAAACCACTCCTGCTGGGCTCCAGGCAGCCTTTCCTTAGCACTGACATCCCAAACCTGTCACCTGCCTTCCTTCTGCATCCTCCTCTGCTGTGCCGCAACCACCAGGCACCGGCATGGAGGGCCCTCCGTGCCCTGGCACAGCTGGTTCCTGGGAGCACAGCTGAGGGCAGGAGCCCAGGCAGGGATCCCCACCCTTGGAGCAGATGTCTCCAGCTCCAGCTGGGAACAAACAGCTGGAACACACAGAGGTTTAGAAATCAAGTTCTGCCGCTGTACAAATATTTTTGGTAATGAAAATAAACAAAGGCATGGGAGTAACATGGGAGCTGCTACTCTGCTTCTAGGAGGGGATGAGCTGCCAGAGAGCAGGGGGCCTGAGCAGCACACAAGTGGGTGACATGGGGGGATGATTTACATGAGGCTGTGCATTTCCAGAGGCCACACCTCAGTCCAGCCCTGCAGGATGCCCAGCTGGCACTGCTGAGGCAGGAAACGCTGCCCAGCAGTGGCCCCGCAGGGGAAGGGGAGCCACAGCACCCCAACACAGGACCCCTCGTGCCAGCTCCTCAGCTGGGTTCCCTTGGGTACCCACAGCTCCATGGGGTGCTCCCTGTTGGCACTCACCCCTGTATCTCTGTGCTGAGCTGTCCTGCAGTGTCTATTCCTTCCCACTGACCCCAGCAAGGGCAGAATTAACCAACCCTTTGGGGGAGCCACCGGGCACACTGGGCACAGCCCATTTACCTCCCAGCTCCTCTGCCAGAGGGCTCTCAAAGCAAAGCCTCTGCTGCTGGGGGGTCTGATTCTGCTCCAAAAGCCTGGACTGGTCTCTCAGGATTTGAACTTGTGGTTCTTCGACTGTCCAAGCAGAAAAGTGTTGATTCCAGTAAAGCAGCACCTCCAGCAGCACAGCAACACCTTCCAACCCCCAGCACGGGTGTGTTGAGGTTTGCCTGTAGCAACAGCAAGGATGATGTTATTGCACAGAGGGAAGGCAGGAGGGCTGCAGGGGCTGTGTGGAGCCTGTAACTGCTCCTGTAGCACAGAATAAACGAGGGGATGGCTGGAACAGAATGTGAAGGCTGCAGCACATAAACAGAGATGTTCCTTGCAGCACAGACACTCACAAGACACGTGTCTCTCCAGCTCTCTGCTCGTTTTTACCTCCAGCTATGAGGCCAATATTTTTTTAACAAGAAATGTTTAAGAGAGAAGAAAGCAACAGCAGCTCAGCAGAGAGCTCTTAGGAGCTCTTTGCTTTCCTGCAGCCAACACAGCAAGCTGCTTCCCACCCCTGGATCCAGAACTCATCCTGTGGTTACTCTGCACTAAGCCACACAGAAAATAATCCCTCTCTTCTGCAGGCCCCTGGGAATCAGGCAAGGGATGAGAGACAGTGGGGTACCCTGGTGCCTGTGGCTTTCCTCCTGCCTCTGCCTCAGCACAGTTAAATTACCTTTGCCCTTTGCTTCAGGAAAATTAAGGGAATTACAGAAAAGGAGTAACAATACAAGAAAAATATTGGCTGCCATGTCCCAGTCTAGCTGGAGAGTTAAAATCAATTCTGGGCATTTTCTGGATGCTGCAGTGATTATACTGCTGAATTTACTGCTCACATCACTGCTACAAACCCCCACACAGACACCTGACTCCAGCCACCCTCCCACCCCGTCAGGAGGACACCTCATGACCATCTTCTCTGGTAACATAGAATTCTCTGCCCTGTCAGGTGCACTTCGCCCCAGAGGCGCTGCAGGAGGTCTGGCAGTGCCCAGGGCACATCCCCAGAGTCCCCTGCCAGAGCCTCCCCTGCTCCCAACCATAGCTGAGCATCTCCAGCCACAGATCCTGCTGGGGCTGCCCCCTCCATACCCCCAGCACTGCTGTGGGACCTCAGGCTCATCCCTCATGGCACAGGAACACCACCAGACCAGCAGTACAGCCCTATGTTATCATCCATATTAAAAAGCAATGGATTCTGTGTCCTTTGCTTTTATGTTGACTCCCTCACACCGAGCACTGAGCCATTTGGGACAGTGCTGGGTGGGATGGGAATGGAGAATGAGAGTCTGAGCAATTCCTCCCTGCCCTCAGGGGCAGCTCATGGTGGTGTTACAGGACCAGTCACAGCACCCAGAGTTGGCTCTCGGGGCTTTCATTCCTCTGAGAGATGAAACCAAACACTCGGGTCACAGGCAGCCCTTGACAGGACAGGCCTTGGCAGGTGCAAGTGGAAATCCTAGAAGGCTCCTGCCTGGCTGTGCTGCACGTGGGACCTGCAGTGACCCCTGCCCACAGCTGGTCACCAAGGGACAGGGCTGGGGGACAGTGACCCCTGTGCCAGCCTCACACCTCAGGGGTGCCCAGGGCACCTGGGGAAGGGACCTACCTGGGCAGGAAATCACGAGAACCTTTATCAAAAATAGAAGATGCAGCTGCTTCAGGCAAAGGTTTCCACCCCCTACTTGTTCTTTTTCCCCTTTTGGGAGCACAGGACCTGATTTAACCAAGATGCTCCAAAGCCTCATTTGTACACTCTGCTACGTCTTCCTTAGTTAATCCTTTTTCCTGTTGTGTCGTTATCCCTTCACTTTTCTTGGCAGCACTGTTACCACCATTTGAACTTACATTTAATAAAACCATAGAGAGGCTCCTCAGTAACCTCAATCCCTTTACAGTGGCCCAGAGGGACAGAAAAGGGATTGTACCCCGGCAGATGGGCACAAAGAGAAGGACTTGTACGAGAGGAATTGCAAACACTCACGTGACAAAGTGCTTTGCAGGTCACTCCAGGAATGAACAGAACTCACAAACCAGTGCAAAGCCCACGGGTTTCTGCTTGTGCCTCTTGTCACACACAGTCAGGCATTGGCATGGAGGGTCAGGACCTCCCTCCTGTCGCACTGTTGCTTTTGGGGCCAACAACATCTATAACTGAAGGGACAGCAAGTTCAAACACACATTCCTATTGGAAACACAAATTCCTATTAATTACACAAGACCCCAAATTAAATGATGGCAACACCTCAAGGTACCAGAAGGCACATCCCAAACTGGACAGGGGAGAGGAGACAGGTGTCAGCACAGAGGGTTCCAGTTCACTCATCCACATAAGAAAGGGACACAAAGGTACCAGAAGTAAACTGACATACTGTATTTATTGCACAAATTTCCCCTAAAACTGGGAATGGTTATTATAATACAAGTGAACATCTTGGGAAATATATACAAAACCAGAAGAGATAACAAGTATGTACATTTCACCCAGCATTTTACAAGTACCACCATCTAAATAATTTAGAGAAAGCAAAAAATTGTCATAAAACATCTCTAAGAACCAACAGGGAAAACACAGGCAAAGTGTAAAATCTGTTCTTTTACACAATTTTTTGTTCTTAGCAGCCCAGTGTTTGCCAATTGCAACAAAACCAAATTTGCTAATTTGTGTTTCTAGTACACTGATGTTTCAGCCAGAAAATTAAGACATATTAATAATGGAGATTGGGAACAGTGGAAAAAAGAAATCAAACTTTAGTCTTCTATTCACAGAAAACAATTGTGATATATTTTACAAAGTCGATGCTATAACCTGTAAAAATCCCTTTTTGTATTATTTAACCAACAGACATCCGTACCACATTGTTCATGTACCCAAAAACAGTTAACTCACAGGAAAACCTGCCATCCCACGAGGGTTTTGGTTGTGCTTTGCCCCCAACACTGCCGAGAGGGGCAGAGGGAGGGACTGGCACCGTGAGATCTGTGGCTGCTCCTCTGGGACTGCAACACCATTAATGAGCAGTGGTGGGCAGAGGACAGCACAGAAGGTGCCACCCAACAGCCACCTCCTCCTCCTCCTCCTCTCACATTAATGGTAATTTCAGGCTGTGAAATGGCCTTTCTGGAGAGTCAAACCTGTTCCAAAGCAACCCCAACACTCTGCCCAGGGCTGGCTGAGGGGGATGCAGCTCTCCTGCAGGGATCACTGCAGGGGCAGTCCTGGGGGTGCCAGGGCTGGGGGCACCTGCTCTGGACAAACCCACCCACCCAGGAAGGGCTGCACGCTCTGCCCCCTCACTGCCAGCCCTGGCAGTGCCCAGGCCACCCCTGCCAGGCTGTGTCCAGCTCAGCACCACAACTGCTGCCCACATCCTGCATCCCAGCGAGGAGTTAAACATCCATACTCTGAGCTCAGCCTATACTTCATTAGAAATGTGTTTACACAACCAGGCCCCTGTTTCGTGCTCATTCCAAAAACCAGATGTAATTATGATTGTATGGCAAGGAAAGGACGTTTGGAAAACAGGGGAGAAACAAATCCTTGGATCACACATTGGACACGAGTTCCTTCCCAGCAGCAAGTCAGTGTTGGATGTTCTGCACAGCAGTTTCCAGTGGCACTGCCTGTGTTCTCTCTGGGGCCACCTCCTCACAGGGGTGGGTTTGCTGGGCAGCTTTCCCTGGATCAGAGTTTTAAGGGACAGATTTTAAATAGCACTGAAAAACCCCTCTGGGTGAATCCTGGCCCCAGAGAAGGAAGGGAGGAGAGTTCTGCTGCTGACAGGGGTGGGGCAGGGATCTCTCTTATTGTTGTCAAGTTCATCAAATGGTTAAAATAGATTTGTATTTAAAATAACTCTGCAAGCAACAATAGCAGGCGTGTTGTACTATTGAAAACACTGAAAACTACTGCAAACAGAAGGACTATTTATAGAATTTTTTATAGACTGAGCGAGTGGGTGTCTCCTACTTGTGAAGATAATCCAGGAATCTCAATATACTGAACATAATCGATGAAAACAGAAGCTAAAAATCAGCAACATTAATTGGCTGCCAGGACAAATATGCAAAGCAAAGCCTAGAATGAAGTGTCCAGTTAAACTGAGGTAGTAGAGCCTTTGAAAACATAATCCACCTCCCACTGTCTATTTACATTACTTACACCAGGTTGGGTCCATCAGCTACTCGTACAACTATTGTATATACAATGACAAACCAGTGATGGCTGAGTAAAAGAGAAATGCTGAGAATAAAATAAACAACATTTCCTGCTGGTAATTACACGAGTGAGTAGAAAAGGGATTAGAGTCATCTGCAGCAAGGGTGTATTTGTCTAAAAATAATTTGGATATTACTACACTATGGTGTAATCAATGCTCTTTTTTTTTGTAGAATGGTTTTAAAAAATATATCAATTAGTTACCTGAGCAATTAAGGGTAATAGTTTCCTCATTTTGTCCCAAATGCTTTGGTACAATTATTTCTAGTACATTATCTCAATAGCTGACTGACTGACTGCTGTAAAAAGAATATGGTGTTGCAAGAACATTACAGGTCATAAAAAAGTTAGAGGTAATTGTCATTCTGGGGACCCCGTGGGGAAATTTCAGCCAACATTCTCTTTAGATTATTTTTGTTTTTAACATTTTGATTATGTTGTGGAAGAAAAGCATCACTTAGTATAAAGCAACATTTAAACATTATAAACATTTAATACTGGTTACAGCATCCAGCCAAGACAGAATCTCCATCGCCAGTTTGTCTGTTGGTCTCCTCCTCCCTCCCCGTCCCCCTCTGTGCCCTCTGTTCCCTCTTCCCAGGAGAATGAGCATAAATAAATTCTGGAGCTGACTGTCATTAATAAGCCTTTCACAAAACAAACCAGGCCCCGTTCTTCCTCTGGGGAGTATCCACAATTGGACTCTGACATGAAGAAGTAAAGTTGTTTACAAATCATCACAGCTTGAGCATTACAGACCCTAACGAGATCCTCATCAGCTGGAGCTGGGCTGGAGGCAGCAGCTGCTCTCCTGCTCAGGGTGTAATGGGTGACAGAATCACAGAATTATAGAATCAGCTGGGTTGGGAGAGACCTCTGAGATCATCAAGTCCAACCCTTGATCCAACCCCACTTTGATTACCAGATCATGGCACTCAGTGCCAC
>JAWWLZ010000029.1:7724193-7738371 GCA_035041345.1 Poliocrania exsul | reverse complement strand
TCCAGCCACTCTGTGCCCAGCCTGGAGCGCTGCAGGGGGTTGGGGTGGCCAAAGGGCAGGACCTGCACTTGGCCTTGGTGAACTTTATCCCACTGGAATCAGCCCATTCCCTCCAGCCTGTCCAGGTTCCTCTGCAGAGCCCTCCTGCCCTCCAGCAGGTCCACACTCCCTCCCAGTGTGGTGTTTTCTGCAAATCTGCTGACGATGGACTCAATCCCCTCATCTAAATCATTGATAAAGATGTTAAACAAAACTGGGCCCAGCACTGACCCCTGGGGGACACCACTGGTGACCAGCTGGACACAGCCCCATTCACCAGCACTCTCTGGGCCCTGCCATCAGCCAACTCTTAACCCAGCACAGAGTGCCCCTGTCCAAGCAATGGGCTGCAGCTTTCCCAGCAGTTTGCTGTGGTGGCATCGTGTGTTTCTCAGAGCACTTCTTCCTCCATTCCCCAGTGTAAGTCACAGTCAGCCATTGTGCAGAAACTGCTAAATAACAGATCTTCAGCTTTGCCAAAATCTTCACTTTTCTGTGGCTGAAATCTCGAGCTTACTCAGTTTCTTTATCCTTTTTTTATAAACGGCCAAGTAGGAGAGGAGAAGTCTCCAACTGTTTGCACACTGTGCAGTCATACATGGAGGTGCTGCAGCTCAACGAGCAGTTTGTTTTAATTGCTGCAAAGAGAAAGAAGCCAGAACAAGTTGTCTTCCACTTTTGTTTCCAGAGAGGCAAAAAGTCAAAGTCTGTGGCCTCTGGCATTTTAAAGTAGGATCTGGGCAACATACGGAGAGTGAGTGCTCGCTACAGCTGCCAGCAAAGGGAGGTCGCTGGATTCAATCCTGGAAGGAAGCAGAAGAGTCACATTTAATCCAGCCCAAAATGTTGCTGTGCTGAACATGTGTCAGGACCCACGGGGTCTGCTCAGCCCCAGCCTCTGCACTGGGCCATGGGTCACATTCTGCAGCTGCCAGACGGCTCCCAGCACCCTCCAGCTGCGCCTGCTCACGCACTGTCAGTGCCACCCCAGCTCCCACCTACCTATCTTGGGGGCTTTCACAGGGCCAGCCAGCTGGTGGGGAAGCAAATGGAGGGAGGAGAACACCCAGTTCCTGCCTAACCTCACAGAAAAGGGAGGAACAGTGTGGGGACACAGCACAGGGGCAGAGGACCAGGCTGAGGCAGTGGCAGCTGCAGCTGCTCCCCCGGCTCCAGCACCACACATGCCTTCCTGCTCACCCTGCACTCCTCTGCACAGAAAGACACTCAGAGCCCTCCTATAAACACCCCTTAAATAGCTCCTCTGCCTGTGCCCCACACCCACAGAGAGGTATGATGTGCCTTACATGATACAGAGGGTGTTTTCTGCCACATAGGGAAAGTCAACCTGGAGGAATCAGGTGCCCCATGTTGTTCAGTGATGACTAACCAGCTGAGGAGGGAGCCTGCTAAGCTCTGGAGTGCTGAGCCCATCTTCCTGTCAGAGGGAAGGCAGACAGGCTGGGGCATCCTTGGGATGCAGCAATGGCTAAGGAGAACCCTGTGGCCATGGGGAACTTATGAGTTCCAGTCCCATTTAGGAATCCATTTCGCTGTGCTTAGAACAAGCCCAGGCAGAGGATGTGGCACCAGGACACCCAGGGAAGGCAGCACTGCTTGGGGGACTTTGTGACCATACCCCAGCACCACGCCCAGCTCCTTCACGTGGACTCTCATCTGGCCCTTGAGATACTCAGACAGCATCTTGCTTTTGAAGTAGAGCTCCTGCAGCCGATCCTCCAGGTGCATCACACACTAGAAAGCAAAGAGAGACGTGTCAGGGAGAAGACAGCACTGACTGAGTCAAACCAGCCTCAGAGCAGAACAGCACAGACCCCACACATCTGCTGCCTGTTCTGTGGCCATGTCTTGGTGAGATATTCACTGGCAGGACTCTTGCTTTTGAGCAGAAGCCTTTGATTCCATGCTAAATCAGAATTAACGAGGCAGCTGTTTTGATTACAGAGTGGCATTTCAATGGGCAGCTCAAACAGCTACCCCAGAGGATGTTCTGGCTACAGATACAAACACCTGGCAGAACCTCACACCTCCTCAGCCTGTGAAGTGAAAGGGTGCTTTAAAACCATCACCCTCTTGATTGCCATTCAGACTTACAAAGTTTGGAGATAAATTATGCTTATAAAGCTGAAGAGTGGAATGGAGCAGGTTGGAGACGAGACTGGAGACCAACACCTCTTTCCCCAGTTTGTTCTCAATCATCCTCCTCTGGCTACTGGCCACTTGCACCGTCCACTTGTCCGTGTCTGCAATGATGCAAACGGCCTCTGCAATGGGCTCATCCAGAACAGGGTGCTGGGGACAGAGAGGGAAGAGCACAACCCTGAGAATGACAAATGGCAATGGTCTTTTCATGGAGCATCACCATCCTGGAGGGCAGGACAGCAGCCTGGCCAGCAGGATGGCACCCCACACACTGCTTCCCCCCAAATGCACTTCCACGTGCCCACACTGCACTCCAGCCATTGAAAACAGAGGGGTTTGTGAGCAAGGCAGTCTCAGAAGGACAGAGGCTATTTCACCTTTTCTCCCAGGCTTGCAAGTGTGTCACTGGCTGACAGTTATATCAAGAATTCTGACATATCTAAAGTGTGTTTTAAACTTCTAAAACTGAAAACTACCAAGATTCCAACCTGCTGCTCAGCATGGCTGTGCTAACCAGGTGAGGTGGCTCCCAGTTGTCACTGGTTTGGTTTCCCTCCATGGGAGACCAGCAGAGGGAGTCAGGAACGGAGCCTGTGCCTTGCCTTTCCTTCCAGCTGGGGCTGCACCTCTCCCAAGCCAGGAAAAAGGGTTTGCAAAACGCAGTATTTGGAAACCCACTATCCTTCCCTAACACATTGTTTTGGCTGGCCTGTTAGGAAACCCCTCCTTCCAAAGAGTCCCACAGGAACCTCACAGAGCACTGGGATGCAGTTACTGTTTTACTTGAAAAGCATGAAAAATCCTGCTCAGTCAGGCTGTGTTTCAGCCACATCTGTCCCACAGCAGCAGGCACCTCACACTGCTGCTTCTCTTGCCTGAAATTCAATTGCACTTCCCAAATGGCTTAAACATTTGGCTAAAACCAGCCCCTGGAACAACCACTCAGGGAGCAATGTGGGGAAAAGGCCTGATGCATGTTGTTAATTTGAGAACAATGAAAAAGGGATGTTTTGGAGGCTGTCAGGAGAGAGGCTCCTCACCACTTTGTGCACAGGTTTTACCCCATTACCTTGGGAACAAACTAGAGGGGAGCAGAATCACACTTTTCAGTGCTTTCCACTCCTTGCCTGGGGACTAAGAGGGGTAGGAAACACCACCCTTCCCAATCATGCCCCAGTTCATCAAGGGAAGAGCTTCTGTGCAGAAGAGATGGTCTCCAGCACACAGGAGAAGCTCAAGTCCCCTTTGGACAATTATTTTTACATTGGTTTCTCCTTTTCCAGTGACGCCAGCACCACTGGACACATGGGCTACAATCCTGAAGAAGAAATGACCCCCAAACACTAAACATTCCTGGTGGCTTCCCTGTGGAGAACAGGCTGTGCTGCACAAGCAGCAGCACTTTGGTGAGACGTGCAGGGACAGAGGAGGGAGCAAAGGAACTCCTGCACCTCTGCAGCACAACTGCCCAGGAAGAGATGCACAGCCTTAGCTTTTGGGCTTGTGTAACATCATCCCACCCTGTGGGCACACAACCATCACCTGCCCTGCCCATTCCTCTATGGCTTAGCCCCAGATCATCTTCCCAGGGGCATGAGCCTCCACTGGCTCCAGATTTGCAGTGAAATACCCACGTTTTTCAGACACATGAATAGAGAGAGGAGAAAAAATTGGTGACCTGGGACTGGGGAAACCTGACAGGAGCTGTGACAGTAAATATTTGCACTTCCAGCAGGTTTGTACCTTCAAAAACATTTACCTTTCCCTACTGTGAGAAATACATTTACCAAATATAGCTTAATTACCTGCACAGCATGAGACAAATCTGACACCAAACAGTGCCTCAGCTTTTCATCACTTCCTATTCCTTGCAAAACAAAGTCAGGGACGTAAGATGAACAGTAGCCTCCTAGTAAGGATCTTCCAAAATTGGCAATACTGGGCTGGACAGAGTTCACTTCAACTAATTTTGACCTGCAAGAAAGTCATATCAAAGAGATGTACAACAGCAAACAGCAAATTCAGCTCACAGAGAGGCTGCATTTCCACTTTTATCATATCTCTTCTAACTTCCATTCAAGCATTTTTTAAAGTCAGCTTTTGCATCAGCCTGTCATGGAAGCAGAGAATACAAGCCAAGATCACAACACACAATTAATAATTTTTTCCAGACCACTGATCCTTCCATATTCCTTAACAACCAGCAAATTCAGGAGACACTTTCCAACCCTGCTGCCAAGTTAGGCTACAGTCCTCCAAACATGTGACCTGAGAAGAGGCTCCATCTCTTTTAGGCTGTTACTGCTGAACGATACTTACCCAGGGAAGGGAATCTCATATTCCTCTGCCCAATCTTCTTGCTCTCCTCCATAATAGTTACTGCCCAGTCTAGTCAGATCATGGCCTGTATCCTCACTTTCGCTGTCCCCCAGGGCACTGTCTGAACTCTCATTTCTTGGAATGTCCCAATCAATTCCCGGGGCGACTTTTTTCTCTACGTTCTCTCTGTCCCCATGGGGGACACGAATAGAGATTTTCTCTCTTTGGTCCTGCTCATTAAAGCAGTTTTTGTAGGTCTCTTGTCGAACAGAGTCCATGAATTTACAAAATTCACTAGGTGCTTTGCAAGCCTTTGCACACAGCGTTTTAGAAAACTCTAAACTACTGTTGTGAGCAAGAAGGTCTGGAGCTGCTTGCCCTGGAATAACATCAATAGTCCGGGTTTCAACTGCACTGTCGTCAGTGAAATACTCGTCAAAGAGGCTCATGCTCTCAGCACTGTACGGGTTTGGGTTCCAGCTCTGGTGCTCACCAGCAACTTGAGGAAAGGGTTCAGCTGTCCCACAGTCTCTATTTTGGTCCTCAACAGTTTGTTTTGCTTCACAGTTCTGATCAGCAGACACTGCTGCCTCCGCTGCTGGCGGGCTGTGATGCCTGGCAATTTGTTCCACTACTGCCTGACTCCTCAGCTCTATGTCTGAGTCGGGTGACATGGAGTCTCCGATGAGGAACGTCACCTTGGTCTGCGCCTCGGCGGCGAAGGCATCACGGCAGAGCTTGTCTGGTGGCTTCTTCTCCACGGCCCCACCGGGGCTGCACACGGTCCCACCCGGCTCCGGCGCCTCCTCCGGGCCCCGCTCCAGCCCCGCTCGTGGCGCAGGAGGAGCTGACCCCGTGCTCACCACGCTCTCCACTTTGGCGTCCAGGCATGGCCGCGGTTGTGTCCCACCAGCAGCATCCTCCTGGCCGTCCTCAGCAACGATGGTTCTGTTCTCGTCTGAGGAGGTTTCCAGCTCCACCTTAGGAGTGCTCTGCGTGTCTTCCCTCTCGGGCTGGGAAGTGCCTTCGATGTTCTGTGCCAGGGAAACGGGACATTTGCAGTATTTACAGCTGCAGTTGGGAGTTCTCGCCTCCTCGGGCTCCGTGGGCAGCAGGTTGCCTCTGTTCTTGTGCATCGTGACAAGCACATACTCAGACTCTTCCACCTCTCCCTTCTCCAGCGTGGTGGTGATAACAGTGCCAGGCATGACGATGGCCTCGTCTTCCCCGTTCTCTAGAAGATGTGTCTCCTGAAGTTCAGAGCATCTGATGAAGTAAGTGAGGAAATAAAGCAACCTCTGGACCAGGTCATGCCTTTTGCCAACCACGACTGTTTTCGCTAATCTCACGGGTGATCCGATGGCCCCATACAGGTCACCTAGGACAGGAGATGAAACACACAATTAGTTGGCATCTTTGCAATGAATTATTCTGCTAAGAGCCACATGCTGGGGCCAGATTTCAAAGGCCAGGTCTGTGACAGAGGAATCCTAAAGCAGCAGAGTGACGACAGCTATGCTGTATTTTGTTTTCAATAGAGAGAATCCGAAAGATGCTGCTGGTATCGTCTGTAAGGGGAGCCACTGGTCAGGGGGACATCTGATCTCCCACATTAGGGAGCATTCCCACCACCCCACTCCAGCTTTGGAGGCTCATCTCCTGGGATCCTTATAAAGCCATGGGAGAGAGGAGGCATCTGTGCCGAACCCCCCTGGAGAGCCTGGGACTGGGCTGAACTTTTACCCACAGGAGAAAGCTGTAACAGAAACAAACCTATGCCAGGAATGAGGGTAAAAAGTGAGGATGGCAGGTGCATGGCTGGAGCCACCCTCCTCCTCCCCCTCCCTGAGCTCTGCTGTGGGTTGGGTGAGGTGTTCTGACTGGACTCTGGAGTCAACTGGGGACGTGTCTGTGTGTTCTGCAGGTATTGGGGCACTGTAGGCATGAGGGGACAAGGGGTCCCAGAGGCCTGAAAGGCCACTCTAACCACAGCAGGTCCCTCAAGTCCCATGAGCTGTGAAATCAAGTCTTCTTGCCAACTCCTTGGCCATTCCTGCCTGTACCAGAACAGGACAACTCACAAAACTTTCCCTTCTCTACCCAAATTCCAGGAGAGTGTCTGTGCAGAGCAGGACAATCTGACCTTATCTCCCCTTCTCTACTTGGCAATTAGCAGACAGTATCATCAGCTACACTGATTGGGCTTCAAGACCTTCCCAGGAGGTTGCCAAGCCATGATTTCCTGTTCAGCATCAATCCATTTTATTAAGAGTATGTTCCTTTCTGATCAAAGGATGGATTTCCTCGATTTACTCCTTCTAGAGTGAGGCTTATTTAGCAGCATCTAAAAAATTAAAAATGGATTTTCCTTCCAGATGGAGGACCAGGGGAGAACTGGAATCCTCCATCAGCATCAGGGCAGGTGACCTTAAGGGACCCAACACAGATGACTGAAGAGGGCTTTCCTTTTTGGCTAACATTTTACAATGGATAATGCCTTGAGAAACCAGAGCGAACAGAAAAACCCACAGTGATCACCTTCAAGCTTGAAATACACACTTTTGTCTCATTTGGAATTAAAAAATAACTACCCTGTAAGGGAAGTAACAAGCATGATAACCCCCCCACATGCATTCCCATTTATGTAAAGCTGCTGGGTGGGTCAGGGCTGTTTGCCACGTACCGAGCTGTGCCCACAGAGGGTTGTAGGGGTGGGTTTTGGCCAGCATGTCCACACTCTGGGAAGAATGCTTCTCCAGGAAGATCCTGATGGGTGGCTGGCCATTGGGCATGACTGTGGGGACCCAGGCCAGGTGGTTGGTCAGCACTGCAGTCAGCAAAGCTGGTAAAAACCTGAAAGCAAAGTATTCAACATGGGTTTTCTTCCAGGTACACACTCAGGATGTTAAACTGAGAGCAACTCTACAGCCTACATGGATCAAGGATTGCAGAAACAGCCTGACAAAGTCAGCAGAGATCATCCCTGCAGTCTTGGTTCTTCAGGGAGAGAAGAGGTGGCTGAACCCTCCCTCCCACCCTTGCAAAGCTCTTTGTTAGAACCCACATTTAAAGTAAAATGAAGTATTTCAGCTTTGTGGCATCTCAGTTCCCCTGTTTGGCAATAACTCTGAGACTTCCTATTTTGTAAGTTTTAGGTTGTAAAACATCTCAAAACCAACTTATTTTGTTCACTATAAGAAAGCAGAGGCAATATGTGGTCTGTCCTCCAAGGAGATCCCAAATCCTCAAGATCTGTGACTGTGGATGAGAAGGAAGGCTTTTGCTACCAAACCTGTAACACAGCTGGGGGCTGTGTTCCTTCACAGAACTGTTGTGCCATTTCAGCACACAGGGCTGCTCCTTTCAAAAATAAATCCCCCCAAGTTCTGTAGGTCAGCCAGAGAAGCTGTGTCCTTATGCTGCCAGAACACTTCCAATAGCTAAGGAATTCAGGCAGAAAACCTTTCTGAAAAACGTGAACTATCTGATTTATTGCAGTGACAGAGCATGGTTTCTGCTTTATAGAGGGAAGACTTCCTTCCCTTCCCTTCCCTTCCCAGTCAGTGTTCCTGGCAGGAGCGGTGCCAGGAGCCTCCACATGCCGACAGATGGTGCTGGTGGTCTCATCAGCTCAGGCATGGGGAGGAAAACAGGCAAATGCCTCAAAATAATGTTATTTGAATAGATTCCAAGCATCAGGAACCCTACAGCTTCCATGCAGCCACTTCCACACTGGAGACAGCCAAAGGAGGAGAGGAGATTTAAAACTGGATTGGAAAGGATACAGAGATTAATTTTCCTCTTGCTTCTATCCCTGTAATTCTTACTATATTTCAAATAAAGCAAACAAACCCAAATAAAGGACCATTTGAATGTAACCAAGATGTACAGGGCTCAGAATGGCACAGATCCAAGGGGATAAGCCCAGGAAAAAGCTTCCACTGAAGCAGGCACTGATTTTAAGAAAGTGCATTTGAACCCCTCATTGCTCCCTGTGGTTTCTCCCATTGCACTGGGGCAGGAGCAGGTGGACCACAGTGACCACTGCCACCCTCCCATCTCCGGAGAGAAGAGGTGACAGAGGTGACAGAGCAGCAGCCCCTTCCCTCAGGCCACCCCAAACTGCAGCAAACAGCTGGTCTGCCAGTGCCATTCCCACCCAAAATACCTGTTTGTGCTCGTTTTAGGATCTCAGTGGAGTCAAATGTTTTTAAAACTTCCCCTACTCATGCCCTGAGGGAAGGGGATGAAGTGTTGACAAAAGAGTACATTTATCAGATTCTCCCCAGTTTATCAGGAACGTTGGTTTTCAACACCAGCTCAGGGCTGGGGCCTGAGGCCAGAGAGGTGAGCACTAATGAGCACACCAGTTCTTCAGGGGCATTTTATAATGATTTAAGGTTTAAGAGCAATTTGTGGTCAGACAGTATTACAGAAACAGCTCTTCCTGAATGTCTAACCCTGCTCATCATATGACAACTGATTCTGAAAGGTAGATTAGAGCATTTCATAAGGTACATTCACCCCCTTCCAGACATCCACACCCATCACATGCTTCCTATGGACATGGGTAAGATGTTCAGCCTCTACCAAGGCTTGGAGGACTGTGGGAAAGCAGAAATGTAATGAGATTATTTCTTACTTCTTTTTTGTTCTAAAAAGAAGGTATTTATGGATGGCCTTTTGCTTCTTTGATTAGCAGGATTTTAACAATCGATTTGAAAATTGTTTGGAAATAAAAAGCCTTAATTCCATGTGTAAGTTAAGAGCTCAGCTGCACCGTACTGGTTTTTGGAGGCGTTCTCCATCAGGAAGGTGAACTCCTTCATGAAGCGGTGGCAGAGCTGGTTCTTCTCGGGGGTGCCCGACATCATGGTGAGCCACACGGGCTCCCCCACCCGCGGCATCGTGTACAGGTTGCAAATGGTCGTCCTGGAAACAAAACCAAAACAGGCAGCAGGCTGAGCAAACCCCCCAAAGGCAGAGATCCCACTCCAGCTTAAAGAATTCACTGCAATGTTTAGCTCCAGCTGTCCCTTCTGTCAGAAATGTCTCTCATCAACCATAATCCAAACCATGTTGTGCGTTGAACAGCAGGAATTCCCCTTTCCCCATGGAGGGCTGAACCTCCTGCACCCACCTGAACTGACCCCAGCACAGCAACACTCCCTGCCACAAGTCAAGAGCTGCTCTGCTCTCATGCAGCAGGAATGATTTCTTGTTGCCCTTATCTCCCTGCTTTCCCTCCATTTCATTCAAAACATACTTCTGCTTTATTTATGACTAGGACAAGTTTATCTGTATCTCACTTACAAAAATACCTTAACTTCCTCCTTGCTTTAAAAACCTGGTGTACCTCCAGGCCAAACCCACCCAAGTGTGGATGTGTAGAGCAGGGACCAGATCACCTCTTTAGCTTTAAATAGAGAGTATGAGAGGCAAAGTCACCCCAGGGCTGCACAAATGACACACTCACCCACATCCTTTTGACTCTACAGAGGACAGTAAATGTATGATCATGAATCTGGCTCTGCAGTAAAATACCAGATCAAAACCCCTCAGATTACTGTTAAATTCTTCTAAAATCTAAACTAAATTATAGTCTAGTTTTAAGCACAAAGCCTACACTATGGGAACCTGCATTTTTATCAGAAGCAAAAATGCAAGCCTGAAAAAAAGAAAAGAACAAGGGAAATGACTGATCAATTCAAGTTTCTTCCCACCTAATGCACTGCTTTTTCTTGATGAGGTATTTTTCTTTTACAAGACAAAGATTTACATTATCCCATTATCCCCACTACCACCCCTGATTTATAAAGATCTTCTCTGCACATCTTGGTCTCAGAATTTATGGACACTTCCAGAAGGAAAGCCATGGCTGTGCACACCAGGCAGGCAAACACACTCGAGCAGCAGCTGCCAAACCTTCTGTGCTTTGAAGTGCAGCTCCCAGGAAGTGAGAGCAGCACATCAGCAGTGGCACAGCCCAGCCCTGGCACAGGAGCAGGAGGGACTGACCCCTGGCAGAGGAATGGTGAGCAGTGACAAGACCCCCAGAGGGCAGAGGGTGGCCAAAGTCACCGGGGCTGCTCCAGAAGAAGGAGGTGAGGGGGCAGTGGCATTCTCTGTCTTGTTTTTCCTACCAGTGTTCATCAAATACAAAATCCATTTTGTGTGCCCACAACAGTCCAAATCAACCCTGTGTGGATGGAAGTTCAGACCCTCCACTGCCACAGGCATGATGGGCACACCAGAGAGCAGTCAGGGGGCTGGAGGGAGGAGCTGAATTACCTTTGCACTCCCCAGCCCCAGAGGCTTTGCTGCCTGCTGGGTCCCCTCAGAGCTGCTCCTGGTCCCCTCCTGGGAGGAAAGCCCAGCCTGGTGACAGACCTGGGCACAGCAGCCCTGCCAGGTCAGATACCAGTGGGGCACTGGCACTGCCACACTGTGGGGATGAGGGTCTCTGGCAGGGCAGGGGCTTGGGGCACAGGGTGTCATTCCTCTGCAGGAGCAAGCTGAGACTAGGGATGGGATTATTAAGGGAAAGCTTTCTATTCACAGCTCATTAACTGGAATGGATAAAGAAGTCCAAAGAAAAGGAGAAACCCCAAACCCAGGGGTCAAAGCTCAAAACAAGTTCAAAACTTACACCCCCCAGACACAGCTGACCTGAGAGGCTGAAGATAAACAGCACAACTTAATGTAAAATACAGCTTATTTCTCCTTCCTATGCAAACTAAGCCAAGCCAAGCCCCTTGCAGCTCGGCTGTTTTGAAAAAAGAAACTACCTCTATACTAAACCCAACATATTAAAATATTTGTTTTCGTTGAAAAGATAGCCTGAGTCTTGTGATTCGTTATTTACTATTCTGGTAACCCTGGCTGCATCTGCAGCTGATAGTGTTTCCTGCGAGCCAGATCAGATTGCCTGGCTGCTGGCCAGCAGGCATGTGACTGCAGTGCAGGGAACCCTCCATGCCAGCAGTGGCACAGAGACCAAGGGCAAGGATGAACTGCTGCCCAGCTCTGCAGGCACCAGGGAAACGCTCTCCTGCCAGTTAGCAAAGGGCAGAAACGAAAACAAAACAGAACATAAAAAACAAGAAACCCTCCCCAGACACTGCAGGGAGGTGAACTGGATTTAAAACATAACCAGCATTACAATCCCAGCTGGCCCCTCTGCCCTGGCCATCTGCAGCAGCAGCCCCCTCCCCTCCCTCCCACACACCAGCGTGAGAGGGAAGTGCAGTTAATGAGAGACTCTGCTCTTTTGAGGGTTCCAGCACATTTAAATTGGTTTATATTTGGAAACGCCTCTGGGAGGGTGAACTCCAGCCTGGAGCTTGCAGGCAGCTCAGCCCCAGCAATGCAGCACCAGGCACAGGGCTGGGGGAGCCCCTCAGGAAACACCTTCCCATCCCACAGGGCTGAAAGCAGCAAAGCCCAGCCCAGCCAAGCGAAAAGGAAGCCCCGAGCCCTCTGGGGTCTGCCCCAGTGGGCACAGATGGCACCATGGCAAGCGCTCTGCTGCTGCAGGCAGGATGGCACGGCACGGCTGCTCCTGCCTCACCCCCACACACCCCAAACCACCCTGGCCTTTGGCCTGGACTTCAGTGCCAGTCCCAGACACCTCTCCCTGGTGCTGCACAAACCCAACGAGCCAGACAGCTCCCTATGGGTGAGGGCATCCCATGCAACCCCTTCATCCCCAGGGCAAACACACCAACCCCAGCACTGCACTCCCAGAGCTGCTCTGCTATTTAGAAGCCACAACATAAGGACAAAGAAAAAAACCCCATTTGCTCCCTATGCTCATTCCTTCCTTCCAAAGGTGGGTTTTCCTTAGGAGGGAGCAGGGACACAAAGGCAATGCCAGGGCAGGAGCAGGGGAGCCCCTGTGACTCCGTGCCCACGCTGGCACCGCCGAGCACAGCACACCAGGCAGTTCACAGCAGCATAAGCTGCTTAAAAATTACTGGCAGAAAATAGGATCAAATCTGTCTGCCAGCAAGCAGGGAGGTGTTTCCCCAGGCCTGTGCTCAGGGTTTCCTTGCCAGCCTGCCTATGTGCCACACAGGTATTAGTCAGTGCATAATCTGTGTTATCAATGTGCTGCGCTGGCCCCGGGGACTGGGGGAGCTGAAATGTTTATGCAAGTACAGGAGCTTATTTCCTAAGTCATGTGTCTGCACAGCTGACATGCACAGAGAGTTCTAAGCCTCTCAGTCAGGTGTTAATAGCTAAACCCATCAGTGCTTCAGAAAATTAAAAATTGCTGTAAAGTGACGAATGATGCGAGGGTCAGCCTGGAGCTGGGCAGCAAATTGATGGCACATTTACCTTCCAGAGAAGGCAGCTTTGTTTTTCCCTGGATGAGACAAAAACAGCAAAGCAAGGGTCTATTTTGTTGTCTTCTCTTCTCCCCCTCTATCCTCCTGTACCAGCAGGTAATGCCTGCTGACCCTGCAGCCAGCTCCTTAAAATTCCTGTTTGCAGGTACAACCACAGCCCTTTCCCTGCAGAGGGAGACTGGGTGGCAGGACCCACAGGAACAACCATCCTTGCTCCCCTCTGGTCAGCATAGCAGCACATCCCCCGTGCCCCACGGATCTGAGGTCATTCTGATCACCAGAGTGCACATCAGCTACTCTGGAGCACCTCTGAAAATATGGGGAGTTTAAAGAAAAACAAACAAAAAAGATTCTCCCTTAGACCCATCCCCAAACAAACCAGACTGCAATGAGTTAAACAAGCACGAGATTACATTTTAGCATCACCAACCCACTGAAGTCAGCACCCTTCTCCCCTCCAGCACAGTTTGCTAAGAGGGCAGGAACCAACACAAGTCTCAGGTTCACCAAAGGACTCGGCTCCTGACTTCCCCGTGACTTCAGTGGGAAAGCAGACGCCTGAAGAGATAATAGTGTCCTAAATGGGTTTGCTGAACCAGTGCCAAAGCATCTTTGCATCCAGCCTTCAGTATTTAAATGTGCCTCTTGCTTCTTACCAGACACATCCTGCACTGCTTTGAAAGGCAAGGGGCTCTTGTCTGTCACAGAAAGGGGGGTGACATGGTCCTGACAAGGACCCTGCCCTGGCTGGGGGCACCAGCTGCTGCCCACCTCTGAATGCAATCCCTTAAAAAACCCAGCAAACCCCAGAATTGCCAAAGGCTGCTGCCCCAGGAAATTCATTTCCATGAAATTAAACTGGATTTAATTTACCTCGTTACACTATTAAGGAGTAATATTTATATCACCATGGAAACCTCTGCATTGAGCTGGTGGTTGGACACATGCTCCTAGTGCTGGTTATGCAATGGTCTGTCATGGGAATGATCCCAGCTCCTGGGGAGCAGGGAGTGCCAGGCTGCCCTTCCCTCCTCAGCCTGTCCACAGCACCCTCCCTCATCCCACCCCAGCTCAGCACTGCAGGAGGGGCAGCCAGGGCAGGGGACTTGGCTTGTGTTTTCAGGGTTACTATCCCTACTCCTGGCTTGGGATAGCTGTTCTCAGGGTTACTATCCCTACTCCTGACTCGGGATAGCTGTTCTCAGGGTTACTATCCCTACTCCTGACTCGGGATAGCTGTTCTCAGGGTTACTATCCCTACTCCTGACTCGGGATAGCTGTTCTCAGGGTTACTATCCCTACTCCT
>JAWWLZ010000029.1:7704110-7722822 GCA_035041345.1 Poliocrania exsul | reverse complement strand
TGTAAGTTATCCTGCACTAAGAAGGTCCTTCTAAAGGAGACTCTGCCTTTGAAGGAACAGACACAAGAGGCAGGGGGCACAGAGCTCACCTGAACTCATTGAGGGCATCCACTATCCTGTTGTAGGCCAAACTGCGCTGGCTGGCGTCGGCCGACCGCCGGCTCATCTTCATGGCCTGGAACAAGCATCGAACACGAGTTACACAGAGCTGCAGGAGCACAGCAAATGGAAAGCAAAGTCATGTGCTTGACTTGTTCTTCCATGCAACTGGTCAGGCAAAGAGTTTTTTTAGGTGATAAAATGATGGTACGAGTGGCAGCTTTCCTACCTGAGGCACATCAGCAGCTTCTGCTGCTTCTGCACATTTCATCAGTTAAGGCATAAAAGGGGTCACAGTTTTGACCGCAGTGATGCAATTCCTACACCCATCAGCAAGTGCATCCCGCACTTTGTAACAAGCAACAGGAGTCAGGAATTCTATCTGACAGGGCTGGGGGAACACAGCAGTACAAGGGCAAGGATCCCAAGTGACCATGCTTACCTGTTCTATTGCACTCTTCAGTTTGTTCATGTGACTCTCAAAAAGAGGGAAGTGGGAGAAGAAGAACTCGTTAAATTTGTTGTTTTCATCTTCGTCTCTTGAGAGTGAAAAAATAACCCCAATTGCTATCTTCTTCTTCCTAACAATTCCTGGGCTTGGACCAGAGCTGTCATCTGACAAGTTGAAGCTTTCATCCATGGACCTTGGAGCATGTAAAAAAGGGAAAGTTCATGTAATCCACTGCTCAGAGTTGTACCTTGGCTTCCTGAGTAATTCAGTTCTTGAACATTTAACTTCAACAAGCACCTTTTGTTTGCATGTGTTGTCAAATCATCACCTTTGATAACATCCACTTCATGATTTTTTACAAGCAACCACTAATTGATCCTGCAGTCACAGAAGCTGGAACTGAATTCAAAGTGTTTGTGGGATCAGAATATGGTATTCTAGTTCTCTCCCATCTCTGCCACGAATTTGTGTTTTGAGTAGGATTTTAGGGCTTCTTATCCTCAAATATACAGCTTACAGATTTACTTGTTTCTGAAGGCTTTCCAGTTAGTGCAAAACAACGAGCTGCATGAGGAAAACAGACTAAAAAAGATCAGCCTGACTTACACCTCTGCAAACACCCCACGGGAAGCACCAGCAAGCACAGATGTACATATGCAGGAGCAGAATCAAGCTGACAAGGGGGGAAAATGCATGGGCAGCAAGCAGGATTGCAGTTCCCAGCTCACCATCGAGGGAAGACCCCGTTCTCCAGGCTGGTCGTCTGGCTGCGCCGCCAACGCCGCTGGTAGCTGCTGGCACAGCTCTTGTTCAGAGAGGAGCCCGGGGATGGGAAGGGGGTGATGAGCAGACTGCTGAGAGATGCTGCAAGAACAACAGGAACAAATGAAAAATCTCTCCAGAAGGAAGAGCATTTGGAAAATCACACCAGCAACTAAATGGAGCCCCAAGATATACTGGTGTTGTTTCTAAAGTGACTTCTCTTTTTTTTTTATCTGTGTTTCTTATCTAAAAATAACCAGTTTATAATGACATTAACAAGCTATAGAAGCACTACAAGGGTGGGACAGTCCTGCAGCTTTACATAATAAGGAACACACACAGGCTGCACCTTCTCAGCAACCCAAGTGTTGGGAAATAAATTCTTTGTGGAAAGGAGTAATGTTGATCACATCCTTCTAATCCTAACCCAAATGCTCCACCTCCTGAGTGTGGGGGGAGGAGAGGGGTGTTGTGGAAATGAATTCATGATTTAGTGACACAGAATCACAAAATCACAGCTGATTTGGTTTGGAAGGGTCCTTAAAGCTCATCTCGTTCCAACCCTCTGCCATGGGCAGGGAACCTTCCCCCAGCCCGGGCTGCTCAGGCCAATCCAGCGTGGCCTCCTTGACTTGGAAAGGAGATGACAGCCAGTATTGTTGAGAAATGCTGCAAGCTCAATTCAGCATTTAATCTGCCTTCAATACATGACACTGCTGTCAGGTTACCTGTGAGGTGCCCAGTGCACCACCTGTACAGGTACAGGCAGGTGTCATTGATGTCACACAGAACAAGCCAGAACAGCCCCATTTCAGCACCATTTGATGAGGTGCAGAGATCCCAGAGACCAGTATTACTGAGTGGTTTTGGGGTTTACAGGGTTAACACACGAACTGCCATTACCAGATCTTGCTATCCCGCTGTCTCTGTCCTCATTCTGCTCCCTCCCAGGCATATCCATAGGGTTGCTATGAACTGTAAAACAAGGAATACCAATTAGCAGGGGAATATACAGCTCCCTTCTTGTTTGCAGATCTCCATGTAATTAATGAAACAAAAACATGCTCATTAATTCAGATCAACAGCACCACACAAGGCCATCACCAAGAAAGGCTGCTTAGCTGAACAAGCCAAAACACTCCTCTGAGAAGCCTGTATGTGTTTTTCTCAGTCCATGCACCTATTTTAGGGCAACCTGAAACTAGTACACTTTGTTTCTTTACATAGATAGTTTTCAATGAAATTTTAATGTACCAAGAGGATGTTGGTCACATTGGTAGTACTCAGTGTATAGACAAAAATTCACCAAACCCCAAAATAAGCATGACTTCATTCATATACCAGCTTTCTCAGGTATTATGTATGCAATTTCAAAAGGATTTTCAATGCTGTCTTGAAGAAAATAACACTTTTAAGTTGTGAGCAGTGCATGGGTTGTTCAGCTAAGCCATAAGCTGTCCAGATTCAGTCTACATATACACAAGATCAAAAGTGCCTCAGGCTCAATGGTCTTCAAATGTGATCTATTTTACATATATGTGTGTGAAATAAAGCTACTCAGCCATGGAAATAAGAGCCAGCCACTGAAAGCAAGAAATGTCCATTTTGAGTGAATCTGGGTTAGCTTTAGTTTTTACAGTTTGGTTGAAACCAGTCCAGAACAAAACAGCTTGACACCATTGGGAAATATAATTTCCAGAAATATGATATCCATATTTTAAGTATATAAGTTTCCAAAGTGAAACAACACACACAACCCCAAAGAGGGCTATTAAATGGCCTGTTGTCCTCTGGGGATTTAAGGATTGTATCCAAAAAGGTAAGAGAGCAAACATCACTGTGTATTTTGTATTTAAATAAATAAATAAATAAAAATAAAAAAGCAATCTTATTTCCAGGGCTGAACTACAACCCCCAGGGTGTCCCCAGCTAGACTAGCCCCCAGCACACAGCACACTGCAAACCTGCAAAGAAAGAGGCGCTCCGGATGAGGCGGAGCGGACCTTGCTCTGAGAATGCCCTTCTGGGGCTGCAAAGCTGCGAAAGACCTACATGGCAAACGTAAAATACACAGGAGAGAACGGGTTAGTGAAGCAGCACAGTCCCAGGGAGGGAGGGAGGGGGCCAGGGCAGGAGGAGGCAGGAGGAACACAAAGGCAGGGGAACAGCTCTGGGGCCGAACAGCAGCGCTGGGTGAGGGGAAAAGCCTCGCAGGGCTTACAGAAGTGAAATAATAGACCCAGCTTTCCACTGTCTCCCATGGAAGGAGGAGGGGTTTCAAAAGGGCTTTTTCTTTAAGGTTGAAAAACGATTAATTTATGCAGGCTCAAAGCCTAACTTGATCACAAACAGGAGATTCATCATGGAGTATAATGTTTGTTTTAACATCCACACTGGTGGGGTGGCTGGAACACTGGGGCTGAGGAGGAGGGGGAGGAAGGGGGAGAAGGCAGGCAGGAATTCTTCTTAGTAGAACCAACAGGAAATTACAGGCTGAAGTAGTTGGTCTGAGAACAGTCAGTACATCAGTGGAGTGAAATGATCATATAGAAAATAAATGTTAGCAGTCTCAGTAGTTCATTTTAAAAGTAATACTGGATTGTGGAAATACCAAAAACCCAGTGTATTTACTGTACACAGAGCCAGGAAAAGCACTTTAATGAGTTAATTGCCAGTCCCTCTCCTACATTTGAAGCTGATGCCCACTCAGAGTTTTCTGATTACACAAAACATGAAGCTGCACCTCAGAGCTCCCTTCCATTTTCTCAGGCCTTCACTCATTAAAGGAAACACATGACCCAGGCTGCTTTTTTTTTTTCAACCAGCATATCTAAAAAAAGCACATTGTAAATAGTTCCCAACCAAAACACATAGACCCTTCTCCTGTCACAGGTGACTCAGGAGCTGCTGAGCACAGTTAGAAATGCTGCAGTTACAGATTAACTCCTTTCCCTACTTTACCCAGGGTTCCCTCTGTGCTCAAATGGGAACTGTAAACAAACACTGTAGAAAAACTTGTGCAGCTCAGTCACAAAGAAAACTTCAGCATCCTCTTCTTGCAGGCAACCTCGTGCTCCTTGCCACACACCCTGCTGGAGGTGCCCATCCCTGCACACCAAAACCACATCGAGTCCTCTCCCAAGAGCTGCAGCATCTGAACTGAACTTGCAGTTCAGACCTCTCTGGGGATACAGCAAACTTTTGCCAAGCACAAACCACAGCAAACCCCAACAAACACTGGATGATCTCCCCTCTCTTAGATCAGACACCTCATTCACTGTGAAAAAGCACAACTGAAGTCTAAAAGGAATACTGAATATTAAGAAAAAAATGCCATCTTTTTAACTTTCCTGACAGAGAATTCAGGAAGCATTTAATAGATAAAAGGTTCTTGTAACTTTAATTGGCTTCCCTTATAAATGGATTATTGGCAATGATTTTGATGAGGTACACAGCTCATGAGCCTGAAAAGCATTTAAGCCCATGCCTAGGAGCAGTCTTATCAAAGCCACTGTGAAAGAGAGAAGTAAACACACCCAAGAGTCAGGACCACATCAAAGTCAGAAACCCAGTTAAGAATAACACAGTCATCAAATCCACTCCTCACTTCCAGCCCTATAAAAGCATATTTTACATACAGTAATATTCTGGAAAGCAATTGTAAAGAGAAGCCCCTTATTCCACCTACAAGAGACATTTGCTTGGAGAGTCAACTCTCAAAATGAAGGGAAAGGGAGGATGTGCTGCAGGGCCTTGGATCAGCTGCTGCTGCTGGACAACCAAGCACTGAAGCCCAATATCTGTGCTATCATCTCAACAGTTCCCAAAGGAAGAGCCAAGACCTTCCCCTCTTTGTTATCCAATGTTCATGGAGCCTCCACCCACAGCTCTTCCACAGAGGCTGAGACCTGAGGGTGCCAGATGGCTTCCCAACACTGCCTGACTTCCATGGGCAGGAAGAGGAGAACACAAAGATGCTCTGTCCAATGTGACCCAAAGCTGCAGCCCAGCTGTGCCAGGTTAACTGAGACTGGCAGGAAAGAGGTGCCTCACATGCTCAGGTGGGCAGAGTCCAGAGCAGAATGGGAATTATTAACGAAAATAAAACCAGGGAACTGAGCCAGGCAGAACCAACCCTGCCTGACCCGAGATGTGCTGCTGAGCAAGTTCTACAGAATGTTATTTTCCAACATTTCCTGGTTTTGGACTTAGGTATACCTAAGAATTTCTCTTATGCATTTTATATACAGATATACAGCTGTGTATACTGAACTGCTGCTGGTTCCCAGAACAGTCTGATTCATTCTCCTCCAAACTCCAATAACATTAATTTTCTATTACATCTTCAGCTTTTTTTTATTTTATTCTATTTAAAAGACTTGCATACTCTATGATTACTCAATTAAAGATATCAGCAAATAAAATCTGTTTGTAATTACCTATATTCCCAAGAAGTCCATTCATAATTGTACTGTGGTCAGGCTTTAATGTATTGCTGTCTTGATTAATGAACTCAAGACTGTCCTGCAACCTATAACAAATACAAAACACACAACAAAACCAGTGATTTGCATTTCAGTAGAACAGAGTGTTGGTTCATTATAGCCTGAGTGGAACAGATGAGGTAAGAACACAGGAAGGGCTTTCAGAGCCTAAGCCACGTTCTCAGGTGGGGCAGTTAACACACACAAAACTAAATGTGGAACCCCCTGGAGCCAGACAGTTTTGTGACACCTTTTTCTTCACCTTGGACTGAATTCCCCAGGCTGCAGGCACTTCTGCACCTCACAATATCAAACCTCCCCATATCAGCACTGAGGGAACAGTCCATTCACTTACAGCAAACTGAGGTGACCACAACGTGTGGGGAAGGTGAGGACACTACTGACAGGATGTAACAAGAAGTTATTTTTTTAGAGAGAGAATCTGGAGGTCCCAAACAAGTACTGTGTGTTCTCACATTCCCCTGCATGAGCAATAGCTACACCTGGAGGGGACTCACGTGTTGAGGCTGCCGTAGATGCTGCTGCCAGTGCGGGCTGTGAACACCTTGCTGAGCATCAGCTGGGGAGGGGAGCTGGGGACAGACAGGAGGGGAGAACTCAGTCAGAAACAGTGCCAAGACAGGCTTTGCTTTCCATTTCACATCCCTCAAGATTTTATAGACCTTAACACAACAGCTTTTTGTTTCAAAAGTGACATCAGAATAACTTAAAGCAAACACAGAACCCCTTTTCCCCTGCACTTGTGCCACTCAGTTCAGGAGGTGGGAGCACTAAGGAGTGAACTTTCTGAAAGGATCAGCAGGAGAGTCATCTTACCGGATCTGGTGGATTTTCAGTGTGGAGCCCTTGTAGCTCATGGCCACAGAGCCAAACATCATCTCTCCAAGCATGTTGGCATCTGAAGAGCACCGAGAGCCCTGCAAGAAACAAACCCATCAGTGCTGGGTTTTAAGCATTTTAGAAGCACACTTCTATTAAGGGAAGCAAAAAAGGGAGGGAAATATTCTTTATTTAAAAGATGAACATTCAAAATATCTTGCTAGAACACTGCTGAACACACCAAGTTGAACAGTTTAATGAGGATAATGCTAGCACAGAAAGTGATCTTCATTTTGGCTGTGAGCTCAACCACTAAAACCAGCCAACAAACCTAATCCATGTGAGGGGGTGAGGGGAAGCAGATTCCAACCACACTGAGCCAGGGGACTGATGTTTTAAGAATGAGATAACACACCTTGCTGAATAAAAACCACTAAGCCTAAACCTTGTCTCTCCTTGACAAGAAAAGTCACCAGTTCACTGGAGGTCTTAGACAGACTGTGCATTGGAGCCAAGCTGGACCAGTGTTTCCTTGACAAACACCGATTCATAACTTCTCCTTGGATGGTGTTTTTTATGGGATGAATCTTTCCCTGGTGCTCCTGTGATGGTACCAGCAAAGAGCTGCAGCGTGGTGATGCCAGGCTAAAGTTGTGCCATTCCTGTTCCTCCACTGGCAAGGGCTTGCTGTAAGGCACAGGCTGAATGCCAAGGAGGAATGTCACTGTGCTGCATCACAGCCCAGGCCAAACTCTGCAAACTAAACCCTGAAATTAAAAATTACTCAGGGCAGTCAGCTGGAGATGACTGCTCTGCTGACAGTCATCTTATGTGTGTACTTTCTGTGGCTGAAATGACTGTCCCTTAGTCCAGGGCTGTTTCCCCTCTGGGCTGGCAGAGTGTTAGCCCTGGGTCTCCACTTGTGCCCTGCCCTGAGTGACTTCAAACATGGTGATCACTGACTGAGAGGTCAGCCAGTCCACAGAGGAGTGCTTTGGACTGGGTAGGAGAGCAACACATTTCCTTCAGGGTGTGTGGTAACACTCCACTTCCTTGGAGTAATCCTTCCAAAATATCCCTAAAACCACTTACAGAAACAACTCTGTACTTGGAAAATGCCAAGTGCCATGTCTCCATATTCCTTATCCAAGCTCTGAACAACCAGGATCCTCACCCACAGCACTACATAGGTTTGGAATATAGAATGATAGAATGGTTTGGGTAGGAAGGGACTTTAAAGCTCATCCCATCCCACCCCCACCATGGGCAGGGACACCTTCCATTAGATCAGGTTGCTCCAACCTTGCCTTGGACACTTCCAGGGATGGGGTAGCCACAGCTTCTCTGGGCACCTGTGCCAGTGTCAGAGAGTGAGCCCAGAGCAGAGCCAAGGACAGGGTGTCCCCACACAGACTCCCACCAGCAGCAGGGAGGGCTCTGAACATCCCACTCGGTGTTCCTGCTCACGCTCTCCCACAGAACAGGGCCAGGAACAAGGAAATGCTCATCAGCCAAAAGGCAACACACTTATCACACTTCTCAATTTTTAGCTCTTCTCAAGCACTCTCAATTAAGATGATGATACTTTAAGAGCCATACTATTAACCTCTGAAATCTGCTATCCCTGCAAGAATGACTAAAAGCAGCAACCAGTTACAAAACTGAGGATACAACTGTGAGGTTTGTCAGTGTTCAATGACAGGGCAAAAGCTCTTCATTAGCTGGGCCTCACTGCAATGCCCATCCTTCCCTCCCAGGACATCCCACTGCCCAGGTGAAAATTCCATCCTTCCCTCCCAGGGCATCCCACTGCCCAGGTGCACTGCAGGCAGTACTAGAAAACCAGTTTAAAACCAGTCAGTATGACCCAGGAGCTCCAAGGAAATCCCAGGACAGATGTTAATGGCTCTAGGAAATAACAGGTTTGCCAGCATCATGAAATCTTGACTTAGGAACTGCAAATTGCTACAGCCACACACTGTGATTGTTGGGTTTAAATCTGTTGCAGATCTCCAAATGAAGGACACAATTCTGATTAAATGTCAAGCCCTTGATGGTTGGTTTTGATTTCAACTTTCTGCTGTTGTGAAAATCTAATTCTAAAGCTTAGGAAAAATACTTGATCTTAAAGTATTGATTTTCTTTGTCAAGCAACCAAATTAAAGTGAAAACCAACTGCTTTCAAATTTAATTATAGGGGTTTCCCTTTCCTTTGAAAGGCAGACAAGCACTGCTGAAGGCAAAGAGCGTGATAAGATGTGCCCATGGCCTGTTCAGTCTGGCATTTCATCTACACTTAATAACAATAATTTTATCATGCAAAACAGAAGACACGTATTTAATGCATTTAATATGGAAACACTGTTAGTGCTCAGCTCTTTGGGCCTCTAATGCTGCAAAATAAAGGTCACTCGAGACCAAAGGAGTGTGCAATCAACTGAGGAAAGGGGTTAAAGATTAAAAACTCAAACAAAAAGTAGCCAAGGAGCATCTGGCAAAAAGGGCCCAACCTCAGGCACTGAGAGCCTGGCCACAAACCAACTCCCCAGGTCATGGTTATGAGCTCACATAAAAACTGATCATAAAATACCCACAAGTGCTTGTGAGTGCACATCAGCATCGTAGAGGTAGCAACATTTGCATGATCTGGAAATTACTTTTCTGAATATATTTACAGCATTTAATATTCCCCTTACTGTACATTTTGCCAATAACTGAGTGCATCTGAAAACTAAAAATGCAGTAAAGAAATAAATGTTCAATGTTGTGATCAACAAATCTGAAAGACTTTCAGTCCTGCCAGCACTGACAAGCACAGCAGGCAACATCAGTGTCATAATGTGCAAATAATGTGGGCAAGCTTGGAGTCATGTCCAGCTTCCTCTTACTGTATTCTAATCATGTTTTGAGGGATCTGGATGGGACATAATTACAAATATGGAAGCCTGGAACAAACCCCCTGTATTCACAGTGCAATCAAAGTTGCTCATATATAGTTAAAGTATATCTAAACATGAAAACATATTTTAAACTATTTGAGCTTCCATTTTACAGCTTTGTAAAAAAACCAAACAAAAGAACTTATAAAGACTGCAAATACATTAAGTAACCTCTGAGGTTACAGACAGAGCAGTGAGAACGTAGGAAATGCCAGGCTGAGTGATGTCTGGACAAACTTACTCTGGCCCTCTGCATACCTGACACAAGATTTTATTGTGCATTAAAGAATTCTTGTGTTTATAGTTCTCTCCTCACTCGCTGGGGAAGCCTGGAGGGAGTCTGATGAATGCAGTAGAGAGTTTACAACAAATGTTGTGAAAGACCAACTTCAGCTGAAAGTTTGTGGCACAGTCACGTAGCCACACACCAGTTCCACTCAGTAAGATTCTGAGTGAGGGACACCCATGAGGAAGTGGAGACTTAAAAGGGAAAACTTTCCACAGCTTTACAATACACTGTCATGTCAACCACTAAAATGAATTTCCTTTACTAACACTGCCCACTGTTTGACAGAGCCTGCCCAGGTGGAGAGGCAGTTCCTGGCTAGTGGGGGACAGGGTTTTCCTTGGGCACACAGCGCACACAGGAGGTTACTCTGTGCTGGGAGGGAGCTGCTGACAGGAATGTCTCTTCCTTTCAGAGCCACAGTTAAATGCCCTTCCAGGAAGGGAGGAACGGAAAACAGATCTTCAGCCACCTTACCAAGCTGTGGAAAAGAGTGTGATGAGAAAGAGAAAACAAGACTACACAGCTCTCCAAATATAGCAGGAGTTAACGTGACAGTGGGAGAGTCAGCACTGCAAGGTTCTTCTTTTCTATCTACAGGAGATTAAGACATCAGTAGTACTGTAGTTCAGAGCAGGTTGTGGAGATAGCAGCTCCCCTCAAACACACAATTACTTCATTACAAAGAGTGGAAGGGCTTAGTTCTATTTTAGGGTGGCTTAATATAAAACACTTGTGATCCATGGAAGGAGAGATGACAGAAATATATCCGTGTCAGATGACTCTGCTACTCTCATGGCCAAAATCTCTTATGTAAAATGGGACTCAAGTGCACTGAATCCCTTGTTATAAAGCTGTTACACAGACTGTCCCTGCAGACAATGTCTCTCTGTTATTTCCCTGGCCTTTAGCAATAAAGTAAAGTAAACCACTTCATCTGCACCAAGGTAAGGTATTTGTGCCCAGTCTGACTGTACTGACTGAGGGTTGTCACCTGGGTCATGGGACACGACAAATGCCCTGCAGAAATTGCTGCCACTCAAGACACGGCCCGAGAGAACCAGCTGGCTGCTTTTAGACTTGTTCAAACCCAGAGCTCCAGCATCAAACATTCCTGAGTCAGAACCAAAGTCTGATTCTGACTGAACTCTCTCCACCACCAGCCTCTCACTTCAAGCTTTCTAAAGCAGTTGGCACCTCACCTGCTGTTAGCATTTGACATGGATTATGTAGGAAAAAAAGAAAATAAAAGGAAAAGTGACTCACCTGGTATTTTGGGCATTGTTCTTTTGGATCAGAGAACGAGGAGGATGAATTGATTGAGCTATCCAAGGAAGAAGAGCTATCTCCTCCAGGCTTCAGTTGGCAACATTTCCCAAACACTCTCACCTGAGCATCACTGCAGAGTTTCTGAAATAAAGACAAAACATGTGACACACTAAGACCCATGACCTGACATCACTGTCAGCAGCACTGTACTTACCTGTTTAGGTATTTGACAGCTGAAAGGCTTATGCCCCAGGAAAACAGGTAATACAATATATAGCCATGTCTCTTGCAGCCTGGCTGTACAAAGGAAAGCTGAGCTCCTTTAGTTCCAAATTAGTCAGGAGCCACCAGGTCTCTCCAATTCTATTTCCCTAAGTAGCCATCCATCTCTGAAGCTTTACAAATTACTGTTTTAGACCCAGGATTAGGAGAGAGGATGGTAGCAAAGCGTTTCCAGCTGTCTTCTCCTTGCCCCCTGTGCCTGCCAGGGCGGAGGTGCCACAGCAGTGATGGGCACACAGGGAAGGGGCAGTTCACCCCAAAGAATCAAGAAAGAGTAACATGGAATTCAGGAGATTCATGTTACAGGGATAAGTGGAAAGATGCTGGTTCTTACAGATCTCTCCCCAGCTGTGTATAAGCCCCCTAGTCTTTTCAAAGAGTGGCACAGAGGTGACATGTTCCTCATGATTTCAGTATGAGGAAATTGTGAGGTTGAAAATGGACAAAGCTGGAAAACACAGTCAGTGTTAGAGAGAAGCCAGAAAAGTTTCACAAAATTGTGGAGAATCAATCCAAAGGGTGAATTCTGATGAAGATTCAGACAGAAAGCAGAGCAAAAAAAGGGAGTTTGAAGGACCCAGATGGAGCTGGGACTGATGTACAGGATGGGCAGGACCTGTGGCCACTCCCCACACAGTATTATCAATCACTGGCACAGGAGGTGCTCCACTACTGTTTCACTCACTATTTAAAAAAAATTATTTCCCTTGTGAATCTCAGCATCCCCAGCAGAGTCAGCATCCACCTAAGTTAATGCTGTTTACACCAGCACTGGCATTGCCAACCCCCTTCACCTAAAGATCTCAATGTATTTTTCACACACTCGTTACACTTGAGCACACCCACGGAAGGTTGGCATTATTTACATCTGCTGGTGGGCAGAACTAGGAGACAGAAATAGTCTACACTGCTCAGAATTCCACACCAACTCTGCCCTGAGACTTCCTCAATGAACATTTCCTACACAGTCACCAAACCAGCAAGAGCAAGCTGGAGGCAAAGCCTGCTGGAAGGAGGGTCCAAGGGACAGATGGAAACACAGAAGGGCTGTTGGATGTCACAGCTCCGTCTCCGGACTCACAGCCCCACACCACAAGCTCTCCCCTCATCCAAAACCAGGAATATGTCTCCATCTTTAATAGCTATGAGAAAAAGGAAAAGGCACAAAGAAAATGGTGAAATAGCCAAGGCACAGGGTGGTAATTCCCTAACTCTGCTCAATGATCAGGAACAACACACAAAGAGATGACTGGTCTTACTGCTGTGGATGGATTTTGATGAGGGGCATGGTGGGAATCCCATTCCTCTCTCCTAGGTTGTCCAGGTTACTTTTTAGGGAGAAGTGACTTGAATTTGGCCCTAATTGTTGGTGGGATTCAGCAAGGCAGCAGAAAATGCCCAGGATTACAGAGCCCCACGTGGCAGCCTGCACTGCTGCTCCCTTGGAGAGCTGCTGCCACAGAAAGCCTCAAGGGAAAATGTGCAGAGAAATCAGTAATTCCGAGGCAGAGGGAGGGGAGTGCTCACTGTCCACAGAGCCTGTGCTTTCCTGGCACCCTGGAGCAGCCTCCCCTCACAGGGTGGGGAGCAGCTGAATCCCTGCAATGTGCAGATTTGCTCCTGGCTGGGCAGATCTGGGGCCTGAGCACAGAGCACAATGGCTGGAACATGTGAATGATCATCATATGACTTCAGTAGGAACTCGTGAACCAGAATTGCATTTTATCTCTGACACAAACAACAATGTCCCAGGCTAGGCAAGCATCATGTGATAAAACCACACACAATCCACAGGGTTACAGCAGCTTTTGCAGGCAAACCACATTTCAGCTTGCATTTTCCATCAGATGTTGAAAGTTCCTTCTAAGAAGTTGCAGTTAGAACTAAGCTTGAGACTGTAGAAATGCTCTTAATGGCTTTACAAGAGAAAAAACATTTTGTGCATTAAAAAGAATAGGCTAAGTTTGCAAATTAATTACTTTTGAATCATTCATTATCAGTGTGTTTTCCTGCACAGCAGCTTTACCCAGATCCACTGGGGAACTTGAAGTAGTAGTTGCCTAATTTAAATAGCAAACCAGGAAAATGGCTGTTTGGTCTTTGCAGTGGAATTTAATGAACCAAAACTCCTGCAAGGAGTCTTTAAAGGAGGTCAGGAACTTTCGGCCACCACTTTTCAGAACCTTGTGAACAGTAAATCCCTCCTCAAGTTCAGACCACTGACCAATTTTGGTGTTTGCTCTTTTACAATTTTAGCATGTGCTTAAAAGAACTTGTTGGACAATGAGATCAAGTACCCAGAGTGATCCTTTCCTCTGTAATTTCTGACTCCAAATGCCAATGAAATTTTAGATGCTACAAATCTCAAGATATTATGCATCAAAGGAGTGGGATTACTTGTATTCCAATATAATGGCCCAAAGATATTCAAGCCAGGTTTCCAAAAATAAAAAGGTAACCTAATTATTTAAGAACTGTACAAGGGAAAGTTTCAAAGTTGTGAATTTTCCTTCCAATTAGACATGGTTGCATCCAATCAGATCCCCAGACAAGGTGCTGCTGCTGGAGTGCTCTGGAATGCCCTCCTTTGCTGGAGAGCAGAACATCTGCTGGAAGGATGCCCTGGCTGCCACAACTCTCCCTGCTGGGGCCACACTCTCTGTTCTCTCTCTGCCAGCTCACTGCAGATACCACCCAGCTCCAAAGGCTCCTGGCAGTCCCAGTTCTTACATTAGAGGTCATCGTTTGCTGAAAGTCTTGGAGACCTATCAGGTGGCTCTGAAGATAACTTAGAGAAAAATGCCTTTATAGTATGACGAGGTACAAAGGAATTTTCTTCCTCAGTTCTTCTTCTGGAGTCTCTTTTCTCCACATCTGCCAGCAAAAGTCTTTGACTCTTTGCCACAAGGTCAGTAACCTCCTCGATGAGTGGAAAAAAACATGCCCAGTGCTGTGAAGAGGAAGAGGAATTTCTGCTGGGCAGGTTGTGGTTTGTGGATAAAAAGAAAGTTGAAAGGAGCCTGATGTGTTGAACTGAATCAGACTGTGTGTAGGTGTGTCAGGGCTGTGAGTGACAGAAGGAAAGAGAAATGTCATCATATGCTTTCCTCTCTTCTACCTCTCTAAACAGCAGGTGTTCAAATACCATTGTGGTGGCAGTGACAGAGAAATCTGTATTTCCAAGCAAAGTTGCTACTCTTCAAGAGCTCTGTACCTCATTTCCAGAACAGGTTTTGCAGCAAAGCTGAAAAATTATTCCAAAACAGATACATTAACTGTTTTGCTGTATTAATATGCATTTGTCTGAAGGTGCAATTAAATGTATGCATCCACCTAGGACATGGGAGTAATCTGAACAGGCATTCATCCCTCCCCTTCAGTGCTGCTGTAAAAATCCAAGTATTTTTCTTAAAATGCAGCTGCCAAGAGCTGCAATCTCCCTTTGTAGGGTTGTCAAGTTCCTCTGCTACTCAGAGGTCACTGAAAGAAGTGGAGACAACCCCGTGCTCCCCCACCCCATCAGTGTTTTTCCATTTCTGTTCAGAGAGAATAAGCAGAGCTAAGAAGGTGGGACTTGATCTCTGTGCTTACAGCTTCATCCATCTGCTCAGCCTGGCTCACTGGAAACCTGTCCTGAGAGCCAGACAGAGTCCAGAGGCTCCATTTCACACAACTCACCTAAAAGCAAAAGGCTCACTATCCAATTACTAATCCCTCAAAGCAATTTGCTGTTCAACATTTATCCAGTGCTGAAGTATATTAGACCACGTGGCTAATCCTGGCTTGTTTCAAAGAGCATGCCACTTCTCTGCTTGGGGATAAATATGACATTTGGAGTAAAGGAAATTGTTGCTGTAGGAGATCAAATATCATGTGACCTTTTAGTGAAATTATCCCAAATGTAAAGACACCCAGGTTACATGGAAAAGTGAACTTTCCACTTCCCAAATCCAAATTCATCAGTGCACCTCTAGGTCTCAAATTCTGCATCCCAGGACGCTCTTTCTCTTTCATTTCTTCAAAAAACCAAACCCAACGCTGCTTCTGAAAATCCCCTTTTGCCTCTGAGTCCTGGCAACAAGTCCCTGCCCCTCTCTGCTCCTTGTCTTTCCCCCAAAACTCGAGAGCCCTGCTCAGCACGATGCAGTTTGGCTCTTCCTTCCTCTCCTCCCTCCTCTTCCTCATAGTCCCTTGACACCTCTCCCTCCTCCCTGGACTTCACACCTTCCTCTAGGCTGACCTTTAGGCTTAGGAAATCTTTTAGCTCTCATACATCCAGCAGCACCCCTTTCAGCCAGATCCCAAATGGTAACCAGTGGGTCATAAAACCCCAGTGGACAACACACAAAGGAGAGCAGTCAAAGGAGGCAGTTGATGCCTGTCCCTGAACTCTCTTCACTCGCTGTGTTCCCCTTCCCAGATGCTCCCTCATGGCACCATTTCCATGGCATCCTTATTCCAATCAACTGCCAGCCCTTGGAGGCAAACTCCTCAACCTCCAGCTGGCCTTTGCACACTGGCATTTATGGGGACACAACTCAGCGCCACCCAACAGAGCAGTGCCAGCTGCAGTGCCAGGGCAGCCAAGCAAGGGCTGAGAGCCCAGCATGGCCAGCCCCACAGTGCTGCACCTCAGTGGGGAAAAGGAGCTGCCTGTCCAGGTGCATTTGAAATTCAAAGCAGGGCTGGTAGCACAGCTCTGGGAGGAGCACAGCTGTGCTCACACACAGCTCCTGGCTGGGAACAGCCCGTGGGGGTGTGGGTGAGACCCTCCAGGGCACTGTGCAGGGAGGGGATGGGGCTGGCAGGGAGGGAGGTGCTGGAGGAAAAGGAGCAGACAAGCACAGAAATGACTCTCACATTAGAAACCAGTCACAGGTTGTAATACTATCACCTGCAAACCAAGTAATACAGTGCCATTGGAAATGAGACACTGATTGGTATGAGGAGCAAAAAAAATAACTTTCTGAAGGAGACAGTGGCTCAAACCCACAAACTTGCCCCTAAAAGTACTTTGATACCCAAAAGTCCAAAGGATGTGGATGTTTGGGTGGGGACTGAGGCTGCGTAGTAAAGGCATCAGAAATATCTGCTCCTCATACCACACTGCCCTGGTACATTCCATGGGCAAATGCCTGTTCTGATCCCTTTGCTCATGACCTGGTGTCATCACAGGGCTGGAAAGGGCAGCCACTCTGCTGGGATGTCCTGGAAGAACTCAGACATGGGAGTTATCCAATCTCCTGATGCTGGGGAGGCAGCAGCCTTCCCCCTCTGCTTCCACAGCCTGGCTGATCCACAGCCCATGGGACACCAGGGAAGGACCTCTGGTACTCAGCACCAAAAAAGGTATAGGACTCACAAAGGGGATCTCTCTGCCTGCCCCATGCCAAGCACCCACAGCTGTGGAGCTCTGCCTGCCCTCGGTGCAGACGCCTGGCACAGCCCTGGGCCAACATTCCCGGTGCTGGAACAGCTTCCAGCCCTCCCAGGCACCAGCCAGCAGCTCAGCTTCCCTGGCCAAGGTTAACTCCAGCAGGACCTGGGCAAAGCAGGAATTCTCCTGAGCAATGGCCATGCTGCAAACTCTGAGCTGCCTTCGGTGTCCTGCTGTGCAAACCCTCCCAAATTCTTGTTCACCCAACATTGAGCTTCCCTGGAGATGGGAAGAGGCTGCTCAATATCCAGTGAAACCACAAAGTCCTTATTTGTGTTACAGTCCCATTTCCCTCATGGATAAGATGAACCTTTACTAATTAGAGCCCACTTGGTGTGAGCACAAACTCTGTAGTTTTCACTCATCAAAAAGTCAGAGCTTACTGTTTTATTTCTTGAACCATCTGTGTCTGAAATGGTTTGCTCTGATGCTCCTTGAATTTTACAACCACACCTTCCCTTACAGAATTTAAATGCCTGAGCCACACTCAACCTTGGCATACACAACTCTTGACATATGTAGAGATTAGACATATAAAAAAGACCAAAATATATCTCACCTCGCTGCAGCCACACAACTCTTAAATTCTAATTGCTCTCATGTCTCATAAGCAACAGAAAATGGGAACTGAAGAGCACAGCAACACAAAGCAAACTGAAACCCTCCTGGTTCTCCACATCACACCGATTAAACTTCAACCAGAACAGTCTGGCCACTGCCAGGCCCCCCTGCAGATCTGCCCCCACCCTCCCCAGGGGTATAAATCACATCAGGAAATGCTGGGGGGAAGAGATGCAGAAAGCACAGGCTTTTGTGGGGTGCTGAACAGACACCCTTTCAGCAGGGAGAGTGTGCCCAGCCCACACAAGGCTGGCTGCAAAAGGGCAAGGGTGCTTTGGAATGTGCTTAGAGCCAAGATCTGGCTTTGTATGGGCAGGGTGTGTCTTTGGTCACAAAAATCACGATAAAGAGCGAGAAAAATACACAATGCAATGCCCTGCAAATGGCCAGGGTGTCCTGCTGACTGCACAAGCCTGTTCTGAGCACACAGCAGGTCGAGCTGAGGACTCTCCTGCACGTTTTTACCTGCAAAGTTTTGTTTTACAAGTGTTGCCTCACATGGCATTATCTGAGTGCTGCAGAAGGCAGGTACCACGGCAAGCAAATGCTTCAATATATCCTCTTTCAAACTCTCCTAACATTATAAAAAATAAGAAATATATCAAGTTCCTAGAAAGGAGTTCTGGGTATTTCAAATGCCCTGGGAAGTTTTTCTCCAGCAGTCTCATGTATTCATTTCACAGACCTGGTGACTGCAGCTGTTTCCCTCTCCCTTAGCAGGGAAATAAAGGAGAGATTAATATGGAACCACATCAGCTCCATTATCAGCCATTTATCCTCTTGTTGCTGAGCTCCCACAGTCAATGATCTTTCCAAAATAACCCAAAACAGTGAAGTCTGCAAGTTCAGTGTGCAAGTACACATCTACCTTAAGGAGCCTTTAGGCTTTCAAGAAATTAATTTCATATGGCAAGAGGATTTACACTGCACATCTTTTTTATTAATGAAGTAATACTTTATAATTAATGAAGTAATAGTGATAAGCACAGCCAGCAATTTATACCAATAAACCACTTGTAAAGATCTTTAAAATCCTGTTTTCTTGGCAAGTACACCGGGAAGAACAGGAACCAATAAAACCATTCTAACAAGTTTAAATTAAAAAGAAAGATGCAATTTTTTTCAACACTTGTGAAACTTCTTTTACTTCACAAATTCTCCATAAGAACTAGGAAATTGGGATCTTGATTCATGGCTATAAAAGCACTGGAGTAAGCAATGGAGAAGCCTGGAAGTTTGTGC
>JAWWLZ010000029.1:7684127-7704010 GCA_035041345.1 Poliocrania exsul | reverse complement strand
GTGCTCCTCCTTACAGAGGGACCTCAGCAGGTCCTACAGGGAAAAGCAACTGGAATCACAGATTTCAGTTCACACCATGCTTTGTGCTTCCACAGCTTAAAATGGTTCGGGAATGCTTTTAGAGATGGTAAAAAGGAAGTTCAAAGCAGCAAAATAAGCTGTCCAACCTCACACCAGCACTTACAATAGCTCTGTGGCTGGAAATGAATCTTCTGGCCAGAGCCCACAGGAGGAAGTATCCTCATCTGACCGCACCATTACAGTTTCAATTAATAGATTACCATGCAAGCCATGCCAAAATGAAAAACAGAGGAAAAGTTTTCAAGTAACTTTGTGTGAAAGAACTGTCAGCAAAGCATACAAACAATTGGCAAAAGCCAAACAAACAGGACACAAGAGGACACAGGACTGGGAGGACCTTGTGATTATGAATGCAGACCCCACCACAGCTCCAAAGCAAACCCATAAATACCAGTTCCTGTCCTGCCTCAACCCCCAGCACTGTTTGCTGCAGCCCCAGGAGGGAACCCTTCTCACTGAAGGAGCAGAGAGTAGATGAGCCCCACAATAAAGAGATCACTACAGTATTTAAAGCTGGTAAGAGTGAAATCACTGAAGCCTGGATAATTTGCAGCTTCACCGGCATTTAAATATAGCCCTGCACATAAGATATATAAATGTCAATGTGCATAAAGCAGAACATATGTGCTTTATCGATGTGGCCATCTGAAAATTCAGCCTATAAACAATGAAATCAGCAAAGTACTCACCGACACTGAAACATCCTCTATTTTCCTTTTAGCACTGGAATCAAACAAGACATTCCGTCCTCTTCGCTCGCAGTCCTGATACACGATCAGTCGGATCTGACTTGGGTCAAACTCGGGCAAAGGCCAGCTTTAATTAACAAACAAAAGAGCAGAAGGATCAATTACCACAACTCTTTATTACACTGTTATTTCTGCATTATCTGTATATGCAACTCGATTAAAACATAAAGCCAAGCCAATGCAATGCCATTTCACAAACCCCTTTGATCCTGTAGCCAGAACTATGCCTTTTGTTTTTCTTCTTTCCCCTACATGTGCCAAATTACACTGTCATAAACTCCTCCAATCCCCTACAACCACATAAAATGATGTGTGCAGCATTAATAGATCTTGTGCTCTGTCTCGTGATGTGTTTGCTTCAAGTTCCAGCTATTTAAAATCAAAGTCGTAGAAGAACTCGGCTTTTGTGTTTAAAGACCAAAAAAACACCAAGAAGAAGAATCACAGGATGGTTCTCCCCACTTGAGCCACTGTGACTCAAGGCCATGGCCAGCAAGCCACACACAGCAGTCCCAACACACCTATTCCCAAAGTGGTTTTGATTTAATGACAAGGGCTGGAGCTTTCCTGAGCCTCTGCCCTCCCCAGTGCCACCATTCCAGAGGAGCTCTGCAGGGGAGAACTTGCAGGGCTCAGCCTTGAGAACCACGGCATCATCCTGCCTGGAAGGGTGCTCTGTGGCCATCAGCTTAAATTTCCATTTGAAAAACCAGCAGTCATGTTAAAGCCCAGCCAGCTTTGTTGTCCACTGGCTTGGGAATCCATTTGCACTGGTACCTTCTCCTGCTTGGAAGATGGGAAACAAGACACCTGCTCTATCCATGAAATCATCAGGAATCATCTTTCAGCTACTTTACCAGCCATTTCCTAGATCAAATGAAATTCCATCTTCCTTGTCCTTGCCTTTTAGGCAAGGAGCATTAGCATGAAACCCCAAGAAGGCAGGAACAAGGGGCTGGAACTTTCCAGCCATTAATGAAGGATGCAGACTCCCACTGTACACAAAGAAGCTGTACATTTACTACAGCAAAAAGACACCCATGGTCTGTATTAGAGTAAACCTGGCATGCTGGACTCCAAGACAACAGGAAATTTTCCTGTGCTCTAACTCACCACCCAAAAGGTTTCTGTCTCTGCGCTCACACCTTATGTGACAAACATTCTAATGATGAATTATGACTCCTATAATCGCAGAAAATCAGTGTGATCACCCAAGCTATCGCTGCCTATCAGAGGTGTAGGTACACAGTCTTTACAACTGGTGTAGTGCCAGTGAGGTGAAACTAAGCATCAAGACATGCAGTTGCTCAGTGTCCTGAGAGAGGAAATCCATTTCCTAATCTGCCCAGCCCCACCATTTAGCAACAGGAGACAAAAACAGAAGCTGCAGAAAAGCCGGTGTGCAACAAATGTCAAAATCCACTTATTACAACAAAAAACCTTGAGCAACTTGAAGCTGAAATAACTTGATGTCTAGATTTGGGGTCAAAGAGCTGCCCACCCTCTCATTTGGGCACCCAAAGCCAAGTGTCCCCAGCAGAGGGACATGCCCACAACAAAGAGCAGACACCAAACAGCAAATTCCGTACCAAAACACAAGCACAGTGACAAACGTAGAGCCGAGTGCACATTTACTGGGGCTCTGTTAATGGAACAGCATCCATGTGTTTCAATGAAATCAGTGGAAGTCTGGAAACCAGTTTTTTCCCCAGATAGGCCACTGTGGTTCCTGTACAGACACTGGGTGACAGTAACAATGAATTGCTTGCCAAAAAGGTGCCATCACTTGCTCCACCCTTGCAAGTGTCTGAGTTTCCTTCACACTCAGACAAAAGCATGTCTTCCATTACCTACCAAGTTTGATATTTGACTTTGAAATTACTGGCAAAGAAGGGCAGTAGCTGTTCCAGATCTTAAGAAAGTCTACTTATAAAAAGCTCCAAGAGCAGATTACACACTAAGAGGAGAGAAAGCTAAATATAAAACTCTTGCTGTATTCAGAAACATATCTGATCAAGGTAACAAGAGCTTGTTTACTTCTCAGCTTCTTCACATGACACTTTAACTTTCTCTAGACAAGCATTTAGTAGCTATTATCCATCATAATTTGTGATCATTCCAAAGAAGCGTTATCTCTGTTACATAATGGAATCCTTAAGCACATTTCAGCCTTGCAGAAACATTCCCTGGCAATAGTGGGCCACTTCCCAAACCAGAAGAGCCTTTCAGAGAGCTGGGGGAAAGTTCATTTGGCCAGACAGTAAACAGAGGCAGCCTGGCACCTCCGACTCGCCCACCACCCCGGGCAGGCAGGACAGGCAGCAGCTCTGCCTTTGTTGTCAGCAGGTTTAAAATACCCTTAAGCTTGATATCTGGACAGATTATCCCCAGAAACGCAGAAATTCCTGCGTGCAATAGGCAGGGAGCGTTCTCCAAACAAATATAACAGGGCAGCACTCCAGAGCTCCTCTGCAGGCAGATGAAAACTGACCTAGATCTGCTGTTTATAAATGGAAACTAACTTTGACATTTAACTGATGTTTTCTTGAGATTCTTACAGGAAAAGCAGGAGACGCAGAATCAAATATTCTGGCAATGTTACTGAAAGGTGAGTCTCCATCTCCCCAACTGCTCTGGAAATGAGAGTTTCCTAATGAGGACTTTTCCCTGCATGACCTATCTGCCACTCTTTCATCTTTCCTTGAGACTGATTAAAGGAAAATACAAAAACAAAACCCCACAACCCCAAATATCTTTCACCAGTGGAAAGATGTTTTGCACACAGTGCTGTGAGCTCAAGGCGCAAGAGAGAAACAAAACCAAAGCAAATTCCATCTGAGCAGGACAGTGTTCCTGTGGGGATCTCCACCACACGTGGGGATTCTTCTACAATGGCATGTTCAGAAATACCCACATGGGGTAGAAATCCACTGATGTATAAAAGCTGTATGGGATGTCTCAGAAACAAATCCCACAAACCCAGCTCTCACACCATGACAGACTGGGCAAGGCTGGAAGGGATCTCTGCAGGGCACAAGGTCCAACCCCCCTGCACTGATGGCCATGCAAGTACAAAGTGCAAACAAAGGAATTACCTGGGACAGAAGGGAAAACTTCCATGTCATTAATGATGAAATGATTAGAAACTAATAATAACAAAATCAAGGCCTAAAAAGTGATATTTTAATGCATGTTCACAGTTAAGCCCTACTGCTGCTAAGCTCTTCATGTCTTTTTTATTTCTCTGCCTTTTCTACCTTCAATCATGAGGAATATTACCTGTAGCTTACACTTACAATTTCATTACATGCTTCCTGACACCTGTACTGGGAGATTCATGGCAATTCAGAACTCAAATGCTCTCCAAGGATGGATTTTCCTGTGTATCCAATTCCTGGAGTTTTTTACTGCCATCAACATTTCTCAGCAAGAACTGAATGACTGTAAATTGGTATTTTTCACTCTGTGCAAGTTTTAATGGATGAAATGACAAAGAAATCCCTCATTACCCCTCCATCAATCAAGATACAGGATTTCCCCCTGTAGTTGAGTACAAGTATATTCCTTCCTCCTCATTCCCACTTCCAACACAAACAGCACTTCTTTGTGACATTAAAGGTTTAGCTTAGTATTATTTTTCCTCCTGCCTGAGACTTTACTTTTCAAACTACTTTACATTAACACAGCTTAGATGGTATCCAATTACTTTTTAATAAACACAGATGCTTCAGAAGTCTTAAAGAAATGCAGTTGAAGCAAACTGATCAAGATATCAAGCAAGCAGGAATTGTAAAGGAGTTTTCTAAAAAGTAAAGTTGCTCCAAACCAGAATGTGACTAAACATTGGAAAAGTTAAGTTGAAACTATCAACCTATTGTTTTCCTACATCATGTTACCCATAGTTATAAAAACTGCCTGGTGATGAATCACTTGGAACTATTTTTAAATGCATCTACGCAAATGATATTTATAGTTTATGCCAGCTTATCTGTTCTGCGTGGTTTTCATGTTAGCACCTTTTTAGAGGGTGACAGGAACAGCCAGGCAGAGCAGACAGCGGGGCCACCTTGCCCTGTGCTCCCCTCACAGGCTCCTTAGCTGAGCGCAGGACACAGGGCAGGGATTCCAGGGCTTATCTCCACTCCTGCAGATGACTCTCCATGTACTATCATTGTTGCAGGGGTGCTCAGACCCAGCCAACTTCTACACAAGTGCCTGACAGAGACCGTGCCTGCCTTGGAGAGCTGATGTTGTGAATATGAGACTGTCCCACTGAGTGCTCTGGCATTCCAGATGCAGATTATCCCACATTCCATGGAGATGCACATCCACATCCAGGCAGGCTCACTGTACCTACAGAACCAGCAGCACAGGATCCTGCAGTGCTTTCTTGGAGGGAAGGGTGATCAGATCCAGAAGGAAAATGGTCCTTGCCCAGTCCAACCATCCTGTTATACTCCTCTCACTGCTGACTGAAATGCCTTTTCCAACAAGGAATTTCCTCCTCCTGCCCAAACTCCTCTGGAAATTTCTATTATCTGTTACTGGATTTTCTATTTTCTTTTGCCTTTAAGTAGATACACCACAAGTCAAGCATACAGGACACACAGGGAGGGTATTTTATGTATTTTGATATCTCCCTACCTCATTTCAATAATTCACTTATTATTTGACCATTATTATACAAAAACAGATGCACAGACCACTCTGAAAGAGCACAACTAATTTGTAAGTAACGAAAACAGAACTGGATTCCAAACAGAACTGCATGTTAATGAAGCTTCCAGCTTTGAAGACCATCCTTTTTTAGAGGCATTGACAGGTTATTTATTTTTTAACAATAACACCTGCAATGCAAAAGAACTTTCTCAGGATTTATGTGACAAGGATGATCCAGGCAGCACCTCCAATTTACAAAGTTGGCATTTTAAGAGAGATATTCCATTTAAGTGCTGGTGACATAACACACAATAAGCCTGTGAGGAGGAAGAAGATCCCTAAAGCAGACACACCACGGGGCCTATACTTAGCAAAAATTTTGCAAGATAATTGTCTTTAGGAGAGCTGAGGTCACGTCAGGGCTGAGTGACTGGTGGGGAACACTTGCTGATGCTGCACAGAAAAGCAGCGCTGGTGCCTCGCCTGGGGCCAGGGAGGAGCCCTGAGGATGGGATGGGTGGCACAGCAGTGACAGTGCCCTCTGCCACCCTGACCTCGGCTGGGCTTTCACAGCAGTCCCTGGATCAGAATCTGGGCAGTGTGGAACAGCAGGCACACTCTGCAGCACCTCAGGGACAGCCACCCTGGGCTGCTCACAGAGGTGACACATTGCAGGTTTATCACACATATGTTGCTTTATCACAGATTAAATCCCCACCTCCCCTTTTCCCCTCTCACAGGAGGGTGGCCCATCCCCAGGCACCACAGCACTGTGCAGGTCAGCTCCCTGCTCCACCTCTAAGTCTGGCTCAGTCATTTACCAGCTTAGCAATCCTCACCTGGAATAGCTGCTGCTCTTCTTGAGCTCCAGGAAACTGGTGCTGCTTATGCTGAGCACACACTGAGCAGTGGGCACCGCCTGCATCACCCAGGTATTCACTGGCAGTACCATAAACCCAGCTCGGGACCTCAGTGCCTTCCAAGCTCCCTGGCCATGCCCAATTCTTTAACTGAATGTACAGCTGACTTTAGTTTGTTTTCATTTTTTTTCTCCCAAGTCACTTGACTCTCCTTAAGATACCTAATTTATACTCTAAAGTCTAATACATGAGCCAGATGCCTTTCCACAGACAAAAAGACAATATTTACAGGTTAGGTGCAGCCTAGTCAACACATCAATCATAGTCTGGAGGGTGATATTGCAAATAAGTTGGTGGGAAGGTTTTGTTAGAGATGTGTAGCATGTTGAGTAACTTGGCAATTCACACGGCTTCAGAATTTACAATCAGTATTAGCAATTTCATAAAATATTTTTGTGACTACTTCACCTGCGTCATTTTAAGAATCACCTGCTCAGCTTTTAGCTGATTTAGGCAAAGATATGCATGCAAATATTTGCATATCCACACACAAGCTCCATGCTCTTTTGAAATACCTGCTTTAATTAAAACCACACACAAGCAAGGCACACACAGCTCCTCTCAGTTCAATTCACTAGCACTGAACACAATGTTTGACATTATTGAAGCAGGCTGCACTTCCCTTTGCAAAATTACAACAGTTAGAATCAATTCAGGCAAAAAAAAAAATTAGTCGTGTCATTTAGCATGAAATTATAATAAGAATCATAAAAAGAAGAGTAAATCTCTAACAGCCTCACATCCCCAGAAAAGAAATATTTTCATCAGAGAGAAAATAATAAGCTTTCAGAAAATTAAAATAATCTCAAGAACTGTGCAGTGACCGTACCTGGGAAGCATCTTTGTCCCTCGAGCAGTTCCACTTTTGCAAATCCCTCTAAACTCCTGTTGTGCCCGGCTGCCAACTCAGGTTAATAATAGCAATGAGCCATATTCATCCCAAACCACAAGACTGTCAGGTGACATACCGAGAGCTCTGAATTTAACTCAAACAAAAGCCTCTCCAGGCTGCAGCGCGAAACGCTTAATCCCGGCAACAGCATCCCAGAAACCACCTTGGGGGCAGCGGCTGCGGGGTGTGCCCCGCGCTGGGTCCCGCATCCCTCCCGCACCGCCGGCTCCGGGCTCCGGGGCCGCGGGGAGCCCGAGCGCTGCTGTCCGTGCCCGCCCTCCCGTCCGTTCGTCTGTGTCCCACCACGGTGCCCCGGGAGCTGCGGGAGTGCGGAGCGTGCCGGGACTCCGCACCGCCCGCACGGTTCACAGCACAGCCCGTACGGCTCGCAGCCCGCACCGCGCACAGAGCCGGGACCCCGCACCGCCCGCACCGCTCACAGCCCGCACGGCTCACAGCACAGCCCGCACCGGCGCTCCCCACCATCATGTGACCGCCCGTCAGCGCGGGCCACCTGCGCCCGCCATGCCCGCAGCAATCAGGGCAGGGCCCTCCGCGAGGTGCCCCCAGCCGCTCTTACCGGGCCCCAGCCATCCCTGCCCGCTTCACTATCCCTCTCCCCATCCCTGCCCGCTCCTTATCCAGCCCTGCCCGCTTCCCATCCAGCCCTGCCCTCCCTCTCCCCATCCCGGGTCCCCATCCATTCCTGCCCCATCCCTGCCCGCTCCCCCATCCCTCTCCTCTCTCCCCATCCCTGCCTGCTCCCCCATCCCTGATCCCCATCCATCCCTGCCCACTCCCCCATCCCTGATCCCCATCCATCCCTGCCCGCTCCCCCACCCCTCTCCCCATCCATCCCTCTCCTCTCTCCCCATCCCCAGCGCTCCCGAACAAAGCCAGCACTGTACGCTCGGCAAGGGCTCATTAATATTACACAAGAGGCATCGGGAACACGCGAGACAATTGGGTGGCAATAGAGGGGTGAACGAGAAAGGTGCAATAATGCCCCCAAGCAGCACCCGGGCAGACCCACGGCTGCAAACAAGGCTTCCTCAGTGCCCAGAAACCACAACTGAGCTGCTGTTTAACAAACTTCCATCTCTAAATGGCAAGGGAGGGATGAGAGATGCACAGGGAGGTGATGAAGGAACTGGGCAACCCAAAAACGCAACGCACATCAAAAGCCATCAAAGTCTGGTCACAGGCATATGTGGGGCTAATCACTTGTGCCACCAACTCTGCATTCCTCGGATAAACACAACTAAGACATGAAAGCAGAAGGCTGAAACATCGTAACTCCAGGTTTTTTCAGTGTCTGAAACCCCACAGGTTTTGCCAATATCTGAAACAGCGAAGCAGTAAAAATGCATTTGCCATCAGAATCTCCTGTTCCACTTGATCGTGGGCTCTGGCCCCCAACACCCAACAATCCCAGGAGTCCAGGTGTTGTCTGCCCTGTGGAATGGATTCCACAGGAGAACACCAAGCTCCCTCTTCTGCTACACATCTCCCAGACTGAGTTCAGGGAGAAATCCTCAATCTACTGACACCACAGCAGTTTTGCTGCTGTTTTATAGGAAGGTAATGTTTTTATGTTTGGTGTTGGGCAAGTGTTTTGACACAAAAGCAGCAAAACTAGAGAGATGAAACCATTATCTTTTGTTGCCATGAATGCTTTACAGGAAGTTTCTCATTTAGAAATGAAGAGTTGAGGCCCTGACCCCACAAACATACAACATTACAGACTTGGCTTGTCATACACCACTAGTGCCAAGGAATTCAATGGAATTACTCACGTGAGCAAAATTGGGCATGTGCTGTTTACAGGAGACCCATGACTTAAACCAAAGTCTTGCCTTTAAAGTTTAAAATGCCAGGCTTTGGGAAATGCAGGCATTAACATCTGACCTCTCCCACCTCCTCCATCCAGTGCAGGAATGTGCTGCTGTGCACAGTAACTTTCCTTACCTGTGTGGCAAAGGCACCACTCTCTAAAGGTTACTGATGTCAAAAGTGACCTTTTTTCTTAGAGATGCAATGCTGAGAAGTTCAGTGCCATGTATTATGTAAACATTTATTTACAGGAGTAACATCTAAGGTTTCCATTTTACCTCAGGGTAACCTGATGCGCATTAAAGACAAGTGCTTTGAAAGCAGACCCAGCCTCCATCCAACAACTGACCAGGAAAAATATTGGAAGGATTTTCTCTGCAAATAGAGACAGACTCAAGCTGTACAGAGAGTAAACAGTGCTTTAACCAGATCAGTGAATATTTACTGCTTGAGGAAGGACTTCAGATACTCAGTGTTTGTTCATGCACCATTCCCATATCCAAGAAAACACTCAAGCCTCTCTAAGATGAGATATGCACCATCCTCTGCTCTAGGTGTCTATCGAGGCAGCTCTTTGAAAGGGTAAAGGCTTTATATTTTTATATGTGTGTAAATTTGAGCTCGAAAAACAAAGGTGCTAATATTATCCTGTTCAGAAAAACACTTAAGTTCAAAAACTAGAATGATCAAAACCTGCTGCTGTAGCCCATCACCTCCCAGGGAGGTATTTCAGATTCCATGCACATCCACCTGGCTGCAGGTGGGGAAGATGAGGGTGGTGGTGTTCAACCACATCCAACAGCCCAGAGGACTCTGCAGAGCCCCGTGCCTAGCTGGGGCTGTGGCACATTCTTAAACACACATAAGCCAAACAAATCCTCCAAGCCAAACAGCACCAAAAAGCAGCTCTCTCTTCATTTTGTCCAAAGGCATTTCTGAAAATGTTTAAAACTACTGCAAAGGCTCATATGCACCTTTTGGGTATAAATCATCTGATTTTAAACTGAGCAGACAACAGAGTTTGCTCCAACCGCAGGCTCACAAGTAATGAAATGATTCATTTTTGGTCTTCGCTGCCTTAACGAGTTTTTTCAGCCTTCCTCCTGAAGGGAGGCTTCCCTCACACATGTTGTGAGTGCACACAACAAAGCCAGTAACTGAGCCAAGAAATGTTTATTGCTTAGTAATGCACGAAGGTAGGAGCTGGAAGCCACACCAGACAAAAAGAGAGAAAACCAATTAGGATTTTATTTGAAATCTGACTAGAAATACTTGGACACCAGTTCTCTACAAAATACTCGCCTTAGTAGGATTGCCACTGAGCTAGACTTGTAAAAAAAAGGGCTTTCTGTGTATTTTTGTATCCCTGCAAAAAATATTTCACTGAATTCTTCACTGCTGGAGAGGAAGAGTGGAGGGATTAAAGCACGAACCTCCTGTACACACCTGGAGCACACACAGACCTGCACACACAAACACAAGAGCCAAAACGATGAAAAAGATCACTGCAAACAGCCCTCAGGAGTTTCAAAACCTGGGCCCCCTTTTCTTTAAAGGAAACCAGATTTTTAAATACTAAGAAAAGTGCTTTTGATACATAATTAAAAAAAAAGGAAGAAGAAGAAATCAGCAGAGATGCAGAGGTTATAAATTCTCCATTCACAGGATTCTCACCACCAGCACGAGGTCTCATGACTGGAATAAACTGTGTCTCCCAGCACTGTAAAGGAGCATCAGCATAACCACAAATCTGCCCGGGAGCATTCCTGGAGGGCAGGACATGGAACATTATCTCCCTTTTAAGAGCTGAGACCTCAGCAGATTGACCGGCCCCTTCACTGCTGTAATTTTTCAAGTCATGATAAAAGATGTGGAAAATAAAAATAACTATCAAAGTAAAAATCTGATGCATGGCTGAGCCCCTGGAACATCAGTGTTTGTTTTGTATCACATTTCCAATCGCAATCTACTATAAATAAGACACGGAACAAACCTCCATAATACCAACTGGTACTGCAAGACAACAGGGCATTTTCCCCCTGCCAAACAGTTACTTTATTGTGTGCACTCGGGTGTGCAGAGCAGAATCTTCTGCTGTAGCCATTAAAAATAGAGTGTCAATAGTTCAGTATTGTGTGCATTTAATGAAAAGTTGGGGAGAAAAAAGTTCCAATACAAACTGCTTTTGATGAACACACATCAAAATTGTTGGAAATAAAGAATCCTCTAAAAGCCCCCAGAATTATGCAGTGTGGCAGGGGAGGGGGGTGGGGGGAAGTCTGTGCTCCCCCCTTTGTGCTGCACAGCCCTGGAGATGTCACGATAGGTTCGACAGTCCTGAAATCCACACATAAAACTAACTCACCAGAACAAAAATCAAAAATCAAGCTCACAAGCTTGGATTTATCAACTCCAAAATTTGCTTGGGAACTTAATAGTTAATTGATGCTTTTTATTTTGGAGATCATGACTATTAAGAGATGAGACAATGAAGAGAAAAGCAGATATATTACAGTCAAGGCTGACTGCAAGACCTCTCTTGCCATGAAAATGAAGACATCCTAGAGGGATCACTGTAACTCCACTGTTGCTGTCAACCCTAATATTAATAATAATAACAAACCCTTGAATGATTCCTGATGGAACGAGATTACTTTGGTTGAGGACTCCTAACACTTTCATTTTTTTAATAGACAAACATTGAATTCCCTGTATTTACCTTCAGCTTAGTGTCTTTAAGGCTTCTATTTTTATGCACTTTCCAGCAACTCTAAGGATTGTTTTATTCTTTTGCACCAGTGGAAAATGAGATTCTCAGTACATGATTTCAGGAGATATTAAAACAAAAGCTGCAAGGTGCATAACCAAATTGCTGGTGTGCTTCAGCTACACCTGACATGCCAGGCGATTCCTGCACCAAACACATCCAAATAAGCTTTTTTTTAAATCAGATATATCTAAATTTTTTCACAGGCTAAAAGAATGTAAACAGCTGCATTTTTTTATGTCATGCTTTCTACCCTGTGAGCTGTGCTGGGGTGGGCAATGCTGTGCCCGGGGGCAGCAGGTCCCTGCCAGGGACCCCAGAACCCCCTGGGCTGGCAGAGGCAGCCAGGACAAGCCCTGGTGGGGACCTTCAGCCTGGAAATGCCACTCCATGGCGTGCCCAAACCTCTGGCACCCGCAGTGCCACACATGGGAAGCGCCTGGTGCAGCCCCTGGCACCTGCTGCTGGGTCAGGCTGCAGGGAACCATCTGCTCGTGCTGATTAAAACATCCTGTAATACTTGTTTTGTGAGTTTTATACAGGGAAAAAATATTGCCTTGGTGGTGAAAGTCATGCAGCTCGGGCAGCGTGAGGCTCAGAGCATTCCTTGGCTCCGGGCCACGGCCCTGGCATTGATTAAGGTGCCTGCACTTGGGCCCAGGGATAACTGAGAGCCCAATAAATCTCCACACAAGTATTTGCCACTCAGAGATGGAAAGCAATCATCGTGGACCTTCATAATGAGCTGCAAGCAAAAAATTGCAACTAACACTAAAAATGTCAGGAATCCCCCCAGACCATTCCCAACTTCCTTGCCCGTTTTTGGTTACATTTCCAGGAGTGTCTAAGGCATAAGGACTGTACCTTCAGGCTTTCAGCTAAGTCATCCCCAGCACAGACTCAGATCAATCCAATTTCTCAACATTTTGTTGAGTACTTCCAAGTCTTCCTCCCCCTACCCCAGGTCTCATTTATCAGCACAGGCAGCATTGCTTTAGCTGAGGTTCAAGTGATATCCTTTCCCTTGGAAAAAAAATTCATAAAAAAAGCAAAGCTGCAGCTGTTCAGGGTTCCTTGGACGAGGAGGAAGACAGATGTAAGTAGTTATTCTCCAAAGATTCACAGGGATCAGTGCCTGAGCAGCATTTTACTCTGTCCCTCATGTGACTGTTTAATTAGGTGTTGATTCACTCAGTCATGAGACACAAGGAAACAGGGCTGCAAGCCCCAACGTCAAAGAAAATGTAATGCCTGTTCTGCCAGTTTCTGTATTAGCAAAGCACAAAGGGGACATCCAGTTCTGAGAAGCAAAACTCGTGTTTCCTTGCCCATAAACCAAATCATCAAATCAGCCTTCCCGTACTAAAAAGAAAAAAAGGAAAAAAAAAAAAAAGCCATGAATTATTTCCGAGGAAGATGCTTGTGAACTCCCTAATTGTTCTCCACTGTCAGAGCTGGGACCAGTGTGAGTGTCCAAGGCTGAGCTCCCTGGCCAGGCTGAGCAGGGTGTGCCCTTCCATCTGGCAATCCAGGTCCAGGCTGCTTTGGGATACCGGGGTTGGTTTGCTTGCTTTTGGAAAAAAGGATACAAGCCATTTTGCTCTGGCTTTATTCCTGTTGTTAACTGAATTTCTTAGCACCACAAAGCTTTTCTGTTATGGGGTCTGGTTGCCATAGGAACAGGCTTTAAAAATATCAAAGAAATTTTCAGCACATGGTAAACCAATTTCACAAACTGTGTGTGTTTGTAGCAGGACAAGCTGGCGGACAATTATTTGCATGTCCTCAGTTCAGCTGAGGTTTGGCGTGGGGATAATCCCAAAATGCTGCTCTCAGTCAAGCCTGGGGTTGTACAGGACTACAGTGAACTTGAGCTCTGTATGTTAACAGGTCCTTTATCGAGACAGTCACATAAAATTAACAGATGACAATCATTTTTCCAGTGAAGGTGACATTTAAACCCAGTGTGTCACTAAATGGATTAAATGCCAAAAGCTTTTCTCCCCACAGAATGGTACCCTAAACCTTTGATTTTAAACATCACGTGTTTGCAGTCTCACTCTCCTCATTTGTGTAGATTTTACAACTTATTTAAAACACACACCTGATGCCAAGCACATGAGCAGCTTCTCTGGGAGCAACCAAAGCACTCACAGACCTGGAGCACGTGCCTAAGCAGAGTGCTGACTCAGCCTTATTGCCCCTCAGACTGCACCCAACCCCCTTCTCAGTTACACAGAACAACTGCAAACTAAAGACAGAGGATGATTGTACAAACAAGTATAACAAACTAATATCTGTGGAATGAAATCCCAGGCTGCCCTATCCATCCACGATGCTCATTCACACCGACATCCCACGAGCCCTAATGATAGATCCTCCCCCTGAATCAGCAGCTGTCTCACACCATGGGGTTGGTCACGTGCCATCCAAGCATCTCCAACACCTCCACACGTCCAATGCAATGCCTGGCCCAACTCTGCAACCCTCCTGCACAGAGTGGTTCCCTCCATTTGTGCCCACTCTGAGCCCAGGACCCTCCAGCCCATCCCCTCAGTGAACCCTCAGAACTACCAACCACCCAGTTCCCTGCATGCTGCCAGGCTCTGAACCAGAAACAATTAAGAATGATTTAATAGATCTGCCACATAACACTAATGAATATCTAGGTGGAGTGGACTGGATCTATCCTGCAGCTACTTTTCAGGAGGGAAGAATTTTCTTGGCTCCAGCCCATTGACTGAACATCCCTCCCTTACTGGCTCTACAAGTCAAACAGGCCTCTACTTAATTTGCAGAAGGGATGAGATCTTGATTTGCACAGATATTGAAGAGCCCCAAGACTACTGTGAGGAGCCCAGACTGCTCAATTCTCCAAGGCAAGAGTCATGCTGCTCAACTGTTTTCCAAATTAAGCATGCAAAGGTGACCTGAAACTATTTCAGGTAGATCTATATAGAGCAGACACTGAAGACATTGCTTGACTTCACTTTTATGTAACTCATAAGGACATGAGGACAAATAAAAATCAGATGCTTGAACAAGCCACATGGCCATGCAACTTCATTTAATATTGGTTAAAAAACACAGACTGGCAGAATAATGGAGCAGTCTGGCACCTACAAACTAATGCACTAAAACTGGGATACCAGAACAATTTGGTGACCAAAGCAGAAGAGCACATTTTTTAGCTATCAGCCAAAACCTGCTCAACCTTTAAACCAATCCTAAGGGGTCTGCTGGGTTTGCTCTACTGTGCTTTGCTCTCTGCCACAGGGAACTCTGTACCCTCAGGCCTTCTAATGTCCCCTTCAGTTTTCTAAGACTCACTACATGCTCACAGTTTTGGGTTTCCAAGAATGGTAGGAATGGAAAATACAGTGCAGGACTGGCCTCTGCCCAAGCTTTTCAACACAACTCTCCATCTAGAGGGATTTTCCGCTGCAGAACAACTGAACTCATCACGTATTGCTGAGAATCCCCCAGGACAGATCCATGGAAGCTCCAAGCATCTGCTGAGCACAGCCCCTACATGTCCACAGAGCTTTCCTTCCTGCTCAAATCTTTGTCTGTGATAAAGAAACTGCAGGTTCAGCTCGGTGTGCCCTCCCTGGGTATCAGCACAGAAACTCACTCCAAACACACACCTTGCTTATCATGGGACTGAGCTGGAACACGCAGTCCAAACCAGCTCTGCCTCACAGAATCAACAGAATTACTTGATAAAACCTACATTGCTGCACTGGGAGAGGCTGTACTTAATCAAGATTTTATATATATATATTTCATGTATGTTCAGTAAACCCCTTTTTGCCAGCAGTAATGGATTGGATGAGGAGGCAATTACAGACACTCCCAGCTAATCCTGCCAGCAGATCTCACACTGTCCACAGGAGCATCCCAAAGATGTGGGATCCCAAAGAAGCTGAGAGCTGCAGGTACCCTGCTGGGAACCAGCCACAGCACCACATGAAGCTGTTTATTCCCCTGCATCAGCAGCAAAGAAAGGCTCACGTGCTGGACAGCAATAGCTGGCGATGCCACCAGGGCATTTTGGACTGGGCTGTTCTGTTGGATTCTTTTTTTATTTTTTTCTGAAAGGGGCAGTTGGCAAAGTGATCACTCCCTTGGCTCCTCATTTCCCTTTTCCCTTCTCCTGCACGTCACTTGCTGTGCCCCAGCACCAACCCCAAGCAGGATGGGCCCCACTGCTGGGGCAGGAGGAGCAGGGCCAGCACAGCCCCCAGGGAACCCCCAGCAGGGCTCAGACAGGGCAAAACTGAGAAGAGAACAGAAAAATGGAAGGGAAAGCGAGCTGGGCTTTAATCCTCCTCTTCCTCTCTGTGTGTGCATGTGTGTAAATATTAGTTCCCAAAGCAGAGCACAAGCAGGGACAGTGATGATGGGGGAGAACATCAGGAGAAACAAGGAATCCCAAGCAAAATGGATCACAGGATCATTCAGGCTGGACAAACCCTCCAAGATCAATAAGTCCAACTTTTGCCCAAATACCGCCATGCTCATTAAACCATTAAATCCTGTAAAATGTATGTATTAAATCCCAGCAGCACCATCCAGCTGCTTCCAGGTACACCTGCACAGGTACCTTTGTAACTTCTGGACACAGGGCAACTCCAAATGCCACCACTTCACATTCATCACACTCACTTCACACCCAGCATTTCCAGCCTGACTTTTATTTCTTGTACTTAGCAGCTGTCATCATTCATGTTATCCTTTCCAAATAAAAGCCCACTGGACCCCTCTCCCCTCTGCTTCACTGTCCCCATGTAGGTGTTCCCTGTACATTTTCTTTTCCTCTGCTTTCTCTATCCATTCACAAAGGCCATTTGTGAATTTTACCTGTCTTGCAAGGGTTTTTTCTCCAGTGTGGGCATAGACTGATGTCACTTTCTGAGTGCAATTTGGCTGATTTGTCCTGCTAACTACTGACAGTCTTTAAATGAATACACACCAAATCCAGGTGGGGAAAACACCACCAACCCCCCAAACAAACAAAAACCCTCCCACCTGGTGTCTTACCTTCTGATCCCAAAGTGAGAAAAAGTCTTACATAACACACGAAAACAGAAACTATTCAGCAGCTCTGTGAGCATTCTTCAATTGAAAAAGAAAATTTGTGACATGTTTCAAAATAGTGACATTTTCAGGCTAAGCAAAGTTATTCATTTGTTGATAACTGCACATAAGATACTATGAAAAAACCTACGAAAATTTAAAGCAAGTAAATTAAATTAATCTTATAAAAATCATATTTTTGTTTATCTGAAAAAAGTTTGAAAACATTTCTTTATATAAAGATATAATTCTGTTTTAGTCTCAAAAGAAGCTAAAGTTGCTTTGATTTTTTTAATTCTCTGGTTTTTCATTATGTCTGTTTTGGAGGGAAAAAAAAGAGGTTAGAAGTTCGTGATCAGCAGCTCCTGGATGACTAGAAAATACATGCAGTCAAGAAACCACCATACTCATTTTCACAGCTTCTTAGCCCTCCATGCTGTCAGTAGAACAATTTCCTTTTCTACTAAGCAAGTAGAGTAATTTCCAGTAACTCACAGCAGCTGAAATATGTTTAAGTACTGAAAAAACCAACCACCTTTTTCTGTCTGACTATTTAAGTTTAATGTCAGAGTTTGGGCTGCTTTTGAATAGAAACACAGTTGAGCACTGTGAGCCAATTCACTGTCCTGACATTTGAGGCATTTCTTTAACTCTGTCTTAAGGGGTAGGACTGTTATTTTCCCTGTAGGAACAAGAAAATTCTGGCAGGCTTCTTCTTTAACAGCCTCTCAGCTGCTCAGATAATGTCACTCACCCAGAACACGCTCGCCCCTGATCCACAGCCTGTTCCTGCACACCAATACACAGCTGATCATCCACACTCAGCTCTCAAAAACACCTGAACTAACCAAGTTTTTCTATCAATTTCTGCTGTCAAGTTTCATGAAAATGAGTAAACAAACCACTCAGCCAACTCTCCAAATGGCAAGAAGGTTTTCTAGTTAGGGCTCCATAGGGCACAGGGAGTGGAGTGCAAAAACACCCGGCAGGATCCTCATTCATTTCCCATTAGCTGCTCACATATGATGTGCTTCCTTCTGCCTGACCCACCTCGTCCATCATTCCCCCAAACAGGGCAAACTAAGCCTGCTGGCTTGGGAGGCCTGGATTTCCCCTGGGACACGCACAGGTCAGGACAGACATGGGGATGCAGCAGACAGTGCGTGTTCCAATGCTCACCAGAAGGCAGAACAATTCAGCAGACAGAAGTTTTGATATTCTGGTATTCCCAGCAGTCCAGGGCTGGCCTTTCTTGTGGTCACACTGCAGCTGTTCTCTGGGCACACTGTGGAGCCACATCATCCTCCAAGCCGTGATCTGGCTGTCCCCAGGACCCTTCTGTCATGGAGTACGACGAGGTGCAGCCAGCGCAGAGCTGGGCAGGAGGCACCAACAGCACCCACAGCATCTCCCCTAAATTGCACTCAGGTCACCCCAACTTCTCACAGTCTCCCCCAGACACAACTGAGTTGACCAGAAGGTTTAGAAATCACTGAGGGGAGCACAGGGCTCACCACCATTTCCAGAGCTACTGAGGCTACAATAAAGCAAAATAAGAAGGCAAATAGCAAAGCAACTGCTGCTCTGGGCAGTGCTCAGGCAACAAGTTCCCTTCTGTCTCTGTCAGTGGAAAATGACACAGGAACTGGGGGGAAGATACTGCTCTGGCTTAAACAGGCACAATGCCAGGACCTGAAGACAGGGCTGAACTGTGCTCAAAGTTTCTTCATTTATCAACTAAAACAGATGGCAGAGAACTGTAATTTGGCTCCTGTTTCTTCCCAGCTCTATATCACACAAACTGAAAGAGTAGAGGGGGTTTGGTACTAGCACAAGTTCTATGTTTTGTTGACATTTTGGCTGGAGCAAGGGAAAATACATTTGAAGTCTCTGTGAGTGAGGCACACACAGATCTGGAGGAGCATCAAACACCATGAACGTGCAAGGCATGCTCAGTACCCACAGAAAGGAAATATGATTATTTCTGTGATGTCCTTTGCTCACTTTAGGCCAAAATCAGTACTGATGATGTTGTGGAAAGACCTGGAGAAGCAGAGCAGCAGCAGTGGCGTGTGACAGACCATTCCATTCCCATGCTCTCAGCACAGATGTGCCAGGGCACAGCCCACCACAAGGCACAGCCCACCACAAGGCACAGCCCACCACAAGGCACAGCCCACCACAGGGCACTGTGGGGCTGAAAGGGGTTGGGGAACCCCAGCCCAGGTGGTTCTTACTGACTGCCCTTCACCTGTGCACAATCACAGTTTCTTTCAGGGCCAGAATTTCAGACAGGTAATACATGAAGGCTGGTGGATACTCAGATTATCACCCCAAAACCACCAGACAAGACTGTTACAAAGAGTTTTTACATACAGCCAAACTGCTGAAGTCCAAGGGTTTAACTGCTTGATAAGGGCTATGAAATCAGTTTTTCAGACAAGACAGAAAGCCTTACAAAACACGTTCCACATGCAGATGCATGTCACATGAGTGCACCCCTGGTACTGGACATGTAGTTGGTGGAGCATTTTGTGCTGCAATTCTCGTGTTTGAACAAGTTTCTCTGCAGTGCGTTGTGTTCTGAATAACAGTACCTCCAAGAGCTATCAGTTTCAGAGAAGAAAAGGTCGTTTACACCAATGTGCAGAATTACCACAGTTAAAAGCCTCGGCTGAGCACTAAGCAACAGCACAACACATTGTTGCAAAAATAAATAAATCCTTTCTGATACAAAGACTACATAATAACCATTCACACTTCCATGGAGCAGAACACATTTGGTCAGGTATTGTTGGAAATTACTGATTAGCGATTGCCCCTTTTGAATGTAATGGTTATGGTCACATTTCTTTGGCACAACAGAATCTCGTGTGTATTTTGTGCAAATGTATTTCCCATGT
>JAWWLZ010000029.1:7663881-7675988 GCA_035041345.1 Poliocrania exsul | reverse complement strand
CCAGTGCAGCACACCCTGCTCGGGGGCTCCTGGTGCAGCACACCCTGCTCGGGGGGCTCCTGGTGCAGCACACCCTGCTCGGGGGGCTCCTGGTGCAGCACTCCCTGCTGGGGGGGCAGCGAACCCTGCTGGGGGGGGCAGCGCACCCTGCTCGGGGGGCTCCTGAGGCAGCAAAGAGGTGACATCCCCTACCCCAAACCCCATCACACCCATCCCCTGCCCCTCTGCTCCCCAGCACCCAGCGATGGTCCCACGGCTGGACTGGCACAGCTCAGACGTGCTCAAAGCACAACCCACGGGGAGGGTGGAACGTGTGTATTTGGTGGCAAAGCCATCACTGCAGGTGAGATATCCAGCCACAAAATAGCATTTAGGACATAAAGCCCAGCAAGTCAATCCAAAACAAATTAAAATTAAAAAATAAGTGTGGAAGGTTTTGTAAAATCAGGCTCTGTGGATTTTTTTCAAAACTCTTTATTAGTAAATGCTGAAGTGAAATAGAAACTCTGGTAACAGTTAACAGTCTCCTTCAATATGTCACTGTTCAGATACAACACTGCTAGGAAGTTTAATTAAGGACTGACAAAACTGACTGACTCATCTGCTTTCCCTGCAAAATGGAATTAAACTAAACCTATGATGTAAAGTCAAATTAAGCAGATAAAATTTAGTGCATGTGTAACATACCTACACAACAATTGTTCACAATCACCCATCTGTAGGAATTTTGGTTTTCATCTACCAGAAGTTGAAGATAATTTTAACAGGAAACAGAAATTAGTGCTTATATGCAGCTTTTCCCCCCTGCTCTGTATGGAAGACACACTTGACTCTCACAGATTTGCATAGGAGCAATCTTTACATTCTTTCACCATGTAAAAGCCTCCTGCCTTCAAGATGGGCATGTAAATACAGTCTCAAATGTAAGAAGTCCTCAAGGGAACACTACAAAATAATAAAATTTTGGCCAGGATATGTAGCCCAGCTTTCAGTAATTTCACAACTTAGAGCAATGAAGATTCAACTAATCTCAAGTGCATTACAATTCAAACTAATAGAATCCCTTTAAAAGCAAATATTAACCTGTTCCAAAACTCCTAAATGAAGAGCAGTTGATTGTGATTGACTGACTGACAGACCTTAATCAATGGAGAGGAGGATGGACAGTGAGAGAAAAAGGATGCACAGAAATTTAACCATCCACTTTCTCACAAAAACCTCCCTGAAAGCAAACTTTCATCCCTACACAAAGAACATGAACTTATGTGCCCATTCAGTACGTGCTGATTTGGGCCTCAAACCTCTCCTTTCTGTGTCTAAAGATTATGAACCAAACCAGAACCATTTGCATGCAATGTCTTTACCCTCCACCAGCCTGTACCTATCCCTCTGTAGCACTCTGGTGCAAGAAACAAACATCTTCCATCATCTCTGAACACTGTAAGTCAAAGTCTCCTGGAAGTGCACTTCAGATAAAAAAATAACTGAACAGTGTTAATGAAAAACCTCTTCTAGAGTTCTGTACAACACATTTGCCCAGCATGCATCTGCCATGCACAATTCCTGGTGATAAAGGATTATCAGAGTTCTTGCATGGACTGACTCGCTGGAAGCAATTCCACTCAAGCCATTAAGACTTCATCATGTCTGGGACATGACAGAGCAGCTCTGGTGACACTGAACAGAACCCCTGTCCTGAATCAGTGCACAAATAACCTCCTCTGTCCTACCATTAACTGGCCGTGACCCACAACCTTTATCCACCAACAGGGAAGAGCCAGTTTCCACTCTGAATGAAATCTTACGTAGTCACTCCTCAGCCAAATACCAAACTATGGGAAAATGCCTTCCCTTTGAGAAAAGCAGAACAAGAACAGAGATTGTTTCAGCCTCAAAATGAATTTCCTTCCCTGGGGCAGAGAGTTAGCCTGGTAATTAATTACACTTTCTCTGAGAGTCAGACAAAAGATGAAAATAAGAAGCAGAGCTTTCATAACTGAAGGGAAGGACAAGAGATTGTGGTTCCTGGTATTTCTGTCCTCCTGTACAGCCTCATCACATCAAGAAAAACAAAAGCAAACCCCAGCAATATTCAGGCTGCTGCAGCCAACTCCACAGTTACAGACCTATTTCCTTCCCTTGTACTTTCCAATTAGTTTGCCAGTATTAGTCTGTCTCTTGTATAAAACTGCCAAATGGTCTGGGGCAAAAGAAGTGGTTTTTTCCCAGGACTTCCAGAATACCCTTGCAATCAATACATCTTTATTCTGGACCATCCTTTACTTACTAGACACATAACTTTCAATTTTGGTTAAAGCTACATCAATGAACTCATCTCTGTCTCCCAGGGGCTCTGGATTCCTGCATAATTAATGGCGACTTAGTATTTGCAAGAACCAGGATATTGATAATTAGAAGCATACCTGAGAGGACTCCAAAGAGTTATTGGTAGAACTCATTCTACTAATGCTTAGAAGAAAAATAGCTTAATGGTGTAATTTTTAACCTTCAGCCATATAGTCTGTTTATACAATATTTGTTCATAGACTAATCCAGCAGCATTTATTTGTACTTCCTTCTACCCCAGAGAAATGGGGAAAGGCTCAGGGTTTGAACTTTCACAGGTATTTTCAAATGTAGCCAAACTAAAGTTGTGGATTTTGTATGTCTTCATGGCACGGCCTTTTTGGAAATACAAAACTATTTTCCAGGGTGATAACACTGAGGAACAGATTTTTGAAAGCCACACTGGCATTTTGAAACATAAATTCCCCTTATTTTTTGTCCAAAGAGGAATCTGAGTAAAGGGTGTTGTAGTGAGAACTGTGTAGGGATCCAAGTTACTTTAGCCTGCAGTGAATTCAACTGGAAAAAACTGTGCTCTTGACAGGATGTTCCAAGGCACCTGGCACACCAAGAATGACATTTATGAATTAACAACCCACAGGCTTAACTGGAAGCACTGGGAATCCAACTGATGTGGACGTGGTGTGAGCAGTAACCTGCAAATCCAGAGTGCAAATACCCAGCTCTTCAGACAGTTCAGCTACAAAAGGGCTTTTCCTGTCCTTGTCTTCATGGAGGGCATCAACGTCCTCTGTGATCAAGTCTGAAGCCACCAGAAGAAACAGTGACTGTGAAGAGTGATATTGCAGAATACCTGCCATGAAACAGGAAGGGCTCTGAGATGACACTGGCAGTGGATGTGCCCAGAATGGTGACAGTGCTCCCAGTGACAGCAGGGTAATGATGACCTGTATTCATGGTTAGAAAGCAAGTTCCAGCAGAACACAGTCCTGCACCTCCAAAGTGCTGCAGCCCTCAGCATTCAGAGAGTTTAATGGCAGCACACTATTGACTTCTGGGTCCCTGAGAGTACCTGAATGCTTCCACACCCATCCCCAGCACATGCAGCTGCCTTCATAAATAGTATTAACACTTAAACAGAGGTCACAACTTGAGATGCTAATGCTACTGGAGAAAACCAGAAATCTTGGCAGAAGAAGAACCAAAAATATAACTCCATTAATGCAATTTGGTCTGCTGTTCTTCAGTCATGCTTTCTAAAAGTCTAAACAAACTGAAGAATCATCTTTATGGAGTCCTTGCAGAATAATGCCCAGAATAGGATCTAGTTGCTGCACAAAATAATTTAATATTAAGTGTTTGAGTAAAGTGCTTACAAGCTTACTGAACACATAACACCAATTCAAACAACGTGTATGCAGGAATGGAAAAACATACAGCCATTAATCACTAGTCAGTTCTGTTTCACCACCCTGCCACAGCAACAAGACAGTCATGTCTTCTGTTGACTCCTGCTGAGACCCAGAAATCTTCATTTCTCTCTACAGCAGGTCCAAGTTTTGGTACTTGTAATAGTGTCTGGGGAGAAAAGAATTGATAAATAAATAACAGTGAAGTGGCACATTCTCAAGTGAAGAGAAAGCTCATTGATCTGACCAGCTGTTTAGATGTTCACTGGATATCCATGCTGTCATTTGTATGCAGGAATCTGCATCTCACAGGTCATGTGCCAGTGGGGAGAGAACAAGAGTTGTCAGTGTAAGTACACTCCTAATGAAACCCAGCATCATCTGCAAGACTCCTTCAGGAGAGAATGGAACATCCATCACAGGCAGTCTAATTCCCAATCCTAGGATCCCTTAGAAAAGCACTAACAAAGCCAAACTTTTGTTCTGACAACACCACTTGCTGATTTGTGATTTACAACCTGTGTTCTGTATTACCACAGTTTGCCTGGACACATGGCCCAGCATCCCAGTTCTTTGATCTGCACAGAAGCATCAGATGAGTGTCATTAATTAATATATACACACACTTAAAAGCCCTTCCCTGCATTGTAGGTGCTGCATGTAAGTCCATCGAGGATAAAGTAGGAGAGTATTTGGACCTGAGAGACTGAAAATGGAAATTTGTGTATATTCAGTACTTCTGAAAGCTGTCACACTTAGGCAGTATCCCTGCATTGCATTAAAACAGAATAAATGACATAGAGCTTGCAGAAAACTTGCAGACATTGTGAGGAACTACTTTAAACTTCGGAAGACATGTGCCATCCAGTGGCACATCGAGAAACTTCACTGAGGTGGGAAAGGGAGGGGGTTTACCTCTGTGGCAGTGAGTGATGAGACAGTTTGGTTCACAGTTCTCATTTTTGTTTAACAAAAATCTAGGAAGAATCAAAGAACCATTGAATGGTTTGGGTTGAAAGGGACCTTAAAGTCCCACCCCCTGCCATGGGCAGGGATACCTCCCACCAGCCCAGGGTGCTCCGAGCCCTGTCCAACCAACCTGGCTTGGGACACTCCCAGGGATGGGGCAGCCACAGCTTCTCTGGGCAACGAGTTACTTCAGGAGGAACTTAAGAGGCACAGATATTCCCAGAGTCACCTCAAGCACCTTCTGGCCTTAATTATGACACAGCCTATGACTGTATTAATTCCTATGCTAAAGATCCTTGGAGGAGAAAATGTAAGTGCAGTTAGTGCACTGCTGCACAGGAACACTGTTAAATCAGGAATTTCAAGTTTTGTGCACATTTTACTCTTTTAGCCTTGTGATTTTTCAAGATATTCTGACATTAAAAAAACAAGCAAGCTTTAAACACTCAACTAACCAGCTGCCATCTGAGAGTGACCCAAGTGTTTATCCTCTCACCTTCAGGCACTCCCTTGGGACAGCAGCATTCTTTGCTCTGAACTGGAACTGGCTGGGGCCTGGAAGGCTTCTGGACTGGTGACAGTCTAACAATGGAGCAGGTCTCTTTTCTGTCACACAGGGGCTGGAAAGATTAATGACCTTTCATTCACACAGCTATTGCCACTCAAGAAATAGTCTTTGAGCTTTCTTCTGGGAAAATTAGAGATGACTTGGTTGATTTCAAGGATGTCACTATGAAACATTTAAGACTCCTTGTGTACACTTAATATGCTATTGTAAAAGGTGATGGAAAGCTTCAAAGCTGAAACATTCTCTTTAGCTGTTTCAATACTGTAAGGCTTAAATATATAGTACACTACATACCAGAATGTCAAAATTGCATTTAAAAAGTGCAATAAAATTAGAACCTTAAAAATATTCTTTTCTTTTGGACTTTGAGGAGTAATTTCTTTTTCTGAGCTCAGAGATGCCAGAACAATTTCTCCTGAATTTACATAGGGACCTGTGGTATTCAAGAACAGGCCTTCCCCAGATGAGGCTTTACATACTGGCAACAAGCCAAGCTACAGCTGCATCAAATACAAAATACACAGGAATAACTGCCCAGCTAAATAACTTCCAACAATTCAGATTGGCTAATGCTTGTTGGCTCACACAAAAGATGTTCTATTGCTTCAAAAAATGATTTAGGACTCCAACAAGACTCTGATGGTCTCTATTTATTAATCTACTCTGCACTAACTCAAGTGTGAATACTGTACTACCTGTACTGCCAAAGAATTCTAACTGGCAATTAAACATCACATTTGATAGAAGGGGTTGTGCAAGTAAGGCTACAAGTGCTGGGTTTACTTTAGAAAATGTTGTAAAAATACAAAACACATTTCCAGGTTGGGTTGTTTGGAGGTTTTTAAATCATCCAGCTAATGGAATTTATCATAGTTTGTTGTGCAATTTGCATAGTAACATGTATAGCCAGAACTGGGCTGTGCCACAAGGAATGATTTCTTTGGTTTGAATCATAAAAAAAAGCATTGGAATAGACACTCACATCCAGCTGTGCAAGCTGAGCATTACCAGGACTTTTTGGGGCTTTGTCTTCCTCAGTGACCAGCATGGTGGATGCTGTTTGCTAAACAAAAACAGAGCTCAGTATCAGATTCAAATTCTTTGCTGTTTATTATTACTCCTGCAATATTCCCCTAATACACAATACCATAAGAACTCCATTTGGAATCACTAATAATTCTTCAGATTTAAGTACTAAATTCCTGTCATTCACCTTTTTTTTGTGTCTTGTGCTCTCCAAAATTAAGACAAAGCAGCACAGACACTGCAGGTGCGACAATTCCTGCAACTCTTCCTATTTAACTGTAACTTCTCTCACAATTCAGAACTCTGGTTTCTCATTTCATGCCATTGCTAATCAGCAGGGCACAATGGGAATACTCACCACCACAGAATCTGTTGATTTGGTTGGCACAACTTTGGTTGGCACAACTTCTGCTGCCAGCCCCCCTGATCTGGCTGAGGTGTTTCCTGGGGCATCACGTTGCCTGAGTGATGATGAACTTTTTTCTGATGGATTACAACTCTCTTCTTTTTTCTTACCCTTCAGCCTTTTGTATTTGGCACTTCGACTGGCAGGCTAAAGAGTGAAACAATTACATTTCATATTACAAAGTGAATCTCTACAGCCTGGTAAGCTCTAAAAAAAAAAGAGTCCCTCTGTCATAGTCAAGCTCTACACACTGACTCAGTACCACTGGCAAACCCAGTCTGAAAAACAGCAAGCCTGGGGGCGTCTGTGACTGTTACTATATTGAGAGGGAAAGGCAGGTTACCCCTTCACTCTCTGCCCTGGCTGCAGGCACCTCTCTCCCAAGTGCAGTAGGAACTACTACTCCTCTAGATGGAGTTTTCCACCCGTACAAGGAAGGAGCAAGTCATTTGTGTTAAAACCTGGCTGAGTGATTAAGGATCTTTCACCTTGCTTTCCGGTCCTACGGGTGAAGGAGAGCGCATACCACTTTTTAGGTCTGGAGTTCTCTCTCTTGCAGCTGTAATTTTACAGAGCTTTTTTCCTGTGACAAATTTCCAACAAATTCATTAAGTTCGAGATAAAGAGCACAGCTACTCTCCACCCCATGTCTTACAGGATGGTTTTTCAAGAGGAGTAATTCCAAAGCCACCCATGTAAACAGAGTGTGTCCCTTCAACAGTCCTCATCTCCCTCTCCCCACCATCAGGACTGTTTACTCCTCTCCCACTCCTGAAGGAAACAGGGTTGGTTATGGATCTGATATTCCCTTGGCTATTTACTGCTGGACACACAGACTGTGGGAATAGAGACCTGCAGAATTACAGAAGTCTTTGCCAGTGGCAACTTCTGCTGCTGTTACACTCCAATCAAGCAGGGGGACATTATGTGGTACCTGGGCCTCAGCCAGAACTGCTCCAGTCACAGATCAGATCTGTAGTTACATCAGGGACTGGTATGACAGAAGCTCAGGTAAAGAGCATGACATAAACAGTTCTGTTCCTGGGTAAGTTAAATAAGAAATGCCACTTTTCATTGAGCATCATGGGTGATTAAATGGAAAAATGCAGGGTTTGAGACTTTGGATGGTTGGTTGTTTTTGTTTTCTAAGTTAATCAGAACCAAGGGAAGATTTCTCAATTTACACTTTTCCTTCTCAACACAACTGAGCTTAGTCTGTGCTGGGGGACAAAGGACCCCATGGAAGCCTGGTTTAGATACTGTGCCATCATTCCAGTTTGGGTGGACTATCCTGTTCCCACAAACAGTGCAATTGCTTCAGGTCATATTTTACCTGCCACAGTAGTTGAAACACTTAATGCTGAAGAAGTGAAATTGCAATTTGATGGTCTCTTCCTAGGAGAGGGGAAAAAGAAGTGTACAATTATACTCAAAGAATGTTAGCATTACAAAAAATTATTAATAAAGAAATCCCACAGGCTGAGTGAAAAGGGAGAAAGCTTATTTTAAAAGTATTTTTAAGGAGGTGCTTCATCACATCTTACAGTTATTTGATAGTTTATCAAGTCCCACAGCTTATCCTGAGGATACTTGCAATTTAAGACCCCTTTGACAACAGGTACCCTCCATACTCTGCACTGCACAGCCAGCCTGGCCAGACAGCTGGGCACACCCCTCTTGCTGCCTGTGACTGAAGGGAATCTGACAGAATTAGTGCAGTTGGATAAAAGCAACTTATTTAGGGATTTTTAAAATAAATTTCACCTTCCCTTTCCATAAAATCCTTCACTGAGTTATTGAATCCCCAGAGCTGTAATATCAAACCAGAAGTCTGTAAGGCAAACTCTTCCCTGCCTTAATGCACCAATTTCAAAGTTAGTGAGGACACAGGAAGCTGAAACTCCACAAAAGTATTTTCAGGAGCAGAGGTTATATTCATACTGGCCTTTCTTTTTAAGTATCACTCAAAAGAGAAAAACCTGAACATTTAGGTGCATCAAAGAGTCTGCTGTACTGATTACCTTCTAATGCATTGGTCTTGAAGATCCTTTGGTACAGGTTCTAAAAAAAACACAAACATAAAAGCTGAACTTCAAATGAAAAACCTAAGACAGCTTAGACCAGACCATGTGTTAGTGCAAACCAACTTCTAAAGCACAATATTAGAAGCAAACACAGACCATGAGCAGGGAGCTGCTCCCTGTTATGCACACAGGCCTTATATAAAGTGATCATTATATATTTAATACAGGTTCCTTACACCAGAATGAAATTTATTTATGTATGTCTCCCAAAGTATTGTAGAAGAGAATTACCTAATATTGCTGAAAGATTTGAGATCTGTGGTATCTTATCTATGGTCACTGCTTTGCTGGAGTCCAGTAGAGTAGAGTTCTTGTAGTACTTGCCAAGGTCCACAGAGAGGAAATCAGTTCTTTCTGCACGTAAAAGATAAAAGTGCAGGTTTCTTATGCTGAAATCCATCGAGTTATTACATTTGTGACCAAACACTGCAATCACATTTGCAGGACAGGAACTAAGGGAAAGCTTAGTTGTCTTGGCTCAAACAGCTGCAGAAAGGTTTGCAAGGGATTTGACTCAAAGCACATCTGTGGGTCATCCCCAATAAACAGCTCGTGTCAACAGTGAATACTTGAAGTTCAAAGTATGAAATTACCCCAGGACCTGATTCACACCAGACTGGAGGCCCAGATACAGAGATTCCATGTTTGGCTTATTGCAAAGATGTGACCTGGTGAATCACACCAAGAGAGGCCAATAGTATTTTTACTGGCTACAGTCTCCCCATATTTTCTAAATCAAATAAAGCTCAAAACCCCCCAGAAGTCTCACCTGAATTATCATCTCTGAATGTTTCAGGGGATGAGCAGCTGTTCGGGCTGTCATTAGTGTTGTTAAAATCTGTAATGGAGTCCACACTTAAACACTCAAAGAAAAAGGTTGAAACACCTGTGGGAAGAGTCATTCCTGTACCTAAAGAAAGAGACAAAGAAAAGGTGACTAAAAGAAAATACAATCTTGTAGAAACCATCAGGATTTCCTTATCTAAGTTTCATTCCTGTGATGAGGTAAATACTGTCAAGTCAGTATCTTATCCTGAGTCATAATGCAGTTAAAGAAGCAAACAAAGGGCATCCTGAAGCCAAATCTCCACTACCACAAGCTGAGAGAGGAGACACCTCCCCTGCTCAAGGCTCACAGGACACACCTGGTGAATTCAGCTGCTGACAGGGTAATTCATCAATGGATCTGTTTTCAAAAGCACAGCCTATTCAATCACAAGCATTCAAAATGTAGGTTTCAGCATATTGAAGAACTCATATCCACAACTAGTGCTGTCAGTGACAAACCCAAGGCCATGTGGTGTCCAGCAGGCCGGGCTCAAGACTGTCTGAGGTCCTGCAGGTCTGTTTGTCCTGCGCACAACCCATCCATGTGACCCCCAAGCCACATCCTGCACTGGGAGGCAGAAACCCAGCCAGGGGCCTCAAAACCTCTACTTTCTAGTACCACACAGTCAGAACCAGTAAAAGACCAGTACTTTTAGAGAAAAAAATTAAAATTATATAATTATTTTTACTTTTAGTTTTATATAGTCATAAAAGCATACTTAATAATATAATATCCCCATTATACTCACTTGAACTCACTTCACCAGTTTTCATAATTTCTTTACTTTCAAAGTAGACTATTGAGGATTCCTGAAATTAAATGACCAATACAAACAACTTGAGAAAACTGGATGTAGATAAAGAAATGCAATTAAATGTCCTCTAAGCAAGCAGATGATTAGAAACTTATTGTCTGGTACTTCCCCACTTAAACTTGCTATTCACAGAGTGCTGGTTTAAAGGTAAACTGGTGGGAGAAATGAACCCAACTTAAGGAAGGCTACAAGTTTTCAGCCTGAGAAACGTGTGCACACACACAACACGCAGAAAAGCAATTTAGTGTGTCCCATTTTACAGGACAGAATTCTCACCTTCCCTCGTACACTGCTCTCTTCTGATTCCTCTTCTTTCTTTCCCAGGTCTGCTGTTTCTCTGACATTCACTGGATTGCTGCAGTTGAAGAACAGAACTCAGTTCTACCACAGAGCTGCTCTGTTTTAGAGGAAGGCAACAACTACAAAATGGCTTTATGAGGTGCCAATAAACAGCCTGACAAACATCACTGTACTGATAATTCAGACTGCACAGCTACAAGAGCCACCTCACATGGCAAAACAATAAAATTGATTAGCTAATGTTAATAATGGTGTGACTGAATGAGTTCTAACAGACCTTTGGCTGCATGAAGGGATCTCTCCAGTGAGTTCAGCATTTTCTTTAATTTTTGGCAGGGATTTCCCACTGAACTTTTTCTTCATACCTAGAGGAAAAGTAAGTATTTCGTTCAGTAATGATAATTTCAATATTAGAATTTAGGTAATTATTTCTAATAAGGCACCATTAGCTGTTTCCCCCTTCCATACCCATATTTTTTGATCCTATTCTCACAAATTTGCTTTATTATTTTTACCCAAACCTTTTCCAGCAGTGTATCATCAAAACAAAAGCACACTTTAAGAAATACTTCTTGTTTCAGAAACCTGTTGATTAAAAGGTAAAAAACCCCTCCTTGGAAGTGACCTTCACTCTACCTTGATTCAAAGTAATTTGAGTATAAATCAGTTTTAAATGGAGTTTACTTGGAGTATCATAAGAATTTCTACACATACTGGTCCTTACTGTGTATAATCCCAAAGGCCACGATGACACAATTAAACAGAAACCAGCACATTTCAGAGTCATATTTTCTTAACCTAAAACTAATTTTCTAAGTAATTTAGCTCTGTGTTTTACTTTCAGTATCCAGGAGCTAGAACAGCCAAACTTTCTAGAGTTACCCTTTTATGACCACAAAGGAACATCCACCCCCACAGCAGAAACTGGGTCTGAAATGCTTCATCAGTGCCACAAAGAGCCTCCCTGGTGTTCAGACAGGAGGATGTTTGGGCAGGACCCATCCAGGACTCAGCCCTTTCCCTTTTTCTTTCAAGCACATGTCAGTATGAAAGGCCAGCAGACCTGCAGGGTGCTGGTGGCACCCACTCCTGTGCACAGGGACCAGCAACAGGGACAGGATAAAAACAGATGCTCTTTGTGCTCTGGAACAGGAAAGTCTCACCTTTAAATTACCAAGACCAGCACTGGACTGAGACATCCCCTGCTGGTCTTGCCCCTTTACTTCAGCTACTGAACCAGCCTTGAATCCCATCCCTTCCCCTCAGACTGCAGGTTTGACTCAAAGGTCTGCAGTTCTTAAACTGGAACCATAGAATTGATTGGGTTGGAAAAGCCCTCCGAGATCATCAAGTCCAACCCTTGGGCCAACTCCAGTCCCTTTCCCAGATCATGGC
>JAWWLZ010000029.1:7609954-7636090 GCA_035041345.1 Poliocrania exsul | reverse complement strand
TTTAATTCCTGCAGTGTAACCCACTTGCTAATAATCTGCAAACCACCAAGGGAGTGAGAGCTAGAGCAGAAAAATTCATGGCTGGCACTTAGGTCATCTCTTCTATCCACACTTTCTTGCTTTAACTGCAATGCCATCCTTGGATTTCAAGCAGCGCTTTGGTTGCCTGAGCTGGATCCAGGGTGTTTCACACAAGTGTGAGGCTGTAGGCTTACATGTAGGAGGACAGCACCTCAAATAATAACCCTCTTCTGAGGCTTAAATAGCAGCTGACAGTGTATTTGAGGAGAAAGGACTGAAATGTTGGTTCTGTGATCAACAAGGAATAACACCAAGAGGCGACTGCACCAAGCACCAGAATGATCAGCCACAAGCTCAGTATTACCAGCCACAAGCTGCTCTTTTGTGCTCTCCAGACACTGAACCTGCCACGTGGTTCACAGGTCCATGTGTATTTTACTGTCTTTTTACAGAAATTACAAAAGGTAGTAAAAGAGGAGGGAGAGCAGACTCACCTCCACCTCCTGCATGGTCTGGATGTGAACCCCGCAGCGCCTCCCTCTCTCCATCAGCTCCTTCTCAAAGGGGTCCATGAGGATGATGGAGCTCAGGCCTGGTGTTTCTTTCCTCTCCACATGGTCGAGGAGTATCCTGGCTTTTTCAGGCTTGTCACAAATGACTGTGGAAATGTCAGCTGGCAAGAAAAGCAGCCAAACAAGCTGTTAGCAGTAAATGTTTTTTAATGCAAGACTCTGGCTCATACCTCAGGCTGCATCAGTTCTGATGGTCACTCCAGGCCACATCAGAAATCCCAGCACCCTCTTGAAAAATTCCTGCAATCTGAGCTAACCTACATCAGCACCAAAGCTGTAGCTGACATCTATGATTATTCTGGGATTCGGTTCAAAATACTGAAATTGCTCCCCACATGGATTAAAAAATCAAGGAGGCAAAATATGAAGCAGCACAGGAGTGGGTGGCTGTGGAGTAATTCCGACATCCAGAGCAGCCCTATCCATGGCTATGCATGGCTGGCATGTGGGAGGCACAGCAGAGGCAGCCCTGACCCAGCATGGGGACACACAGCTCCCCAGGAACCTCCAAAATGACTTCAAGACACTCAATGAGTACAGTCACAATGGCCATCATCCCTGGGAGTGCTCAAGGCCAGGTTGGACAGGGCTTGGGATAACCTGGGCTGGTGTCCCTGCCCATGGCAGGGGGTAGGACGAGATGAGCTTTAAAGTCCCTTCCAACCCAAACCATTCTAGGATTCTACGATCACTTGTCTTTTATAAGCAGAAAGTGAACCATTCTGAGCACCAAAACTGATTTCTGAGCAGATGACATCCATTTTGGTTGTACCTGTGTTGACGATGTACCGAATGGCTCCCGGACCTAAGGTGTCATAGAGGGGAACCACCACCATGGAGTAGGTGTAGCAAGCCAGCTCGGAGATGATCCACTGCAGGAGCACATGGAGGAAACAAAGGTGAGAAGGGCCATGGGATCAGATTTAACACACTGGAGAACAAGCTGACAAGTCAGGAACATTATTAATGCAACATCCAGTTGAACTTAAACCCTCACCTCTGGGCGGTTTTGAGCAAAGACCCCGATGAACTGCTTTGTGCATGGCTTGCAGCCCTGCTGCAGGAGGCCTGAACCCAGAGCTTCTGCTCTTTCAGCCACCTGGAATTGGGAGAGGAAAAAATACATTAAGAAAGGAATATAAGCGATACCAAACTAAGTGAAGACTTGTACAGGGAAGCTCTCAAATTTCCTGCCTGAAAGTCCAATTTTTATCTTATCATGAGCCATCATTAGTTGATTAGCTGTTGGTGTCTGGCTGGCAATGCCCCATGGCTCCAGAGCATGCCAGTGCTGCAGTCAGCAGTGGGCTCGTGGCACAAAGCCAGTCCCTGGCATATAGAACATCTGGATGTGCCCAGGCAGGGACACCAGGAACCCTCACATGGTGCACGAACAACCTCCTGGTCTAACAAGTATGTCACCAATGGGCACCCCAACACCCCTTCTTCAGTCAGGCAGGGGAGGGGACACATGGGGGTGCCATCCCCAGCTCACCTCCTTGTAGGACAGCCACTGGTAGGGCTGCTTGGGCTTCCTGAACCCCAGGCAGGGGCCATTCTCTGGAAGACACAAGAAGAGATGATGAGTTACAACAGGGGCAGTGCCAGGAGTTACCACACTGCCCAGTGCCACACTGTGGACATGTGTCAGAGCCCTCCAAAAGCACATCTGTAGCTATGGGTGTTGGCTCTTACCCCTGGGGCAGTGCTCACAGCAAGCCCCAACAAATGACACACACAAGTGCAGCAGATGGGAATGGAGCTGCTGGATCTCAAAGAGCTCCAGTCCTCGCCCCTGAGCTCCAGGAGGGACAGCAGCAGTTTGCCCCAAACACCTTCATTAAAAGACACCTCTCCAGAGGTCGTGTGGACATTAGAGTCTGATGAGGGCTCTCATCCCCAACACCAGCTCCCACTGCCTTCTGATTAAAATGCTTCCAAGTGGAAACTGCTATTTTTAGCCCAGCCTGCTCTGGAGGAGGGTAAAACAACACAGCACTGTGACAGGATGAAAATCTGAAAAGTCTAAATCATTTGCTAACTGTAGCCACCTGCACAGATCCTTTGCTCCAGACACCTATGGAGTCATTTCCTTACCCCTGTCCTGGGGGGTGGAATATGTCCAATTCCAGTGAGGTTTTTGGTGGTACCAAAAATAATAACCTGACCATGAAATTGTTGTGTCCAGTGAGGCACAACATCATAAACAGCAGACACAGAAACAGTTATGATGGAGCAGGGAAGAGTCCTCGTGGCTTTTTGGACTGGGAAATGATGTCTCACGAGTGTTTGAGAGCTCTTTGGTGGTGCCATTGCCCATGGGGTGAGGACACGTGCATTGCCTGGTCCCCACCTCTCCCCCAAGGCCTCCCCACCACCAGGCTCTCACCAGAGATGCTGAATCCCCTCCTGAAGACCTCGTACATGGTCCTGGCGTCATCATAGTAGTGTGTCAGGAGCTGTGGGCTGTCCCCGATCACCGAGCGGCGCGCCCCGGCCAGGCCCTGTGGGACACCAGGGGACACCAGGGGGCACAGCTGTCAGCACTGCCCCAAGGGTGGGTGATGGGAAACCCCCACCACAAACCACATCCCCAAATGCTGGTGAGATCTCTGTGGCCACCACCCCACTGCTGCTCCAAAAAGGGATGGGAGAGGAGGGATGTTCCCCCTGGCACCCAGCGAGATGGGGAACCACCTGCCCAGGGAGGAACACCAGACCCAGCTCATTGTCATAGGAGATCCCTGATACTTCCCAAGACGATTCAAGGAGGAATTATGGATCTGCAAGTAATGGATGGGGATGTGCTGGAGGGGGTGACTGCTCTGGGCTCCACAGGTTCCCAGGACTGGCACACGGGACAGACCAACACAAAGGACAGACCAAGGCACAGGCCACAGTGCATGGACTCCATAGGGATGTTTTCGGAGTGGGCAGAGGACGCAGCCAGGCTGAGAGTGACCAAACTGGGACTGCACTGGGAGCCAGAAGAAGGTCCAGCTAAAGCCCAAATCACAAGGGAAAAACTGCCTTGAAAAATGTAAATTCCTCTCACCCTTTTAAAAAGCTGTTGGAAATAAAGACAGTAATGTCTTACAGGGAACATCACAAAAGACATCAAAAATTCTCATCCCACTTTCAGATATTTAATTAAGTGGAGACAATTTTCAGAAATATTTCTGCTCTTTAAACAAGAGCAGCTTCATTAAACTTTAAAACCTTTGCAGGCACGAAAATTAATAACTCCTCAGTCCCTAAGCATGGATTCAGGTCTGCTTTTTCTTACTATTACCAAGTTTGCAGGACCAAACTCATGTGAAGGCTGCCAGCTGATCTGGTCTTGCCAGCTGTTGCCTTTCAGTGGTTTCTGCCATGCAATAGCAGTGCCTCTCATTTTTGGCCATGGATGGTTAAGAAAAGCTAAGACCAAAATGTTACTGAAAATATAAGAGAATAAATTAATGTACTGCATTCTGATTACAGAAAAAGGTGAATTCAGGGGAGAAATAATCCCTGGCACAGCACATTACGTGGCTGATTTCAGGAGGAGGTTGGAGAACCCTCCAAACAAAAGCCCTTCCTTGGAGCGAGTCCAGAGGAGGCCACGAAGGTGATAAGAGGGATGGGACACCTCTCCTGTAGGAAAGGCTGAGAAAGCTGGGGCTGTTCATCCTGCAGAAGTGAAGGCTCTGGAGACTTAATTGAAGAAAGTCTTTAAAAGAGCTGGAGAGGGACTTAATACAAGGGCACACAGTGACAGAACAAGAGGCAATGGCTTCAAATCAAAAGAAAGTAGGGTTAGATGGCATATTAGGAAGAAATTGTTCCCTGTGAAGGTGCCCAGAGAAGCTGTGGCTGCCCCATCCCTGGGAGTGTCCAAGGAAAGGCTGGATGGGGTTTGGAGCAACCTGGGCTGGTGGAAAGTGTCCTTGCCCATAGCAGGGGGTGGGACTGGGTGAGTTTTAAGGTCCCTTCCAAACCAAACCATTCCATGGCTCCATGATCCCCAGTGGATGGTCTCAACAGCCCCTCCACTGCCTCACCTCGACCTCCTGGGACTGCATGCGCAGGTCGCAGGGCGGCTGCACCGCGCGGGGCCGGCTGGCGAACCAGTAGGCGACGACGGCGGCGAAGGCGCCGATGCCAACCAGCGCCGTGGCCGGCAGGTTGCGGAAGAACTGGCTGAGGTCATCGAACTCGGGCAGCCGCAGGCTCCGCAGGATCTCCTGAGCCTGCATCTTCTCCGCCAGCGAAACGGCAAACTCTGCAAGAGCCAGAAGGATGGGCTGGGTCAGGCCAGGCTGTGCCATGGACACGGGCATGGACAGCACAGGGCTCTGCACAGCTTGGGAAGGGGAGAACTCGCTTTCCCTCATCCCATCACAGACACTGCTCTGCTGAGCCGTGGGCTGCCTGCAACAGCCTTAACTGAGCAAGAGCAGCACAAGGGAAGGGAAAGGAAAAAGCATCCCCAGCAGGGTGAGCAGGAGCAGGCAGCTCACTCCCAAAGGACAACAGTGTACAGGAGGTGATGCAGCTGCAGTTATCTGGAGCAGAGAGATGCTGTGACAAGCTCCAGGATCCAGCTACAACTGCCCCCTTAGAGCTGCCAGGAGCTCCCTCTGCCTTCCCTGAGCAGAAAAGGGCTGCATGGTGGCCACAGCCCTGGCAGGGCCATGACACAGCACAAGTGCCAGCCACAAGCACTCAGCTCCCGTGGAGTGGGACAAAGCCAGGTTGACTCTGTGTGAAGAACACAGTGCAGACACACCTCAAAACACCACTTTCTTCCTCTAGGCCAGTTTCCCATTCCCAACTTCGAGTTCCTTATGATTTACATCTGGGTAAATTATAAGTGATTCAAGCCATAACAGTTTCATTTCATCACTTAACTGTTTTCTGGAAGAAACAAGATGCCACAGCTGAGTGAGGATAAGGGGGTGATGGGGTATCAGGCTGTGGGCACAGAAGCACAAGGTCCCACCCTGCACCCCGCTGGGTGCTCCACCATGGGGCAGATGGATGGCTCTCAGGTGGCAGAAACACCAGGGCATTTCCCAAGGAGAAAGTAGGGCTGGATACTCAGCTCCTGGGACACTGTGGGGCTGCTGGGCCCCCCAGCCCCTGAGCTGCTTGGACAGCGTGGAAACAAAAATGTTCTCCATGTCTGTGAGGAGGGCTGTGCAGGGAGGACACAGGGGATGGGACAAGGGCTATGGCAAGGCATGGTGACACTCTGCTGTCTGCAGCTCGTTCCCTTCAGCTGCCAGCAGTCTGGTTGTGCTGGGCTCATGGAGCAGAACCTGCTCCTGGGAAAGCCAAGGGCAAGCTGCAGGTTGGGCATCGATCCAGACACCACCACAACAGGTTGCTTTGCTTTTGCCTTTTGCACATACAGAAACAGCCACCAGAGAGGGAGAGCCAGGCAGGTGGCTGCTCCAGGGTGCAAGGTCATGGCTGTCCTCAGGGGACTCCTGTCTGGGTGTCGAGTACACAAGGAGCATTTTAAATAACTCCTGTTTACAGGGATGGTCCAGTATCAACTCCCCACTGGGGAGTCTCTGCTATCAGCCAGCCCTGTGAGGGAAGAGCCAAGCAGGTGCTGCCCAGGGGGAATCCAAACAGTTAAGGTTTCACACAGCTCTATTTATGACTTTACAGGAGTCAAGGTCTAAAAAAAAAGTTTTACAGCCACAGGAGCCCAGGCAGCCCAGGCAGCCCTTTTCCTCTTGCCCTCTGGCCTTGTTTCAGCTTGTGGAGCTCCCCTGGCAGGGCCAGGACTTCCCACACAATGGCACCACTAACATTAACACAAACCAGCTTTTTTCCTCCTGGGAACAGTGTCTGGGCTGTGCTGTCCTGAAGGTCAGGGCTACCCTCTCACAGCCTTCTCCTGTGTTTTTGCCAAGCCAGTGCTGGGGCTGGTGCAGGCCAGGCAACAAATGGGGGAGACACCCCTCACAGGAGACTCTGGAGATGGTTTATGAGTTTGCACAAGTAAAATTCCATAACAAACAATTAAGCTCACTCATTGTTGGGCTCTGAATCAGTGGAGGGCAGCAGCAAGGGGACAGTGACACAGAGCCCTTATTCCAGGGCATCTCCATCCTGAGGGATGCTGCACCCCAGTGCCAGCCCAGCATCCCACAGCCACCTCTGCTCCCCAAGAGCTCCTGACCCTGCAAACCCCCTGGGACCATGACCAGCCCTGCCAGAATGGTTGAGCTCCTCCAGTGACCACATCCAGATGATGTTACTGAGCAATACCCACCCATGAGGTCATGCTCTCCTGAGCTTTGAGCACCTTTTCAGAAATCTAATAGAATACTATGGCTGCAATGATTTCATGGAGAACTGTGAGGGTGGTGAGGCACCAGCACAAGTTGCTCAAAGAAACTGTGGTTTCCCTGTCCCTGGAAGTGTTCAAGGAAAGGTTGGACAGGGCTTGGGGCAACCTGGGCTAGTGGAAGGTGTCCCTGCCCATGGCAGGGAGTGGAATGAGCTGAACTTTAAAGTTCCTTCCAACCCAAACCATTCTGGGATTCTGTGAGCTGAGACAGAGTACTGATTGCTCCCCTCAGTGTTTCTGCACACCAGCCCATGAGAAGCAGTCTGCCAAACACACTTTTACTACAAAGAGTGGGAGAGCTCACCAAGGGAGCTATTCATTTACCATGAATTGGCTATTTGTGCAAAAGCACTTCAGCAAGTTCCACTTAAGACTGTCTGCTCCCAGAAACAGCCTGTCCCACCAAAGGCAGCCTCCCAGTTTGCCACGGTTGCTGGTTACACTGAAATCTTGGGAATTACTCTCTCAACATCAGCCTATAAGCACTGTTTGGTATCCATCGGAGCAGCCAAGCTCAAAGTGCAAAGCTGGGCAGGTGCCTGTGGGAACGGCACTGCCATGGGGGATGCTTGGCCACAGCCACGTGCTGCTGCCCTGCCCGGCTGCAGGGACTGCCTGGGGGCAGCAGGGCTGGACCTTCACATCTGTACAGGTACAGGGTGTCCTCAGACATCTGGAGCTCACAGCACCATCCAAAGGATCACGAGAGTCAGGGCTGCAATTTCACATTCCATTTTTGTACTACAGAGCTCACCCAATTTGCCTTTTGCAACAGTTAATCCTGATTTTTGCATTCCAAAATGATTCACGATGGGCCCATACCTGATTTGCTCAGAGCAGACAAGCTGTCCTGGGCTGGTGGCCAGGAAAGGGGCCCAGGTGTGTTTGGGAGCACTGTACCTGCAGAAAGAGGGCTCAGGGCTGCCTGGATCACAGCCCCCTCCTCCTCCAGGTCAAGACAAGCAGGTGAGCACCTCATGGTCACCCACCCTGGGAATACATTTCTCATGTGACCAGGAAAACAAATAATAGTAATTTAAACCTGGCAGCAAGGCAGTGTCATAGTGAGCAGTCACTGCCCTCACCATGGGCTCAGGATCAGGGGCAGGATGGTCTCCACCATTTCTGCCACCTTTTTGCCCCATTTTTGTTGCCTGCAGTGGATCCACCTCCCTGCTGCAGTGCGTGTTCCCCACAAGCAAACAGCCCTGGGTACAGGGGAGCAGAGCACAGCATCCATCCATTCACGTGGCACCTGGAAACATGGACAGTTCCATTCATTCCAAACGGGACCCCACATTAGCACCGGATTTCTCAAGTATTCCCATGGCAAAGAAAAGAGAAACAAACATGCAAGGAGGGACAGAAGAAAAGTGTTTTGGAGGAAGGAAGAAGTGCTGGGGAGCTGCCAGGGGGGAATAGCCATGGGTAAGAGTTGGGGATTTGGAACCTCCCAGCCTGGGTCAGGGTGAGCAGAGCTCCTGCAGTGGCTCTGGGCTCTGAATCACCCACAGTCTGTGTTCACAGCCATCACCCCTGGGACAGGGCTTATTTATTTATTTGGGTAACAAATGGCTCTATTGTGCACTTCGGTTTTCATCTTTTCCTGCTGGAAGTGATTCTGTAACTCCAGTCAATGGGGTTTCAGTGACATAAGCCAGTGTGGGAACAGCCTCAGACTCTGGCGTTTGCATAATGCAATTAAAATTTTACCAGTCCTGTGCAGCCAGGCAATCACATCCTTCCTACCATTCCCTCAGTGCCTGCTTGGGCAGAACAACTCCTTCTGGGACACCCATACCCTCCTGCCCCCTTCATTCACAGCAGGGTAGGGAGGAGGCAGGGCATTCATTTTATCTTGGAAAATGGGCAAAGTGTCCCATTACCATCCCTATACTGAAGCCCAAAAAAGGCTATTTACATTAGAGCTTATAGCACTAAACCAACCCAAATAAGCAGCTTTTCAGGATGTCTGAGACAATTAACTGTTTGCAGTGGGGAACCGCAAAGGGCAGCCAGTGACACGTGATGGCTCAGAGCCCACGGACCCTCCACTTCTCAGAGCAGGCTGGACTATCCCATCAGCCAGAAATCAGCACGGATCTGTCCTTGGCTCCAGCACTGGCTGCTCACTCACTGCACCGAGGAAATGGAATTTACAGGATCTAAAACATCTCAATCCAGAGAGGCAGATTTAGAGGGATTGCACTCCAGAGAAACAGTGTGAGATTTTTGAACTTTTTTCTCTGCAGACTCCAGACCCTGAGATTTGTAGTTGTTTTCCTGAAACGGGGTCAGTGACAGGAGATTTGCACAAGGGAGCACCCAGCAAAACTTGGATCATTCTCCCTCACCATCCCCTGAAGAAGAAAACCATCCTCAGTGCCCTACAGAGGGTTTAGGGGACTTTGAGACAGGGATTCCAGTCATGAATGTCACTCCAAGAGTCTCCATTTGCCGAGGGGAAGGGAGCACCAGCATTCCCAGGGACACTCAGCACTGTCAGTCACGCTGCCTCACTGGAAACCATTTGCTAATTTAAACGAAAGCTGCTGCAATAATTAACATCTTTATGAAAACACATGCACAGAGGCTGCCACGACAGTGCAGGCAGAGGCATTTGGGGATGTTGTGTGTTGCTTGCAGGGTACAATCCTTATTTCTCCTTTTTCCCAAGCTCCATGCAGGCACCCAGGGGCACATCAACCTTGGGAGGAGCCATTAAATGCAGTTCAGGTACCTCTGACCTTCTCCAATTTGGCCGGGGAGCTCCTGGGACACCACAGGCTGTGAATTCCTAATCACTGCTGTAATTAAAACCAGAGAGGTGATGCCAAGTCAGCCTTTGCTGTGCAGCTCCAGAATTTGGCCCGTGTGGGCACAGAGGATGAGAAGCTGGACGAGCCTTCAGTTCCCATCCTGAGGCCAGTCTGGGTTGGGGTCAGGCTCAGGTGAGCAGAGGGAACACTGGCTGCTCTACAACAGGCTGAGCTCACACTGCCATAGATTTTATGGGAACAAGTGATCAAATGAGATCTCCCACCACAGACAGTGCTGTGCTTCAGCCACAAATGCAATCCCCAGTCCTCATTGCCTGTAACTAAAGGAGTCACAATTGGGAAGGGAATGGGGAAAAAAAAACAACACAAAAAAAAACCAGTTTAGGGATAAAATTGCTTTTTTTTTATTATTATGCCAGTGCTCAGGCAACATGAGAGGGGATGAGAGGGGATGGATAGCAACGAAAGGAGGAAAGGCACACAGTGCCTATGAGGCTGTGGCACCTCTCTGGGGAGCAGATGCTAGAGAAGCACCAGGGAGCAAGAAATGTAATAAAAGCAGCTTATCATTTTATATTTTATTTTTACTATTGAAGAACATTCTCCTCCCTTTCCTCTGAGAATCAGACCCTTCCAATCTGTGAAACTGGCCTTTTGCCAACAAGACTATTAAAGAACAGGGTTTCAATGGTACATAAGCCTCTTTAGCTCCAATTGCTTTTGTGCTGGGGGTCGGTGCCCCCCGAACTGGGTGTCTGGGGCACAGGGAGCAGATGTGGGGCTGCAGTGATGCCAACAGGGATGCCCTGCCTCCCCACCCACCCCCTCCCAGTGCTGTCCATCCCTGCTCAGCAGGGCAGAGTTATCTGCGGTGGAAAAAGGCTTTGCATCCGGGTCAAGCCTCAGATCTGCTGGAGAGAAATAAGGCAAATAAACTTCATGGCAGGGCAGCCAACTGTGCTTTCCTGTGACCTCTGGTGACTGTGGGAGCGGGGAGAGGACAGGGATGGATGAAAGGGACGTGGTATCTGGTGTGTGTGTGCATATATATAAAAGTGGTGTCTATTATATAAATGTAGTATAAGCTCTGGTATAAACTTGGATCACTGATTATTGTTTTAGGAGAAGCAAGCAGTTTCACTCACTACAGAAAAACTGCCTCAGAGAAAAGGCTGCTAAAGTACCCTCCAGCCTCCTGACCACCCCAACGCCAAAGGCAGGGCACAGGCAAAGGCTGGGAATCTCCAGGCAACCCGGAGGAGCAGCACTGGCCTCTGCCCCTCCTGCCGAGAAATGCATTTGCAAAACTCAAGATCTTTGCAAGCATCCACTAAAAAGGGGAAAATGCTAACAAGGAGCTCAATGTCCTGAAAGAGCCCAGTAATTACACGTAAACAGAGGTATTTAAAGTATCTAAAATATCTACAGCATACCGATCCCTTGCCAAGAGAAATTATTCAATAAATAATTCAGTGCTGTGCAGAGATCTTGCTTTAGATACTTGTGATGTTTCAGAGAGCAGAATCCACCCCCCAACTGGCTGGAAACGCCCCATGCTCGGAGCCAGGCAGGGACCACACCATCATCTCATCCTTACCCTCTGCATTGGGTCCCTATTGAACCACTGCTGCCAAATCCTCCTGGAAAACTTCATCCTCCATCCCACCCCTCCTCCTCACCCGCTCAGCACAGCTCACAGATGTGGACCAAGCTAAAAATACCCTTCACAGCCCTGAGAAGAGCAGTGCAGCAGCACTCAGAAGTCCCTGTGAGTCACGGGTACAGGAAAGCCAAGACTGGGATCCTGGTCCAAATCTGCCATTCCTCTGGGTAACAAAGCATTGGGAAGCTCGTGCAGGCATTTAAAGTTTCCTACCAAAAGGGAAAAGCTCAGCATCTCAAAGCTCTCCTGTCTGAAGTCTCTCAGTTGCCTAAGGCACAATGACAAAAAGTTCCTCCAACTGCTGAAACATCCTTAAAATGTTACCCAGGCACCAACATGAGCCAGAGCCACGAGGTTTCACTGACCAGGATAAAACCCTCAGGCTGTGGTTGCAGAGGATGGAGTTGAGATGGCAAAACCCACAGGGGTTATTTCTGCACCCATCATATTTATCTCATTCCCCTTGTGCCAGTGTGGCTGCTTTGTGCTCACCCTGAGTGGGCTCAGGCCTAAAACATAACCCACAGAGAAGGAAAAGCAAAACCCTAATGCTGTGGGGTTTTCTGGCTCTTTACCCTCTTGCCTGCAGCTCTGTGGAACCTGCTCACAGAGCTGTGCCAAAACCAGCACAGGGGCTGGGAGGTTCAGTCTGGGGAAACCACAGCCTGACCCCTCCCTGGGAGCTTCCTTGGCCTGCAGGCAGCATCCCATGGAGGTGACTAAATCTAGTTGTAAACCTCAGCTCTTGTGAAGGAGGTTTGTTAGGTTGGGTTTGGGGCTTTTTTATTTCTTTAGCAGCACTGATGGTTGATTGTCCCATATACTACATGATTCTTGAATACTCTGTGTCATGCAGCAAACAAACAGCTTAAAAATGGCATAAAAATAGTTATCTGGGGCAGAGTACAAAGAGAAGCAGTGAATGGAGAGGGAGAAGGGAGCTGCACCCCTGACAGCCAGTTTGGCAGAGCAGACATGTGAAGGTGCTCTGCAAAGAGCTTGATGGCTTGTTGCCAGGGCAAGTTTTTATGCTTTCCTTTAAATCTTGGTTGGATTTAAAGAAGCCTTAGCACTGTCTGCAGAGGCCATGGTCCTGCCAAGAGCCCCAGTCCCCTGAAGGTTCAGCAGCAGCAGCATCAGTGCTGGGCAGTGCAGAGGTGTGGGGACCACAAGGGGACACCCTTCAATGTGCCCAGGTGGGATGTACCTCCATCTCCAGCTCATTGCAGGGCTCATTTTCAGTCTCTCCACCTGAAGGTGCCAGAGCCAGGCCTTCTGTGGCCATTTCAGTGTGCAAAGCCCCTTGCCCAGGGCTGGGTGGAGGAAAGGAGATTTTGGGTGAAGTTTATCATCCTTGCATGCCCAGGGAGGGAAGAAGAGCTACACAAGCATGCCTTGCCCTGGCTATTGAGGGCTGGCTCTGCTGTCCCCATGGCAGGTCACTGCTGGAAAGGACAGACACTCTCTGCAGTGCCAGCTCCCAGCTCTCTGTGCCCATTCACACACTGCCCTTGGCTGCATCTGCAGGTCACTATGTGAGACTGGTCACAGTGATAGGGGAGGGCTGAAGGGACAACCCTGGCCCTGTCTGCTCTCCCACTGTGTGCACATATTGCACAGGTCTGATTCCTGCTGGCTGCTTTCACAATGGGATGGGGTGACCCCAACCCACACCAGGGCTGGACAGGGCTGTGAAGCTCCCCCCTGGGACATGGCTGTTGGCACAAAACTCACTGTCCTGCTAAAGCACCAGAAAAAATGGTGAATTTCCAAGCAAATTCCCACCTGGCATGACCAGATGGCATCCTGGTGCCATGGCAGGGCCATGCCCTCCCTGCATGACTCCCTGACCCACCAGTCACCTCTCCCCCACACCTGGAGCACTTGCAGAGGAGTCCAGGCAGGCTGTGATGCCCCCCTGTATCCCAGACCATGCCTGGATGGCACAGCAAGTCCTGCCAGTGCAAGGAACCCTCCTGACCACCTGCCCCTTCCATCATTCCCACACCCATCCTGCCTTTCCCAGGCACCAGCACAAATATTTGTGCACCAGCCCAGGGGTGCTGGTCCAGCTGCAAACCTTTCTGGGTTCATTGCTGCTGTTTCTTTTTGCAGCAGAAAGAGAATAAATTGGTTTCTGAATAACACTCTGAGCACCCTGCCCAGCCACTGCATTCAGGCAAGCATGGCAGCCCTGGGAATGCTTCATCCAACCTGACACAGAAACCTAAACAAGCTCATAACAGAAAACTTTCCATAACACTTAAGACATGACACAGTGGCACGTTCAGAGCGAGTCCTGCAGAGGACAGGGAAGAAGAGGAATGTTTTGTACTCCACTTTCCCAGCCACGTGTTAGCCCTCACTGTTTCTCTGACAGCTCAGACTGGACCAAAACTCTTACTTGGTCAAACTTCAATTCAATGCTGCCTTCTGCAATACCAACAGCCATGCAGCAAGTGTTCACAGCAGGGCTAAGCAGCCCAGACTGCAGCTGGCACTGCCTCCAGCCAGGAACATCCTGGCAATTAGGCCTGTCGCTGCCTGCAGGATGCTGCCCGTGCAGGACCACACCACAGAGCTTCATTTGCTGCTGCAGAAGAGGTGGATGGAGGCCTCCCAGCTTGTGCCATATCAGAGCTAAGCACTGCCTTTATTATTATAAGGAACAATTCTCTTTAAGCCAATCTCACAGCTTGAATAGCTCCAACAGTTACTGACCTGCCACGGCAGTAAAAGCAGAACTGTATGAACAAGGAGAGGACTGAAAGGCTCTGCCAGCCCCTGTCAAACACATGCTCATGAAGACAGTGTTACAACTGTCCCACTGGAAACTGGAACTAGAAAACGACATTGAAAACAGGAGCTTACAAAAAATAACAGCAGTGTCATCAACTATAATAAATACAACTGTATCCCTCACTACAGTAAGCTGGCTGTAATTACACCAGGTTAATCACCAATCAAGCACCCTGCAAGTTCATAGATTCACGGAATGGTCTGGGTTGAAAGGGACTTAAAGACTGTACAGTTTCTCCTCCCCCACCGCACGGGCAGGGATGCCCCCACCAGATCAGATTGCTCAGGGCTCCATCCAACCTGGCCCTGTACTTACAGTGCTTTCCTAAAGGGCCCTGTCTGTGCAGATGGGAAGGAGTGAGAGCCCCCCAGAGGTTAAGCACACCTGGACAGAGCACACGAAACATGACAGACTGAGGCTGGTCCAGGTTTTACCCCAAACAAACCAGCAGCTGAAGCGGCTTTGAAAGTTGTTCAAGGGTTATTTGGCAACCTCGTAGTGCAATAAGGGGCAAGGAAATGAAGAGGCAGGTTTTGTACCAAAAAACCCGAAGGAAAGCAACTCCCCCCTCGCGCTGCAGGTGGGGGGACAGCCGTGGGATGGCAGTGGGGGCAGGATGGGCGGGATGCAGCAGCCCTGCCCGCTGCACAGACCTGCCGGCTCCCGCTGTGCCCTCTGCCTGCCCGGGCCCCGTGCCAGCAGCCTCGGGCCATCGCGAAACACGCTGCCTGCAAACAGCCAGAGCTTCTCAAAATAATCTCTTCTGTGCACGAGTATCACCGTGCTGTTAAAGGAGCACAGCTTCCCATTTCTCTCCTGCGTGAGGTCAGTAAAGCCAGACTGATGCTGCAGAATGGTCACGACATTTGAGGCTGCTCTCACTGCTCGGACACACAGTAAATAGCCACGTCTGGTTGGTGCAGAAGATTCTGCAAGGAGGCCCCAGAGCTGCACGGAGCCACCTTGGCAGCTGTACCCAGGGGCCACACCTGACCCACCTCCCTGAACACCTCCAGGGGCAGGCAGGGACCCTCCACCCTCCAGGCGCCTCTCTGAAACCACTGAAAGCACCATCTTCCCATTCTCTTCACAACCCTGGCCCCTGTGGCAGCCCCAGCACGCCACAGGATGGGATGCACCAGGGATGGGCACACCATGCCACTCGGCAAGCAAGAAACCACACTGTGCCTGAAGTGGGGATTTCATCCCCCCAGGTGAGGTTTCCACGCTCTGTGCCTGACACCAGGACACCCCCTCAGCAGCCACACCCAACACACCAGCAGGCCCTTCCCACGTGGGTGGAGCACACTGGTGGTTCCATGCTTGAGGAAGGTGTGAATGTACAGCGTTGATTTAGGAACCACATCACACAGTTCACCGAACGCTTCCAACCACCCTCAGCTGTGGCTTTGGCAAAGGCGCAGGCCATCAGCACCAGGAGATCCCTCAGGCAGAGCCACACACTGCAAAGAGCCTACACTGATCTCTGGGGGGCTGAGAGTCGATGCACAGAAAGCCTGGAGACCACCAGGGTGTCACAGAATCCCAGAACTGTTTAGGCTGGAAAAACCCTCTGAGGTCATCGAGTCCAGCCATTCCCCCAGCACTGGCAGGCCCATCACTAAACCATGTCCCCCAGATCTGCACGCTGGTTAAATCCCTCCAGGAATGGTGACTCCATCACTGTTCCAGGGCTGGACAATCCTTTTGGTGAAGAAATTGATCTTAATATCCAACCTGAACCGCCCCTGGCACACCTTGAGTCCACTTCATCTTGTCCCTCCACTTGATACTGGGGAGGAGAGACCACCCCTCACCTGGCCACACACCCACTTACAGACGGTTGCAGAGAAATAAAGTCCCCTCCGAGCCCCCTTTCTCAGGCTGAGCTCCCCCAGCCACTCCTCAATCAGACTTGTACTCCAGACCCTTCCCCAGCTCTTCTCCGGACACCCTCCATCACCTCAATGTACGTCTGGGAGTGAGGAGCCCAAAACTCAGCACAGTATTCAAGGTCAACCACAACTAAACAAGTGTGGGGGGCTCTGCAGAGCTCCTGCTGTGGGAAACAAGCCCTGATCTGTGGGGCCAGGAGCCCGGGGGCATGAACCCGACGGGGCAGAGCCCTCGGGGGCAGCCTCAGCCTCCCTCTCTGCATGCCTGTGACCCTGCCCGACGCGTGGCCGGGTGCAGGCAGAGCTGCCCTCCCCGAGGAGCCCAGGGGTGCCCGGGGGGTCCCCGCGTCCTGGAGCCCCGCAGCACACGCGGGGCCGCTGCCCCAGCGCTAGGAGCTCTGGCCGGGGTCGGGCAGGAGCTTTTCCCCCTCCAAGGCTGTTGGTAACACCCAAGCCACGCGCCGGTGCCCTGACCCCCATCCCGCGGCTCCCCCGCATCCCTCCGGGAGCGCGGCCAGCGCAGCCCCCGCCGAGGGGCCCGGGGGTCCCTGAGCTGGGCACGGCGGGTCCCATGAGCCCGGCTGCGGTGGAGCCCCCCGGGCTGGCACAGCCCCTAGGCACGCCAGGCTGCTCACCAAACACCAGGGCACCCCTGCCCGGCTCCTCACCAAACACCAGGACACCCCTGCCCGGCTCCTCACCAAACATCAGGACATCCCCCACCCGGCTGCTCACCAAAAACCAGGACGTCCCACCAGGACTCACCGTCCGCCGTGCCCCGGTGCCGCTCAGCTCATGGCCGGGGCTCTGCCCCAAAAACCAGGCCACCCGCCCGGCTCCTCACCAAAAGCAGTACACGGGCCGGGACTGGCGGCCGGTGCCGCTCAGCTCATGGCCGGGCTCTGCGCTGCCGGTCCCGCACAGAACTGCTGACTGCAGCCCGTCCCCTCCCACCCGAGCGGCTGAAAGAAGTTAAGCTTGGCTAATATCGGCTTAGGCGGTATTAGCGCCGCAGCGGTGCCCGCTGTAACCCTTGAGGCTCTGGAGGCTCCGCGTCCCGGCGCTGGGAGCGCCTGCCAGGGAGCAAAACCCACCCGCCCCCTCACTCCTGAATATTGCAGGGGTTTCACACGTCTCTGTCGTGCTGGAGGCTTCACAGGCTCCAAGAAAGGCTTTTGGGTGTGAAACTGCAAAGCCTGCCTGCAAATGCTTATTTAAAAATTAAAAACAGCCTTTTTGTTTTTTCCTTTTTTGTTCAGCATTAAAGGAGAGTTTCTGACACTGAGAAATTCTGCATTGCCAGTCCTGGTCTGCTGAATTAAAAACTTTATAGGATGAGTAAGGGCAGGCAGTGATAGGACAAGGGGGAATGGCTTCTCCCTGGCAGAGGGCAGGGTTAGATTAGATGTTAGGAAGAAATCCTTCCCTGTGAGGGTGGGCAGGCCCTGGCACAGGTGCCCAGAGAAGCTGTGGCTGCCCCATCCCTGGGAGTGTCCCAAGCCAGGTTGGATGGGGCTTGGAACAACCTGGGAGAGCAGGAGGTGTCCCTGCCTGTGGCAGAGAGGTTGGAACTGGATGAGCTGTAAGGTCCCTTCCAACCAAAAATATTCCATGATAATTGAGTAGAATAAATATAAGTCATCTGAATCAATAAAATAGTAAGAGAATAACTATTGCAAACATCACCCTTATTTTGTTACTTATATAAAAAAAACCCAAGCAAAACAACCGTGGCATTTGAGCCCAAAGCAAGTTTTGTTAATTCACACTTATAATAATAACAAAAGCATAACTTGGCAATTCAGTTGTCCTGGTAAATTATTAATATTTACATTTGAGAGGTCTGACTGAGACACTTCTCCTAACTAGAAGAACATTCCTTTCAACTGAAAGCCAACAGTGTCTGGTGGCTTCCAAGTGGCCACTTCTGAGCAGAGATAACACAGGGTGTGCCACCCTGGGCCCCCCAGAGCCCTCGGTCCGTATCACCACCAGTCAGTTCTGCTTATTTACTGTTCATCATTTTCTGTTCAATTCCTTCTTAGAACTCAGGCTGTTAGGAAGCACTTGAGGAGTCCATCCCTCCAGGGGTTGGATATCTGCCTTGATTAACACTGAAATTATTGTTTTCCTCAACTCTTTCTTTTTTTCCTGAAACTATGTATAGCCTGGATCTCCACAATCACTTGGCAGAAAAGTGGGAAGCAGAGGGGGAGAGGCTGCCTGAACACAGTTACCACAGTTAAGTTTCTGTCTGACCTGTCCTAAATTGTGCTTGTGATGCTGGAGTGCATAATGGAGAATTCTCAAAGAACAGTTAACTCTGATGAATGAAGAGAATATTTAATGAGGTTTCAGGCAAGCTTGTTAAATATCACTCCTTTAGCTCACATGGGGGGTGTTCTGCAATCAGGCTTAATTCATCAGATTGCTGGGGTAGGGCAGGGAGTACCAGACTGAATGGTCTGCAGGTGCAAATCAACATCACAGTGGTGCTAACGGGGCCTCAGCAATATTCACCAGCTCAGATGCCTGTCCCTTTGTTCCTTGGGAGCCAGAGCTTGTCAGAAACTTTGGAGTCAGGGAAATATTTCAGACGTGTGAGCAGCCCTGGGCTAGCTGGGTGCTTCAGTACCTGTAGCCCACAGACACAACACACCTTGATGGAATGCCCCAAAGGGGAGGGAGGGAATACTGATTTAAAATAAATACTGGATTAAAAACAAGTTCCTGAGCTCCTGAGCTCCTGCTGGTCAGAGGTGGTCTTGCCTACCTCCACTAACCCCACAGTGGGCAATAATACCCTCAGCATAGGTGGAGGGTTCAGTAAAACCTGTTTCAGGGCATCCTCTGACCCTTTTACCTCCTCCATGAGCACCCTGAGCAGTAATTCCCTTTCTCTGGGTTTGCTTTCATTGCACATACACACAGCATCAGACTCACTCCGGAACAACCACCAGAGAAAGAGGAGGGAGAACAAAGCGAGGAAGATGGATGAAGGCTGCCTGCCTTGAGGGGAAAAGGATGTGGCCATAGCTAAGTAATACACTGAATAAAAGCTTCCCCTTGCCCAGCATTTTCTGCCAGGTGATTGGCAGAGCAGAGTGGTCAGGACAGTGCTCTTTGGGAACACGACCTCCTTTTTTGGGCTCGCAGCTGAGGGGAACATGCAGCTCTCCATACACAGGAACTTGCTGGGAGATCCTTTGGAATGGGAGTGCAGAGGACAGGTCAAGTCTGTTTTCAGGTCCTCCTGCAGAGGTTTGAGCTGTGCCCTGAGGAACAGGAGGCTGAGGGCTGGTGGGGCTGAGCCCAGAGGTGCTGAGCACCCAGGACCCAGCCAAGGCAAGAGGAGCTACAAACCCTTTGAGCTCCAAACCAGGACTTGGGTGACTTTGCTTCTGTAGGAATCTGCCCCAAACCTCCCCTTATCTTAGAGCATTAAGTAGCAGGGATGTTTATACAAGTACAAAAGAAATTAGACTTCACCTTCAGTGCTCTGTCTAAAGCTCAGTGAGACCCAACTGCCAGGAAAATCAATGGAAAGATTTCAAAGGACTTTTATGGGATTTAGCTGAGACCTCACTTGTCTAGGGAAAAAAAAAAGGTGTATCAGTGAATCCCAGTGCTTTTAATGTTCCCAGCCAAATACAAAGTGAAGGAAGGCTCTATGGGAGAGTTGCACATGCCCCTCCAAAATTCTGAGGAGAACTCAATAAAAACTGCTGCTTGGTCTTTCAGGACATTCCCATAAACCAGAGCAACAGCTTCAGTTACAGAACTGAAATCTGCCAACAGTATCTCTATATTCCTTAAGACCCATCCATGGAAAATCCTGCCTCAAGTAGAAATAAGAACCAACCACTAACTCAAATAATGTAAGTTGTGTAAGACAGGGGAACTTTACTGCCCTGTGTTTCTTTTTAGCAGTCTCTTTTTCCTTTCTATGCCTTTTGGTCAGATCTTACGTTTTTATGATTGCACAGCCTATATTTTGACCACTTCCAAAGAGCAGCAGAAGGAAGCATAGGGTACAAATAGAGGATTAATTCAATAATTAGGGACATCAATAAGAGGCTACCAGGCAAGTGTTTCTGCCTCATCTCCCTCTAGCCCTCAATTTCCTTACACCACAGGGATGCCAATGGATGGCAAAGGAACAAAAATAACACCACAATGATGAATTCACTGCTTATTCATCTCTTCCCAGCTGTCATTCCCCAAACACTCTACAGGCATCCAGAAGCACAGTCTCCATGTTGCAGTGGTGGGTGCAGTGATGGGCAGGGGCCGTGTCCTGGCCTGGTCCAAGGGGTCCCTTCTGCACCCTGGCACATCAGCAGGGCTGGCACCCCCTGCCAGACACTCCAACCTCATCCCACACCCAGCTCCAGTTCCCCTGGCAGCAAGGGCCTGGCACTGTGCTGGAAAATGAGGGCAAAGGGGGGCTTGGCATCATCTCATGGAGGGTTTTTGAGAAACCTGTGGTTGGGTTGTTATTTGAGATGTCCCTAAATATTCCAAGTTAAATACTTCCCTGAAACTTTTTTCTCCTTCAGGAATAACAAGCGGTTTCATTGTTTGAATGTTTTTAAACACTCAGTTTATATTTCAGGATCTTTGTTGTTGCTTCAGGGGTTTTATTTATTTTGTTAACCAAAGCAGCCATTAGGTTATTTGTATTTTTGTTTCTAGGCAGTTATTGCTGATTCCACACCCTGAGGCCCCCCCGTGCCTGACATTGCCGTGACTTGCTTTGCTCTCCTGTTTTCACAGGTATTTTCAAGTCCCCATGAAGACATTTCTGTCCATGCTAAATTTTGCAAACTCTCTCCACGTCTATCTATGGCTGCACATAAGCAAGTTTTCAGTTGAGGGGTATATGACACCTTTACTGCCTTCTGTCAGGGCTTTTCCCATCTCCAGTCTCCTTCCCCATCCCTGCTGCAAAAACGCCTTTAAATCCCCTTCTCTGGATGTTTTAAGCCTGGTGTCTCCAAGGCACTGGAGCAAGTTTCCAAAGGGTTAAGGCAGGGGAGGCCCCCAGACAGCTCATTCTTCGGTCTCAATGACCCAGAGCTTTTGCCTTTTCAAATGTATTTAACCAAATAAGTGAATAGAGGGTATGCAAATGCCTTTTCCGAAAGGAAACACAGCCCTGAATTGTTGTTGGCAGGTCAGAGCATCACACCACCCTCGGCAGCCTCTCAGCTGCGGGGGATGCAGGGCCAGAGGAGGCGGCACAGAAAACCCTTTTCAGGCAGAATAAAACCAGGCCTCGGGTATTCCGAGGGGGCAGAGGGAGGAGGTCACCGGGAACAGCTCCCCGGGCACCTCAAAACCCGGCTGGTTCCCTGGGAGGGTGGGCAGGCCCTGGCACAGGTGCCCAGAGAAGCTGTGGCTGCCCCATCCCTGGACTTCCAAGGCCAGGTTGGACAGGGCTTGGAGCAGCCTGGGACAGTGGAAGGTGTCCCTTCTCAGTGGAAGCACGCATCGAATGGGCAAGGGAGACAGAGTGAACAAAGGCTGGAGGGACATCAGGGCGATGGCACAACTTGGGTAACCTTTCACAAGCTGGTGCTCACAATCTGCCCTTGGCCCTCAGAAGTTATTGAACATTTTCCAAAAGCAAAGATAATTCTCAATGAGATCACCTGGAGTTATGGAGAACTGGTTTACCTGAAACACTAAATAAAGTACATTTAACTTTTCAAAAAGATTCTAATATATGTCCTTTTTTCTCCATCATTGCAAAGGATCTTGAAACAAACTCTAAATAACGTTCTCTCCACTTTTTGTACTAAATACTGTTCTCTGCAGAAAAGATATTTAAATCTGCATCACTCACATCTTCTGTAATTTCAGTGCAAGCTTGGCTTAGATCGCTTCCAACTCACTTCAATCAACAGCAGAATGATTGGCTCTTTTTCTAGATACTTTCTCAAAGAGGAAAAAAAGAAAAAGTAAATTAAATCAGTTTAGCAATCTCAGTGCTCATTCCTGTGCTCACCAGCTCATACTTGCCCTTGGAGACAAATTTACAAAAAAAGAATCCCAGCTGAGCAAACCCCTCGGTGCTTTCCCTGCTGCAGCTCTTGGTGGGGACAATCTCACAGCGATTGAGACCTTCCCGTGGTCACAGCAATGTCTGTGTGGCTGGTGAAGCTGATTTGGGGGGTTTGGTAGCCCTGAGAAGGCAGTTGGTTGTTGCCCTGGAGGCAGAGGGGAGGGTGGCTCTGACCCTTGCCATGAGGAGATGAGTGCAGGGCTGTTCCACAGCCCCTGTTTCTCCCCAGGCACCATCACTGCCCACATGGGTGGGCACAGCCCAGGGGCTGCTCTGCCTCATGCATGGGAGCAACCCAGCCTCAATTTCTTAATGAGTGATGGGAGAAGGAGGGGTCATCTCAGCCCCTGTGACTCTCAGCCATGAACAATTTGCCCAGGAAGGGAAGGCTGTGCAGCTTTGCATTCAATGGCAGCTCAAGCAGCAGCCCAAAGTGAGCCATGGTGCCCTCTGCACCCATCCATGCACTGACTGTGCTCTCCACGCAGGAAAACCCCATCCTTCCCAAAGGTCAAAGCTGCCAGGCTGAAGAGAGGGCATAACTCCAGGCACCGACAGGATGGGGGCAGAGATCTGCCCTGTGGGGACCTGTCCCAGAGAGGAGGCTGTGCCATGATCTGGGATGAAAACAAAATAGTTTGGCTGAGATGTCACATTGGCATCCAAATAAGCAGGATCTGGATTAGTCATAAGTAAATCTGAGCAGTGACTTGGAAGATTTTGAAGAAAAAGGTTTCTAGAACAAGTTTCTCAAATGGCCAGCTGAGGTGACACCAGGCACCAGGTCCCTGCCACTGCAGCACTTCTGTTCCTGGACCTAAAGATGCATCTCAGAAATCACAGAATCATAGAATTATTATGGTTGGAAAAGCCCTTGAAGATCATCAAGTCCAACTGTTAATCCAGCACTGCCAAGCCCACCACTAAACCATGTCCCCAAGTGCCACTTCTACCTATCTTTTGAGCACTTCCAGGAATGGCAACTCCAATAACCTGCTCCAATGCCTGATCACACCTTCCATGAAGAAACTTTGCCAAACACCCACCCTAAGCCTCCTTTGGCACAAGAAAGTCCATTGCAGTGACTGTGATCGGGCTGATAGCTTTGATGCTTCTGTCCTTCATCTCTGCTCAAAGCACAGCCTCAGGTGTCCAAGTGGAACATCCAAGTGTCCATTCCCAGGTGTGGAACTGGTGTTCCCCACCTTCCTGCCATCACCAAAACCCTCAGCAGTGAGAGCAGTGAAGGCTCCCTTGGAATTTGGCCACTAGAAATGGACTTTCACAGGTCCTTTGCTACAGGCAAACCTGATGAGACTCTTTAATGGGGTGGCTGTTTTTCCAAATAACTCAGCATCTGGAATCGCTGCTCCTGGGCCAAGTGACACACTTGACCTCAAGGAGAAAAGCCACTGAAAAGCCCCAGGTACCTGTGGAGCCCCAGGGAGGCCAACTCCTCCTGCACTGCTGTCACTGTGCAGGGCTGATGCGGAAACGCCTCGTGCAGTTCATGTGTGGTGTTTCTGAGATTGTATCTCCACCACCACAGCTGCTTCGTGAGCCAATGGAAATGTGAGCCACAGCCTTGCAACACCATGGCACACAGCTCTAAATAGAAAGGCTGTTCCTCCCTCAGCTGGGGTTTTCCTAGTGAAATGGTGATTTCCACTGGATGATGCACTTTTTTTTTGACGTTTTCTTCCTGTGGTGCAGAAAAAATGACTTGGACAAGGTGGTTGGATTTATCCTCTTCCCATGTTTCTGAGAATGGAATATCCCAGACAGCACGGAAGACAGAAAAGCCCCTTGTGTGGCTGACAGGGGCCTTTGAGGGACAGTGAGCACCAATTTGGGGTTTGTGTGGGAACCACTGAGGGGTCTTTCCAAAACCTTGCCACAGACTCAGCCCACGTCAGGCAGGGCCTGCATTTCCAGCCATACTTTTCCAGAGCATCTGCTGCTCACTGGAGCTCCATCACTGCTTGTAAAAGCCAAGCAGTGAGTGAAGGGTGGTGAGGGATGGCTGAGCAGGGGGCTGGGGACCAGCTCACCAGGGGCTGAACTATCCCTGTGGATTTGAAACTGTTTCCTGACTAAAATTCCCTGCTTATCTCAGTGTCTTACTCTTTCTCTCTTTTTCCATAGCACAGTCTCCAGCAGAATGGCAAAAGATTTATAATTTACCTCTGCACAGAGCATAAGGGAGAAGCAGAATGAGGCAAAAGCTCCAGTCCCCGCCCTCACCTGCTCCCCATCAGCCTCAGGTCACCTTCGAGGCTCCATGACAATGTTTACAGTGCAAGGAGGATTTCACACAGTAAATGGCTTGTTGTCAGTCGGTCCTGGTGGTTCACAATACCAATCAATCTGAGCTCAGCACAACATTTACCTGTCACGCCACACGGTATCAACACTCAGTTCCTTGGAGTTTCCAAAAAAGGATTTGCAAATACTCTGAATCAGCATGTCTGGGAAGAAAAGCCCCTGAAGAGCCAGGCATGGCTCACAGCAAACTGCAGGAGAGGGTGGAAAGGAGGGTTTTACAGATATACTTCAAGCACATTTACCTGTATTTTACAGCCACACACTCTCTGTTACACCTTTCTTCACTGCATTTTACTGGTTTCACAGGGTGAGAGGTTATCTGGGTTCCTGAGCTCTGTAAGCCCCCTGTTCAGAAGGGATAAGAGGAGAGAGGGTGAAGCACTTTGGACACCGGTACCTTCTCCAGAGGGGCCAAGGCTGAGCTGCAGGACAGAGCACTGCAGCAGCCCTGCCCTGAGCTGGCCCTGCCCCTGGCACCCGCAGCCCTGCAGGGACAGCAGCAGGGACAGATGGGTCCCCAGTGCCAAGGACCTGCAGGGCTTTGGCTTTGCATGGCAGCACAAGAGACAGAAATAGCAGTGATGGAAAAAAACCTCATTACTTGTATTGACCCATCCCCAAAGAACGTGCGCAAAGCACTCAACAATATAAAGATGTATTAATAGATGTTTTTCTTTCTGTTGGTTTCTGATCAGAAAGAGGGTGATTAGGTTATTTTGTTTGAGTCTGTATGAAGAAAAATATAACAAGTCAAGAAAAAGGCCATGGGAAAAGAGCTGCCCTGGATCCTGTGCACCCATCAAGAGGTAACCGACTGTGTCTTGTTACCCACCATCTCTTCTTCCTCTCACCCAGACTTGTCTCCAGTTCTCTCCATATCCACCTGCTGGTTGCTGTGCAGTGATGAAGGAAGATGCTGGTATTTCTCCGAAAGTGCTCTCAGAAATGTACTCATAATGAAAGGTTTATACCCTCTGGTGGTCTGCAGCATTTGGTGACGTCAAAACAACACCAATTATACCCTTACTGATGGAATGTTGTACTTCTTTGTTCCTGGCCCTCTCCCAAGTCAGCTTTCCTATTTCTGTGGGTATTCAGTTAATTCAGTTTACCATCTGTCATCAAAGCTTCTCTCCTCTTTTTATTCCTTGAATATATTTGTAATATCCATAGTAGCATGGAAACAAGAATCACAGAAATGTCTCGATTAGTCCAGAGCAGCAGAGAAAAATTGCAATGTGCTTTGGGGGGGCAGGGAAATCCAAATACATCTACTCTTTCCTTTTGATGATATCTAACAACTGCTCAAGTGGAGCAGTAATAGAGGGATGGAGAATAAAAGCAACTCAATATACCTCATCAGATAGCAGGGGCTTTGCCTCTCATGGAGCAGCCTGCACTCCACGGGCTGGGCTGAGCAGCCTCGGGCATCTGCTCTGCTTCATACATAAAGCACAGCAGGAAATGTGTCTTATCCAGAGACCTGAACTGGCATCACCAAGGACTCCTGTGTCACAGCATGAGAGCCAGGATCAGGAGTGAGACTGTACAAGAATATTGTGACCCCAGATGAACCTCCTGCTCCCTTTTGCAAACATGCCCTGAGAAACATTTGGATTGCTTTGGTGCTGGTGGGAAGGGACAGTGATGGCAGAATTCCCTTC
>JAWWLZ010000029.1:7585983-7609854 GCA_035041345.1 Poliocrania exsul | reverse complement strand
TTTGCAAACATGCCCTGAGAAACATTTGGATTGCTTTGGTGCTGGTGGGAAGGGACAGTGATGGCAGAATTCCCTTCTTGTGCCCCCACACATGAGTACAGGTGCCCACCAGGGTTCCAGGTGCTGCCAGAAGGCAAGAAATCAAAGCCTCCTCTTCCTCCCTGCAAGGCAGGACTGACAGGGTGGGTGGGTGGGCAGCCAGGGATGCAGTCACGGGAAAGAGAAGAGCAGAGGAGTAGGAGATCTCAGAGATTCAAATGGTGAAGTAGAACCTTGTGCTTCTTGCACTGCTTCAACCAAACCAGCAATGTGCAAATCCCTGGGGTAATTTGTTGTTAGGTTTGGGTTTTGTTTACTATACCAGTCTCTGCATCCATCAGAGCTCCAAGACTCCACATTATGAAATAATTACCTTTGTCTCAGTGATTCCTACCTATATTTCATTGAGGGGAATATTATAGACCTGTTCTCAACTTGTTAAAACCTTTCTAGCAATGCCAGAAATTAACTCAAGTGAAACAAGAATGCTGCACTGGGCTGTAGTGGCCAAGCTGCTTGTTGAGTAAATCAGCACGGCCATGGTGACTTCTTTGCAGCACTGAGTGGTGTCTGATGGGATGGGGCCACCAGAAAACCAGAACCAGGCAGGAGAGCAACAGCCACTGCTCCAGGGCTGAGCAGGGGCCACACTGCCAGGCCAGGCAGACCCATTGGCTCTCCAGTGGGATCCACCTCCCAGAGATCACCTGTGTTGACACACATCTTGGCTGCTGCTGAGAGTGCCACTGCAAAAGGCAAAACCAGCATGTTGATCTTTTAAGGGCACCTATTCTGTAGATGAAAACATTGGGCTAAAGTCATGTCCACACTAAAATAAAGTCACAATAGCATTAAGTGAAGCTCTGAGCCAGAGCCATACCTGGACAGACACTTGGGATTGCTGGATGTCCAGGGGAGAGGAGCTTGGGCACAGCAGAGCCACACTGAGATGTGGAGAACAGGAACCAACACCACAGGGGGGATGTGGAGGCCTGAGGGGAGGGGCTGACACAGGAGACCTGTTCCCAGTGGGTCCTGTTCTCCTCCTGTCATCATAAACAAGCCTGGTGCAGCCAGTAATGTGGTTCAGAGCAGTCCCTGGGGTCTTGGGGCCCCAAATACTGTAACAAACATTGCCCACAGCCTCCCAGCCTAGTCCTCCTTTCTGCTTCACCCATGGAATTCCCTCTGGGCCATATTTCACTGCATGAGTTTCTCTACAGTTATAAAGCAGCTGATTCAAGCTGCTGATATAAGCAGCTGTAAGGCCACTGCCTTTAATGGGCCACCAGGATATTTTCAGAGGCAAAATTCAGGCCAGCAATATTATGTTCCTTTTCCTTTTTTTTTCTTCAGTGTGAAACATCCTTTTCCATAACCAAAAATAGCAAGTAGATGTGAACATAAATAATTACAATGTTTTCCGTTATCAACACTCCCCCTCTGAGTATGTACCTAACGATGCCAAGGTGCTGTCTTTTAAAATCATCTTTCCCTTTGTACTTCCTCCCCCTGGAAGTCTGCCTGGTTAGAGGGAAGCTCTTTGATAAAGAGGGGAAATAGCACAGACATTGAACGTTACCTTTCCTTAGGAAAGGCACTTCACACAGGTTCAAAGGACTCGATTTCAAATTGGAACAGCAGATCAATTCAAACTGAACCTTTAAATACCTTACAGAAATCCTCCTATTTCGGACTTGCAAGAATTTCCTAATGCAGACACACTTGGAATCGTCACCGCCTGCCCACAAAACAATGGGATTCAGCATCACGCTCTGCCCGACAGCTCCAACGCGCACGCCCCCTCCGAGCGCGCTGCCCTGATTCACACACCCACCACAGACAAAGTGCCCCGGCCAGTTCACCAGAGATGGACCCCCCGAATACATCGGCAAGGCGATTCGATAGGAATTATGTAATGCTGGGCGCTGAGCCGCCCGCTCCGCTGCCACAGCGGCTCCCGGGGCCGGCTCTCCCCCGCACACATCCCGCAGCGCATCCTCCCTGCCCGCAGCACAGCCCCGCTCCTGCCGCCGCGTCCCTTCCAAGCGCTCGGAATACCCTTTATCGCGGAGCAGGGAGGGCGAGGGGGCAGCTGCATCGCGGGCCCAGAGGCCGGTCCAGGGGGTTCGGGCCGGGCTCCCCGTGCCGGGGCTCCCCGCCCGCTGCGGGAGAGGAGCCGGGGCAGCCGGGAGAGGCCAAAGCCGCGATGGCGAGGCGGTTCGGGGGCACTCACCCAGCAGCAGAGAGCCGGAGCCCGCCGAGCCCAGGAGCGGGGCGAGCATCCCTGCGACGCGGTCCCTGCGCCCCGCTCCGCGCACTGCGGCGCGCACTGCGCACCCCCCGGGCCGGCCCGCCGGGCCCCGCACGCTCCCGCCGCTCCCCCGGCGGAGGGCGGTGTTTTTAGCAGCCCTCCTCCTCTCCCCATCCCTGCCGAGCCCTCCTGATTCCCCTTAAAAGGGGCGATGCTGCCGGCGGTGCGCGGGCGCTCGGCAGAGCATCTTTGTCCGCTCGGGTCCGTGAGCGGCGGCGGGAGCGGACAGGGAAGGGAGGGAGGCGAAGGGCAGTAACTTACTCCCTTATGGCTGTTATTTTCGCCCTTGGCCCACGAATTGCAGCTGACCGGTGACCTGCACAGCAGCGGGACTAAAGACCATCAGAGACGCTGAAACACACACAGTTTCATCAGCAGAGACGGCTCGGCATTGGTTCTAGATGTCTTACCAGCATACACTCAGTGGCTACTTGAAAAAAAAAGACCAAAAAACCCAGGCAAATGTGCACGTGATACTAAATAGATGGGGAGAAGAGCAAATTTGTGTACTTGGTGATTCCATCTTTCCCTGAAGCTGGTTGTAGAAAAACTAATCTCCAACTCCATGGTACATGAAGGGCTTTGCAGAAAAAGCCTTTAAAAGGGCTGCACCGATGGTGAGAGAATGTCTTGCATCCCTCTGGCAATCTCAGTGCCAGTGGGGTAAACAGGACAGGAGTGCCAAGGGGGAGAAGAGGCGCTGTCTTTTTATTCAGCCTTTTGAGTGACTAACATGGCAGGTCTGCACAGCAGGCAGAACCGCCTGCTCCAAGCTGTGATGAGCTGCTGCTTAACTCTTTGTGAACACGAGGCCAAGATATACCAATAAAAATTCCCTGCTCATACCAGGAATTAGCATTAGTTTGGGTATGATTACAGCTGCGCAGGGCACACATTTCCTTCAGAGATAAAAGCTTTTGGTTTTCTTAGAGGTGAGAATGAAGCAGATGAAAATTAAGAATTTCCATTCCATGGCAAACGTTTTTCACCATATAGTTTCCTTCTGATTCAACATGAGGACTTAAACTTTCCTGTGTATAGAAGGCCAGCAGCTGATGAAACCTGATGTAACTTGTGTTAGGGTCTCCACTGAACATTCCTGACAGCTGTCAGAAAATTGCCACATCCCTTTTACTCAAGGGCTGTTTGGCTTCCAGGATCCATGGTCTCGAGGCAGAGAACCATCATCAAGCACACCAGTGAGCTGAGAAGCAAAAAAGACTATCTGGTTCTTCAGACTGCAGTCCTCACAGTAAATGCCTCTAAAGCAATTGGGACTTCAGCTACACCTTCAGGTGTCAAAGTCAAATCTATCAGCTATAAAATAGGACTGGGAAAATCATATCTATTGCAATCTATTTTAGTTAAGGGTAAAATAGATTATTAAATACTTCACAATCTATTTTGTTTACAAGCATCTGTAGCCTATTCTGAAAACCTTCTCTTTCTTGAGAAAGAGAAACAGTTTCTACATCAGTTTTTATTTCCCTCCCTGCAGCACATTTTGTGTTGCAAGGCCATTAGCATGTCTCACCTGCAGCCTACCCAGATCCTACAGCTCCTGTGTCTAAGCAAGCCCAGACCTCTCCCTGAACCTCCAGTTTCATTTCCTGAGCCCTGCTTTTCTGGGCTTCTTAAAGCTCCTGTCAACAAGAAATTACAATACTGCAGCTCATACAAAAAAACAAGTTGTCCTAGAGATATTCAAGGCCGGGTTGGACAGGGCTCTGAGCAACCTGATCTTGTTGAAGATGTTCCTGTTCATAGCAGAAGAGTAGTACTATATGATCTTTAAAGGTCCCTTCCAACCCAAACCACTCTATGATTCAGGATCTCTTCATCTTTCAAGAGAGGGACCTTTTTAGATAATGCTTCCTTAGGGAAGTTGAGGGACCAAAGCAAACTGGTTGAAAAGTCTCCGCTCCCAGAGTTCCACTAAACAGGTTTACAGCAAACAGATTTGCACACACAGTTGCACAATGAGTCCTGAAAACACCTTTCCTGCTCTAACACAGGAGGGAGATCACTGACACAACAGATCCCAGCTGAACCTCCATGCCCTTTCCCTGGGGAGCCACAAGGTGTCTGCCTCTGCTCTGCAAAGCACAGCTTTCCTGACCTCAGCAGCTCCTGCAGCAGCTCCTCCAAGCTCTACACAGATAAAAAGAAAGACAAGTGACTTCCTGGGTTTCACCACAAACTTCCTGCCTCTCTGCAAAGTTCTCATAAACCTTTCTCTGATTCTTGACTTTAAGACCTCTGATAGCTTTCTGCTTCTCTGCACACTATGACCCAAAGCCACTTTGCCCAACTGACCATCCAAAGGCCCAGCTACTCTTTTCTGAAATTGTCCACACCTCAAAAGCAGCCAGTTCCAGTGCTCTCAGTTCCTGGCATGATGGTAATGGAGATTCTGCCTCTGGAGGTGTCCCAGTGACACACACCTGTCATCGTGATGCTGAAATTTTCCATGCTAAGAAACACCAGAATCTTACGATTCACAGAAGTGCCCAAACTGCCACCACACCACAGAACTGCCTCTCCTGCAGAGCACAGACCTTCAGCCACAGACCAGCAGTGATCTTCCTAATAATCAGAGCAGAGAACAACATCTGGAAAAGCTGGCTAAGGAAGCTGAGCTTACACCTCTCTAAACTATGTTCAGTTTTCCCATTCACCCCCAAACCTGTTACTACCAGAACCCTCCTCCTCTGTGTTGTATCACAACCTGGGCAGGGTTACAGACAACATGCACTGGAGCACCTCGCTGAGAATACACAAACCCACAGTGGCTCCTACCTGCTCTCACAATTAGAGACAATAACATCAGCCTGACAGGGAAGAAACCAGTTTATTTCTTGCCTGAATGCACTTCTGTGTCTATTCAGTAGTCCAATATAATCTGTTTGTTCCAAGTAACACTAATATTAAAAACCTTCAGAAGTGTTCCCTTCTGTTTAATATTTTAAGAAGCATATGCAACATATTTCAAGCTGTGGCTTGCCTGATTTTTATTTCAGGTTTTTCAGTCTTTCCTCATTCCCAACCAGCTGGTAAACGGTTACTATGGCAGCACTAATGCAGAGTGACTCAGCACTCCCCCACGTTTCAGTAGCAGCTCCATCTGCCCTTCTGGTTCCTTACAATGATAACCTTGTCTGCTATTTATGGTTCCATTGCAGAATTATGATGTTTAAAAGAGAAATCTTTGCTTGTGAAATTCAGCATTTATTGATGGAATCAATGCAAGAATCTGCTCAGTAAAAACCATACCTATTCAGGATGCTATTTCAGCTTTTCTTTTGTGTGAATCACAAAGATGTCTGAATTGTTTCCATCAACTCTCAGTGTTTCTTTGGAGCTTTATATTACCCATTGCCAGGTGAGTTCATCTCATATCAAACCACAGCATGCCCAGCTCCAAAATATCCCGTTTTGTTTGTCAGAAGAACCCCCTTTCCCTTTGTTATTATTCAAAGCTTTTTGATTTCTCTACCTCTACCTTTCTGTACCTTGGCAGGAATACTTTTTTTTTTTTTTTATTTACCTTGTTTTGAAGGCTGCATTTACAGCTTGAGTTTTCTTTATCCTTTCTTTGGATTTCAGTTCAGCCCAGAGGTGACTGCTCAACCAGCTCCCATTGTTTCCAGCAGCAGAGAGAGACCTTTATATCTACCTTAAAGCAAGTTGTGGAGAACAGGAATCAGAGACTGGTTTGAGTTGGAAGGGACCTCAAAGCTCACCCAATTCCAACCCCCTGTCATGGGCAGGGACACCTTCCACTGTCCCGGGTTGCTCCAAGCCCTGTCCAACCTGGCCTTGGACACTCCTAGGGCTGGGGCAACCACAGCTTCTCTGGGCACCTGTGCCAGGGGTGCCCGCCCTCACAGGGAGGAATTTCTTCCTAGTATCCAATCTAATCCTGCTGTCCTTCCAAAGCCTCAGGAACACCACTCACCACTGGTCTCCACCCAGACATCAAGCCATTGACCACAGCTCTGAGTGTGACCAGCCAGCCAGTTCCTTATACACTGCAGTCATCCAATTTGTCAGTTCTAAGAGCATGAAAAGGTTTTGGCAAGTTATCAGTTTAGAAATAAGTCTTTTGATAAGAGTGAAACATGCAAAGTTTGTGGTTTCTCATCTGATAACTGGATTTCCCCACAGCTGGGAGGGTGTGAACTCTCTCATCATGGCTTTTCCTGCAGCTGAGGTAATTGTTTTACCTGTATTATGACATTCTGGAAGAAAGTGAGTCTGAATTGGCTGGCTGGGGATCTCAGCTGAGTTCATTTCTTAACTTTAACTTTCTAAAATTTTATCTGACAGATTTATGACATAGCAAATATCTGTTGGAAGAGTTAAGGTACTTTTCCAGGGTAATTCACAAGCATTAAGGTAGTTTTTTTTAAACTTGAAATGTAAAAAAAAACTGCCTGAGGAAGAACAATTTATTTTTCCATCGAGATTTCTTTCACTTTTCTCTGAGCTGTTCCGAGCCCTCCCACTCCTGACATCCCCCGGGAGGCTCGAGGTCCTTCCCACCGGGTGAGCCCCTGCTCGGGTGTTCCAGAGCACTTGGCCGGGACTGCCCGCGGCGCCTCCAGCACCACGGACAGCGGCGGCCCGGCAATTACCCATGTTAATTAACGAGCCCGTTCTTTGGCCCGTGAAATGACTGACGGGTGTGATGGGTTCCCTACTGCATCCCGTATTAGCAGCAGGATTACAGACAGCAACAGTGACTAATGTGTTACCTCAGAAGCTGTCTTCTGCTTCAGCGCCAACCCCTTCTTTTGCCATTTGATTTTTCATTGCCTGTGGAAGAGAAGATAATTAAATCCATCCTGCACTTGGAACCACACAATCCTCTAAGTTGGTAAATGCCTTTAAGATTATCAAGGCCCATCACTAAACCATGTCCCCAAGTTCCACCTCCACACATCTGTTAAATCCCTCCAGGGATGGCGACTCCACCACTGTCCTGGGCAGCTGTGCCAGTGCCTGACCACCCTTCCAGTGCAGAAAATTTTCCTTATATCCAATATAAGTCTCCTCTCGTGCAACCTGAGAACATTTCCTCTTGTTTTGCTACTTGTTCTGTGGGAGAAGAGACCCACACCACTGGCTCCAACCTCACTTCAGAGAGCTGTAGAGAGAAAAGGTCCCCTCTGACCCTTCTCTTCTCCAGGCTGAACCTCCCAGCTCCCTCAGCTGCTCTTCATACTTCCCATCTCACAGAGGTGAACATGGGCCTCTGCCTGAGCAGTGTGCGTGCTCAGGATTTATTGCCAGAGGGGCAGCACACAGGCCAGTGCTCTCTGGCAGCCCAAATCAGGATGAAGAGGTGGGACTGCCATTACAATAAATCCATTTTGCATCTCACAGCTAATTGCTCGTTGCCACACAGACACGCTGCAGGTGTTGACTCTCCATACTTGCCCGACCCTGAAGATTTACAGAAACAGACTTTGGCTAAGCAAAGGGACAAAATCAACCCTTTGAAGTCAAAGAGAAACACTTCTTCAAGCCAGCACAAACAGTTCTGATCACTACAAAGTTGCCTAAAGCATTCCCAGCTTTTTATATTATTCCTATCAGCTGGCAGAGCCTTTTGATTTGTTAGCAGCTCTCAGTTCAGCTGTGTCTCCACCAGGATGCTCTTGCCTTAGTGGCAAGTGTACGGCTACAGTCAGGGCAGAGCGAGGGCTGACAGCCCCCAGGGCACGGGGAGCAGGAGTCAAGGACAGTAACACACCTCTCAGCCAGGACAGGCCCATGGAATTCAGGCACAGCCAAGCAGGACAGGCCTCCAGGAGGTAACTGGGGTCAGCCAAGATCCCAGACCATCAGGGGGTTACCTGTGTGGGGAGGAGGTAGATCCAATGTCAGGAAGTCCATCCATAGACTGGGACCCAAGTGACAGAATCAGAGAATATGCTGAGCTGGAAGACACCCAGAAGCAGCACCAAGTCCAAGCCTCAGCCCTGCACAGAACACCCCAAGAGCCACACCCTGTGCCCCAGAGGATCATCCAAACAGTCCCTGAGCTCTGTCAGCCTCGGGGCTGGGACCAGTCAACAAGTGCCACTACCAAGCACAGACATGGCTGTGGCTGAACTGGAGATCTGCATTCCTGCAATGCAGGGGAAGGAAAGGCCTCTGGGACTGGGCTTAAATGGTCTCCTGTGCCCATGGGAAGGGTGTGGGCAGGAGCCCAGGTGAGGCTGGGCAGGACATCAAAGCCTGTTAGAGCCCTCAGGACTCTGACAGTTCCAAACTTTCTGCCTCAAGAGCTGTCTCTTAATGTTTGACTCCAGATACCCGGCATAAGGAAAGCCTCACGCGGTCCTGTAATAGCACTAATTAACTGTCTTTTATATGTTAAACTTTCATGGTACATACATATATACACACAAAAAAATGTAATGTTGGACTACCAAGTAATCTACCAAGTTTTTATGTCTCATTAATTGAATAAAATTTAAGCTAAGCATGACTGTTAATTGAGATCATTGACTTTAGCACCAAAAGCCATCCTGGCTAGAAGGAAAAGACTGGAGACAAAACCTCTACTTAACTATTCACAGGAAAAATCAATGGATTGACTATGAAAAAAAACCTAGAAAAAACAGCACATTTCATTTTGAGGATACAAAAATACCAACAGACATTACAGTAAAAGCAGTATAATGACCTAGTTTGTTCTTTTGGTTTCTGTTCACACCCTTCCATCACCATGAACTCTCTGAACTGCCTCTGTCTGGGTTATTTGAGGAGGGCACACGTGCCACTGCTGCTCTGCTGCTGCCCAGTCAGAGACTCCAGCTGCAAAAACAAAGCAAAAAGGGATTTTTTTGGAGAAAAAACCCCAAATCCCAGACCCGCTTTTCCTATGTCACAGTAAGAAAGGACAAAACAAGTAGTTCTATTATGATTGTTGTGGAACAAATTAAAATATCAGAGTCAGACAGAAGTTGTTTAATCCCATAACTCTTCATGCCAGCTATGCTGAAACCACATAAAGCAAATAAGGGATATTCAGCTCAACCTCTCCTGGCTCAGAGGGCATACTCACAGCTCAAATCCAAAAGGATCCTGACAACAAAGAGCAGCAAGCTCTGGTCACACTTCTGCTGTGGTCAGAAGAGCTTAATGCTGTTGAAGGGAGTTATGCTACCCTTTTATCAGATTGGGAGTAAAGCTTCAGCATATAAATATAAACACAAATACAAATACAAATATAAATATACACTGTAATGACCTTTATGCTTTCATTGGGCAGAAGTTCTTCCCTTTGGATTTGGATAATGGACAAGTATTGTGCTCAGCTTGGGGCTCATGAGCCAAACCTCTAACTTAAGTAAAGGACAAACCAGTACCTGAGCACACATGAAAGCTCAGAATTCCTCAACTTTCAGTGCAGTTTTAAATGATAACTTATACATATTAAGTAATTTTGATGCAGATTTTGGCTGGAGGATTCACCAGCATACAATGGTTTCTATGCCAGCTGTTAAACCACCTGTGCTTCCCTTTCCCTTTGTGCCCAGCCTGGGGATGGGTGTCAGGACCAGCTGAGTGGGAACCTGCTGCTGACCTGCTCGTGGCAGAGCTGTGTGGGCACTGGGGCTGTGCAGTAGCTGCAAAGCTCCAGACTGTTCCCTGAGCCAGGGAAGTGTCAATCCTATTATTTATAAAGCATCCAAGCTCTTTGGAGCTGTAAATGCTCCAGTAAAACACTCTGCTTCCCCAGCATGTGTGAGGGGACAGATGTCCTCACAGCCACATTTCGCCATTGATCCTCGACGTGACCTTGTCAGTGGCAGCAGACTGGAGAGCAGGGCAGGGCAGGGCAGGGCAGGGCAGGGCAGGGCAGGGCAGGGCAGGGCAGGGAGCTTTCTGCCTTGGTTTCTGCTGTAGCCATCCCTTCCGGCCCTCTGGTTTTGAGGAAGGTGCCATCTGCTGTCAGGAGCTCATTCAGACAACTGGGACAGAGTCAACTCCAGCAAAGCATCACAAGTCGAAGCGCTGCAGAATTTGCCCCACTGAGAGTGCAGGCTGAGATGCTTTTTATGTGACTTCTCATTACTACCTATCATCTCACACATTTATTCATGATTTTCTATCCTCGGCTTGCACTCAAATGGAGCATCTTATAAACAAGCATTGCCCCTGCAGACAAGGATCTCTCTAAGCTGCCCTATCAGGGCTCTTGGTGACATTTGCCTCCTTGCTGTGATCAGCTGCCAGCTGCCTATTGGCTTAATTAAGAGATAGAATTGATGAGTCATTGAAATTTTATAATACTAATGTTAAGAATTTAGAAAACTGTTCAAAAAACTCCCCTAAAAAACCAGTAGAAGAGATATGAGAGGTTTGAACACCTGAGCTGAACCTGAATGTGGCAGGTACCACAGAAGTGCTGTAGAAGCATCAACACCAAGTTTGTTCCATATGGAAAACTCAGTTTACTGGGGTAACAGCAAAAGTATCTGTGAAATAGTAGATTTTTCATTAATATTTTGAATTAGAGAGTATTTCTTGCAAGGGAGTGAAATACAAACTATGGTCTAATGAAATGGATGTAATGGAAACAAATCCTAGTTGGAATGAATGGATGAAGAACTGAATGCACAAATAAAGACATAAGAGGTTAGGATCACTTCAGTCAAAGGGAAAAACCATTACATAAAACAATTAATTACTCATAAGAGCATGTTTCAGCATTTAAAACCAGAATTAGCAGTAGCAAATACCTGCATTGCCTAATATCCTCTGGAAGAGGAGGTGGATGTCATGTAGGAAAGTGTGGAGTGAAGCCAAGTTCTCTGCTAAGCTGAGCACGAGGCGTTGGAGGAGGATCTCACAAAGGTGAGTGCCTGGTAGAGAAGATGGCACAGGAATCTGGGGATTGGCAAGCACAGACACACACCCAGGAAATGTAACATCACCAGGTACAGCAGAGAGAGAATTAACTCCATTAATGCCACGAGGAATATTTCTGCTGAGCTGAACTCCTTACACCCAGGAGGAGAGATGGTAACTCAGCTCAGCCACTGCTGAATGTGCTGCTTTCCATGGCAAAACGCTCTGCTTTCCAGGGGGCTTTTATTTTCCATTTATGTCAGTGTTTTAAAAGCACCTCTTGAATGTTAAAGCAACTGCCTTCAAGCACACAAGAGGCCACAGGATCTTCCCCAAAGGCAGGTCAGGCCGTTCCCTGGAGAGCAGTGTTTGCTGCTGCCTTGCAGAGGAGCAGAGCGGGAGCAGCTGGAGCTGCCAGGCAGCAGCACAGGAGCAAAAAGCAAATTGTGCTGCCTGTGACACTTCTGGCTAACAATGTACAGGCTCTGTCTGCTGGTTGCTTTAAAATAACACTCTGACTCCCACAACCTACTTCTCTTTTCCCAAGGGGGAGAGGTATTGAAATGCAGTAGTTTATTAGACAATCAAATGAGATCTAGAAACCTATTTCTCAGTTCTCAGGTATGGAAATCTAGACTGAAATTCTCACAGCAACCTAAAATCTCTCAGGGTTTTTTTCTCCACTGAATAAACTGACTCTGAGACACATTTGATTTCCCAGCTCTGTGTTTTCACAAGTTTTGCTGCAGCCTTGGGGATTCCACCAGGCACTGTGTGCTGCCACCTCCATGGCTCTGTGGGAAAAGCACTCTGCAAGACACACAGGCAAAAATATCCTGGTTATTTGAAATGGCCTGGAAATAAATGGGCTCTCCTTTTGTTTGTTTAAAAATGGCATAGCAATTCTAAACATTGATGTTCCTCTCAGCTGACTTGGAGACGTCAGAGACTTCCAAAGGATGTGATTAATCTTCCAGGCAGAGCCTCTTGCAGCCACTTTGCTGCACAAACTCCATGTAGGGCTCTTTAACCTCTGAGGTTTTTGTCAGTAAGATGCTGGGGTTCAGCAGCAGCTCCCACACAGCCACAGGTGTTTTTTCCATCGTGCTGAATCCCACTGGGTTTGCCAAGCTGGAGGTGATGCTCTCTCTTAATGCACTTCCCAAACCTGCATCTTTTCACCTTTCCTGGGAAGCCTCATGGCTTACCTGTCATTTTCTTTTCCCAAGAGACTTATCAATGTTTAATGGCCAGGACAAACTTTCCTATTCTGACTGGGAGCTCGTCTTCAACTTGGCAGTTCTGTAGGTTCTAAAAATAGGACCAAGTTCAAAAAGTTGCTTCGTAAGACTGAAAACATGAAATGACTTGTTTGAGATCTCTGTGGCCTTATATAGTGCCTTCGCTGAGTTCCGGTGTCACTGCGGCTCCACAAGGTACTTTGCTTGGGATTTTGGGGTTTGGTTCACTTGATTAAAAAAAACCAAAATTGCATAGGAAAAGATGACCTGAAATGTTTATTAAGGTTGCAAAGCAACCACTTAAAAGATAGAAAATGCTACAACAAGACAACTGCTGCCCAAGAAAGGTCCACCCTAAACAAAATTTCATGGGGAAAAAATATACCAAATATAAATAAAGAATGTTTGAAAGCCCAGCATAAGGACCCTGGTGTAGGGTCACATAAGCAGGCTTCATTTCAGGATTTTCTTGCTTAGGAATTATAGAATCATTTAGTTTGGAAAACATCCTTCAGAAAAGCTTTTGAGTGTTCTACTTCGGTGTCATTAGCAGTAAGGTACAAATAGTGGTGAAAGGATTCATTACACAGACAAGAAGAGAAAGGTGGATTTTTGAAATCTGTCACCAGGTCACTTTTATTGCAGACAAACCCCTAAAAATGCTCAGGTAAAACCCTTGGCTACAAGGACCTTGCCAGCAGCTGTGGTTTTATGCTGATAATTCCTTTCTTGGGCTTTGAAGGTTCATTGCATTAAAGATATTTGTATATAAATCCACAAGTACTTGTAAAAATTACCTTTCCACTCTCTCTGCAGTCACTGTGCATGGGGGGCATTTTTCCTCTGAAATGGAAACCACCACCTGTTTTCTGAGCACCATCAGCTCTCCACCACTGGGAACGAGGAGTTTCCAGTCCCTTCCCACCACCACCTGAGTCCCAACGTGCCTGAGGCTGTCACACATCACAGGGGGTTGGGAGGAAAATGGACTGATTTTTACACTCATTGTTGACCATGGCCTGATGATCATCAGCTTGTCATCAACCATTTCAATTGTTTTGTGTTTACTATGTAAAAATCCCAAACTACTTGTTGTACTTAAATCATTCTTGTCTGCCAGGTGGACTTCATGGGCATTCCTTGATTTGTGTTTCTGGACAGATGATGTTTGTTGGCTCATTTTCCTCCCCTGGTGCTATTGATGATGTCTCTCATTCACGTAGTGGCAGTGCAGCATTTCCAAATGATGTCATGAAAATATTTTTACAGCTCCCACTCCCCATTCTCTACAGCCACTGCCAAATGCACCAAATTCATTGTCAGGCTGAAAATTGGGAAAAAAAAAAGCAGAGATAATAAATGAGTTGTTCTAGTCACTGCACAGATTATCACAGAATATCTTGAGTTACATCTTGGCCACACGGGTGCAAATCATGCAAGAACCAAATCTGTTTGGGGCTCAGTTCTGGAGCAGTGGGATCCCAACAGGACTCAAGGTTATGTGCCAGTAGGACAGACTTCCTTTGGGAAGACCCAGCCAGACCCATGCAACACACCTGATGTGGTTTGTGTTGTTACTGTCTGAGTGAATCTGCCTAGACATGCCTAAATGCAGTGGATGGTTGGATAGCAGAAGGCCCAGGCTGTGTCCTCCAGCCCTGTTCTCCATGGCCAAAAGAACCTCTTGGCCTTTGTACCCCTTCAGGCCACCCTGAGCACACAGAAATAGCCCCTGCCCTGATGTCATTGGCACCAGTGACTGTGCAGAAATCTTCCTCTGCACCACTCTCCAATACAGGTCAGCACAGCTCACTTGCCACAGGTGCCCTGTTTCCTAGAAAGGCTCTTGCAGGTTTCTCAGAACAGACTTGTACCTTTTTTTGGAAGGAATCTGTAGTTTAACACATTGCCAAAGCTGGCACAGTGGTTGGATGCTCATGGGTTTGCAAAGCACTGTTCAGTTTGAAGTTTAAGGCTTTGGGGAGATTTTCTTGAACTACAGATTCTAAACATCAAATGGGCCAAACTCTGAGCTGTGTTGGTAGAGCACAACCTTTGTGCTGACCTTGTCACTGGGTTGTCTTTCTGAGGCCCTTCCTTTGCCACCAACACACAGCTGTTATTACTCATCGATTGCAGAAATTTGGAGCAAAGCTTCTGTAAACCAGGATGTAGGTAGGTGATCTGGTCAACAAAACACATGAGGTGTCTTCAGAAAAAAATTCCCCCCTAGAAACTATTTGAATAAGATAAACCATAGCTGAGTCTGCAGGACATGATGCAATGAAGTTTTTGAGCTCCTAAGGCTCTCTGCAGCGTGACCATGGGTGACTGCTCACAAACCTGGAAAACCCAGAGGACTGTGGGAATTTCTGGGAGTGGAAAAAGGTAAACACAGCCTGGGACTAACAGAAAGCTGAAAAGCTTATAGAGCAACCAGTTCAGCTTGAGCTGTGGGAGGATCTGGGAACCAGTTCTCCATCGGTATCCTCCTAAAAATGAGGTGATTGAGTTTTAATTCAGCACAGAATAGTTTGTATTGGAAGGGACCTTTAAAGGTCATCTAGTCCAAACCCCCTGTAATGAGCAGGGACATCTTCAACCAGAACAGGTATCTCAGAGCCCCATCCAACCTGGCCTGGAATGTTTGCAGGGATGGGGCATTCTGAAATAGTCAACATGGATTTGGGGTGACACAATCTGTTCCTCACACTGTTCTTTGATGTGGGTGAGGCTGAAGGCATTGCTGGGCTCTGGCAGGGCCTGGCATGAGGGGCTGGAGACTGAAATGTTGAAATGTCTGAAAACATTTTCTGCAGAGGATGAAATGTCTCATCATTGTGGACAATTTCCTATCAAACAGGAGGAACACGCTGTGGTTTGCACAGGCAGTTTCCTGACCCAGATATGATATATTAAAAAAAAGAGTAACAATAAAGTGCTTGAATCATTAACCAGGGACAATCCTGATGAGAATTGAGTGTGATGTATTCTTGGGAAGACAAGGCATGAAGTGCAACACTTAGGGAGGCAAATGGCCAAAACACACCCACAAGGTGGCCAAGCACCACCGGAGGATCACAAACACCGGGTGGGGTTGCCTGGTGCAGAGTTCTGTCCTTTTTTCTCTCTTCTATTTCTTTTTCTTCCTGCTTCCCATTTTATAAATGTGCACACTCCCTGTGGGACATACTAGCAGGCTGTGGAGATATGAGACATGACAGATGTTTATCCTGCCCTGCACATCCCTGGAAACATCCTGAGCATCTTGCAGGAGCCTCTCCCCGGTGCCGCCCCCTCAGAGCAGCGATGCTGACACCAGAGGTGCTGACACCAGACAGCAACACTGTTTTTCCATCACCTCCTCGGCACAGCTATTTGCTCACTCCGATGCTCTAGACTGAATCCAATAAAGTAATTGTAAAAGTCATAGTCCTGGCATTTATCTCAGATTATCATCTCAGATTTTAACACCGGTTTCTGTTGTTTCTGGCAAGTGCCCTGACGGCAGGATGGAGCTGATTGTGTGAGTAACTGCTTTATTCTGGCCTGTTGTAAATCACTTGCTGTGTTTGGAGTATTCTTACTAATACATTTTACACTTGTTGGTTGGCTTTCAGCCAGTCTTGAGCTCTCACTGCACACCCTGTCCCCTGCCTTGGCGTGAAAGTATGTCCAGGAGGCTGAAAAATTCATCCTGAAATAAGTGTGACCCTGACAGCTGCACTAAAAATCCTGGGAATTACCAGAGAAATGCCACAGATTATTGAAGGAATGTGGAAGGAATTATTAATCATGGCTGAAAAATTAGTAAAATGATGAGGAAACTATAGCTCATTGCTGGAAACTACCCCTGAGATGAACCATACAGATACGGGGGAAGAGGTGGCTGGAGGAAAGCTCACTGATGGTGTGATTGATAAAACACTGACTTTTGAGATCTGCTTTCTCCTTTCCTCTCTTACTTCACGTTGCTTAAAGACTATCCACAGTATCAAAAGTGCTTGTCACAGTGCAGGGTCAGGAAATACAAGAGGAGAAAAGCAGATTGTTATCACAGAATTGGCTTTTCAGGAGAGGAATGTGTTCAGTGAATTTAACAAAATGCATCTGAGGGATGGAAAAATGCAAAACTGCGAGTGACTTGAACACACCTGATCATACAGGAACTAAAATGAGAGGGAGCATCCAGTTCCCTGAGCTGTGGGTGATAAAGCACCTGTACATGGGCAAGGGAGTGTTGCCCTCCCTTGAAGATCACTCAGCACGGTCCATCCAGAATAATGACACAGCCTGCTCAAGGGACAGCCTGATTTTATAACCTCCTTCATTTCCAGAAAGCAATAACAAACATACAGAGAGCACAGCAAAAGCAGATCCTGTCAAACATAACATATATTTGGAAAAAGTAGTTTACCCTTTGGAATTCTGCTTTGGTTAATAGAAAGACATTTATTGACATTTTTGCCCAAGACTGCAGAGTGTTTGCATAAACAAACAAGGGGGAAAGAACTGAAATTGCTGTATTAAGTGTATCACTGCTCAAATAAGCAGGCACAAAACAATTCATTATCAGCTTGCAAGGTCATACCCAGCCCTGGCTGTAAGGATCTGGTCTGTGTCCAGCAACAGTCAGGATTTTCATTAGTGATATTGCATTAAAGAGCAAAGTACACCTTAACAGAATTTCTGGATGGCAGAGTTTGTATTCCTACTGCTGGCCCTTGGAGTATGCCAGGCATGGGGAAATTACTGAGCAGAGGGTTCCTGTGCCTTCCCAGGAGATGGCTATAACCTGATCCAGCACCCACAAACACATCCTCAGTAATCCAGGAGTTAATATTCAAACATTAAATGAAACATGGAAAACTACTGCTTGGTTCCCACCTCCACTTGTAGCCCAAGACCAGATCAGTGAGAGATGACACAGCCATTCTCTCCAGGGTAAAGCTGATCTAACTCTCTTTTCCAGGGCTTCAGCATCCACAGTAATCTTCCTCTAAGGCAACCCAGAGGACAGCTGTTCTTGTGAAATCTGACTTTTTTATATTCACAGGTCACCAGACTTCTGAATCACTCTTTACCAAATTTCTCCACTTGATATTCATAATTAATGTGTCTTGTGAGGCTTCACAGATATTAAATGAAGTTTGATTGCAAACTTTCTTGGTTGCTATTCAAGTTGTTTTCTCCACAGACAGCTGAGAATCCTACCCTGGGGCTACTGTGCTTTTCCTAAGAAGACCAACACTATGGAACCTCTGGCCTGACTCAGTCAAGCTGCAATTATTTCTTGAGTTAGGCACAGAATTCACTGTAGAAACTCTACAGGATAATTCTGGTAGTTCAGGTAGTTCTGGTTCTCAAAAAAATTAAATATTCTAGTGCTGAGCACTTTAACCCCAGTTTTCTGAGGAAACCTATACATTTTCTTTAAATGACCTGTACATTTTAGGAAGTGCTGACAAACTCATATAAATCCATACTGAGTTCTCCAGAATCCACAACTATGAGCACACTTGTCTTTCTAAGCCTATGTGTAGTCTGTGAATACTTACTCTGGTAACTTCACAGGTTATCTGTCTACACTTTACCCTCACTAAAGCCTTGTACAGCTCATCTTGGAAACATATACTGCAAAGGGGTTCAGATAGAGTCTATAAAATTGCTCTTGATGCAGAAAGTACACAGACTAACTCAGTGAAATCACAGGCAGATTCCATTGCTCAGGTAACTCTTCCCCGCCTCCCCTTCAGCAAGAGCCTGTTTGTGGTGAGATATTAATCATTTCCTGCAGCACTGTGTATATAAGAGGAGCCCGAGGCAGAGCCACACACACTTGAGCAGCTGAGGAGCAGAGCTGAGGAGCGATGCTGGTGCAGGTGGTGGCTCTGCTGAGTCTGGGGGTGCTGGTGCTGGGCAGCTCAGCCCCACTGCGGGCACCCAGCCCTGCCAGCCCTGCCAGCCCCAGGGCAGGTTCGGCACAGGAGGAGCGTGCCAGGACCCTGGTGGGACTGATCATTCGAGAACTTCTCCAAGACATGAAGAGACTAAACTTTAATGCAGTAAGTTCCTTTATTTTCAGCACTTTCCCCCTGGCTGCCTTCCTTTTCCAGGTTGTGTTCTGAAGTTTCTGACTTCCTTTTCTCTTGAGCAGGTTCCCAACGTTGTAACCGTGAACGCTACGGTAAGAAACCCTACTCTTCTATTTCAAATTATTGTCTCAAGTCCCCAAATTCCTCTTCCACTTCAGAACTCTGATAGCACTTATAGTTGTCTAAACTCAGGGAAAGGTGAAGTTCTACAGAAAGCTGCTGCCAATGCTAAAAGCCTTCAATGGATCTTTCAGTATGCAAAGGTCTTCTGTGTGCACCAGCATCTTCTTGGAAGGCTCACAAATTCCCTCTGATCCCTTAGTTTTAGAACAGGCTATTTGGTCTGTGTCCCATCCGGACCCATTCATACCCTGAGCTGGGTTTTCCTGCCATCCAGTGAAAAAAAAGCTTTTAATGGAGGACATGAGCAGTACCAGTGAAAAACAGAAGCCAATCTCCTGTTAAAAATGAACAGAAGACAAGTGACATCAGCTGCTCGTAGTTTCAGGGGGAAAAGTTGAAAATTCACACCAGTACCAATAATTACTTGTATTTCATTAAGACAATTCTGATCTATTTTCAAGGGAGACATGATAGCAAGACATGAAGCCTTAATGCAGGGTTGGTCTTCCTTTCCCTCAAGGAACAAATATCTCCAGTATTGAACACCACCAAATTGTATATGTCCAGTTTCTAGAGGCACCTGCAACTTCCACCTTAGGCAGTTGGGAGGTTTTGGCCCCTGGCATGTTTTTAAGTGAAAATTAAAGGTTGTCCCATGATTTCCTAAATTTGGTATCCAAGAAATTGCTGAATACAGAATGAGGGCTTGTGTTTGAAAAAACACAATTCCTGTAGGTTGTTATTTTTCATGGGTCTGTAAATTCCTGGGATATGATGTTTTATTTATGTGCTATCAAGGATTAGTGTTGCAATAACCCCTCACTATCTTTGCAGCTGGAGAGATGCATGCACAGCCACCTGAAAACCTTTGCCAGCATCTTGGCAACTCTCAACACTCCCGGCAGAGTCATCGCCAGAAAGCTGACCAGAGTCAGCATCTACAAAAACGTCCTCCCCAAAGTAAGTTGGATTTTGTGCAGAACATTCCCCACAGGCTGTTCAGTGGCAGGACGTGGCAGCTGGGATGGCACTGAGCAGCCTGCAGTGGGCACTACAAATCTCTTCTGAAAATCAGCATGATTAAGAAGGGTGCAAATACATCCGCTTGCTTTCCTGGAGCTCTCTCTGACCCATTTTCCTGTGGTAATCTCAATTGCAAGAAAGATAATAGTATGAAAAACCCCCAAATGTGAGCTGGGACAGCCGTGGGGCTCAGGGCATGCTCTGGGTGCTGCCAGGTGATCAGCCAGCACCACACACCACTCAGCACCACCCATCACCCTGCCCTGGAGAGCCCAGGGAGCAGCTCCCCCAGCTCCCCAAACACTGCGGATATTACAGCTCACATGGCAGATTTCTTCAGAAAATGGATGTATCAAACACCATAAGCTTAAACATGACATTCAAGTTGCATGGCTGAATTGTGTTCTCTTTTTTTGGAAGGATCTGGATGAGGAATGTGAGACTGCACAAGTGCCGTGGGATGAGTTCCTGAACACACTGGAGAGGTTCCTCAGGTTGCTCTCAGAGAAAATTCAAGACACTTAAATAGAGCAACTACAGCAAACTCAAGAAGAACTCAGGAGAACCTGAACTCTACTGCACCCAAAATGTGATTTAATTAACTTATCCTCAGGAATATGACCATAAAATATTTATATATAGAGAGAGAGACACTTTGTGTATATATAAGTTATTTAAAAAATATATATATATGTGTGTAAAAAGTGATGTTATGACAGCAGCCATGTTCTCTACAATGATTGAAACATGCTGCTTTTTTAAAAGACAAATATCCAAATATTTTGTATAGTTTTAATATTTTAACTTATGTCTTTTTTTTTCAGAAAGGAAATGTAATATTTATTTATTTATTTATTTTGTTTGTGGAGATTTTGATTTATTTATTGTGATGCTGCTGTATTTAAGTATTTGCTTTAGGAACCTGTTGTGTGAGGAGGAGCTCTGGGGGTCGACTTTGGGGTTTGCTGTCACACTATTTCTGTCACTGTCACAAGGCACAGCCCCAGAGTTCTCAGAGCTGGGGCAAAGCCACTCTGTGGGACAGTGATGGGGCCATTGGTGCCACCCAGCACCTTCCCTTCTCCTTGGCTCCTGGACCATCCCTGTGCTGGGGAAGATTTATCTGAGTTGCAAACTCCCGCCTCCGTTCCTTCCCTGAGCGTTCAGATCCAGGATAACTTGAACCACTACACGTTTTATTTTTGAGGAAGCAAAGCCATGCCACGCCAGTCGAGCCAAACTGGGTAATACAAAAGCAAAGAGACTTTGTTTGTTTTTCCTCCAAGTTTTCTCAGCTGATACGAGGTGTTTCCTTCACCTCATGTGAGCTGAATTCTACTGAACTGAATCAGACAGTACTTGTTCCAAATATTTAAGTAGCCATACCTATGGCAGTTACTCACAAAGTGTGGGCTCATGTAAAGCTATCAGCTGAGATTCCAAAAGTTAATGTTTAATAAAAGAGTATTGAAGGAGAATGTCCCTGTATGGGCTGATTTGGAAGGACACCTGCCATATGCCACCTGTACTTACGTATCCATTACTAAATGTTTGCAACCTTCTGTTAATGTCAATGCACCTTTACAAAAATAAACAAATTTTCCTCCAGAATTAAGAGTGCTTTATTTGTGAAGGGCGAGTGGTTTTACTGCTGTTTAGAGTAGCTGAGTGTGATTTCCAGGTGGGACAGACACACAGATGATGCCAGGAATGGGGGAAATCAGGGCGAGCATCCTGCACCTGCACTCACCTGTCCCAGCCCCTTCCCAAGGACCAGAGCCCCACACTCCAGCCTGGCCCTGAGCTCATCTTTACTGAGTCATGCCAGGCTTGAGCTTTTGAGACAAAGTGCCCTCTTGCCAGCCGGGGTGACTCATGTCACTGCCCCATTTGCAGTGCAGCAAAAGCAGAGGAGCTTTCACTTGTCGCAGCTGAGAAGTGTCCCCTCACCTCCACTGGTGTGAGGAGCTCCCAGCACCGAGAAATTGAAAAGCAGCTGTGTTGGCCAAGAGGATGGGCATGGAGGGACAGCCCAGCTGGGGCAGGAATGAGTGCCCAGAGAGCCAGAGATGTACAGCCACCATGGCAAGCTCCACTGGAGCCAACCACAGAATGCCTTGCAGAGACCTCCAGAAATGTGGTTTGTCCCTGCTGATGGTGTGATGGCCCTGGACTGAGCTCACTGCAGGGGGGATTGGCTCCTGTGGCCATCCCATCCCTGCCATGCTGCAGAACACATCCCAGATTTCAGGTCCACACTTCAGTGGTCAAAATAAAAGCAGTGGCTTTGCATTCAAACAGCATCTCCCCTGTGCACATGGTGTGTGTAACAGAGCCCAGGCAGGCTGGACAGACAGACTTCATCCCCTGCCACAGGGGTAGCAGTCCCCAAACTCCCCCCCCCTCCCCCCTCAGTGGGGGCACAGCCACCAGCCCTGGACAGGGGCAGGCACCACAACCACACCTGGGTACCACAGACTGCCCAGGCCCCACGGGCAAGGTCACTGTGCATCACTTTGTATTGAGTCCTTGTAGGGACTATGAAACCTGTAAATTAAACCAAACCTTGAATCTGTTTACTGAAATCAGAGAAATGACTGAATGTCCAGCTGAACCAGTCAGGAAAATCTCTGCTCCTGAGCTCTGGCTTGTTCAGTGTTGTAAGAGTTTAAGAAATAATAAGAACCACCCTGAAGAAACACTTCATGCCATGGAATTTCAAAGTTTGTGTTAGCAATGAGATGTTTAATATTTCAGGTACATTCTTTTAAATTACATTTAAATATTCTACATTAAATTTTAAATTCGCCCTTCAGATAAATGAGAAGTCTCTGAATCACAGGTATTCAGAAAGGAGAAGAATGTCAGGGTTTTAAGCAGAAAACATTAATCTGGCTCAGCACTCTTGGCATGGCAGTCCAGGAAACTCTGACAAACAGACAGGAGGGAAAAGTGAAGCATGAAATAACTCAAAGTCAACACTGGCCTGGCCGTGGGCAAAGGCAGCCGGAGCTGTTGCCGGGGCAGCAGACTGTGGGGAAAGCACCGGAGCGGCGGGACCGGACGGGACGGAACGGCAGCTCTGGTGCCTGGCAGGGGCAGGCAGAGGGATGCAGGCAGTGGGATGCAGGCAGAGGGGTGCAGGCAGAGGGATGCAGGCAGTGGGATACAAGCAGAGGGATGCAGGCAGAGGGATGCAGGCAGAGGGGTGCAGGCAGTGGGGTGCAGGCAGAGGGATGCAGGCAGTGGGGTCCCAGCTCCAGAAGGAGCCTCCCAGCCCTGTTGCCAGCAACACCCTGTCCCAGTCTTCTCGTGGCACAGCCCTTCCTCCTCACAGCCCTGCCCTGGTGAGGGGCAAAGTCCATTTGGCTGGGGCTTCCAAGAGCCCTGACGCCACCTCTGCTCCCGCACGGGCTCCAGAATGACCTGATGGCATTAAGCTGGCCAGAAGCTGTCACCAGACAGGTGACAGGGAATGCCTGGTTTCGAGCAGGCAGTGCAGTGGTACCACGGGTGTGCCAAGCACTGCTGTCTGAGCAGGTGACCTCAGTGCTGCATCACTGCCTGAACAGCCCTGATAAGCATCTTGCATCACCACAGCACAACAAAGCACACATGCCTTGATGTCTCGGATAAGCTCTGACTTTGACTCTCAAGGGCTGCTGCAGACTTGTTCCAATAGAAAGTAGACTTTTTATTAAAAAATGATTGTTGCATTTCTTACACCACAGCAGGAAAAGCAGCTCTGTGAGCCCCAGGTGGGGACAAGGCAAGAGAGCTGATGGCACAGCGGGGGAAGGTCTGTTCACAAAGGCCTGTTCTACTTTTAGAAGTTGTAGGTGTGAGTTATATTTAGCATTGCCCGTTTGATAAGCAAGAAATTACTCTTGGTAAAACCCATCTCCCCAACACAGTGACAGGAGAGCAGAGCCCCTCCAGTCTGCTCAGCTCCTTTGGGCTGCACAACCCATGCCTATACCTGCCCATGGGCTCCATGATGAGCTCTCCAAGGTGGAAAAAGACTGTCCATCCTGTGCAGGACCAGCCACACTTTTCCAGATGCTCTCCAAATCCTTAATGGTTGCCCCACGCCACAACCATGAGCAAGGCTGGGGGAAGGTTTGCCAAGACACACGGGGCTCTGGGAACACGTGGACCACACAACACA
>JAWWLZ010000029.1:7573418-7585883 GCA_035041345.1 Poliocrania exsul | reverse complement strand
CCACAACCATGAGCAAGGCTGGGGGAAGGTTTGCCAAGACACACGGGGCTCTGGGAACACGTGGACCACACAACACACCCCACTCTGGCACAGACAGCAACATCTCGAGGCCACGTTTTGCAGCTTGGTCCAGGAGTGTCTGTCCTAGAGCCCCACAGGGTCAGGAAGAGCTCCTCCTGCACAGAGGGATGTGGTGGGGCAGCCATGAGGGAGGCAGCTGTGCCCCAGCCTGCAGGTGAGCTCCCTGCCAGAGGATCCCCTTCATGGATACCAGGGCAGAGCTGACAGGAGGCAGCCTGGGCACAGAAATGCTGGTCCCATGCTCCATCCTTCCTTGCCCTGGTGACCCAGCACTGCTTCTCTTGCCATCACTGCCTGGCCCTGAGGACGAGGGAAACAGAGATCAGCCATGGCATCACTCCACCGAGGAGCAATCAGCTGCTAAATCTGGGCTTATACTCTACAAGGGTAATTCCCTTGTCTTTTTTTCGAAACATTCGATTACTCATTTTCTGTTGATACTTTACTTCCTTCTTCATCTCCAGTTCTCTTAGTCACTTGTCAGGATTCACAAACGGTTTCTGTTTTCTGCAGAATATGATCCCACATTTACAGGCTTTGGAACACTCTTTTATTTTACCTCATTAGTACAAGATGTCTTTGCAACCAAAAAATTGAGTGTCCCTCTCTGGCCACCACTTCTCTAGAGCCAAATTTCATCAGATCAGTGAGTGGGACTTCAAAACACCCATTACAGACTGTTTGGATGGATCATTTGTGTTTCTCTCAGTGTCACTTGGTTTCAGACGAGTGACTGAGAATGCAGTGACTCATCATTAAATATAGTTGTCCTTTGGATGCTTTTCAACAACTGCCAAGGCCACCACACACAGGTGACAAGCTCCAGCTTCAAGATGTGAGAGGTGCAAAGTGGTGGCTGCTCCCAGGTCCTGAGGGAGCTTGAATGGGGCTTACACCATAAACTCAATCCAGAGATGTCTTACAGTTCCTCTCTCTGGATGGTAAGATATAAGAAACTGTAGACATAATTTCTTTCAAAAAATAAGGGAAGACTATTTTGTTTTCTCTGTACATTGTCCCATGAGCACCAACCTGCCATTGCTGGGGCTGGAGAGGTACCAAGGCTGCCTGTGGAATCTTTTCTGATCAAACAGGCATCTCAGTTCTTAGAATTTAACACGGAAATCCACAACTTATCACATCTCTAATTTTGCCTGAAACGTAAGGAATTTGTTGCAGATCTCCAGGACATCTCTCAGAGCAAGCAGGGAGATTTATCTTGCTTTCCCAGAGCTGGGGAGCTACAAAAGTTCTATCTATGAATCCTAAATCATCCCTTTACAGGGTAAAGGAGACAGGGTAGGCCCTGCTGACCCCAATCAGACAGGGAGGCCTCGGCAGAGCCTCAACAGATGAAGGGACTGCATCAGAGGGCAGGTGGCCAGGGGGTTGAGATGTGCAGAATGAGTTGGCTTCTGTGACTCACAGGATTTTTTTTTTTTTTTGAGGAGCTGCAGGGGAAGTCATAGAAACCATGGGGAATACCTTTTGATTAATTAAAAAAACCCTTTCCGCCTCCAGAGCCGATTTCAAAAGGCGCAGCCTCTGCTCTTCAATTAGCCTGACTTGGCCCCCTGCTCCAAGGGCCACTCTCCAAGGATGACAGCCCACTGGCCAGACAGCTGGTCACAGGCCAGCAACCACAGCCAGAGCACGAAATGCAAAAGGAATGTCCTTGGGCTGGGGAGCAGAGCTGCACATCTGCTGCAGATGCCCCGACCAAGCACAGTCACCAGTGACAAGGATCTCGGTTTCTGCTGATTCTGAACAGCATTTAAAGCCACTCTGCAGAGCAGGGACAGGCATGGCTTCCTCCTTTCTGCAGAGGCAGACCACAGATGTACCACACCACTTAACTCCTTCCAGTGCCAAGGGAGCTGCTGTCATTGCTGTGCTGTAAAGGAGCTGCAAATTATTTCAACCTCCCCATTCAAGATCAATTCAAAGTGGAAGAGACACAAGGAGGGGAGAGGGAGCCCACTGAGGCTGAGGAGCCTGATGGTTTGGTCTGCCCAGAGGTGTGGCAAGTGCCACTGCCAGCAAGAAATGTGGCAGAGGCAACGCCTGGGGAGGAATCAAAACACTTCAAAGTTGTGAGAAAACACAGAGATGAACTTGGTGTGTGTGTGGTGAGAATATTCAGAGGAGTGGAAAGAGGCACTGATCAATCTTTCCACAGAGAATGACAGCAAGAAGATAGCTTTGACATGAAGTGTCATAAGTAAAGCTATTGCCAAAACTGTTGGCTTTCCCCCTGATAGAACAGGAAGCCTCCCAAGAGATGGTCCTGTCACCCTTCAGCTGGCTGAACTTCCACTCCAGGGAGTTATACAGGTGTGATGACCATATAATGGTCACTTATGGTGGTGATGAACCAGAAGGTTTCCAAATCCTTCATGGGGAAAGAGCAGCCTCTGTACCATTGCTATCCTGAGACTTCTCACCAGGATTTCTACTCTAGTTACACAGAGCCCAGCTCATAAAACTGAAGCCCACCTTCTCTCCAGGCTTAGAAAAAAAGGAACATTTCTGTTAGTTTTCAGTTCATTTTCTGTTATCTTTTCAGTTTCTCAGTTAATTTTTTATTAAGCTCTTCATTAATTCCTAATGGGCCAGGCCATTTTCTGTTCATTAATTTAATTCCATGTGTGATGACAATACAAATGTTTCAGATGGCTCTGCCTGGAGGTGAAATCATACCAGTGATTTCCATCTCATCAGCACTAATTCTCCTCAGATTTTTCGGAGGAGGTGGAGTTGGACAGAGGTGTTGCTGCGTGACCCCTGGCTGGAAAGTCCCTGTCAGATTCCCGTAGCATCCATCCCCTCAGTAGAGAGCAGGAAAAAAGGTAAAGGCTGATCTGACCATGAGGGGAGCAGGGTGGCCACAGTGGTTTCATCTCGGAGTGAGTATTTGCAAGTGAGTCAGTGTGTGTGAGACCAATGATCGATGTGCGCACACAACTTGACCGCAAGTTCCATCTTCCTTTCTGATTTTATCACCTCTTCTTTTTTTTTCCACCCTGGCTGCAATCTAAGAATGCATTTGCATGTCATTAGTGGTTATAAAAAGAATAAAAAGAAAAAGGTGGAGTCCGAACTTCACAATTCTGTTTTTTCCAGCAGTAAAAGTCCTTCCTGCCCACTCCTTTCCCTTCCGGCCTCTCTGCAGGGATTCTCATGTCTTTAGAGATTTTGAAGGCAAAAGCAAAATCCTTAGTGCTCACTGATACTTTTACCTGCAGCCCGAACTCAAACTGCCTCTTCCAAGGGAAGAAATTCCTCCCTGCCATTTGAATCTGGCTGCAATGTGTGGTACCCCCAGACACAGCCACCCTTGCAGGGTAAGGTTAGGTGGGCTCTGAGCAACCCAGCCCAGTGCAGGGGGTTGGAATGAAATGACCTTTAAGGGGCCTTTCAACCCAATCCATTCTGTGGTTCTACGATTCAATACAAACAATCCATTCTTTCCCTTTAAACCATACTTGATCTCCACAGCCACAGCAGTGCCAGGGATGCACAAAGTCCTGCACCACCCACTCCCTGGAAGGCAGCAGAGATGGGGATGAGCACCTGGGTCTCAAGTGCAACTCTGTTTCCCAGGATGTGTCACTGGAAGGCTCCACACTGTTCCTGAACTCCTTCAAGTTAAAAGAATCACAGGGTTTTCTTAGGAGACCACGTGTGTACCACAGAGACTGGTACTACCCACTGCCAAAATTGATGCAAATCTCTTGGTGGCACAAGACACCATTCCAGTGGATGCTGCTCCACCAAGGTAACACAGTGGGTTAACCTCAGCTCTGGAGTAAAACCAATCTGTTGTTTACAGGGTAATATTGGGAATATCAGTGTGGCTCCAGCAAGGCAGGAGAACCACCCCAGTTCCCATTCCAGCAGATCTGGGGCACACAGACAAGGGAGCTCAGTCTGCTCTTCTCCAGGCTGCTGCTCCAGGGCAGCTCATCCAGCAAGGGCTCCTGAGGGCTGAGCCGTGGGGAACAGCAGGAGAGACGCCTCACGCACTAAACAATTAGCAGAATGACTGAAAACAAAGAGCTGAACACGGCACCTCCTCAGGGGAGAGGGGTGCCCAGCAGCATCTCCAAGACTTGGTTTGTAGCTAACGTGACAGTGCCTTCTGATTTAATTAATATCATGCAAGGAAACCAGTGAAGTTATTATATGTGTTACTGTGAGACTTCAGCTCAGGGACCAGTAGGAAAATGCCATGAGAGTGGGAAAAGCGGCAACTGGGCTTGACTGGCACCTGCACATGTGGGTCACCTGCCCTTGTCTCAGGGGAAGGGCACAAAGAAGTCAAAGGATCTAAGTACCACTTGGGGGTTTTTAAGGGCAAGAAAACCTAATGCACCTAAAGAATGTCAAATGCATAATAAAATTCCTGCAGTATTGAAACAGCACAATTTAAATTACCACAAAAACATGCAAACAAAACATTCTGAGGTTCGAGATAGTAAAGACCCAACGTCCTGTGGGTGTGAACCTGGCACAGGGTTCATTCCCCTTGGGGTGAGCACAGGGGGGTGCAGCAGGGACCAGGGCAGCCCCGCTCTCCTCCCCAGCAGACTCTGTGGGGCTGGGGGGCAGAAGAGGGCTCTGCATGCTCAGCACCCACTGTGGTGTCTTCAGAGCCCACTCACAGTTTGAGGAGCAATTCTGCCATCAGTGGGACGCACCCCATCACCCAAACTTCCCCCAGATGAAGTACAATGAGATACCAGCCAAATGGTTTAAACCTTCTCAGGAGAGCACAGGAACTGGACAAATGCTCCTTAAAAAGCAGCAGAGGAGCAGCTGGCATGCACTGCTCCTCCCTCCCAAAATGCTGAGCTGCCCCAGCAGCCCTTGGCTGATCCCTCTTCCCAGCACTGGCACTGCACAATCCCAAGAGGCCTCTCAAATCTGTCATTTATATCTGAGCATGGTACCATTGAGTAATTCATGGGGTTCTAATGACAAGCACACAGAAAAAGGGCAGAGAAATAGTTAATAAAAGTCAGGGTATTATTTAGTGTAATTGCAATACCAAATATGCCAAACATGGACATAAAGACCTGAGAGAGATTTGGTTAACTTGCATCAATCTTTAGACAGTATCAGTTCATTGAAACGCTTCAGCATTTAATGGGCTCAAACATCCGAATTACGTAGCTCTCACTGAACTTTTCTGGGGGAGCCCTTATTTTAGAAACATGTAGTTTCCTCAATCAGATAAGAAACTAACAGCTTCCATTCTACAGGTGACTACTCGCCTTCAGTTTAGGCAGATTAGTGGGAAGGCATTAATCATTTCCTTGCACCAGAGCACTATAAGAGGCAGCCTGGAGCCAGACACGGGCAGCACAAGTTGGGGAGAGCAGCCCCTTTGCCACGATGCTGTGCCTTCTCGGGGTTATGCTGTCCTGTGCAGGGCTGTGCCTGGTGTCCCCCATGGCCCTCCCGACACGGACAGCCTGCCCTGGCATAGCCCTCTTCAAGGAAACCATGTACGACCTTAAGACCCTCCGCTCTAAGGTTGGTCCATTTTCTCTGTGCCCCGAGCCTGACTTTTTGTGTTAGTGGGGAACCTGCTAATGTGAATTTTCTCAATCTCTTTCAGGGCAGCAGCGAAGCGATGCCTCTGGTAAGATCCCTTTGTGGCTCACATGGCAGTGCTGGGTGCTTGTGGGGTGGAGGGTTATTGTCTGAGAGGGATGGGGAAAGCAGCTGTTGCAGCCCATTCAGGATGCTACAAGCTCTTGTGCTCTTAAGCCAGGTCTCAGATGGCAGCCAAGCCACCCATGGGCTCTTTGGGAGCACTGTGCTGGGTTTGTGTGTGCTGACAGGTGATGTGCAAGGCTCTGCTCCCCAGGACGAGTCTGAGTCCTCCTCCAGAGTTACCAAGCAAAGATCTCCCCAAAACCACTGCTCAGGGCTCTGGCTCCAGTGCAGGGTGCAGGACAGCTGGCTCCCAGCCAGCACTGCTTATCTCTCTTTTCAAGGGTGATAATCAGAACTGACCATCTTCCACAGTCAGGTGGAGGCAGGTGCCTTACTGCCATTGGAAAGTGAGGGACAGGCTGTTTCCCTGCCATTTTGGGAACAAACTTTTTGTTGTTAAAGAGACCAATCCCAGCAATGGTATCAGCAGCACATCTCCTGGGGAAGTTCAGGAGAAGTAAAGCACAGGTAGCAGGGCTGGGGAATGGAGATGCTCCTCAGAATCACTGCCTTCCCATGCCTGAGTGCACTAAGGAGGCAATAAAAAAGCAAATAGTGCCCAATCCTGCCCAGTTCCACCTCCACAAGCTCACTCTGTAGCTTCTAAAGGTAACATTTGCCTTCAGCAGGAGGAAAGCAGTGGCTTCAGAGTTGGTTTCCTACTCTAAAGTGCCAAATTTACTGTATAACTTCAGCTTCAAATTACTGTGCAACATTATTTCTCATAGCAGGCATTTTGATTACAGTGATGTGATGGAATCTGTGCCAGCAACACTGCACAGAAAAGGCAAAATGGCTAAACTTTGTTATTCCAGAACAACGTGACAGAGGCGGGAGGGAACGCAACCATCCTCCTGCAAGGATTCATTGACACCCTGAAAAGCAGCAAAGAGAGTGCGGAGCAGAAACGGCTAATTGGGAACCTGCAGGAAATCCAGGCTCATGGACAGTCCTGCACCGGGTGGATGGTGAGTTGGGCTCATTCTCTGCTCAGTTTTTGGTGATCAGATGCCCATGGAGGATGCTGGGGGTTGTCCTGGTGGCACTGAAAACAAGTGCCTGACAAGCCACCCCATGGCAATGGGAGCAGCTTCCAGCCAGCAGCTGGCACTTGGCCATGGCCCTGATGCTGCCTCTGCTCTGCTACCTCTTCCCAGTGTCTCTTTGCCAAGAGAAGGTCCAGCACCTGGCAGAGATGCCCCAGTGCAGGTGGGCACCAGAGCTGTGCTCCAGCCTGAGGCTGCCCTTGCTGAGAAACAGCTGCACAAGGTGCAACTTCTAACCCATTCCTCAGGAATTCCTACCCCCATATCTTCCTCAGAGTCTTCATAGTCTTAAAATTAATAATTAAGAAAAAAACCCCTAGTCAAGGAACCAAATGTAATTTACATGTCCTGATTATTTTAACTCCTTTTCTTTCAGGCTGCCCTCAAGGAACATCACTGGAATGCAGTGAAAGAATATGATTTTTTCGATAATTTGGAGTATATCTTAAGGTTCCTGAGTCACAATGGCCTTCCAGAGGAAACAGCGTAAGCGTCAAAGAAGTTCAAAACACCTGTCCAGCCTGCCAGGAGACTTGAGCTCAGCACATCCTCCTTCAATCAAGGCTACTGGGAGCTGTTATTTATTCAGATTTCTATTATTATTTATTTATTCTATTTATTTATAGAAACCTCAAATTATTTATTTTTACAATGACTAAATGCAATAACTGTTTGCTTTAGGAGACTGCTGTGTGGTGGTGTGTGAAGAGCTGCTCTGGGGATCCACTCTGGGCTCTGCTGTCACACTATTTCCCTCACACAGAGCCCCAGGGCTGCATCACCCAAGTGCCCCCCTTGGGAGGCTGAGGCATTTCCAGGGCTCAGCCTTGTAAAAGGGTGCAATTCTGCCAGTTATGCCTAAGTTTTTAACTGGAGATTGTTACTGTGCCACAAATGCAGTGCCAATCGTTATAAAATGTGAAAAACGTGAAGTGCAAATTGTGTTAACATGACTGTTCTCCTTAAAGCTCTGTGTGCTGGCACAGGACTTGTACATCTTTCACAGTTCAATGTGTGGGAAATTCGTGTGCAGAACTCTGAAATGTACCCAAACTCTAACAGAATCTATGCAAAATAAATGTCTTGCACAAAGATGTAAGTCTTAGCGTTTTTCATTTAATGGCATGTATCCCTCAAAGTTGTAGATATCTTTTATATAAAGACTTATTGCATTATATATAATGAATATATATGATATATGTTTTAGATATAAAAATATAAATTGTATAATATATTCTTCAATATATTATATATAGATTATACTTTATAATTAAACAAAATTCTGTAATTATGATGGTTTAAGGAATAGTCTATCTAAAAAACAATTTAGATTGATTCAACCAATGTCTCCTACCAGTGAGGTCTGGACAGTGTTAGCAGGGTATTGTATTCAGAAATCTCTACGTTGATTAGACAATCTAAAGATGGTTGACAAGGCTGTGTAGAGGATCACCATCCTTAGGTCCAGATACCACCTAAGACCAGTAGTGTTTTCAAATCTGAGTAAAAGTAGCACTTAAATAGTGCATCAGGATTTTGTTGCTTTCTTTGCTCTCACTTCACAGTGGGCATTTCCCTCCAGCATCTCCCCTTTCCCACCCAGATGGATATTCTAATTTCAGGAACAGCACTATCAGGGACCATCAGGAGTGCTGGACACACACCTTTCCCTCCCAGGGGATTCTCCCACTGGAATTTCACCTCCAGGAAGCAATCCAAGCCTAGCCCATCACATCTGCCTACTTTTGCAGGCATCGTTGGGCACCTGCAAAGAATTTCCCTAAAGCCCGTGATTCATGGAGAGTTCAGCAGAGTGCAGTGGTTGTGCAAGTCATGGTGTGCCCGTGGGATCCCCCAAACCCCACAGCCTGCAGGAAAGGGCAGGTTGAGGAGGAGGGAAATCCATGCTGGAATCTGCAGGGATTAAGGCAACTCGCATGTTTGAAAAATTGGCCAATATTTTTTACACCTGAAGAAGAGTTTGTTGAGTGTGGGGGAAGGCAGGCACAGTAGTCATTGCATGAACATGAAAAAAACCACAACCCAACAATAGGTTCAGTCATCCTCTCTCTGCCGCCCCCAAACAGTCAGGAATAAAAAGTTCACCAATATCTACAAAAACACAAAGTGCAAAAAAAAACCCCCAAACAATGAGGTTCAACACTTTCAGTGGGTTTAGGTCAAAGCAGCTCCTCCTGCAAGTGGTGAGAGGGCAGGAGGAGGGTGACACTGGATCTGTCTGTGCTTTGGGATGGAGCTTATAATGCCCATTAGGACAAGCCTTGTGAGGGACCTGAGAGAACCTTCTAGTCCCATCAGCCCAAGACTGGCACACAGCCAGCTGAAAGGCTGGTCTGAAAGGGTTGGTATTGACCTCCAGCTCGAAGCCCTTTGGAGAGCAGGAGCACAATCCCACACACTGCATCCAAAGCCAGTCTCTCCTCTGGAGGAACAGTAACAAAGTTCCGAGGAGGGAAGGGCCATGACCCCATGGGAATGTGAGGGGAAAACATAACAAAAGGCTCAGTGTCCTTCCAAATAAAACTTTATATTTCTTAGCACAAGTGCTCTGAGAGGGAGGCAGAGCAGTGGGCAGGACTGTGGGGAGATGCTGTGGACCATCATCATGGTGAGGAAGGAAGGTTGTAGAACAGTGAGACACTGGCCAGGCTGCTCTGTAAAGCTCTGTTTGCCCCATCCCTGGAAATGTCCCAGGCCAGGTTGGACAGGGCTTGGAGCTACCTGGGCTGGTGGGAGGTGTCCCTGCCCATGGCAGGGGGTTGGAAGGAGATGGGCTTTAAGGTCCCTTCCAGCCCAACTAGGCTGTGGTTCTGTGACCCAGTGATGATGGTTCTCTGAGCACGGCCTGAGCCACCACCATCACTGAGGAACAGCAGACACAGCTACTCCCAGACACTGCCTTCCTAATTGTTTGCTCAAAGTCAAGTAAAATCCCTATCACTGCTATCCAGGTCATCTTCCTCAGCCAACTTTTTTACCTCGTGGGCTTGGCTGAGCCCCAGAGCGGGCAGCCCCACCTTGTTCCCGATACTGCACCCACTCGGGATGTGCTGAGGTTGAGCAAGCGTCTCTTCTCCAGGAACGGGACCAAGACATGCCTGTCACTGCTCTGTAGGTGGCAGCCCCGGCCCGCAGCACGTCCTGCAGCACCCGGAGGCGGCGGGGGGAAAGCAGGGGCTGCCTGCGGGTTATTCGCTCGGGCTTTTAATCATCTTTTCTCAATATCACATCAAAGAGCTCCGGTGTCACAGAAAGGTGAAGGAAGATCTCAGATCAGCTGTTTTCCGAACGAGCCTGAAGAAGGGTTGGGTTCTCAGGTTCCCCCGCAGTGCCCTGTTAACCCCCTGACAAGGCACCCCTTGGGGTACAGCTCCCAGGCTTTAATGCCCAGCATGTTCACCACTCTGGGGGATTTGGAGAGCTGCCTGCTTATCCCAGCTAATCAAACTGACTCTGCCAACTCACTTGGAAATCCTTCAGCTGGTTCAAATATGAGCAGTCCTGTTTAGAGCATCTTTGGTATAAAACAACTTTTTGTTACCAAAAACCTACGGACTGAAAGGATTTAATACAGTCCAGTGAATGTTCCTCTCATTGCAGAAAGAGTTAAAAGCTGAACAACTGTCATGCCCCACAGTTTGAGACAGTGCTGGCCCTGAGCAGGAGTCAGTGCAGGCACCGGGCTCGGTACCGACATCCGGCCCTGCAGCATCACCCCAGGGTGCATCCTGTGTACGGAGAGCTGCTCGCTCTGAGCATCACCCATCGATAACATCTCACTGCTTCTCTCCAGCAGCTTTAAAGCTACTTGACATTAAGTCAGGGTATGTTTTCCAGGGGGCAGAGAATTGAAAGGAGCCACGCTGTTCCAAATGGTGTCTGGTGTGAAAATTATTCAATAAATGGATTTAGAAGGGGTCAGAATTTGCCCAATGGCTTAGATGAACATAGACCCTTCATGGTGCTTTGCAGCTGGGGGGTTTGGCTATTAAATCCCCTTGCAGAGTAAGATGGGATCAAGGGTTGGACTTGATGATCTCAGAGGTCTCTCCCAACCCAGCTGATTCTATGATTCTGTGGTGGTTGAACCCCTTAGCAGCAGCTTCCCATGGGGCAAATCATCCAGACAGAAGTGGAAGAAGGTAAAGGACACTGTCCTTCCCTCATCTTTCCCACCTCCGGGGATGAGGAGCAGAATGGGCTTCTTTGTGTTAAGAGGTATTGAAATATGCACAGGAGAAAGTACAGAGATACCTTTGTTGGTTTTTTCCTTCTGTTGTGCATCTTTCAGTGTACAAGTTTAGTACATTTAATCTGTGATCTTGGTGACTCATTGCAATCCAATCTACCTCAGACTGGCAGGTGAAAAGACCCCGCAGATGCCTAAAGCTATCTGGTCTCCTAAGAGCCTGCTTGGGAAATGAGGGGGCCTGGACACCAAGGGACCAAGAGCAGCTTCATACTAAAATTTTGCCCTTTGAGAGAATGATTCAGGCTTCTCCTCAGAGAGCAGAACCAAAGCAGGGCTGGAAAGTGCAGCCTTGACAATCATTTCCCACATAGTTTTTGCTACAAGAACCTTTCACATAGTATGGAAAATATAAATAACCTCTCCAGTATGCAAAGCAAGTAAATGAACAGTGAATAAAGTGGCCATGGTTAACATGCAAACCTGCATTTTAAAGTAGGGACTACACAAAACATACCCAAAGCACTTAGAACATTATCCAGTCTCAAATATTTGTAGTATTATTATTTAGAAGACTATGCAAAGGGAAATATATCCCTGACTCAACACAGAATTTCCCTCATCGAACCTGGAAAAACCCGTCTGCCACTTCTGCCCTCCACCAGACCTTTTCTATGAAATACCATATCTAAAAACCAAATACAGATTTAGAATAGGAACTGGGCCATACTGGAAATATTTAGGGGAGACCCTCACATCAGCAGGGTATTGGCAAAGCTCAGTCCTGGCATGATCCAGCTGAGAGTTTGACTCTTCCCTCACCCTTTACAAACAGCACTTGCCAAGTGTGTTTCTTCTGGCACTGCACAGGGACTTCCTCCCAGCTCTCTGCTGGGGCCAGGGCTGTTCTGAGCACAGGGCCAGGGGAGGCAGCCCAGGTGTCCCAGGGCAGGTTATGAAACCTCCCCCAGCACTGCCAGCCATGGCTGGCACTGAGGCTGGTGATTAATGATTTCCCTTTTCTTGGTGGCCAGAAATACCTTCTCACTGAGAACTCCCTTGATGACACTTCTTTTATTAACTGAAATATTAATTGCCACCTAGCATGGAACAAATGAGCCTTTCTTTTCTTTATAGGTGCATTACCTTCACATTAGCATAGTCCTGGCTCTGCAACTGCTCTGGCAACCGCCCTTTTGAACGGAGAGTTCTCTGGAAGGAAGAGAACTTGTGTGTTTATTCTGCTCTGAGCTGATTGTGCTGGGAGAGCCACAGTGCTCTGAAAGTTGGGGGAACCTCGGCTCCTCTCCTGAGGGATGCTGAGATCCCACCTGGCTCCCCTCCTGAGGGATGCTGGGGTGCCACCTGGCTCCCCTCCTGAGGGATGCTGGGGTGCCACCTGGC
>JAWWLZ010000029.1:7536728-7573318 GCA_035041345.1 Poliocrania exsul | reverse complement strand
CCCCTCCTGAGGGATGCTGGGGTGCCACCTGGCTCCCCTCCTGAGGGATGCTGGGGTGCCACCTGGCTCCCCTCCTGAGGGATGCTGGGGTGCCACCTGGCTCCCCTCCTGTGGGATGCTGAGATCCCACCTGGCTCCCCTCCTGTGGGATGCTGAGATCCCACCTGGCTCCCCTCCTGAGGGATGCTGGGGTGCCACTCCAATGCACCCCTGACACACCACCACACAACATGCCCCTGTCCTTGCAGCCCTTCTCATTTACCAAGCTGTCCTTGTGTAAAATTGCCTCATTACCATTGTAAAGTGTCCCATAAGGGCCAAGGTACCATTAATGAAGGAGCAAACATTCCCTCCACCCCAAGAAGGAGAAGCTGCAGTTGCCAACTGGGATTGCACATTTGCACAGCACTGTTGTACAAATTAATTATACCAGGGTAAGATTCAGCTCTCACACTTACTAATTGTGATGAACAAACAGCCTTTTGCTTCTTTTCAGGTCAAAGATGTTTGTAAAGAAAAGCACAGTTCTGCAACACTGCCATACGTGTTTGTGCCCACCCACGTCACGCTGCAGGTGCACAAGGGTGGGTGGTTGAGTCCTGTGGGCTCTATCCTCAGCTGATATCACCTTCAGACCTGCTGACATCACCTTCAGACCTGCTGACATCTTTAAACTGCAAAAATTTACAGCAATATAAGATGTGGTCTTATCTGCGGGGAACCAAGCAGCTTCACAGCTGCCTTGCTAGAAGTTTCCTCAGATATTTTCCCTGATAGGACAATAGGCAATGGCTTCAAACTCACAGAGAGTAGGGTTAAATTAGGTGCTAGGAAGAAATTCTTGGCTGGGAGGGTGGGCAGGCCCTGGTACAGGGTGCCCAGAGAAGCTGTGGCTGCCCCATCCCTGGGACAGTCCAAGGCTGGATGGGGCTCTGAGCAACCTGGGCTGGTGGGAGGTGTCCCTGCCCATGGCAGGGGGTTGGAACTAGATGAGCTTTAAGGTCCCTTCCAACCCAAACCAGTCTGTGATTCTATGATTTTATGAATAAAATGTTCTCCTTTTCCGATCTCTCACGCCCCATCCGTGCCCTCACATGTGGCTCTGGCATCAAAGCTTTGCTCTGAAGTTACACCTTTAGAAAGTTCACCAGAACTTTAATCAGAAAAGTTTCTCAAGTCAGATATGCTGCTAATTCAACTTATCAAGTTGTTGTTGCTTTCCTAGTTCAATGATTTATGAATGAGATAAGATAGTATCGCATCCTGCACTTGCTCAGCTTCTCTATATAAGCCAGGTTAGTACTGCCAAGAGAGATGAGCTTGAATTCAAAGCCTGTTACAGGGGTCAAGCTCCCAAATTAACCCTTTTAAAATGCATCCTTACTTGTTCTTCCTGCTACTGAGCTCTGGGGTGTCCAGCTACTTTCTTCCTCTGAAGGAAATGCCTCATCTGCAGAACGAGGCCAAATACACCCTAATTGATGAAATGCTTTGTTTGCTTGAGGCTGAAAATGAGACCATCTATGTAAATAGTTTTCCACTTCCCTCACACCTGATTGACTTTTTGAGATGATTTCTAATTTGTGACTAATGGATTTCTGTTGTTTCCAGGAGAAGTACTTCACACCAATCCACATACAGGTAAGAACCAGTTGTTTGCCATTCTATTATTGTCAGTCAGAGTCTCCAAAGGGAACTTGGAGCACAACCTCTGTCACAGCAAGTACAAGGACAATTAAAGGCAACCTGTAATTGCTGTAGATGTAAATGCTGACCCCAAATACTGATGCAATATCATATTTTTAAGAGATTATGAGAATATGGCTCATAACCATTCTAATTGCTACCAAAGATAAACAATATTCTACCTCAGTTTGTATCAGTTCTTTTTAATGCTTTTCCAGACAGATTTCTGTTGGTGATTGCAAAGCCTGGTCTCCAAATGACTGGCAATGTAAAGAAAATGGTTCAAGTAGCTCTCTCTAAATGTCCTACTTCCAATGCAAAGACAAAATGAATCACTCTTTGATTTAGATGGAACTGACTCAAATTCCCAATGTGGTCACATTCACCGTTGGCAGAAACTGCACCACTTTTATTTCAAAGGTTCCATTTAGAATAGTTATGAAGACTGTCCTTACAACATGACTTGGTAGAGGAAGGTATTTCCAGAGAAAAATGGCAGCTGGTATATTTGGCATGATTTATCAGCAGTTCTTTTCAGACAGAAAAGCTTTCTGGTTGCAAACTAGAACTATTTATTTTCCCTTTTTCTCCTAGAGACTGAGCTGTGCACATAATAACACCGAAATATTTATTCATGAGCTAGAAAAGATTCCCGTATGGAAGTGTGTGAAGAAAGTGCAGCAAGGGATGAAAAGGCTAGAAAAAACCTGCTACATTTTGAAGGTAAGCTTCTACCTTTGATTTGAATTTCAAATATTTTCTTGTAATTATCCATTTATCCAGAGGTTTTAACAACAGGGGATCTACAATTTTCAGGTTTTAGCAACGAAATTTTCACTCATTTTTAATTATTAACCAGTTGCAGCCCCAAGGAAGGATGTCAAAATTTGTCTCTCATGCACAAATTCGGTCTTATGAAGTCCATATCAATATAGTTCATGTAGACCTGCAGTAATGAATACTAATTATTAGCTGCAATTAATAATGATCTGCACAGCTTGTCCTTCAGGAAGGGCAGGGCAATTAATAGCAGAAAACACACAGAGCAGGCATACTACAGAGAAATCTGCCCTTTGAATCCAGAAGAGAGAAAGACAGAGAAATTAAGGGGATAGAAGATTGGTTTGGGCAGGATTCCTCCCTATCTCATACATCAGTATCTGCTCTTCTCTCATAGAAATCTCCATCCAAAGACGAAAAATGCTTAGAGAAGGCAAAAAAAAGGTTCTCACGATTTAAAGAAAGTCTGAAAGAATTCTTGAGATGGATTAACCAGAACCTGGACTGCAGCAGTGCCGGGAGGAGCGAGTCGGGTTTGTACCTGGATGGCAAATGCACCTGCGGTGAAAATCCCTGGAAATCCCAGCAAGGCTTGGGCTAGGGAAGAGCTGCCCAGGAATGTGGGGCTGGGTGGGGAGATATGGCTGTTACAAAGCAGAGTCTTTGCTAATTAATGCTAATCTTTGCTGGCTAATGCAAGCAGGCAAATTTAAACTGTACACAGCGATTAAAGCTTTGTGTCACAAGCATGGCCAAGTACTGTCACTTATTTTGTGCTTTTATCAAATCTGAAGTGTTATGTCTCCAGAAATTCATAGTAAGGTCGGATATCTGGGGGGGCTTTGCACAAAGGGACAGAACCCCCAACCCTGAGCCACAGACAGGGAGCTCCAGCACAGTCCCAGGGGATAGAAGAGACCCAACACCCACCATTCCCACCCCCTGCTTTAACCCCCAGCACTAAATCCTTGCTTTTAGTTTCTACTGCTTTACCATGGGCTTCAACATGAACCTGACCAAATAAACCTTGAATTCCCTGTGCTGCACTGTGTCTTCTCCCATTGTATTGCATAGCTTTGGTTTTCCCTTTTTTCACATTTTTTCAGCATTTATACAGGTTATGACTAGATCCAAACCAGTGCTGAATCATATGCTCTAAAAAAGACATAGGGCATAATGTTCCTTGCACAAAACTTGTATCTCTGTGTAAATCAGTACTGGGTATCAGATGCTGTTTTTCTGGTTTATATTTTTTTTTTTTTGTGAAAGCTTCAGGCTGATATTTGAAAGGGAAGATGATGTTTGTTTTTTTTAATGCAGAGTAAGGGCAATTCTGGTCACAGGTTGACCAGTACTCCCAGTCTGCAACAGCACCACCAGTGTAAGAGATAGAAGAGGTCATGGGTGAGGATCTCCCAAGGGTTGCTGATGCTGTTTCCATGTGTGGAGGCAGCAGCAACCCAGGGGTGTCACTGTATCCCCAGGGGTATCACAGCATTCCCAGGCACCACAGACTTCAGGGGGTTTGCCCACGTGTCTTAGAGTGGATGGGGGAACCCAGACTGCTCTAAATACAGATAGAACTAAAATTTGAAATAAAATTGAGCCAACAGATGATTGGCATGTATCAGAATCCAGCTGTATCACAATCTAGCTGATATTAGTTAAAAATCTGTAGTTTTTCTAAGCCCAGCAAAAGGCTGAGACGTGACTTTGAACTGTGTGATAGAACAAGATGGACTTGTCAGCTGGTTTTCTAACTCCGAAATACCAGAGATATCTCTGCAAGATGAGTCTTATCTTGGTGCTTAGACCTTTGCTGCTGCTAACACACTTCACCACACTTTACTCACAGCCTACCCAAGGTCAGTGAGTTTTGGACGAGGATTGGTGTTGAAGCCACGAACAACCATGGAAATGACTTGTCATGGAAATATGATGTATCACACATGTAAACCAGACATAATTCATACAGACACACAAGCCAGAGGGTTTGCACCGTTTCCCATCATGATTTGATCACTAACCAAAATCCAGTCAGTGAAACATCAGAACCGATTTGTGCAGATGATAAAATGGCGGTAAGAGGAAGAAAGAGATACAACATTTATAAGTCACATGGAGAAAGAATTCTGCCATATTTTCATGCTTCAGTCCAAACATAAGGAGTTTTTTGTCATGCTCAGCAGGCCCTGAACCAACAGGCATCTCCAGGCTAAAATAGCAGTGGCAGAGGTGGTGTAGCTGTCTGTATTTTCCTGCATCCTAAGCAAGACAAGCACTTTGGAAACCCTGACATTGCTGTGATCTTTGAAAAGTGAAATGAAATGACAAATGGGCAAAGCTCAAAGCCTGTGAAAACACCTGAAGTCCCAGCTGGCATGATCTGAATTGCAGCAGAGTTCTGCAGGGCAGTGTTTCCACAGCCAGGTGAAGGATGAGTTTCCATGGTGGTGCATGAAAGGATGGGACCTACACAACCAAACCTGCTGAATTGCTGCCCTGGAATTATTACAGCACATCCAGTAATGCAACAACTACTGTCCTTCCACTCAGAGCAGCTGCTGAGTAATACCCGAATTTGCTCATATACTCAGCCCCACCTCACCTTCCAGAGGACCTTGAAACACGCTGGGCTTAAAACAAACCACTTTTAAACTGTGTATCTTCCAATGGTTTTCATTCTTGATGTCACTGTTTGATGTTGTGTATCTGTGACCTCAGTCCCAGGGTTTTCTTTGAGGGGATGCAGCTCCCTGCCCCACCCATTTCAGAGAACAACTCAGTTCAAAAAAGAGAGAAATTGAAGTGCACTTTGTTTAGTTTCACAAACCCTAGAGATGAACAAAGCGCTCCTGCCCAGCCCTGTGGAAAAGGAGAGACCAAACAGCACCATTTGCTGGCCCTGGCCCTGTTCAAACAGCCCTGTAAGGGGTTTGCAGAATCTCACAGGGTCAGAGATGCCTCTCCAGTCAGTGTTTGAACTGGGATGGGCAGCAGAGGAGTCGTGTTATCAACAGAAAGACATTTATTCTGCAGGAGTCCATTGTTTTAAGGAGTTCTTATTAGAGAACATCTTTTTATCACCACCTGTGGTCAGGTTGGCTCAGGCACAGTTGGGTTTTCCTGCTGAGCACCCACCTGCTCCAGCAGCTCCTCCAAGGCTTCATTTTAATGCAATTCAGTTTAGCTTTCAGCATCCTGAGCTGACATTTGGGCTTGGTATCCCAATGACTTGATGAGAAAGTCCTGTAGCAGCCCCAGCATGACTCATATTTGATTTTTTAAGTTCATAATGAGGGGGGAAACCCCCCAAACACCTACTTGCACTCCTCCTACAGCCACTCTTAAGTCCAGGTCATTCCCTCTCTATAGATGTTCACTTTTCCATACATCTACTTTCAGCCCTTGCATCAAGGAAATCAGTTTAGAATTAAATGTTGACCTTTCAAATTGGGTGGGTAGCAGCATTTTCCTGACCAACTTTGTGAATGCATTTACAGCATTTCCCATACATGTTTCCCACACACACATAATTCCCTTTTACACAAAGTCCTCAAGGTCAAAGCCATGCTCAGTTATTTCTCATAGTTCTACAGGGTCAAACAACCAAATAAACCTTACAAAGATGAAAAATAAATGCCATCCCAGTACCCTTGTGTCTTTTAAGATATTGGCACATGGATTGTGATAAAACAACCTAAGCTGGGCAAAACTTTTAAAAATACTCTGATGGAGGTTGTACTTAATGCCAGTGCTTGTACAGAAACCAGAAGAGACATCATTTAGGGTGATTGCTGATACCATCCAGCAATTGAAGCTGCTTGTCAGAGCCCTCCTGCTCTCAGTTACGTTACAGAGAAGACTCACCCAAGTCTCACACCCAGGATTTGACCCAAAGGAAACATGGTCAGAGACCTCCAGCATGTAAATTCTTCCCATGACTTTATCAGAGTGGAGAAATACAACAGGCACTGAGGCTACAGTGTCTGTTTGTCACAGCTGAAATATTGTAAACTCTCTTTTGTTGTGTATGGAGACACAAAGAGCTGTTAGCCACATCCTCGAGTCACAAATGCTGTGAGCTGTAGTGGGCAGAGAACACAGTCCTATTGAAACAAACCATAACCTTCTCTACCAATAATAGCCCTAACTACAGGACAGAATGGAAAATAATTTTTAAAACTATTAAAAAAGAAGTCAGTGAAAGAAATGGCAATTATTAAATCACTCATTTGAGCTAACGATGCATCAGTCATCTCTAGACTGTAAGTCTGGTTATCATTGACAGTAACATTATGTAAAACTATAAAAGAATTTATTTTCCAAAGATGTAAGACCTACAGAAACCCAATCTAAGTCTGGTCAGAAACAATCCTGAACCAACCCTAATTCTTTATATCCAATTTCCTAAGTTATTTGAATCTTCATCCAGACTCTGAAGCTTTTTAAGTGCAGTGCTCTGAGTTTTCTCAAAGGCAACGGAAAAAAAGGCATCTGGCTCTGATGTTTTGGCGGCAGCACAATCTGAGCTCTAATAACTTCCATAAGCACTGGGCTCGCGTGTCTCGGAGCGCATTTTATCTGTGCCACACTTCACATGCAACGGCTTTTAATTTTTATTACTTGCAATTAAGCATTCCTACTCTGTCCTCATGACAGGGACTAAGGTTTGGGCCCAGGACAGAACTCTGTAGGAGCCTGAGTGTGCTTTAACCACCTCCCATGAGCAGATGAATCAACAGAAGGGATGAGAAAGCCCCGTCGCTGCCTCCCACCACTATCAGGGACAGCATCGCCCCGTTCTCTCTGACTGGAGAGAGACAAGCAGGAGGCACAGCCCCTCCACCTCCCTGCTGAGCCAGCACAGACCCACACCTTGGGACACAGCCCACTTCAGCCACTCTCCATAAACCCACACCCATTATCCCTGAAAAGCCACAGCCACTCCAGAACCTGCTGGCAAATTCAGACCTATCACTGTAATGGTTGTTCTTCCTGAACTTAAATATCCCCCCCCCAGAATTGCACATTTCAAATGTATTGTGGAAAAAATGCAACAGCTGGAGTCAGAGGTACAAACAGTTTTCCTGGTGGCCAGAAGGACACTGAATGCATCTGGTGATTTCCAAAGTGCACCAGGGGAACGAGCTTACCTTACTGCTTCTTTCTCCTTGCCAAGATGCTACACAGAACTGAGTCACCTGTGATCATTTGCTGCCTATGATGGGAGAGGTTTTAAAAGTATTTTAGCTTTAGAGAAGTTAGAGAGGAAGCTAGAAAGCAAAACAGAGAGAGGTGTGATAGACCGAGAGAGACCTCCCTCCCTCCCTGAGATGGAGGGGTGAGATAAGGCTGTGGTTGACTCAGTGGGGGCTGAGCACAGGCCATGGTCATCTCTGCCCCCCTCTCTGCTCCCTCCAGAATTCACTCCCCAAAAGCACAAAATGAAATTCAAAGGGGCTTACTTCAGTTTTTGAGATGAAGGAAGGTTGGAGATGGACACCCCTGCATGAGGGACTCTGCACCCCAGGGATGGGTCCTGCCTCCCCCAGCGTCTTGCAGGGCCCAGCTGGTTCCCATCCCCTGCAAACACAGGGCAGGCTCAGGTGGGCAGGATCAGGTCTGGATCAGAAAGTATAACCCCACTTCCAGGAGCTCAAATGCACTTCTCATTTTGCAATGTTGTCAGGGTTCAAATCAATCATCAGAAACCTCCTTTATCCAGTTGTTACTCACTGAGCCTCTCAGTTCTAGAGAGCCCATCCCTACCCAGCAGCCTTTCTGCTTCTGTGGCTTTCCAGTTACAGCAGCACCTCTTTATCTGAGAGAAAAGGCAGTAAGATACAGTTCTGAGCTCTAACCATTAACCCCACAGCCAGCACTCTTTATTTGCAAGGCACTTCAACCTCTGGTTGATCAATTTAAACTCATACCAGGTGGTCACACACCTGGAGATCATCCATGCCAGGTGAAAGGCTTTGCCCATGATTGGCACTTGCCAAAGCTGCACAGCTGCCCCCCCTTAAAACACCACCATTATCAGACACAACTCCAGCACACACTGGGGCTGGTTCCCAGCAGTTTCTACGAGTCCTGTTTCACACCTGGCACAGATCTCTTTTGTGCTAACAGAAGAGTAACTCTGGATGGTAAAACTCCATTTTAATTTCCATCAGATTTTAATGGAGTATTAGTACCAGTTTCTACATGTAAACCCTGGCCCAGCATTGAAATACAGCTGCTGGTCTGTAACAACAGCAGGACTGGGAAAGGACAGGACTAAACCCTTGGAGAAAAGCACAGCTTCCTTTGCCAGCTTCTTGGAAAGCTCCCTCTCCATCCTCTGTCCCTTTGCCCTGGACACACCTGCCCCTCTCCCAGGGATATTGCATCAACTTACTGTGTGACTGAGCCCAACCATTTGGTACTTCAGCTTGTTCTGTGCAAATACAACTTTATCAGTTGTGCAGTTCACACCAGTCGCTTTGTCCTTTCCCCTGGCCATGACTTGGGGCCACCAAGATGTCCTGGCCACTGCTCCTGCTGCCAAGCACTGCTCAGGCTCCTCCAAGGCACTCAAGGGATGAGCATCACTCACAAGAGACAACTTAGCACTATAGTAACAAAGCATTTGTTTTTAATAATACTTGGCATATTTTAAAGTTGTTTGGTTTGGTTTTAGGGGGTTTGTGGTGGTTTTTTGGAGTTTTTTGTTTGTTTGTTTGTTCTGTTTTGTTGTGATGAAAGTACTTTAAATAAAGCCATGCTGGCTCCTAGGAAACAATTCAGCCCTGGAGTGGTCAGGCAGTTGGACTCGATGATTTCTGCAGGTCCTTCCAGCTGAACAATTCCATTAATTCCTCCCTCCCAAGCTCCAAGTGTTCCTTCTCACACTCCCCAGTCTCTCTGGCCAGCAGCTGGCCCAGCTGGATGGGATCAGCCCCCTGTTCCCTGCACAGCTCTCAGGCCACACTGGTGACGACGTGGCAGCCTGAGCACAGCCCAGTGGCACCCACAAAGGACCCTGAGCAGGGGACACTCTACACTTGAGGGTGGCTCCAGAGATGGCTTTGGCCAAGTCTGGGCAAAGAGGAAGTGTTTGACAGTGCTGTCCTTGCAGAATTTCCCAAATTAATATTTCCCATAGGATTAGACCCAAATTGCAAACTCAAGTGTCCAGCTAACAGGGGCTGTTCAGCATTAACAGCTCAGGAAGTTTTCCTGGTAACACAAGCTGGGTAAATCCTTTCCTTGAGAAAGGGATTTCTTGGCCATCTCTGTGGTCTAGGACACGTGAGGGTTTGGACCTGACAAGTATTTAGAAGAAAAGGGATTGGCACAATGGTGCTGGGATAACTCTGGGCATGTCCACAGGACTGAGCCCCCAAGTCCTTCTGACCCTTTGGGTGCAGCTGCTCAGCCCTGCTGGGCTTGGTGCTGGGTCACAGGTGTGGTCTAAGCTCACAGTCCCCTCAGCTGCACAACTGGCCCCACACCTGGGTCTTGACACTCAGAAGTGCTGAGTTGTCCCACTCGGAACTGATGGGCTGGGAGATGTGATTGCCTTTACCTGTATGTTGATCCCCAGAGTTGTACTTGGCTGTTTCTTAGAGAATATTTAGTGCCTCATGGTGGTTTCTTAGAAACAAAAATCTCCCTGGCCTGTTTTTGATGTTTCCAGCTCTTGTAAATAATTTTGTGCTGTTTCAGTAAAAACCAGATGGGTGCCACTGAACAGCCATGAAAAGGTAGGAAAGAGTTTATTCATTATCAAGTGGACTATTATGCACTTGTTCATCCCATCCTGATGGTGCCTTTTCTGATCCAATGGAGGGAAGGGTGTTTTCCAAGCTTTTGGCTGTTCCCTACAGCTCATCAGTGTGTGCATCCCTCCTCTGTCCCTGAGGAGGCACTGGGTGAGGCAAACCCCACCTGGCAGCATCCCCCAGGAATGCAAGAGCAGGGCAGTGCTGGAAGGTGGAGCCAAACCTTGGGGTAAAATATCCAGCAGAGCCTGAGAACATCAATCCTACTCAGGATTTGGGGTTGTAAAATCCAACCTCCCAGCTGGGTACAAGAAAAGCCTCTGATTTCCTGAACTTGGAGCTGCTGTTTCTGAAAGACATGAAAGTGCAACCACAGTCAGAGTAGCACCTTGGCAGACCTGAATGCCAAGTGTCAAGAAGAGGCACTGATCATGTGAGGGTTAGTGAGGAGCTGCTGATCCCTTTGAAGCTTCAAGTTTGTGGTTTCCCAGGCACGAGTTAAAAACGGCATTTTGTCATTAAATCATTTCCTCCTAAGAGCTCTCCAATTCTTTTGTTGACCAACAAAGCCAAGGCTTCATCATGCAAGCACCTGAGCAAATGTGGGGTCTGCTCATTGGTTTGGCAGGTTCACAAGATGAGGAATAAATAGGACAAAAATGGGTTTACCACCACAAGAAATCCCACTGTTGAAGGCATTTAGTGTGGGGTTGTCCCAGCAGTTCAGGGAGCATCAGGTAAGAGCCAGGCAGGGTTTGATGGCTGGTGCACTCCCAAGGCCAGCAGCTCCCCACTTGAGCAGCCTGGCTGTGTATTTTGGGTGAGCTGGTCATGCAAACACCCTGACCCCATTTCTCTTTGCCCACATTGTGTCCTGCAGAGCTACCATTTTGCATTCCAACCCAGAAGGGACATGCCTCTGTTGGCCCCCAGAGTTCCCACAGTCTGGTTTTATTCACAGAATCAGTGAGATATTTAGATGCTTTATCTCCTCCTGCCTTTGCAAAAGGCTCACAAATTGCCAGAAAGAAGATCAGCTCTAGCAGCTCAGAGCCCAAGACACAAACATGACCAGCACCAGCAGGAGCCATTGAGGTGGGCAGAGGAAACAGGGCAAGGAGAGTTGGGAGAGGATGTGCTGAGCTCTTCTCCTAACAAAGTTTTTGCAGGAACAGGTCTGGTACTCACAGGGGTGATTCTCCTCAGGGCTTTTGTTTGCTTGAGCTGTCTGGGGCCACTGGGGGATGTGAATATTACCCTGAGCTCATGGAAAAGCTCCCACTGGCACTGACTCTGCTCCTGAAGGTGCTGCTGTGGGTTTTCTGGGGAGTGCTCAGCAGCTCAGGGCCCCTCTCATCGCTCACTGCAGTTGTGCCACCCGGTGCTGTGAGATGTGTCTGTGCTCAGCCTGCGGCACTCGCTGCTCCCCTGCACCCTGAAATGCACCCAGAGTTGTACAGAGGTTTCCTGTGCACGGCTTCAAAACCAACTCCAGCTCGCCATTTCCTCTTTCCTGTGAATAAACCCACGCTGGTTGTCTTGAAAATCCAAGATATCATTTACTCAGAGCAAAACACAGAGATGAAAACCGCAGCAATGCAGCCTGTGCAAAGCTTCTGACTCAAGGTGCTTTTCTGTCACAGCCAGAGGGGCTCTTGCAGGAGGGAAAATTCAAAGCTGGGAGTGTGCAACAATTCACGTGCTCGAGTCTTACTCAGGTGCAAACCTGAGCCACTGAGCAATCTGAATTTCTAGGCAACACGTTAATATAGAAACTGTTTCTTTATGATCTGTGTGATGGACAAACCCTTTCTTGCTTGAATGTGACACAGGAGGACATTTCCACCCAGTGACAGTGTCCAGGAGTGTATCAGACCAGGCTGCTGTGCCCAGCTGGCTCTTCTGTGGGGTGTCCATGGGGGAGGTTGGTCAGTGAGCAGAGCCTCGACTGGGTCAATGGGCTTGGTAAGAGCTTTCCATCATTCATTTTGCCAAGGGTAAAAGTACATGAATAAGAGCTCGATGATCTCAGACTCTTTGTCTGCTAATTTGAAACAGTTCCCTCCTCCGAATGCTGAGCTGGAGCAACCACAGGAAAGGCTGAGCTGCAGAGAGGGTGGGACCCAATTGCAGCCAGATCATCCAGCCCAAGTGCACGTGTTCCCAGCTGCTAGAGGAGACAGGGAAAGCCATGCTGGAAGCAGATGAAACCTCTGCAAGGGAAAGGAGGACACCTGCAAGAGCCAGACTTGTCTCTGTATGGGCAGGGTGATATTCCCCAGCAACCCCCTCCCTGCTGCTGGCAGGGGTGTGTGGCATGTTTTGTAGTATTGCCCCCACACGTGTGTTTTGTGGGAGAAAAGTGAGAGCTGAGAGCATGAATAAATTAACAGTTGTAAGGAAGTGACAGCCTGAGGCCACACATCATATTAGAGCTCACAGACTCACACACCTCACTGAGTTAGAAACACTTCATTTGCCTGCACTCACTCAAGACTGAGGTGGAAGAAATCAATGCAGAAATGGGTAAAGCCCATATTGTGCCAGGAGCTGGGTGAGCCCTCCCTGCCAGCCTGTGGAGCAGCAGCAGTGCCTGCACCCTCTGCAGAGGGCTCAGTGGTGCCACCAGGGCTGGTGTGCACCTGGAGCACAGGTGGTGGATGCTCACACCTGGCTGTGGCTGCCACGCTCAAACCAAACCACTCACAACTGCTCCGTGGCCAGAGGAACAAGTCCCATGGGCCCAACTCATCTTCTCCAGAAGGTGGGATGAGTACCAGGACCAGCCACCTCCTCTTCCAGGCCATGAGTCACTTTGGAGACTTTGTCCAGGTCTACACATGGACGTGGTTAGAGGATTGCTGAGCCTCAGGGACTATGGCTGGGTGAGTCACTCCACCCCTGCCCAGACAAGCAGAGAAGATTCAGAGGGCTCATCAGGTCCCATTAGGTCTCAATGTGCAATGTGGTACCTCAGTCTATTCAGATATGGACACTGGCAGCAGTATCATCTGCATCTGTAAGCAGTGATGAAGTGTCCCAAGGCCCTAAACAATCAGCAACCACACAAGGTTTCATCTCCACCTCAGAGGGACAGCAGAATACCCTTCCTGAAGGGAGCACAGCAGCAGTAACCACAGGAGTTGGGAAAGGATTATCTGAACCACTACGAGGACAAGTTCTGGTTAAACAAACACATCCTCACCAGCCCAGGCATCCCTTTCCCTGCAGGATGAGACAGACTCAAAACTAAACATGTGAAATTGGTCTCTTTAAATTCCCATCACCAGAGCTCACAGCTGTCAGGCTGTGGCCCTTTCTGGAATCCCTGACAGGGATTCCTGTCACTTGGGCCAGAGGAACTCCTGCTGTGCTGAGCCACCCCTGGGTACAGGAAGAGCAGAAGGAAGAGGTTTGGAGGACAGCTCTGTCCTAGGCTGCCTTTGACACACACATCCATCACCATCATCTCATAAAACTTGGCATCACTGAGAAAGGACCCACATTAGGGATTTTATAGCCCAGCCAAGATACAGAACTGTCTCCTGTAATACAAACAGAGCCCCTGTGTAAGCAGAGGATCCCAGCTGCTCTCTGCCCTGGCTTGCCCAGCCTCCCACACCCATCTCAGGCAAACCCTCTCTCCAGTCCCACTGCACATTTCAGCCTGGATGTCAGTTTTCCCCTCAAAGGTGATTAGATTGTTGATTTTCACAGTTTTTTACTATATCAGGAAAGAGAAGTCACTTCTAATGCAGACAAAATGATAAGCACTTCACTGAGTCTGTGCAGCTGAACATGAGCATTTTGGGTCATTTCCTCAGCCCTCTGGAGGGCTGTGTAACAGCTCAGTGACACAAACCATGTCCACACAGCAGCATTCAGGCCAGGGGTGAAGAAACCACATACTTGAGCTGGATGTGGATTACTGGCATGGGCTGGGGGTGGTTATTCTGCTTATGACTACACAAGCCATGATAAGAGCCCATCTTTCCATGAGATCTCACAGGGTGTCTGCCTCCCCCAGTACCTGTCATGCAGGGCAGGGCCTTGCAGATCTCCTCTCCAGCAAACTCCACCAGCTGGGCTCTGGAAAGGTCCAAAGCTCTTCAAAGTGTCTGGCAGCCACGGGTCCAGTCAGCCTTTCCAGTGCCTGGATCTGTGCTTGGTGCTCAAACCCTGTGAAATAAAGAACAGTCCACAGGAGGTCAGGAGACAAACCAATTCATTCCCTACAGGACTGAAGTACTTGCCTTACACTGGCAGGAGTTCCCTGTGCCCACACAGAGAAAGAAGTTTCAAATGCTGGAACAAATCAGGCTTTCTTTTAGGTCTAAGAACTATCCCACAGGCTTAATTTTAAACTAACTGCCATATTCTTGTCATCTTCCACAAATGAGAGGAGGCAGAACAGGGATAATCATCTGCCAGACGAGACAAACACGCCTGGGAGGTTCCTGAATCCCACGAGCCACATATGCTCTTTTCTCTCCAATTACTGCCTTTATTATCTATTACTCTTCAGCTCAGACTGCAGTAAGCAAATCCTTCTCACAGCACTGAAAGCAGTTTAGAATTCACACAGTTCTGCATTCACTCTCATCACCTCCTACTTTAGATGGGAGCAAGGTGGAAGAGAATTCAGAAAATAGGATTGGATTTTTCCCAGAGAAAACAAGCAAAAGCAAGATTATCTTTAGAAGTTCAGTGTGATAACACACAGTTAACAATCGTAGTTCCCAGCCAACTGTGCTGTTTCAGCAGTGGGATGTGCAGTGCTTGGCCAGAGTCCTGATGTGAACTTTATGTGTCAACACACCACGTTGACAGAAAGTCTAAGTAGGTTCCTCTTCCTCACCCTGAAACCCAAAGTGGCTTTGGCTCACCATCAGTTCTTCTTCACATCTCTGAGACTGTCATATATTGAAGGCTTTGTTACAAGCAAAGCTCCTTATTTCCCAAGTTCCTGTTATGCTGAGAGATTTCACTAAGAAAACTGGAGGTCAATAGTGAAATATTCTGAGCAGCCAGCCAGCAACCACGAAATTCATGGCAAGCAAAGGAGTGCCTGGGGAGGTTAGAGAGCAGCCATTGAGCTCTGCTGTGCCAGCTCATTAAAGATGTTAGGAAAAGACATTGCAATTCCTATAGATACCTGCTGTAACTATTCACACAGAGCATATCTACAAGATTAAATTCTCATTTCAGTATCAGTAAGTGGAGCTCAGCAAGTCTCTGCCTGGGCAATCCAAGACCTCTCTCTTCACTAACTTGTGGAAAAATTAAAACTTGAGTGAACACAGACATCTGCGTGTTGCATCTCAATGAAGCAATGACCCTTAAATTCATATAGAATTCAGGGGCACACAAAACAATACTGCTGACTTCCATTGCTTTATTTCTGACAGAACAAATTGATGACATCTATCATACCTACCCTGTAAAGTGCTGTTCCACAGGGCTCTCCTGGGAGGGCAGCAGGTGCTCTGCTTCCAACCCTGCCCAGCCCTGCCCAAGCCTTTGCACAACACAGGGCAGTGAAGAACAAAGCAAGCACTGGGGTCTGGCAATCCTGACTGCAACTGGATGTTTCAGTGCAATTAAAGTTCCTTTCACTTTCTCAAGCCAATTACATATTAACTAATGCCCAAGCTCATCTTTAAGGAGTAATTTAAGGTTGTAAAACCATCACCAGTTTTGGCTTTCAGTTCTCCTACAGTCACCCATATTCCCATGAAATCATCCCTAAACCACACATGGCCAGGGAGAGATCCAAAGGCAATCCACCTGCACAGTCACACATCAGTACAACAGTCTGATAGCAACAATTCCTACCTTTCTGAAACACTTGCCTATTTCTCCATCATTTTCCTTCTTTTTTTTTTTTCACCCAGCAATTAATTATCTTTTCTTCTGAAGTAATTCAGAAGTGGAACTTCCTTTCTGTCCTCCAAGTGCTGGCTTGTGGCCATTTCTCACATGGCAGAAGAGCAAAAAGGCAAAGGAGAATCAAAGGGCAGGATTGTTCCCAGCCTGTCTGAAGGGCAAGACCAAAACCTTGTTCCAGGCTACAAAAGCAGATCAAGATTTGCTTGCAGCTCATCCCCCTGACTTCCAGAGGTGCTGAGTTCAGGTGCTCCTGTGCTAAAAAAGCAGTATTTGAGCAGCAGATTTCTGATTTTAGAATCAAGGATTGTCAGTCAACTATCTTGAAAAGCTTCACACTGTTGCATGGCATTAAAAATAGATGTACCCAACCAGAGAATTAACACCACAAAAAAGGCTTCTCATAAGTGTAAAATACTGAGGCCACAGTTGCTTTGGGACAAAATGTGCAGCCCACCTGCTCCCAGGACACATTTTAATTTCAATACACAAACTGAACCTTTCCAGCTTCAGCAGATGGTACAACAGAGTTCTGTCTTGTATGCTGGAGTTGAAATAAAAAACTGACTAAAGTCATGATGTATTTTCTACAGAGAAAGGGCAACGAAGCACAAAGTAGAGGCCCACAGTTTGCCAAAACCAAGCACTGAAGCACATTAAGGACACCAAATAGAGAATCACTTCATGGAAACAACATTTATTTTTGTTTCAAAACTTGTGATCCATAGAAATACAATAAAATTAACATGTACACAAAACTTTAAAAAAAACCTCAAACAACTTTGGTTTGAAGAAATATTTAACATCCAAATCTTCTGAGGTACAAAAGGCACAAGACCAAGCACCCAAACATGCTGAATTGCCCACAGCACTGTTTGCACCACTGCAGAGGAAGACTGGGGGGAGGAAGGCAGGGGGACATGGAAATAACAGCACCCAAACCACAAGGATGTGCACAATGCCATTTACTTTCTTTCACAGGGGTTACATATTTTGTTGTCCTTTGTGTGTAAAGTGCCAGGACTCTTGGAGAAAAAGATGGATCATTTCTTAGAAATGAATTGAAACAAAACAGTAGAAAAGGAGACAAACGAAGGCCTGCAGCAGGCTGGGGTTCAGTCAACTTCTGTTCTCCCACAAGGTCTTAAGAATTCATTTCCTCTTTCGTGAAACCATTTGTTTGAAACTGTGGAAATACAGAAGTGGAATCAGTTATCACCACATACATGGTGTGAGTATCACCACAACCCAGAGGGTTCCATCAAGTAAAATCTCATCTCTTAGTCTGAGGATTCATGCTTGGAGTTCTCTAATCACCCCGGGGGAAAGACACAGAAAGATGCAGAGGGTACAAAGGATCTTCCCAACTGCACAAGGCAAGAGTACCAGAGCAGTTCTGGGTCTGGTATCACTGACAGGGCAGCATGGACACCTTGGAGCCTGGGGAAGGCAGGGATGGGGATGGAGGGTATGGACCTTGAGAAGCTTTCAGCAGTAAGCAGAAATTCTTAGTGGTGTTCAGACATTCCCATTCACCTTACAAGGAGCTCTCATCCTTTGGCAGTTAAAACTATGCACAAATTTTGTAAGAACAGACCTGATTCTGTCTAAATGATTATTCAAGTCATCTTGATGCTGACACACTACACAAAGCCAGGGACATCCTTACACTTTGTGCTGTCATTGACACAAACCAAACTCACTGGAAAAGCTACAGCTGAGTGATGCAGCTGCATTAACACTACCTGAGATTGATGGGGGCAAAATTCATTACAGCCAAATGACTCTGGTAGTTATTAAATGCTGTTATAAAGGGTCAGTATATCCCCAGCTTTGCAAACACATGAGCCTTCCCTCACGTTTTGTTTCTAAAGGAGAATCACTTACCCCATTTGCACCCTACTAGTACTGGACAAGCTGCATGCCTTGTTCTGTAATCCCCCTCGCCACTTCTGTACAGGTTGTACCAAAACACTGCTGTGCCCTGCAAAGGGAAATCAGAGGGGGATTAATCAGAGCCCAGTCCATGTAACAATGCAGGTCACAGTGAGGGGAGGGGGATGGCTCTGAATTCGGCTACAGGCTCTTAGGGAGCACCTTAACAGGTCACCACCAACAGCACATGAAAACCCTTGGTCCCACCACTCCAACTCAGCTGTGCTCAGAGCACAGAGGAGTCCCACCTGAACACAGGTTTATTTATTTAAAAACAGCTGTACAGAGAAACTGTTCCCTTTACACATTACAAGAAAGGGAGATGCCCTTTAGTCTGCAAGATCAGCAGCAAAGAGCACTTTGTCACATCACCTGACTTCAACATGGACTGTGCTGAGGGAGAGACAGTAACTGGAGAGAGCAGAAACCAACCAGAACACAAACAGGCTTTACCTTCTTGGGCCATATTGCTGCCCCAAAATCTGGGAATACTGTAGCTCCTCCAGCTTCTACATCGCTCATCTGAGAAAACAAAGCCCACAAACTGTCCATTTAAAGGCTTTTTACACATGCAGTCCCACAAGCTGCAGTGCCCCAAGGCTGAGATTTCCACTTGCACCTCTGAAAGGGGCACTGGTGAGAAAGGATGAACTTCCACCACCACCAGCTGCAGAAGTAGCAGCACCTGTTACCGAAGAATTTTATTTTGGCTGCAGATTTTTGTACAGATTATATGTCTAGATAACATATAATCTGCTTCAACTAGCCCCTAGCAGCTGTGTGCCTGCAGTGTAAATAAGCTAATAATGCTCTAGAACAAAGGAGAGGACTTCAGGGCAAGCTGGTTCCAAGAATTTCACTGCAGTTTATGATCCAATTAGGAAAACAAGTGTCTGTTAAACCACATGTTTCCTCATAAATTGAAACCATGCCTTTGGAACTCATTTTCATTATTTAGTTATGCATCTTGGTCAACCACTTCAGACACTATACAAACTATGAGAAAACCTCACTTTCTGCACTGTTTCTATGCTGTTCACCAGCAATGTTATGCCCCAACTGCTTTATGCAGCTCAAGCTTTAACACCTACAGTTTGGAGACTCTCAAGAAAAGCATTTATCTTTATGCTTGGCCCTTCTACACTGAATTTAACCCAAATGAATCCATCAGTAGCAATGGATGCATTATAAATTCTAGACTTGACCCAAACCCCACTGAAGTTCCTGGAAACACTCCCATTAAAAATAGAAAGTTTTCCCATTCATTTCAGTAAGTTTTGGGTCACATTCTGACTAAAAGGAACAAATTAGTCAGATCCAGCTCTCATTAAATTTAAGAACTCCTATTAATACACTCCCCAAGCCCCCAGACTCTCTATTGTAACTTGGATTTCTGTTTAAAGCAGATGTTGTTACCACTCTGGTGTCCTCCTGGTGGTACCTACAATAAAAGGGCACAAGATGCCAGAAGTACACAGGGTTTTGCCCCTTCCAACTAGAAAGTGTGTGCATGTAACTTTGCAAGTTGACACCTGTGTCTTAGCAACACAACCACTCTCTTTAGTCAGGGTGTTGGTATGTGTATGATGTGTTTGACATGGGACAAACAAGGGCAAAGTGCCTTTGACCATGTACAACTGGCAGAGAATAAAGGGTGTATAAATCCTCTAAATCAAGGCTTGTCCAAAATTCTGGGAAGCAAACAAAATACAGATGCAGTCAACTTGAAAATGAAGCCCTCTTTGCAGCAGATTTCACAGAGACCTTACTCCAATTCTTGTTTCAGAGATTATTTCCTCTCCCCAGAAAATCAAATTTCTGATTCTGTTTTGAGCAGTATTTCACACTCAAAATACCAGCAAAGCCATAAATTTTTCATCACAGACTTTTAAATTTAAAGTTGTGTCACTCAGAAGTTAAACACAGAAGATTGGGTGATGCAAATCATATAGTGAGTTTATGTGGATAGATAAAATGGAGGAGACTGCTGTGAAGGCCTGAGGCCACCACGAGCAGTGGTGTTTAGGATGCCAGTGTACATGGTCTGTGGGCTGGATAATGCCTGCAACATGGAGCTGTCCATTCTGCACTCTTAGCCCAGTTGCAGCAGGTTAATCAGCTCTGTCTCCTGCCCTTGCTGGAGCAGCAGCTGTGCCAGAGCCACCATGGCTTTGCTGTGCAGCTGAGGAGGTGACAGACCACGGCATCAAACAGTGGGGCAAGAGCTGGACTGTCCCACATTATGTGGCTGATGGTCAAGTTCTCCAAGAGCACACCACATGAGGAGCCCATACCTTTGCCTTGGAGAAATAAGCCAAATTCTCCTCCCCGCCATGGAATCAAACTAAGGAAAGGGTTCCACAGCAGAGTGGCCAAAAGGGGAAGGAAGATGGGTCCTGCATTCAAATTTTCTGCTCTGAAGTTAAATACCCCCCAGAATTCTATCAGTTCAGATGGGACAGCACCTGATGCTGCAAGAATAATGAACCCCCACTTCCAGATGCCAGGGTTTCTCTACAAACCCCCAACTGCACAAGCTGTAAACAAGATGCTGCTAAAGTGCCGCTCCATGCAAAAAGGATCATCATACTTACATAGTTTAAAAAAGTGGCCACACGATTTCCAGTCCCTAACCGCTTGAAAGCATCTGGCTCATCTTTCTATAAAATTAAATGAGAATAACTGCAAATTTCAAGCTCCCAGACAGCAGACAGACAGAGGTACTTACATAGTTTAGAAACGTCGCTAGCCTATTTCCTTCCGATTTGAGTGTGCTGTCAAAGGGGCGCTGCAACAGACAACAACTTTAACCCCAGTTCCACACAGGCTCACCCCGGGCTGCAGGGAGATCTGCAGAGATCCTCCAGCCCAGGTTAGAGTTGGAGTAGAAAGGGGACAGTTCACACAGGGCAACAGAAAGCCATCCCAAGCTGCAGCCAGGGCACACAGCTGCATGCACAGAGGCCACAGGGAGAAGCTGCACTGGAGCAGTTGGAGGGCAGAGGAGCAGCAACGCCTTCAGTGCCACAGATGGTACCCAAGTAAGGTTAACAACAGGTCACTGTTCTGGGCACTGATCCAAAGTCAACAACTGTGCTGGATACAAAACTCATCTTCAGTGGGCTCTAGATAACACAGATTGTCTCAAATGCAGCAACTCAAAAGAAACAGTGCCATGAGAAGAGAAAATGCATTTTTTGCCAGCAGACCAGACTGTAGAGGAGCAATAATGAACTTCTTTCAGGTGGTTGCCTCTCTAGCATTAAGGACCACATCAAAAAGATCAAATTGTCTTTAATCTGTAAGAAACACTGAGTTTCATTTGTTGAAGCAGGAGATCTCACTGGTGCCAGTTTAGAAGCAGAAGGAACATCTACAATACCAGTGTCTCTCTTGCCTTCAAAAAACTAAATTAAAAGTTCATTTACATTGCTAATAGTCAGGAAGTCATTTCAGTCAGGAGATCTTAAAGTGCATTTTTACACAGAAAAACAGTATTTAACTTTTAAAGAAAAGAAAATAATCAGTATTTAAAAGGACCAACAGAAAGAAAACAACAGCCACTGTCTCCAAGATGTTATATTTCAATTTACTTGAAGCATATTTTAAGAAATAAGAGGTCTTTCCTGAAGTGGATTCACAAAATCCCTAGGACTCTTGCACATGCAAAGTCAACCCAAAAGAGACAATGTAGGAACACTGAGATACAAAAAAAAAAGGAAAAAAACCAAACAAAAAATCCAACTCTAACTTGAACAATTAATAAAATCTTCGAGATGCAATATGCAACTATTGAAATGCCCCTGTGTGAGGACTGTGAGGGAACAAAAAGCTGCAGGGCTGCCCAGGAACTGAGGACACCCAGCAGCCCCTCTGTTTAACTCTGCAAGTCTGTGATGCACAGAGAGCCTGCAGGACCCGTCCGGCTCTGCCTCATCTCAGCTGACAAGGCAGCCACGGTCATGGGCCAAGTGGAGCTCTGCCCCAGCTCCCTGTTCCAGCAGTAAAGTCCACACTGGCCAACTTGATGCCTGAGGTCCTTGAGTTCAAAGGCTTTGAAGAAAATTTAAGAGCATTTGCTTGACTCAGGAAACGAAGCAGTCGCATTAACAGGAAAATTCTCTCTGGGAGCCAAAGCCAACGAGTCTGAGCTTCCACACTGCTGAAACTCAGGATTTTTTAGTTTTTATTTTTTAAACAGTGCTAAGTTGGGTGGCTTCAGTTCTGCACTCAGTGACTGGGTTGTGTGCTCTGGCTGCAGCAATCCCTTCCACCAGGTACAGCCACCAGGACAGTCTGAATTAAGCCACGTTCCATTGGAATGTCACAGAAAACAAGGCAGATGGGTTTATATTTGAAACTACCAGTCACCATAGTTCTTCATCTGATTAGCACGTTCATTAACTGGTTCAGGGTAATTACTAATGTGCTCTTCTCTTCTCCCTGCCTGGAGCAAACCAGAGCTGTTCTCTGCCAGGTAGAGCCCTCTAGTGCCTGGTGTGGATCCAGCACATCCACCTGCTCCTGGAGCACCATCCTCAACACCAACCCATAAACTCCGAATCAGTGAGGTTAGAAAAGACCTGAGATCATCAAGTCCAACCTTTGACCAAACACCACCTTGTCAACCAGACCATGGCACTGAGTGCCACATCCTTGAAGAGCTGCAGGAACAGTGACTCCCACGCCCTTCCAAATGTTTAATCACCCTTCCTGTGAAGAAATCCCTCCTAGTGTCCAGGCTGAACAGGACAGTGTCCAAATGCTAAAAACTGGCATCATAATACCCTCCTCAGACCCCAGAACTGCAGTCACAATGAGGCTTTTGCCAGAAAGGCTGCACAACCCATGAGGATTTCCATAATGGCCACTTGTTTGGAAGGAAGGTGAAGGATCTCTGCTCCTCAACCAGCTCCTGCAGAATGTTTTAAAACATCCAGCAAAACAGGATTTGGAAAACCCTGCTGAGCTCAGGAGCCTCATGGAACAAGACAGACTCAGAACCCAGGGCTCACAGACCTCAGTTTACAAATGAAGCAATGGAAAGAGCACATTCAAGTGCTGCACAACTCTCTCTTCCTGTCTACACTGTGCAAGGAATCCAGGTCACAAAGATATGCAGAAGGATCTGTTCATTGTTCTCTTGAACTTTCAGCAGAGAAGGCAGCACAAAGGCTTGTCAAGAGTTAGAATCCATCCATGCAACAGGCCTACACATTAAATGCTTTAACAAAAACCTGTTTCAACAGTTTTTGCCCAAACCAAACTGTTTCCCCCTCCCCATCCCTCTAAGAAATAATTGTATGTGTGATCTTACCCTGGAAAAATCAAAGTGTGGCTCATACTGCCCTCCCATTCCGTAGTTGGCAACCTACAGCATGGAAGGAAGCACAAACAGGCACTGAACTGCAAGGCACTGCTGCTGAATAGCATTTGCTCTCAGAAATCCAAAGCATGCTCATGAGAAAAAGCACTTTGTGGCAAGATGGTTATCTCAGCACACTTCATTTCTTTCTAGATTGCCAGAATGAGAAACAACTGAAGTGCTTTTTCCCTTTTGTAGTTTAAGGGTTTCTACTTATCACTAAAGCAGCCTGTTTAACCTGAATTAGCAGCAATAGGTTCACCACATTCTTGCTTCCCTCCCCTGAAGAGAAGGCAGCTGAGTGAGAATTAGATTCTGTAGCACTCCTGGATGATCTGATACAAACACGTCCCCCTCCAGGACCACAGAAGGCTCAAAGCAGCTTAAAAGCAGCCCCTTGCTTACGTTATCAGACCTTCACACAACAAATGCTTTAGCTACTCTGAGGCTGCATTGAACATCTCTCAGATCCTCACAAATTCCCTGGTTCCTGTGAATAGCCTGTAATTAACAGTACTTTAATAATGCTCTGAGAAAGGAACTCTCAGAGCATGGAGGAAGATGAGCAGCAAACAGGGCACAGCTGTTCTGGCACTGCTGTACCACTGCTACTCTCCTTCCTCTCCCCAGCAGCCAGTGAGCAGAGTTCATGTGAGACAACAGCAGGACTAGGACAAATATTTGGGTCTTTGAAAGGTTCCAGTAGGAAGCAGGTTCAGCTTTTGCAGCCTTGAAAACAAACACCAGGCATTTTCCTCAAAACAAACTGGCAAATCACAGATCCCTTCACAAAGTTATCTTCCATTTCTTTGCCATCTTCTCTACTGTTCTCTGCCAAGCACACACAGGGGAAACATCCACCTGCACCAGAGCCCCCTGACCAGCAGCTCACTCCACCAGGATGAGGCCAGTGCACCCACCTGCAACAGCTCAGCTGTTTTCACTGTTAACCCCGTGATCTGCTGCATCCTTTGATTCACCTTGGCCACAACAGGATCATCATCTTCCTCCAGCCATGAGCTAGGAGAAGGGAAGGACAGAAACATTATTTTGGAATAGCAACCACAAGAACACATTTCCCAAGGCAGAAGGATTCCTCTGCCCTCAGTCAGATGGCCAAAAGAGCCATTTTCCATGCATTTCTTGGGGAAGCTTTGGTTACATGCAAAGCAGTTCAAGTTTTCAGCTGCAGGCAGGAAGCAGCCAAGAGCTGTTAAGCACAAACCCCTTCAAGCTGAACTCTTCTCTTACCTCTTGGACACCCTGTAGCTTGCCACTGTAAGGACACCAGTTTTGGGATCACGTACTGTGGCTCGTGCCAGCTGTGCCAAAAGAAATCCCAAGGGGGAAAAAACACATCAACTACAGGATAGAAATTTGTTTTAATCTCATCTTAACCAAAATCAAACCCTGATTTGTCCAGCTTCAATATATCACTGGATGAAAGTTAGAGCTCCAATCCAGGGTTTGCTCTGATTTCATGCAGAAACACAAGTACAATCCAGCACCTGCATTTGATCCTGGAAAAGAGTCTGACTGACTGCACAAGCCAAGATATCCATTAAATCCACGAGCTGCTTGTTGAACAGGTTTTGAAGGTGCTTTTTAGAACAGCTGGAGTCAATATTAGCAAGAGGCAACAACAACAAGTGTTAACAACACATGAAGCCCAAGTTCCTGGCAAAGAGAAAACCACTGGATACTCCATCAATTTAATCAGCCTGCTCCTCACGTGAACTAAATACCCAACCTCATCCTCAAGTGAAAAATAACAAGTGAAAACTTTTCAGAATGAGTTACAAATTATGGGGCAGGCAAATCCACAGTGGTAGAAAACTCCTGAGGGCAACTCTCAACATTCCCATGCTCAGATTTTCCAGCTGAAGATGCCTGGAACATCCAGTTCAGAGACAGCTGGAGATGAGTTAGTACATGAGGAAGACACCTCTGCACAAGCACAGCTCACCAACACATTTTATACACTGAGTTTATCATCACATTTAGGCCACATCACCAGATTTGTAGGAAAAATCTGGAACTTGGCAAAATTGCTGAGGTTTGGTGCTGTGGTGTCAGTGACAGAGGACTGCTAACAACACCCCAGTCCCTTTGGTTTCATACTTGCAGCTGAGAACAAGAACTGAGACTCTCCTTTCTTTGACTGTAAGCTCAGACCACATTTAAATTTAACTCCTGCAAACCACAAACACTCTAAATCATGTCTCCTTCCTTCCACTTAATTATAGGTCACAGAAAGCCTTTTTATTTGCATCTCCTTTGGAGCATGCAGTCATTATTTCCTTCATTTTTCCTCAAGTAAGTCTGCAGCCAGCTTTACAATCCATGTCAGCTGTCCTGTCCCTATACAAGAGTTCTTGGCACAGCTGTTCCTGTAATTCTGACTCACTCTTATTTTGTTCCAGATTTCTCCTCCATAAATCATAACAGATGAGCCAGGCTGCCTGAATGTTGTTCTTCCCTTGTACAGCAAAGCACAGCTTTGGGGATATAGTTTTGCTTCCCAAACTTTTCATTTTGCTGCCATTTTCAAGCTTGTATACACTTGCTTGATTTCTGCACCTCACATTTGATCTAAGTAAGTCAGAACTAAAATAAGCCTGACTATACTGATATTATTCCCTATTTGCTCTGATAGGAAAGCTCCTTCATTTAAGACATCCAATCTACACCTCAGTTGGTGTAGATAAATGTGAGGCTTCCTCTCCCAGGGTGGAGAAACCAGCCTTACACCAGGCATTTATTTGCTGGGCTTTGAAGAATCATCCCAGCACATTGCACTGGCCAGAAGCCTCATCCAGTTTTCCTGTCAGAGTCTGTGTTTAGTTTAGCAAGCATTCCCTTGGCTCTTCCTGCTGAAATTCTGCATTGCTGGAACTCCACAGCACCAAGTTCACAGATATTCATGTCCCACCCCTCCTCTCCAGGCCATATTTTTGCCTTTTCAGACATGCCTGGGTTGCAGGTAACATTCAGAATTTTGGGAATAAGGTCCTCATACTTTGATGGCAGACCTGTCTCAGGGCTATAACAGAGTGAAGAACTTTCTTGACCCTCCCCAGTCAGCTCTGATGGATTGCCTGAAAAGCTGGAACCAGTTTTTGGAAGAGGAGTAACAGTGACTGCATTTTGCAAAGCAAGCATGCAAACCCACTTGACTTCAGCTACTCCCAATCACATACAGATGTTCCTCTACAAAAAGGATTGGCAAGTGTGAAGTGCAGATAATGTTAAACTGCTTCGACTCAAAAGTAGAAATTTCTTGCAAATGCATTTTAGAATAAAGAAAATGCTCATCTTTCTGAGCCTAAAACTAAAATACCACTTCAGAGTTCTGCCTGAAAGCTTCCATAATTACTAACTAAAATCTCCTGGCTAAAATTAAGTGTATTTATTAAGGGCCATCTCATCACAGGACTTGCACTTTCCTTTTTTTTCAGCAGTATCACAGAATTTAAAGCTATTCCTGCAGTTGAGCTATAAACAGATTAAAAGAAAACAACTCATGAAATTATGGGTTTTAATTGAAAAGTTTCATCTGAATATTAAGACTGTAGTATCTACCCACTCTTACAGGGACTGATCCTAGTTCTACACTACATAATTATATGAAAAATTCCTCTAACATTAGTAATATAAGCAAAACTCAGTGAGCAAGACTTAAGACTTTCCATAAAACTTTGAATAAAAAGGAAAAAAAAGCTGTCTGTAGAAAGCTCTTTATTTGATAAAATAGATTAAGTGATATGCTCAGTGTGAATGCTTCCATTTTATCTGAAGCTCTTGAAGTTTTATAGTATGATGTAATAGGAAAAAGTCTCCATTTATGGAGGTGAGAGCCCTCCCTGGGACAGGAGTGTTCTGCCAACACTCCCAGAGCTGGCTGGGAGCCGTAGGAGTTCAGCTTCACAAACATCCCAAATTATTAATGCTCTTGGGAAGCATCAGTTTCTCAATCTATTTATTCTTGCATTGACAAACTCATATAGGAGGCTAATTCTTCACTGCAATTTTAGTAGCACATTTCAAAGCAGTAACCTACAGAGTGCTAAAGGACCATTCCTGTGTAACCCAAGAAGTGTTCAGCTTTACTTGCTTCAGACACCTGACAGAAAATCTAAGGTGTAGCAACTATTACTGATGTCACACTGCCAACCTTCTGTTGCCAGACAGGTGACAGGGAGGAAATTTCACCTTCAGAAAAATCAGATGAGATAATTACCAGCCTTGTACCAGGTAACTGCTTTTTTATTGTGTGCAGAGCCACCAGAACTCACACTATGCATAACAGGGAATGGCTTAGAACAGAAGCAGTGGATTCCAGGACACTCTAAGCAAAAGCACAACTTCTACATATTTTTCTAGCACAAGTTAAAAAACAATCCCTGTTTTTCCTCCCCACTTCTGTTGAGGATTGGGCTTTCCAAATTCCACTCAAGTCTGGCTCCATCTCAAAAGGCAGATTTGAGGCAAACTGCACATCTACTGCTATCACTAAGTCACTCTGCCATCCACCTTTTCAGGTCCAGTCCTTCATTTCTTAAAAGCTTTCTAAGCCATTTACTGAGAGCTTTGCATAATGAAGTGCAACAATGCATAAATACCTGCAGGAGCCTGGGCTTTCTGGTCCTACATCACCAGGCACTTTGGGAATGGTTCCCCTGAGGCTCACAGCTGCAGTGTACCATCTGTAGTGTGAAACCAGAGCTTTCAAATCCTTTGCCTAGTCTTTGCTAGTAGAGATTAAAGCATGGAATTAGCAGTCATCAGTGAGATGGAAAAAGGGAAACTTACCCTTGGCTTAGCCAGTTCTTTGATTTTCTCAATTTCTTCATCAGACATGACATCATAGTATCGTACAATGTGAGGGCTGTCCCACTCATCTTCCTCCTTGAAGGGAGCTATGAGCAGATGAGGGTTCCTGTTTCCATCATGGTACCTACAAAACAGCCTTTTTTGCCTTCGAGGTGTCTGAAACAAAATGCCAAACAAAGCACTGTTTGCTCAAACACTCCATGAACTTAAAACAGGTAAGACAAGACAAGAAAATGAGCTTCATTCCACAAACACTGGGAAAGCCACGAGCTGACCAGCAGACATCAGGGAAGCAGGAGTGATTCTGCAATTTACTGCAAATAAAACCCAAGATATTCCACTCAAGGTACCACTGAGCAACATCTGAAACATTAACCTTTAGGGGAATTAAATCCTAAGAGATTAGAGATTAAGAAAGAACTACATAAGCAGCCAGCAGTAAAACAAAAGTCTGGTTCTTTTAATTAAGACTATGCAGATTGAATAAATTGATTCTTTTCCCTGCACCAAGAATTAAAGTCATGTTTGTTGGGAGGTACTGAAGCCTGGCTGGTCAAAAGAGTCACCACAGAAGGACATGGCTTTAAGATGCAAAAGAGAAGGAATAATGTGATTCCATACATGTGGCAAAGCACAACCAGCTCTCAGGGGAAAAAGCCTCCCTGTGTATCTGTACACCTGGCTTTGAAAGAGCTGAGCAGACTGAGGAGAATCAATTTTCCACAACCTTTAAGAGGTACAGCTGAGAGCTGTTTGTGTGTCTAGGATTAAGAACTAAAGATGGAGAAGTCAAAACATAAGGTACAAATCTCAGCCTGGAAAAACAACATTTAATTTTTTCTAAAAGCAGCTTTACAGAAGGAAAAACTTAACTTGCCCCACCAAGCTTGACCAGGCTTATGCAAAGGCAGCACAGGCAGGAAACTCTTGTCTTTCTCTTACCATTTTCACCCCTTCACCTCTGCAAAGGGCCTCATAGATATCACGCTCTGGCAAGTAGTCAAGGGGCCTCTCATAGGCTCCACTTTGCACCACTGCTTCTGTCGTTGTCCCAGTGTTGTTTGCTGACTTTTCCTTCTCCTCCTCCTCTCTTTCCTTCTCCAGCAGCTTCTCAAAGTACCGCAGGTTGCTGCCTGCTCTCTCGTGAGTGCTGTCTTCAGAGGGAGAAAAGCAGAGAGAACCAGTGAGTTTTGCAGGAACTGTCAGCACATACAAGTCTTTGAATCAAGACAGCAGCAACAATTCTTCCCTTCCTGAGCTAATTATCAGGCTCCAGTCTGCTCTGAAAGTCAGCACTGGGAAGTCTGTCATTGCAGAGGAAAGGCAGGCACAGTGTGCAAAAGAATCTTTTCTGGAAGATCCCATCACAAAACTTGTATTCCAAGAAAAAAAGATTAGAAATGTTTGGTCTTCACATTCCTCCTTTTCGCTCAACTTTTCTGCCCAGTTCTACCCAAGATAAGCAGATCACAGAGCTCACCAGCAGGGATCAGGCCAGCCCTCCTGCTGCATCCCTCCTCTCCCACACTGCACAGGCACACTTCAACCAGGGACTGTGCTGGGGTCCAGCCACCCTTCAGCCCCAGAGACTTCACCCAGCTTGGGAAGCTCTGAGGTGTTCCCACCTTACAGCCCACCTACAGCATCCATCTCTGGCTGCCCCAGGTTTATCTGGGAGGTATCCTGGACCACCAGCATCTTTGGACACATCATCAGTGATTTATGAATGATGTTGGTATGAATCAGACATCAACAGAACTGAGAAGGAACCTGTTCAGGGATGTTTCTGGACACTGGAACATATTTCCTCCCTTCTCAACCTCCCAGGCTTACTGTGTATATGTAGTGGCCCCAACCCCAAAGGTCACTGCAGTCACCACTCCTTAGAGCACAGGCTGACAGTGGCAGATAAGGCAGCTGAGCCCAGAGCAGAGGCAGCTGCTGCTCCCAAGCAGGAATGTCAAATCTGCTCCACTGTTTGCTGCTGATAAGGATTTGCATTCTGCTGTCAGTGCTGAACCCCACTGCAGAGGGAGCTAGATTCAACATTTATCCACAGTCTTATAAGCTTTAATCTAAGGATTCTAATGCCTGCAGAAACTAGGCTAGTACATACTTTTCAATAGGAAGGTTTCACCCACGCTCAGGATGCTGCTAACATCGAAACTAAGAGCCACAGCTCATTAAAAAACCCAACAAATACATAACACAGTAAATGTTAGGACTAATTGAGGAGGACAGACCTTTCCAACGCAGGAAGAAGGCAAAACTGGATAGGAAGTAAAGATTATTTGCTTACTCAAGAGAAAGCTAGAAACAGTCCAGAAATAAAAGCAGGTTTTAAGAAACTCAATCTGTCCTGAGTATTCAGAAATAAACACGATCTCAGGCAAAGTATTCTTCTGGCATCAAAAAGCACCTGCACTGAGGAATAAAAAGGAGTATGTGAAATCAGTAGGACTTTAGAGAAGGTGCAGCACTGTGCCCAAGTCTGTGGTAGCCTCGATGTCCTCTTGAGACAAGCAAAGCTTTAAGCATTACCCAGCACAGTGTCTGAGCACACAGGTACTGCAGTCAGACTCTTTGGGGCTTTGGGTAACAACATCATGGACCGTGAGACAGCTTGTTAAGGATCCGTCATGTATTAATACACTGTTGTTTTTCCAGGACCCACATTTATCCTCAGTCACCTGCCAGGATCTCCTTCCAGTCAGCTCACCCACGTGTTTGGGCCACACCAGTTCTCAGCTCTGCTGCTGGCAACACTCCCCAGTCAGAAAAAGGTGCCTTTTGTTCTCACCAAGGGATATCAGCCTCCTGGTGAGCTCCATGGCTCTGTGCAGGTCCCCAAACTGGAACACAGCATAGCTGAGATAGTCCAGGATCTCCACTTTGCTGACTGCCGCGTCCTCGCCCTCGTCGTGCTGTTTCAAGGCCTGCTCCATCCACAGCACGGTGTGATAATAGTCCCCATCGTTGTAGGCTGTCCTGCCCATGCCAAAGCAGTCCCCTACTGTCAACGTGGATCTGTATTTTGTTCCTAAAAACAAAGACAGCTTTGAGCAATCCACACAGAAACACCTGTGCCTTCCAAGGCATGGGACACATTGAGGAATGTCTGTAAATACATACTTTTATCACCCAAAAATGCTTCTAAAAGAAGGCTTCGGCAATATTTTAGGTTCAGTACTAAAATGACCACCTTCAGAATTAAAGAGAAAATTCTACCCTAATTCTATTCTAATTCATTCCTTTGGAAACTAAGAAAAGTTTAACAAAATTACAGTGCTCAGCTGTTGTGTTTTGTGCTGCAGACAGAGGCAGAGCACACTAATATCTCAGACTTCACCAAACCTGCAGATTAACACTGTTAGGAGGTCAGAGAAGCCTGACTACACACAGAGTCAGCTTGTTCCTCTTTACTGGAGATCTGCACTTGTGCATAAGAAGCTGATGGTTATTTAGACAAACTGGGTATCCATTTGACTGAAACTGCACTGATTTCCAGTTGTACAAATAAGACTTAAGACTAAGTTAATTATTAAAAACTCACATATAATAACTAAAAACAGCGTCAGCTCATGCACCCACACTCCAACAAAGCCTATTCAGTTTGTAAACAGCATGTTGGGAGTAACCAAAACCTGTTTCAGTAAGTCTCTCATTAGCAGCAGCAACAAACATTTATCAGGTCTCAGCTCCCAAGACATCCCACTGTCTCACTATACCTTCTAAAACATCTGTGGTAAAAACTGTTAACCCCATTTCCTAAAGGGTTTTTGGAGAGAATTTGAGGATGTTACAACTTTGTTAAAGCAGAGGAGACTGTGGTGCCCTTACCTGGCAAGTTGCCTCGAGAGAGAGTTTCAGCATCCAGTTTGTAGGTGTCCTGCAGACGCATCAGAGCCTTGGCAGCTCCAGTCTCATCCTCCTCAGTGGGGAAAAACTGCCGCTGAATTGTAAGATTTGCAATAAAGCCTTTGCAGTAAAAGGAAAAGATGTTACTTGCACAGCTTGAATAAGTATCAGTACCAGATTAACACAGAAGAGGAAACATCTGCTTGGGCTTGGGAATTGAGATTCAAATAACCCAGATTTAAAGCCTCTTATTAGGCTCACAAGTTATAAACACATTGTTTTCTGTCCCATTTTAAGAAATACAGTTAATGAGCAAAAGATAAGAGATAAATAACTAAACCCATCCATTTTCTTGTGTTACAGAATTACTGAAGTACAATATGAATCTAATGTCCTTAATTTTGCTGTAAGCTTAATGGTTTTCATTAGTTCTCTTGCAGCATCCACAGAGGCAACTGTAGATTGGAGAAGGTCAATGACCTCCAATTCAAGGGACAGAGACCCTGATCCAGCATCCCCTCAGCAGGGTAGGACCTCACCCAGTGAGAGGCTTAAGCCTGACAAAACCAGGTGACATTCAGAAATAATTCCACTACATAACAGATCAAGGTTACACAGCAGGTTGGTTGGGCAGAACTGGAGCCATCAGCTGAAGGAAAACCACCCAACCATTTCCACTCATGCAGCAAGAAAAACTATAAAAGGAAGCCTTTAGAATAAGAATTAGTGACAGAAGTACTCAAAAGAATTGAGTCTTTTATTTCCATCAAGGATGACTATTCCAAAAGGCAATAAAAGTCTTGGCTGGAAAAACTTCCAAGTACCTAAACTTTAGCATATGCTGAGCAGAAAGGGAAAACATGCAATCTCCTGCCTGAAAAACATTGCCACCTCTCCCTCACTTTCAAGGAGTCCAGGAAAAATAAACCTCTTACAAAAATCCCCAAACAGCTATAGAAGCAAATTCAGCCAGACACTGACAATATGATGCAAACTCAAGGATTAGTATTGATTTAGAAGGATAAGTTAACAGGATAATATACAGTTGCTCTGTTATCAACAGACTGACTATGGTATCTGCTAACTGTTAATGGTACAAATTCCTTCACCAATTCAGTATGGGACTCATTTGATTCTTAATCTTATCTACTGATCAACATGGTCAAAAAATGGTGATCAACAAGAGAAGGAACAGACTGGGATAGCAGATGAAGTAGTTTATAAATAAAGGAACACAGTGCTCAACAGTTGCCACCACAGCTGACAACTTTCACATATCCTGTTCTCTCTTTTCCCCAAATAAAACAGTTAACAGTTTCTTTGAGTCCTCACTGAGATGTGTTTCAGCGGCAACTTCCACTCCCTTGGCTACCAGTACACAAGAGCTCACTCATCAGTTTGTTCCAAACAACCTTGGCAGTGATATTTAAACCCCAGCTGAGCTTGTGGTTTTCCAGCAGACCAGGGGATAAGCAGCTGCCCCAGGGCTGCCTCCCTGGAGCTCCTTACCGTTGGTTGTGTCCTGCAGAACCAGGTTTTCCAATTCCAGCCAGTCAGTATTTAAGCGCTTCACGAGCTTGTACGCATTGACAGGGTGTGCCAGGTACCCCTCTGGGTCAGACGTTGATTTGCTGGTCAGTACATCCATTTTTTCAGCCCAGCTGGAATGAGAAGTGTGCACTTCAGCATGAGAACAACTCATGAATGCACATCTTCCTTCTGAAGTCATTCTAATTACACACCTAGATCAAATTATTGCTGCTTTTGCTACCAAAACCAGCTTTCAACCTTTCAACTCCAGAAGTGTAAAGCGGATTTCTTTAAATTAGAATAGTCTCTTTTAAAAGGAAATTATTCCCCTGCTTACCATTTTAAACTTTCCTACAGCAGGTATGCATCTCACTTGCAATGAGTCTTAAAAACACCAGTTTACATAGAGAATGAAAAGATACTTTTTATCAACACTTAAAGAGGAATCTGCTTTTCCTCCAAAGGGCAGCTTTGCAAGAAAAGAACATTTTGTGTATATGCAACCAGAATTCCCATCATTTCACTGCTCCACTGCCCCATCCTCACCCTACACTCCTAAAGGGAGATCAGATTGACACATACAGCCTGGAATTCCAAAATTCTTTGGAAAGCATGGCTCCTCTTAGCGGCACTCAGCTCCTCTGGACCTGGACCTCATTTAGCCTGGTGTCACACCCTAGTACACATTGCTTTTGGCTAGATAAGCACTAACAATTTTCCTGAGGGACACAGAAATTATCAGTTGTCAGCAAGAGCCTTCCAAGAGCTCCAAGTAATCAGGACGAAGTCAGAGATGTGCCACAGCCAGGTCAACAACTGCAGAGAACAAGGCAGGAGATTTGCCCCTGAGAGGTGTCTGAGGGCAGAGCCAACATGAGAATGAATCCAGGGGTTCAGTATGCACCACTACCCAGTGCCACTGGCACATTCTGCTTTTGTAAGCAGGGCTGGTGGCATGAAATGGGTGGCACAGAGCAGTGGCACACAGAGGTGTTCAGCTCACATGACAAACTCCTCTGATGGGACCTGTGTCCTCTCCACAGCAGCTCTGTGATGGCACAAGGACCCAGCAAAGGAGGAGCCCAGCAAATCACTGTTTCTAAAAGTAAATTCCAAATGATCTCTGCAGCAGGAACCCCTCCTTGCAGGTTTATGGGCATATATTAAACCAAGTTAGTACCTATGGTCTCACTGTGACCATCTACTGAGGAAATACCAACAGCAGAGAGTGGTGACAGAAAGGTGGGGTGTGACTGAACACAGATGAGCAGTTGTGTCACCCTTCACTACACAAACCTGCTCCCCTACCTTTTAATCTGGGAGAGCTTGCTCTCTTCTGCTCGGATATATTCCTTTAGAGACTGTACCAAGTCTTTCTCCGCATAAATCAGGTCTGTCATTTGACCTAAAAAGAGAGTAGGAGCAAATGTTCATCAGCCCTAAAAAAGCAATGAGCTCCAAGTGCACAGAAGACAAAACTTTAATGCTCTGGGGCTATGAAAACCACCACAAAGAACAGACAAATTGAGGGTGTGCACTTCAATGACTGTAAACCACAAAAGCTCTCAGACATGCAGGTCTGGCACTCAAATCCTTCCAGGGCTTTTAAAATCCCAGTTTCAGTGGCTCACGTAGCTTTGTCTGACCCTCCCACAGCCTTTGAGTACAAGTGTATGCAAGACAATCAAAATAAAGGTTTGATGCTCATACAGCTATTGAGTCAAGGCAACAAAAGATCCAAATAGTTGCCAAAGCATCTGTTCTACACATGGATACAGATTAGGTCACCCTAATTATTAATCTAACACTGGCATCATTTAAATTTACAGCTGTACAATATGGGTAACTGTGGAAACACAACCTAACATTAAGTACAGAGGAATTCCAGACTAATGTTCATAGACTGACACACACACACTCTCTCCTGATTAGTACTAGTGCAAATTGCTAACATGTCTGTCCTAATTGCCATGACAAACTTGGCTGAGATTTATAAATGCAGCCACAGCTTTAGCTTTAGCATTCCAAGGTACTTATTAATGAGGCATGATTAAGCAGATAGAAGGCAGCAGGCTGTGCTATTTGCAGAGTTAGGAAAGGTTCAGAAACAGGTAGGAGTAAAGAAAAGGTGATCCTTCATGGAAACTTTGTCTATAGAAGGCTATTTAATGAGAACCAAGTGAACACATGGAGTTAAATGTTCAGCCAGGCAGGGGCACGTGAGGAGGCTGGCACTGAACCCCAGCTCTGGCTCTGGCTGAGCAGCTCCACAGTGGGGCAGAATAACCCACCAGGAGTCCTGAGCTCTGCCATTCAGCAGCACAGCTCCACTGGCTCAAAGAATCCTCTGGAGAACAGCCAGGGGTGGTTAATCAGCCTCTGATGCCCTCGTGCACAGGAAGTCCCCACATGGCTCCACGGGAACACATTAGACCAAGCAACAGCAGAAAACTCAGTCTGAGCTTATTTTGAGGCTCTGCCATAATCACACATGTTTGTATCACAGCTATTAGAACAGAGGAACTAAATTGTCATTTAAATCAATTTATTTTTAGGATTTAAAATAATGTGAATTCCTCAGGATTTACTCAGCCCTAACAAAACACACAAGGTAAGGGGGTTATTAATTTTTCCTCCTGACACCCAACTCCAACTTTTTGAGAAAACAGGAGATTTCAGGTCCTGGAAAAAACATGTTTCACATATTTATCACTTAAATTCTTTTCATAAATCAAATTCAAGACTAAGTTTTTTCTCGTAAAGTTGTGCTGTGTTCAAGACACCCAACAATTCCTAATGGAATATAGGCCCCATTTTATTTTCCTGACAGAGGCCCCAGAGAAACTTGTATCATGTTGGTCACAGTGTGCCAAGTTACCCAACTGCAAACAAATTGCCCTGATGTTGCAGAAGAGCAGCTTTTCCTAATGCAGACAGTGTTTGGCAGG